>JAEPBF010000258.1:0-600000 GCA_019739055.1 Passiflora organensis | reverse complement strand
TATCTTTCCATCATCTTTCCAACCATATATGTTTTGAAATTTGGATGTAAATATTTCCTTGTTTAAGGTTAAGGCAAAATCGTTCTATGCCCTACTTTTAGCGACAAGATTTGCATAGTTAATTGGAATGGTAAATTCAGGTTGAATCTTGTTAAGTTCCTGGCTATCACATCACACATCCAAGGGGGAGGCACCTGCAATGTCTGATGACTAGTTTTCTGATAGGTTTGGTGAGTAGTATTGGTAAGGAAATAGGGAATTCAGTTGATTATTGAATATACATGCTTAGTTTGTTTTCGTCTTTGCCTGGTGATATTATAGGTGGTTCGAATTTAATTAGTAAAGAAAAAAGAGTAGTTTCTTGTTCAGAGACAAGAGAGGTAGGATCTACGCCTCATCGGTTTCTCCAGAGACCCCTGTTATTTTCTTGATGTTTTTGTTACCTGACCTTGTTGTATTGTATGCGATTGGATTATAGGGTGAGAGTATGAAATTCGGAATGAGATATGGATCTCATAGGCTAAATCGAACCCCTGAGTTAGGTATTGAGTGACTGGGTTGCAAATGTTATGTGAATTGAATATGCTGATTGTGTTCTGACATGATTGAGGAAACCCTATTGTGGTATTATGCTTTATACTTGCTTGTGTCTCCTTGTACGTGTTTGTGTGTTAGGATCCTGTTCCGGTGGCCATTCGGGGTAAGCGCTGATGCTCCTAGGGAGAGGAGAGGTTCTTACTGGTATGAGAGTTGTATGGGCGGCAAAACCCAGCAGGAGCTCGCTGGAGGTCTGGTCCTTGTGTGGCCGGAACCCTGTCCTTGTGTGGCAGGAAGCCCTTATCCTTGTGTGGTTTGGGGTGCTCAAGTTCATGTGTGGCTTGGGAAGACTTGTCCGTGTGAGACAAGATGACTTATTAGGCATACTGGTTAGCTTGTGTGTTAACCATTTATCCTTTGTGCAGTGAGCCTTGGACAACACAGGTGGAAGGGGACGTCCTTTCTTCTTCATTACCGAGGGCAATTTGATGTGTTTCACCTGCCTGTGTACTTCTGAACTTTCGAAAGTGTTTGTAGTCCTCCCTCAGCCATAGATTCGGCCCTAAGCTTTTCGTTTGATTCTGGAATTGCGTGATCCCCTTTAGTTGTTTAGGATTGATCTAATGTAAATTGGGAGATTTGTGTTTAGGGTTTTTGCAGATCTTATGATGCTGTGACCCTACTGAGATTCTTGTAATCTCATACCGTTGTTGTTTACCATTTTTCAGGCTTAGGTACATCCACTGTTCGTGGTACCAGTGTGTGAGATCAAGGCTCCATGGCGAGCCGATATCGCATCACATTTGCATACTTGTTACTTGCGCATATAACATGAATGATTGGGAAACTTTCTGGTTTATTTTAAGCACCCTTCTTTGTTTGCTATTTCCGAAACTTGTTGAAGGATTTCTTGCTGGTTATTTGGATCCCTATGGGACTTGTGTGTTATGAACCCAATGAATTAATTTAAGACTTCCGCTGATGTTTTTATTTACTCCGTATGATACCAGAATATGTGTCCAATATCATGCTCCAATTGTTGATAAGTAATAAGATTAACAAGCTTAAAATGAGAAATTTATGATTAGCCTGGTGGGATTCAAATAGGTCTTAGGTGTCATTTAGGCTTATTTGGGTTTCACAGTGGTAATGAGCTTAATCGGAGCAATTATTAATAGTTAGGAATTAGGATTGTTACATCCTCAATTGGACTTAGCAAGATCCAAAAATAGTTTAAAAATCATAATATGAAAATATTACCAAGTAATCAAAATAAGACAAATACTGAATTCAAATTCCAGCGAAAATCTCACAACGAATATCTAAACATTAACAATAATGAATAAATCAAACCGAGCATTCACAAAATGCAGGATTATGATCACTTTTACTTCGGTGGAAAATGTTCACATACTACCCCTATAAACGAGTCTAAAATATCAAATCTGAAGATGTCATAGCATTTGTGAGACCCGTCCTTCTGAGAGTCTAGTTAGCAGTCGAGTATAGTCGGATTAATAGGATTGGTCCATTTGAACAGGTTTGACTAGTTGACCAGCCTGTTTGACTGTTTGACCAACCAACTAATCAGTGGATTCAGTAGTTGACCTTTTGACCGAGTGGCATGGCCTTAGAGTGGCAATGTGTCAGTTATAGTGAGCAGCAATGTGGTGTGATCATGGCTGCAATGTGTGAGGAATAACTATTTCCTGTGGGCTAATGACCATGTTAAATTGCCAAAATATATCATCCGAGTTATGTTGGCATCTTCTTGGGTAATGGCAGTGTGTATAGTATATGACACATTTGATTAGTTTATGGTATTACTAGATAGTGTTGTTGATGAGTGGGATGACAACAGTGATGGAAGAGTTTGGTAGTGTATCCATGGTTTGGAGTGGAATCTATCCTAGGAAAAGAATGGTAGTATGCTTGAGTGTAGCACGACATGTAACAGGGAAGTTAGTGGCAGTGAGATAAGAAAGAGGTCAGCACTAAGAAGTGTTAATAGTTCAGAGTGATCAATAGAGGATAGAGCAGGGATCGAGACCACGTCTTGAGAGAAACATTAAATCCCAAGCAAGACTAGGTGAGACCTTCACTGGAAGGAAGTGGAGTGGCCTTTAGCAAAGAGGTTTTGTTATAGAGAAAAATTAGTGTATAGTTTAAGAATGAGACCAGGAATTCAGATGTGACCAGATCATGTGAGGCACCACAGATTTAGACGGTGATATGACTGTGAATCAACTTGAGCAAGACAATGTGTATATGGTTTAGGTGGTAGCTTGTGTAACAGAAACATGGATTCAATTCATAATGATAACCATTGTTGATTATCCCGGAAGAGGAGTATATGAGTGAGCAGTCAGATGTGGAGTTTGAGATGATTGCAGAGCTTTCCTTGCAGTGAGATTCATAATGCCTTAGAAATACAGTAAGAGCATGAGGAATTGACAGAGACATTCGAATGGAACACTTGCTTTAGTACCTAGTACGACGTGGGGATAGTGCCGATATCCGTGTATGATAAGATTGTTGATGGATGGATCCCTGGGATATCAGCGTGTCCGTAGATTTGTGCAAAGTGTCAAAGATGAGGAATGCAGTACACTATGGTCTGTCCTTATCCTTTTTGAGAGATAAAGATAGGAATCATCAATTAAATGGAAGATTAGAGTTAGATTGGTGGAAACCCTTTCAAACATCAATCTTGTAGATTGGTGGATTCCAGCAGAGGTGTGCCTTAACAAACCTAGATAGTGTCTTACAAGTGCAATATTGAGAGAGATACAAATATCCCAGTACTAGATGATATCCATAGAGTACAACCAACTAGTGTTATACCCCATGGGTGGAACAGTTGAGATTCACAGTATGGTTTGGCTTTGATGTGTCCACATCACTATGATCCTCTTGTAGATGAACTTCAGTGATGAAATTATTATAAGGAGGAGAGGATGTGAGAGCCCTTCCTTCAAAGAATCCAGTCAGTAATTGAGTACAGTCAGATTAATGGGTTGATCCATTTGAGCAGGTTCGACCAATTGACCAACCTATTTAACCATTTGACCAGCCAGCTAGTTGGTGGACTTGGTAGTTGACCTTTTGACTGAGTGGCATGGCCACAGTCATAGATTCTAAATGTCGAGTCTAGATTTCCTAGAGTGTCATGTCGTCAGGTGAGTGTTGATAGTTATGCATGACGTGTCGTTTGGAGACTTAGCGTGCATGAGTGTGATCTACATGTTTTCAAGGGCTGAGTCCTGTGAAATATCCTGTTTAGCCTATTTGGACCCATGTGATGATTTTCTAGGCCCGTTTTGAGTGGTCGTAGGCCTTTGGACCGAATTTACCATATGTTATCCCAATCACTATCCACTGGATCCAATTTTATTTCTAAGGCCCAAATCATTGTTTTTAAATGCTAAACACTGTGGATCATTTACAAACTTATTTTGGGATTTACAGGCCCTGGATACAAAATTTTAGCCAAACACTTACAAATTTTTCTAAGTGTTGGCAGCCCAAGAACCCTTTCTCCTCTCCTTCCCTCGTTTTCCCGCGCCTCTCCCCCCATAGAAGAACCCAACCTCTCCAAACCCATATTCTCTCCAAATTAAGCATTGACCTTCCTTCCTTACCCAATTCCTAATCCTAAGCAACGAGTTTCCACTGGTGCTAGCTTCTCTTGAAATGGATTTGGCCGGTTTGGGCATATTAGGAAAATCAAGTTTGTATGGTAAGTGCTCAATTTTTCCCCTTTCTTGGTTGCTTGTTGGTTGTTTTTCCATGCTGTGATGTTGTTTATGAAGTCTTGATATTTGTTTTTTTTAGAGTATGAGCTTAAAGGAGTATGATGGAGTATGGGTCTTTAGGGATTTCGACCCCAGTGGTTTGATTTCGATGATTGGTTTTGGTTCCCTTGAGTTTGTGGAGTGTGTTTGTGGGCCTTGATGCTGTTGGTTTAGGTTGGAGTAGATCGTGGCCTTATGTTGGTTTACCAATGGTCATTCTTTTTTTATTCGGGTTGTGTTTTAGTGATCCTTGGAGGTTGGTTTTGGATTTAGTGAGTGTTAATGGAGTGCTTTAGTGTTAGAGAGTGTCCCAAAAAGAGTTTTAAGTTTTATTTTCGGTTGTGTTGGTAGCTTTTGAGTTTTGTTACTTGACCGTGGTGTTTGATTATTTGTGTTTAGGCAGCATTACGAGAGTTCCTTTGTGAAACCCCAAGTTTTGAATCCTAGAAGTCCAGAAGCCAGTGTAGGTGAAATGACCATTTTGTCCCTGAAGAAAAAGATATGTGATGGACAAAATTGGCATTGACGGTTTGGTATTCATTTCTGATTTCATTTCCCTTTTGATTCATTTCCTTGTGGGTTCAATCTTATCTTAGATGATAATTTCATAAAATTAAGGAGATAAATCCAGAAATTAATTCTAATGATTATCTCCCCTTATCTAGCTCTAAAAGTAGGGAAAATTAATCTTATTATACCCTAGAAAAGGAGTTTTCGGTCACACTTTTCCACACACATCAAAAACACACAAAATTATCAAGCAATCAAACCCTACACCCTACCCTATTGCTACCGAAATTCCCTAGCTTTCACCACAGCTGAATTCTTTCACCCTTTGTCAGATTTATACAAATAATAGTTTGTTGGAAAGCCCTTCTCATCCTCTATCTAGCTATCTTGGTTTGATCATCAGAAGGCCAGTTCTTCCCCATCATAATCCTTATTGCAATTCTCTTGAAGTGTGTGCCAAAATTGTGTGATTCTTCCATCAATTGGTTTATGTTGTTGTTTCTTTTGTTCATATGATTGTTTGGCATCCATTCATATTGTAATATCATGAATTCATACTCTAAATCTACCCTATGCATAAAATCGGCATGCCTTATACTTTGCCTTACTATTGCCAATTTTGATCAATTGACTAACCTATTTGTGAGACCCTGAATTTTGAGTCCTAGAAGTCTAGAAGCCAGTGCAGGTGAAAAGATGATTTTGTCCATGAAGTAAAGGATGTGTAATGGCCGAAATTGGTAAGATTTTCATTGTAGTTGATTTTGGTTTTAATCCCCTTTAATCTAAGTCCTTATAGCTAGGTAATTGCCTTAGAATTTAAAATCCCTAAAAATAGGGGAAGATAATTAAAGAATTTAAATCTGGTAATTATCTTATTTTAATAAAGCCTTTAAAGTAGTAATTTTATTTCCATACCCATCCATTGTAAATAGGAAGCCAACCCCACAAAAATCATTCATAGAAAACACACAAAACTCGTATTGCCTAAAACCCTTACACCTCCCTATAGCTGCCAAAATTCGTTGAAAATTTAAACTAGCATAACTCTCTCATCATTTGTCAAATCCCTGAAAAATAAAAGGTTTTTAGAAAGATCTTTTCATTTTCTTTCCAACCATATTTATTTAGTTAGTTGTACATTCGTATTTCTATGTCAAAAGATAAGTTGAAAATCGGCGGCGGAATTAGGTTTTCGGCAGAACTGTCAAAATCTTCTTGAACTTCATAATAGCATAACAATTTCATCGTTTGTCGGATTCCTGAAAATAATAGCTTATTGGAAGTCCCTCTTCATCCTCTTTTCAACCATCTATGTTTTTTTGTCAGGAGGTTAGTATTTCTTTCTCTAAGGTTAAGTTGAAATTCGGCGGCACTGCCAAATCTTCTTGAACTTCAAAATAGCATAACTCTTTCATCGTTTGTTGTATCTCTACAAATAATAGCTTGTTGAAAATATATTTTCATTCTCTTTCCAGAAATAATATTTTTTTTGTTTTGACATTCATATTTTGTTGTCAAAAAAAAAGTTGAAAATCGGAGGCGAAATTAGATTTTCGGCGGAACTGCCAAAATCTTCTTGAACTTCAGAATAGCATAACTCTTTCATAGTTTGTAAAATCGCTGAAAATAATAGCTTTTTTGAAAGCTCTCTTCATCCTCTTTCCAACCATCTATGGGTTTTTACTGGGAGGTTAGTATTTCTTTCTCTAAGGTTAAGTTGAAAATCGTCGACGGAATTAGGTTTTCATCGGCACCGGAATTAGGTTTTTAGATTACTACAGTTTTTTTCTTCGGTTGATTTCTGTTGTTGTTTTGTATGTTCTTAGGATTTCTTAGATTCTATTCATGATGTATGATCATAAATTTCATCCTTTTAAACATCTATATGCTTAACGTTGAAATTGTTCTATGCCCTACTCTTAGCGACGAAATTTGCATAGTTAATTGGAATGGTAATTCAGGTTGAATCTTGTTAAGTTCTTGGCTATCACATCACACATCCAAGGGAGAGGCACCTGCAGCATCTGATCACTGGTTTCTGATAGGTTTGGTGAGTGGAATTGGTAAGGAAATAGGGTACTCAATTGATTATTGAATATGCATGCTTAGTTTGTTTTCGTCTTTGCCTGGTGATATTATAGGTGATTCGAAATCACCTAATAAAAGCAAAGGAGTAGCTTCTTGTTCAGAGGCAAGAAAGGTAGGATCTACGCCTCAT
The DNA here is from genome assembly GCA_019739055.1 of Passiflora organensis. NCBI lineage: Eukaryota > Viridiplantae > Streptophyta > Magnoliopsida > Malpighiales > Passifloraceae > Passiflora > Passiflora organensis. The sequence continues at coordinate 592,938 of JAEPBF010000258.1, read as the reverse complement.
CGGTTTCTCCGGAGACCCCTGTTATTTTCTTGATGTTTTTGATACCTGCCTTTGTTGTATTGCATGCGATTTGATTATAGGGTGAGAGTATGAATTTCGGATTGAGATATGGATCTCATAGGCTATATCGAACCCCTGAGTTAGGTATTGAATACCTGAGTTGCATATGTTATGTGAATTGAAAATGTTGATTGTGTTCTGACATGATTGAGGGTACCCTATTGTGGTATTATGCTTTGTACTTACCTATGTGTGCTTGTACGTGTTTGTGTGTAAGGATTCTTTTCCGGTGGCCATTCGGGTTAAACGTTGATGCTCCTAGGGAGAGGAGAGGTTCTTACTAGTATGGGAGTTGTATGGGTTCCAATTCTCAACATGTGCACGTTGGATGTCTGGTCCTTGTGTGGCCGGAACCCTGTCTTTATGTGGCAGGAAGCCCTTATCCTTGTGTAGTTTGGGATTCCCTAGTTCGTGTGTGGCTTGGGAAGACTTGTTCTTGTGTGGCAAGATGACTGAACCCTGTCCTTGTGTGGCAGGAAGCCCTTATCCTTGTGTGGTTTGGGATGCCCAAGTCTGTGTGTGGCTTGGGAAGACTTGTCCTTGTGTGGCAAGATGACTTACTAGGCTTACTGATTAGCTTGTACGTTAACTGTTTACCCTTTTTGCAGTAAGCATTGGACAACACAGGTGGAAGGGGATGGCCTTTCTTCTTTATTGCCGAGAACAATCTGACGAGTTCTACCTGCCTGTGTACTTCTGATTTTTCGGAAGTGATCGTAGTCCTCCCTCAACCATAGATTTGGCCTAAACCCTTTTTGATTGATTCTTGAATTACGTGATCCCTTTTAGTTGTTTAGGAATGATCTAATGTGAATTGGAAGTTCTCACCGATTCTTTAGCTCTTTGAAACTTTGCTGGCATTTCTCGTTCCATACAAATGGCTCACCCTTGCGTGTCAGTTTTGTCAATGTTTCACCAAACATGGATCTCCCAATTCACATTAGATCATTCCTAAACAACTAAAAGGGATCACGCAATTCAAGAATCAATTAAAAAGAGGTTAGGGCCGAATCTATGGTTGAGGGAGGACTACAAACACTTCCGAAAAATCCGAAGTACACAGGCAGGTAGAACTCAACAGATTACTCTCAGCAATAAAGAAGAAAGGCCATCCCCTTCCACCTGTTTTGTCCAAGGCTTACTGCACAAAGGTTAGATGGTTAACACACAAACTAATCAGTAAGCCTATTCATCTTGTCTCACAAGGACAAGTCATCTTGCCACACACGGACAAGTCTTCCCAAGCCACAAAAGGACTAGGGCATCCCAAACCTCACAAGGATAAGGGCTTCCTGCCTTGCAAGGACAGGGTTCTGGCCTTGAAAGGATAGATATCCAGCACGCACATACTGGAGTTTGCCACCCATACAACTCCCATACCAGTAAGAACCTCTCCTCTCCCTAGGAGCATCAGCGCTTACCCCGAATGGCCACCAGAAAAGGATCCTGACACACAAAACACGTACAAGCACACACAGGGAAGTACAAAGCATAATACCATAGCAGGGTATCCTCAATTATTTCAAAACACAATCAGTTTATTCAATTCACATATCATATGCAACCCAAGCACTCAATACCTAACTCAGGGGTTTGATATAGCCTATGAGATCCATATCTCAATCCGAAATTCATACACTCTCCCTATAATAAAATTGCATACAATACAACAAGGGCAGGTATAAAAAATATCAAGAAAATAACAGGGGTCTCTGGAGAAACCGATGAGGCATAGATCCTACATCTCTTGTCTCTGAACAAGAAGCTACTCCTTTGCCTTTATTAGGTAATTTCGAACCACCTATATTATCACCAGGCAAAGACGAAAACAAACTAAGCGAGCATTGAATACCCTATTTCCTTACCAATTCCACTCACCAAACCTATCAGAAACCAGTGATCAGATGCTGCAGGTGTCTCCCCCTTGGATGTGTGATGTGATAGCCAGGAACTTAACAAGATTCAACCTGAATTACCATTCCAATCAACTATGCAAATTTCGTCACTAAAAGAAGGGCATAGGAAAATTTTTACTTTAAGTGTAGAGAAGTTTAAAAGAAAGAAATTCTTGATCATACATCATGAATAGATGCTAAGCAATCATAAGAACATGCAAAATGACAACAGAAATCAACCAAAGACAAAAACTGTAGAAATCTAAAAAAAGACCTAATTCCGTAGCCGATTTTTGACTTAATCTTAGACAAGAAAATATTTATTTCCAAATAACAAAACATATATGGTTGGAAAGAGGATGAAAATAGATTTTCAACAAGTTATTATTTGTAGGGATCCGACAAACGATGAGAGAGTTATGTTATTCTGAAGTTCAAGAAGATTTGGCAAAAGCCTAATTCCGCCGCCGATTTTCAACTTATATCTAGAGAAAGAAATAAAAATCTTCTGAAAAAAAAGAAAAAATGGTTGGAAAGAGGATGAAGAGAAATTTCCAACAAGCTATTATTTACAGGAATCCGATGAACGATAAGAGAGTTATGATGGTTTAAAATTTCAGAGAATTTTGGCGGCTAAAGAGAGGTGTAGGGTTTTAGGATTATATGAATTTTATATGTTTTCTCTGAATGATTTTTGTGAGGTTGGCTTCCTATTTATAATGAATGGGTATAAAATTATGATTACTACTTTTAAGATTTTATTAAAAATAAGATAATTATCAGATAATTAAATTCTTTAATTATCTTCCCTTATTCTTAGGGACTTTAATCTCTAAGATAATTATCTATCTATAAGGACTTAGATTAAAGGGAATTTATACCAGAATTAACTACCATACCACTCTTACCAATTTCGGCCATCACACATCCTTTCCTTCAGGGAAAAAATTATCTTTTCACCTGCACTGGCTTCTGGACTTCTAGGACTCATAATTTGGGGTCTCACGGTTATTCACTTATCCTTACCCTACCTATTTACGGAAAGGAGTATGTGGTTTACAGCGACGCGTCAAAATCTGGACTTGGATGCGTATTGATACAAAATGGGAAAGTCATCGCCTACGCTTCCCAACAATTGCGACCGCACGAGAGCAACTACCCTACGCATGATTTGGAACATGAAGCCGTGGTGTTTGCCTTAAAAATATGGCGACATTACTTATACGGAAAGACGTGCCGAATCTTCACTGACCACAAAAGCCTGAAGTACCTCTTCATGCAAAAATAATTGAATATGAGACAACGAAGATGGGTGGAGCTGATAAAAGACTATGATTTAATCATCGAATATCATCCTGGAAAGGCAAATATTGTTGCTGATGCCCTGAGACGAAAGTTTCATCCTCCTTCCCCATCAGTTTTGGCCTACATGTGCACCCATTACCTACCGATGATTTCTGAATTGAAACCTAACCGTGTGCATCTTGGCACCAATTTTCTGGTTCGTTGTTGGCACGAATCGAAGTCGCACCTACCTTAATTGAAGAAATCCGGAATCAACAATTAGAGGATCCAAAATTTACTGAAATTTGGAAGCAACTTGCTGATGATGTTGATGCCATAGTTCGTGATTTCAGAATATGAGCTGACGAAGTACTAGTCTTCAGAAACCGTGTATTTGTTAAACAAAATGTTGATATTTGTAACCTTATTCTATCAGAGGCGAATAGTTCGAAGTTCGCTATTCATCCTGGAAGCACTAAGATGTGCCGAGATTTGAAGGAGCAGTATTGGTGGCCAAACATGAAACGTCACATTGCTGAATTCGTTGCCCAATGTCTCGTATGTCAACAAGTAAAGATCGAACATCAAAGACCCTCTGGTCTACTTCAGTCACTTCCGATTCCAGAATGGAAGTGGGAGCATGTCAGAATGGATTTTGTGACCGGTTTGCCTAGATCGCAGCGAGGATACAATGCCATTTGGGTGATTGTGGATCGTCTGACGAAATCTGCACACTTTCTTCCTATACGTGTGACAAATACATCAGAAAAATTAGCAGTTCGTTACTTGGACGAGATTGTTCAATTGCATGGAGTACCAGTTTCTATTGTTTCAGATCGTGACCCTCATTTCACCTTATGATTTTGGGAGAAATTCCAGAATGCGCTGGGTTCAAGATTGAATTTTAGTACAACATTTCATCCCCAGATCGATGGTCAATCAGAAAGAACGATTCAGACACTCAAAGACATGCTACGAGCGAGTGTGTTGGATTAGCAAACCGGTTGGGATCGATGCCTGCCGTTGGCAGAATTTGCTTACAACAATACTTTTCATATAAGCATCGGTATGGCACCTTATGAAGCACTATATGGGAGACGTTGCAGAACTCGCATTTGCTGGAATGAAGTAGGTGAGAGACGCCTAGACAATCCGGAATTGATTGACCAAGTAACAAAAAAAATAAACTTGATTCGACAAAGGCTAAAAACAGCCCAGGATCGGCAGAAAAATTTCTCCGACAATCGACGAAGGGAGCTGGAATTTGCGGTAGGTGACAAAGTATTTTTGAAGGTCTTCCCATGGAAAGGAGTCCTACATTTTCAACAGCGAGGTAAACTAGCACCTCGCTACATTGGTCCGTACGACATTGTCGAAAGAATCGGCCCTGTTGCATACCGACTTGCCCTACCTCCAAATATGGAAAGAATTCACAACGTATTTCACATTTCAATGCTAAGAAAGTATATGTGAGATCTTGCACATGTGCTTAAAGAACCGCCAGTTGAAGTTGTTGAAGACCTATCCTATCCCGTACAGCCAGTTGCCATACTAGATCGGTCAGTTCGACATCTTCACAGTTGAAGCGTGCTTATGGTACGAGTTGTTTGGCTTAATGGACAGATTGAGGAACAGTCCTGGAAGACTGAGGAATCTATACGTGCAAATTTCTTAACTTTTTTGTTTAGGTACTTGTGCAAAAATTTCGAGGACGAAATTCCTGTAAAGAGGGGAGGATGTGAGACCCTGAATTTTGAGTCCTAGAAGTCCAGAAGCCAGTGCAAGTGAAAAGACAATTTTGTCCCTGAAGGAAAGGATGTGTGATGGCAAAAATTGATAAGAGTTGCATGGTAGTTAATTCTGGTTTTAATTCCCTTTAATCTAAGTCCTTATAGCTAGATAATTGCCTTAGAAATTAAAATCCCTAAAAATAAGGGAAGATAATTAAAGAATTTAAATCTGGTAATTATCTTATTTTAATAAAGCCTTTAAAGTAGTAATCTTATTTCCATACCCATTCATTATAAATAGGAAGCCAACCCCACAAAAATCATTCATAGAAAACACACAAAACTCGTGTAGACTAAAACTTTTACACCTCCTTATAGCTGCAAAAATTCGTTGAAACTTTAAACCAGCATAACTCTCTCATCGTTTGTTAGATCCCTGCAAATAATAGCTTTTTGGAAATATTTTTTTATCCTCTTTCCAGACATATTTTTTTTGTTGTTTGTACATTCGTATTTATTTGTCAAAAGATAAGTTGAAAATCGGCGGCGGAACTGCCAAAATTTTCTTGAACTTCAGAATAGCATAACACTTTCATCGTTTGTCGGATCCCTGCAAATAATAGCTTGTTGGAAATCTCTCTTCATCCTCTTTCTAACCATCTTTGGTTTTTTTGTCAAGAAGTTAGTATTTCTTTCTCTAAGGTTAAGTTGAAATTTGACGGCACTGCCAAATCTTCTTGAACTTCAGAATAGCATAACTCTTTCATCGTTTGTTGTATCTCTACAAATAATAGCTTGTTGATAATATCTTTTTATCCTCTTTCCAGACACTTTTTTTTTTTTTGACATTTATATTTCTTTGTCAAAAGATAATTTGAAAATCGGCGGCGGAATTAGGTTTTCGGCGAAACTGCCAAAATCTTCTTGAACTTCAGAATAGCATAATGCTTTCATTGTTTGTCAGATCCCTGCAAATAATAGCTTGTTGGAAAGATCTCTTCATCCTATTTCCAACCATCTATGGGTTTTCATTGGGAGGTTAATATTTCTTTCTCTAAGGTTAAGTTGAAAATCGACGACGGAATTAGGTTTTTAGATTTCTACATTTTTTGTCTTCGATTGATTTCTGTTTTCGTTTTACGTGTTCTTATGATTTCTTAGCATCTATTCATGAATTTATTTCTTTTAAATTTTTCTATTCTTAAAGTTGAAACTGTCCTATGCTCTACTCTTAACGACGAAATTTGCATAGTTATTTAGAATGGTAACTCAGGTTGAATCTTCCAGGCTATCACATCACACATCCATGGGGGAAGCACTTGCAGAATCTGATCACTAGTTTCTGATAGGTTTGGTGAGTGGAATTGGTAAGAAAATAAGGTATTCAATTGATTATTGAATATGCATGCTTAGTTTGTTTTCGTCTTTGCCTGGTGATAATATAGGTGATTCGGAATTACCTAATAAAGGCAAAGGAGTAACTTCTTGTTCAGAGACAAGAGAGGTACGATCTACGTCTCATTGATTTCTCCAGAAACCCCTGTTATTTTCTTGATTTTTTTATACCTTCCCTTGTTGTATTGTATTCGATTTGATTATAGGGTGAGAGTATGAATTTCGAATTGAGATGTGGATCTCATAGGATATATCAAACCCCTGAGTTAGGCATTGAATGCCTGAGTTATATATGTTATGTGAATTGAATATGTTGATTGTGTTCTAACATGATTGAGGATACACTGTTGTGGTATTATGCTTTGTACTTGCCTATGTGTGCTTGTACGTGTTTGTGTGTCAGGATCCTTTTCCGGTGGCCATTCGAGGTAAGCGTTGATGCTCCTAGGGAGAGGAAAGGTTCTTACTTATATGGGAGTTATATGGGTGGCAAAGCCCAGCATGCGCGCGCTGGATGTCTGGTCCTTGTGTGGACGGAACCCTGTCCTTGTGTGGCAGGAAGCCCTTAACCTTGTGTGGTTTGGGATGCTCTAGTCTGTGTGTGGCTTGGGAAGGCTTGTCCTTGTGTGGTAAGACGACTGAACCCTGTCCTTGTGTGGCAAGACGACTGAACCCTATCCTTGTATGGCAAGAAGCCCTTATCCTTGTGTGGTTTGGGATGCCCAAGTCCGTGTGTGGCTTGGGAAGACTTTTCCTTGTGTGGCAAGATGACTTACTAAGCTTATTGATTAGCTTGAGTGTTAACCGTTTACCTTTTGTGTAGTAAGCATTGGACAACACAGGTGGAAGGGGATGGCTTTTCTTCTTCATTGCCGAGAGCAATCTGTCGAGTTCTACCTGCCTATGTACTTCTAATTTTTTTGAAGTGATTGTAGTCCTCCCTCAACCATAGATTCGGCCCTAACTTTTTTGATTGATTGTTGAATTGCGTGATCCCCTTTAGTTGTTTAGGAATGAGCTAATGTGAATTGGGAGATTTGTGTTTAGGATTTCTGCAGATCTTATGATGCTGTGACCCTACTGAGATTCTTGTAATCTCATACCATTATTTTTACCATTTTTTAGGCTTAGGTACATCCATTGTCCGTGCTACCAGTTTGTGAGATCAAGGTTGCGTGGCGGGGCGATATCGCATCACATTTACATACTTGTTTACTTGTGCATATAACATGAATGATTGGGCTACTTTCTGGTTTATTTTAAGATCCCTCCTTTGCTTGCTAAATATGTTGGAGGATTTCTTGCTGGTTATTTTGATCCTTATGGGACTTGTGTGTTATGAACCCAATGATTTAATCTGAATACTTCTGCTGATGTTTTATTCACTCCATATGTTACCAAAATATTTGTCCAATATCATGCTCCAATTGTTGTTAAACATTAAAATAAACATGCTAAAAGTCGGAAGTTAATGATAAGCCTGGTGAGATTCAGATAGGTCCTAGGTGTCATTTGGGCTTATTTGGGTTTCACGGTAGTGATAACCTTAATCGGAGCAAATAGTAATAGTTAGGAATTGGGGTCGTCCCACTATTGGTTTCTGATCTTCTTCCTTTTGATTGTATGTGTTATTAACACGTATTCCTTCATTGTAATCATGAAATCGCAACCCCTACACCTTGTATGCATACAGTCGCAATTGCCCTTCTGCCCTATCTTAAATGCCGAAATTTGCATTGTTAATTGAGGTGGTAAGGAAATAGGAATTGGTAGGTTAGAGTTGTTTCTGCTAGGTTCGGTGAGTGGAATTGGTAAGGAAATAGGTTATCTACTTGATTATTAAGTATGCATTCTTAGAGTGGTTTTGTCTTTGCCTTATGATGTTATAGGTGGTTTGGATCCCTTGAATAAAGGCAAAGAATAGCTTCATGTTAAGAGACAAGAGACATAGGATCTATGGCTCGACAGTTTCTCTAGAGATCCTTGTTGATTGTTTGTTAATTTCGGTGCATGTGCTTGATGTTTATATGCGCATATGTGAGATAGTGTATCCATGAGTTGCGGATTGATTTGAGGCTCACTTAGGCTATACCGAACCCTTGAGATAGGTTATAAATGCCTAATTTGCATGTGTTGTGTGCATTGAACATGCTGATTGTGTTTTGATATGATTGAGGTTGCCTTAATATAGTATTGTGCCTTGTACTTGCTTGTGTGTGCTTGTACGTGTTTGTGTGTTAGGATCTTTTTTTGGTGGCCATTCGGGGTAAACACTGATGCATCTTGGGAGAGGAGAGGTTTTTACTAGTATGGGAGTCGTATGCATGGCAATCCCCAGTAAGAGCTCGTTGGATGCGTAGTCCTATGTGCTGGCTAGATGCCTTGTCATGTGTGCTGGCAAGATGGCCTTATCCTTGTGTGGTTTGGATGCCCTAATCCTGTATGCTGGTTAGGATGCCTAATCCTATGTGCTGGCTAGATGTCTTGTCTTGTGTGCTGGCAAGATGAATAGACTTGATGATTAGTTTATGTGCTAACCTTTACCCTTTGTGCAGCGAAACCTTGGACTACATAGGTGGAAGGGGACGGCCTTTTTCTATTGGCAAGAGTGATTAATGAGTTTTCCTGCCTATGTACTTATGATTTTTGGAAGTGTTTGTAGTAGTCCACCCTCAGCCTTGGTTTTGGCTCTACCCCTTTTGAGTTTTTGAATGCATGTGTGATACCTTTTAGTTGTATAGGTTGATCTGATGTTGTTTGGGAGATGTTCTTTTAAGATTTCTGCAGATCTTATAATGATGTGACCCTACTGAGATTCATGTAATCTCATCCTATTGTTTTCACCATTTTTCAGGTTTAGGTACATTCATTGTTCATGGTAGCAGTGTGTGAGAATCAAGGCTGCACGGCATGACGATATCGCATCACATTTGCATACCTATTTCTTGATTACTTGTGTATATAACATGAAGTTCAATTGGACTACTTTCTGGATTTTTGATTTCCTCCTTTGTTTGCTTGTTACCAAAATTTATTGGGGATATACTTGTTGGATTTTTAGATCCCTGTGGGACTTGTGTGTTGTGGTACCTTTGCAAAATTATAAAGACTTTCGCTGAAATTTTCATTCACTTTGTTTATTACCTGAACGTAACTGTTCAATGTCATCATGCTCCAATCTTTAAAATTATAAGAATAAAACTTGTTAAAATCGGAATTAGATGGATAAACCTTGTCAGATTCAGATAGGTCCTGGTTTTGGTCTTGTTTGGGTTTCATGGCGGTAAGGATCCTATTAGGAGAAAATTCGGGAATAGGGGTGCTTACAGGTTTGGTAGCGTACCACGGTTTAGGAAATATTATTTGTTATATGCTAACTTATTTGTTGGTTTTGTGTTTGTAGAGAAGAATATGTGCATATACTCACACATTATGAAAAGCTAATACCGAGAATAATCAGATGTTAAAAACCTGGTTTGAAATGTTTAATTAATGTAATCAATAGTGTGGATTGCTTTGTATTACCTTGCATTGGGTGATTTGGTATGTTTGATGTGTGCTTTGCTGTTACTGCCATGTATATATGTATGTGTTTGCTGTCTGATTATTGTGTGCTGCCAGATTATTGTGTGTTGCCAAGTGCTGAGTATGTGTGTTGACTGTGCTTTTATGATATATATGGTTCCGAATATGTCTATGAAAGTTTACTGCAGAATGCATGTGATTGGTTTGTAAGCATGTTGAGTATGTTTTTATATGATGGTTGCCGAGTGTGATTTCTGTGAACATGTGCTTGCCAAATGCTTTGATGATGTTTTTCGAGTGCTTGTGTGTGTTAATGTGATTGCCGAGTGTGCATTTGCATGTGTGAATGTGATTTCTGAAACTTGTATGTTTGTGAGCATGTGTGATTTGTTTTCCAGCATATGCATATCACCTGGTGTATGCCTATCCACTAGGTGCCACTTTAGTATTCGTATTTAGGTTAAATGTTGAGTAACAATGTGTGTTCATATAGTATGGCAAGGATGAATGTAACAAGAGATCGACGGGGTAGGTATGGGATTCATGCCGAACAACAACCTATAGAGCAGAATGAACCAGAGGCATGAATTGAGCAGGGAGGGCAAGCTGAGTCCAAAAACCAACCTAAGGCACCAGCCATACCAGCCATTGTCCTATGATGGCATAAATTCTAAATGTATTGCAAGGGATTGCTGCAAATCAACAGCGTATAGAGGCGCAATTTCAAAATGTTCCTGCACCCGCACTTGTACCTGTGAAAGATCCTATTCCTACACTTGAGCCAGTTCAGCCAGCTCATCCTAAGGAAGCCGAGAGACTCCCAGTCATTACTACGATGTTGCTGAAGGAAGCTTGTCAACTAGGATGTAAAGATTTCAGTGGCTCAGCCAGTGCCGCTGCAGCTAGTGAATGGATGGACACCTTATGTTGCGTGTCCTTGTTTTTTTGTATCTCTGACGAAGATAAGGTTGCCATCACTACTTTCCTACTTGAGGGAGAAGCCCTCGCATGGTGGACAGCCGTAAGTTTGAGGTTTGGAGATCATTTTCCCACCTGAGAGGAGTTCCGGTACGAGTTCGATGAGAGGTTTTATACGAGATTCCATAAAAAAAAGCAGCGACAAACTTTCTATAAGCTTGAACAAGGCACCCGTTCAGTGCTGAAATACGAGAAGTTGTTAAGGGAGTTGTCCTGATTTGCACCTGAGGAGGATCGCTCACCATACCAACTTGCGAGACGATTTCAGAATGAGCTAAGTATCGAGCTCAAAACCATCGTTGGCATGACACCTGTGCAAAATAAGAATTAATTTTTGCTGCGACTGAAGCTGAAAAGATCGTGCAAACGAGGAAACCATCCGCAGCAACTAGTGTCAGATCTTTCATGTGAGATTCGAAGTTCAATCGGCATACAAAACCCTATCCTTTAAGGTCCTATCCACCAAAAAACAATGGGCTTGGAGGTAACAACAGGAAGAACTTTTCTGGTCTGAATCCTAATAGGTTTACGTGGAGTTCACAGCCACGTCGATGTTATAACTGTGACGAGATGGGACATATTCAGAGGGACTATCTGAAACCAAATCGTATCATAGGCGTACTGAATGCAGGCCGAGGTGGGTATGCGAATCCCGCCAAACCACCAGCACGTGCACGGGGAGGACCACCCAATGTATCCACAAATGAGGGGCAACCCAGACCAACGAGGCTATTCACTCTAACTGATGCTGAGGCTAGCTCTGATGTGGTGACAGGTACTACTTCAGTCTTTTCTCAAAATGTTAAAGTGTTGTTAGATCCCGGAGCAAACAAGTCATTTGTGAGTCTAAGGATAACACTTAGCAAGGATAGGCCTTTGTCTCCCTTGTCTCCTCTGATTGTGGTTCTAACTCCTTTGGGAGAGCAACTGACATGTGATCTACTCTACATCAGTTGTGCTGTACGCATAGGTCCAAATGTACTTGAGGTGTATCTGATTCCATTGGACATTAGAGAGCTGGATACGATCCTAGGCATAGAAAGTTTGGCGAAGCATCAAGCCCGAATGGAGTGATTCACCAAGAGAGTGTGGTTCACCTTTCCTGATGGTTCCGAGCACTGCTTTGAAGGTGATAGGCGAGTTGTTCCAACTTGCATGATTTCCTGGCTTGATGAGAAGCGATTGATCCGCAAAGGATGTAATGCATACCTCGAATATGTGCATGATGTTTATAAAGAATCCTCGGGTCTGGATTCTTTTCCGGTGGTATGTGAATTTTCGAATGTGTTTCCAAAAGACATAAATGATTTGCCACCAGCAAGAGAAGTGGAATTCGGAAATAAGTTAATGCTTGGTACGAATCTGATTTCCATTCCTCCATATCATATGGTTCCTGTGGAAATAAAGGAACTGAAGACGCAATTGGTAGATTTGCTGGATCGTGGTTTCATCTTACCCAGTGTGCCACATTGGGGAGCAGATGTCTTGTTCGTGAAGAAGAAAGATGGTTTACTGTGATTATGCATTGACTTTCAGCAGCTGAATCGTGTTACCGTGAAAAATAAATATCCTTTTCCGCGCATCGATGACTTGTTCGACCAGCTCCAAGGTGCAGCTGTGCTCCAAGATCAATCTCAGATCTGGATACCATCAATTACGAGTTCGAGAATCTGATATTCCAAAGACCGCATTCAGATCACGATATGGCCACTACGAATTTCTGGTTATGCCATTCGGCTTGACCAATGCACCAGCCGTGTTCATGGACTTGATGAATTGAGTATTCCGTGAGTTCTTGGACAGATTTGTGATACTCTTCATCGACGACAATCTGATTTATTCAAAATCAGAAGAGGAGCATTCCGAGCACTTGCGGATTGTGCTGACAATTTTGAGGGATCGATACCTATTCGCAAAGTACTCCAAATGCGAATTCTGGCTATACGAAGTTGGTTTCCTTGGCCATGTTGTTTCCGCCCAAGATTTGTTAGTTGATCCGAAGAAGATTGAAGCCATAGTTTCTTGGGAACCCCCATGAACTATGTTTGAAGTTCATAGTTTCCTTGGCTTAGCCAGATACTACCGTTGCTTCATGAAGAATTTTTCATCGCTTACTGCACCATTGATGAAATTGACATGCAAAGGAGAGTTGTTCATGTGGAGCGAGAAATGCCAGCGAAGTTTTGAACAATTAAAGAATCAGTTAGTTTCCGTACCTATTCATACCATACCAGTCGGTGGGTACATGGTGTACAACGATGCATCGAAATCCGGACTTGGATGCATGTTGATACAAGAAGGGAAAGTTGTTGCATATGCTTCCCAACAGTTGCGACTACACGAAAACAACTATCTTATGCATAATTTGGAGCTTGCAGTTGTGGGGTTTGCATTAAAAATATGGCACCACTATCTTTATAGCGAGACGTGCCGAATCTTCAACGACCACAAAAGCTTGAAATATCTCCTTACGCAAAAAAAGTTGAACATGAGACAATGAAGATGGGTGGAGCTGATTAAAGACTATGATCTGATCATCGAATATCATCCTGGAAAAGCAAATGTTGTCGCTGATGCCTTGAGCCGAAAGATTCATCCTCCTTCCTTATCTGTGTTGGCTTCCAATACATGCCAATGTTGCTGGATTTGAAAGCTACATGCGTGCATCTTGTCACTGATTTTTCTGGTTCATTATTGGCACTAATCGAAGTCACTCCTACCTTGATTTAGGAAATCCGGAATCAGAAAATAGAAGTACCAAGGTTGGCTGAAATTCGGAAGCAACTATCTGAAGGTGTTGATGCCATAGCTTGCGATTTCAAAGTGTGAGATGATGGAGTTCTTGTCTTCAGAAACCGGGTATGTGTACCACAAGATGTTGATATTTGCAATCTGATTTTATCTGAGGTGTATAGTTCAAAGTTTGCTATCCATCCTGGTAGCACTAAGATGTACCAAGATTTAAAGGAGCAATATTGGTGGCCAAATATGAAGTGCCACATTGCTGAGTTCGTTGCTTGATGCCTCGTATGCCAACAAGTGAAGATCGAACATCAAAGACTCGCTGGTTTACTGCAGTCATTTTCGATTCCAGAATGAAAGCGGGAGCATGTCGCAATAGATTTTGTGACTGGTTTTCCTAGATCTCAGCGAGGATTCGATGCCATTTGGGTGATCATGGATCGACTAACGAAATCTGCACACTTCCTTCCTGTTAGTGTGACAGATACACCTAAAAATTTGGTTGTTCGTTACTTGGACAAGATTGTTTGACTGCATGGAGTTTCAGATCGTGACCCTCATATCACATCACGATTTTGGGAGAAATTCCAGAATCCACTAGCTTCTAGATTGAATTTCAGTACAACGTTTCATCCCTAGACTGATGGTCAATCTGAAAGAATGATTTAGACATTTGAGGACATGCTGCGTGCGAGTGTATTAGTGTGAGACCCCAAATTTTCAGTCCTAAAGGTCCAAAAGCCAGTGCAGGTGAAAAGACCATTTTGCCCTTAGAGAAGAAGATGTGCGATGACCGAAATTGGAAGAAATGTCTAGCAATTATTTCTGATATTAATTCCCTTTGATTTGAATCTTTATTGGTTGATAATTATCTTAAAAAATAAAATCCCTAAAATTAAGGAAAGATAATTACAGAATTTAATTCTGATAATTATCTTACTTTAATCTAATCTTTAAAGTAGGTAAATTAATTTCATAACAACCCTATATAAAGAGAAAACCTCACACAGAAAATATACAAAATTTGTCCAACAAAAAACCCTACACCTCCCTATATCTGCCGAAATCTGCTTGAACTTCAAACAAGCATAATTCTCTCATACTTTGGCAGATTCTTGCAAATAATAGCTTTTTGAAAAGCTCTTTCCATTATCTTTCCAACCATCTTCGTTTATTTGTGGAGATTAGTTTTTCATTGTCAAAAGTTAAATCGTAATTTGGCAGAATTGCCAAAATCTGTTTGAATTTCAAAATAGCATAACTCTTTCATCGTTTGTTAGATTCTTGCAAATAATAGCTTGTTGGAAATCTCTTTCCATCATATTTAAAAAATATTGAGTTTTCTACTTAGAGATTAGTTTTTCTTTGTCAAAAATTAAATTGTAATTCGGCAGAATTGCCAAAATCTACTTGAACTTCAAAATAGCATAACTCTCTCATCATTTGTTGGATTCATGCAAATAATAGCTTGTTGGAAAGCTCTTTCCAACTATTTTTGGTTTTTCATCTGGAGGTCAGTTTTTCTTTGTCATAAGTTAGGTCCCAATTCGGCGGGATTAGGTTTCAAAATTATGTGATTCTACCTCCGATTGATTTCCGTTGTTGTTCCTCTTGTTTGTATGATTGTTTAACATCCATTGATGTTATAAAATCATGACCTCATTTTTTGAATCTTCTCTATACATGAAATCAGTATGCCCTACCCTTGCCCTATTGTTGCCTATATTCATAAATTGATTAACCCATTGGATTCTGATCTTGTTTCTTTAGATTGTACAAGTTGTAAACACCTAATCCTTCTTTGTTAAGATGAAATCGCACTCTTACACCTTGTATGCATAAAATCGCAATTTGTCTTGTGTCCTATGCTTAGTGCCGAAATATACATAGTTAGTTGGGATGATAATTCAGTGAATCTTGTTACGTTCTTGGCTATCATATCACACATCCAAAGGTTAGGCACCTGCGGCATCTGATCATTGGTTTCTGATAGGTTTGGTGAGTGGAATTGGTAAGGAAATAGGGTACTCACTTGGTTATTGAGTATTCATGCTTAGTTTGGTGTTGTCTTTGCCTTATGATGCTATAGGTGGTTTAGATCTATTAAATAAAGGCAAAGGAATAGTTTATTGTTCAGAGACAAGAGAGGTAGGATCTATGCCTCATCGGTTTCTTCAGAGATCCTTGTTGCTTATTAGTTATTTTTGATGCATACCCTTGATAATATTGTATGCGAATTGATTATATGGTATATGCATGAATTGCGGAATAAGATCTAATTACTTAGGCTATACCGAACCCTTGAGTTAAGTTATGAGTGCCTAATTTGCATTTGTTGTGTGCTTTGAACATATTGAATGTGTTCTGACATGATTGAGAATACCTTGCTATGGTACTATGCTTTGTGCTTGCCTGTGTGTGCTTGCTTGTGTGTCAGGACTGGCCATTCGGGGTAAGCGCTAATGCTCCTTGGGAGAGGGGAGGCTCTTACTGGTAAGGGAGTCGTATTGGTGGCAATCCTTAGCTTGCGCGCGCTGGATGCCTAGTCCTTTGTGCTGGCTAGATGTCTTGTCCTGTGTGCTGGCAAAATGCCCTAATCTTGTGTGTTGGCAAGATGCATTGTCCTGTGTGCTGACAAGATGAGTAGGCTTGCTGATTAGCTTGTGTGTTAACCTTTTACGCTTTATGCATCAAATCATTGAATAACATAGGTGGAAGGAGATGGCCTTTCTTTTTCCTTCTGTCGAGAGTAACTTGATAAGTTTTCCTACCTGTGTACTTCTGATTTTTGGAAGTGTTTGTTGTCCACCCTCAGCCTTAGTTTTGACTCTAACCTTTTTGGTTGATTCTTGAATTACGCGATACCCTTAGATGCGTAGGGATGATCTGATATTGTTTGGGAGATGTTTGTTTAAGATTTTTGTAGATCTTATGATATTGTGACCCTACTGAGATTCTTGTAATCTTATCCTATTGTTTTCACCATTTTTCAGGCTTAGGTACATTGATGTTCGTGGTACCAGTGTGTGAGAACCTAGGCTTCACGACGGGGCGATATTACATCATTTTTGCATACTTATCTCCTTGGTTGCTTGCGCATATAACATGATCATTGATTGGACTATTTTCTGATTTTTAAAGATTCCTCCTTCGCTTCTTATTTCCGAATTATGTTGGAGGTTTACTTGCTGGTTATTTGGTTCCCTATGGGATTTGTGTGTTATGCATTCATTGATTAAATTTAAAGACTTCCGCTGATGTTTTATTCACTTCGTATGATACCAGAATATTTATCCAATATCATGCTTCAAACTTTAAAATCTTAAAGGAATTAACAAGCTAAAATCGAAACTAGAAGGATAAGCCTTATGGGATTCAGATAGGTCCTAGTTCGGGCTCTTTTGGGTTTCATGGTGGTAAGGGTCCTAATAGGAGCAATTAATAATAGGTTAGGATTTGGGGTCCTTACAACTAGTCCAACATACCAGTTGGGATCGATGTCTACCATTTTCGGAATTCGCTTACAATAATAACTTTCATGTAAGCATTGGTATGGCTCCTTATGAAGCATTGTATAGGAGACATTATAGAACTCCCATTTTCTAGAATGAAGTAGACAAGAGACGCCTAGACAATCCAGAATTAATTGATCAAGCAAAGGAGCAAATGAATTTGATTCGACAAAGGCTGAAGACATTGTAAGATCGGCAAAAAACTATGCCGATTGTGAAACCCTGTCCAAGTGCAAGCCCATTTGAAGGTCTGGACCTGTTACGTTGGGCCTAATCCGAAGCCCAATTGCAGTTTTAGGGCCTGTTAACAATTCTAACCCTACCTATAAATACATCATAATAAACCCTAGCTGCCACTTTTACCCTAAACCTAGTTCACTGTGTATCATCCTCTCCATACCACCTTCAATCTTCATTCTGTTATACCAAGAATTTGATTCTGGTATCGTGGTAACGGTAAGGAAATCGTCACCACCATTAAGTAGGGGTCTTTGATTCTTATGCTTTCGTTCTTTAAGTTGATTTCTGGTTGCCTCAGTCCTTGTTTCTGTATCCTGACCTTTCACTTTGGTTTTACTCGTTATGTGTAATGTATAATGCGTGGGGCGTGCTTTTCTTTGAGTGATTTATGCTTCTTCGCATTATTTAGGCTAACCTTCTTGTTGATTTATTTTTACAAGTTTTATTTTAGTTTCGTGTTTCTCTCGTCTCCTTCCTTTTGTTCCTCTTTATCGTTGTGTCGTTCTCACCAAATAGTTTCACTGTCTGTATTTCATTTTCTTTCTGCGAATCTTTTCCCTTCGGGATCCCGAGTTGATCCTTGTTTCTCACTTGCCGATTTTTCTCATTTTTGGGACTCAACTACCTTTTCTCCACTCCCCTGTTATTTTTCTCCAACTTTTCTCTGTTTCTTCTCATGTCAAACGCGAGTCCTCTTCCTCCTCACCAGCTCCCCGCGTTCCTTTCTTCCCCACCAGCTCCACCAGCCCTAGAAACCGAGCTCCACCAGTGACCCGAGACCTCTCTTCCTTCTTCCTTCACGCATATGAGACCTCAGATTTGGAAGCGTGGGACTACCTTTTCACCAAAACCGCGTCCATCTCCCACCGTTTCTGGAGTCGCGACTGTGCACCTGGATCATTTTCTTCCTCGATGCTCCAGCTTTTTTCTTCATGATGAAGGTTGCAGGTCTTCTTCTCTCTCCAGAAGTCGTGAGCCTTGCTGTTTCCGGACCCATGCTCCAGTCACCTTGTTCATCCTCCACTACCGCGGGTGAGCTTTCCTTATTTTTCTTGTGTAGTCCGGGTTCCTCTTTTCACATCGACATAGACCTCAGCAACCCGGATCTGTGACACTTCTGCCCCCGCGATGTCACTCCTCAGTTCGTGGCGTTTTCTCCTTTCCTCTCCCACGGCCGAGCCCTTCTTCTTCCTTTCCCTCTCGAGCTTGTGGGTATGTTGTTTTCCTTGGCTTGCTGAGTGATGTTCGTGAACCAGCTGTCTCTGTTGCAAGGTCTGCTTGTTGCTCTTTCTTGTTGCAGACGTCTACTGGTTGTGTATTGATCTTAGTCCTCGTTTCTTCTTCCCGTGGCCTTGCTGAGCCTCCCTTGCCTTCGGGATAGCCAAGCCTCCATTCCTCCATGTCTCGTTTCTGCTTGTCTTCCTCAGCTGCAACTAGTTCTTGCGGGTGACGTGTAGTTCACCCCTTCCTCAGCTGCAACCAGTTCTTGCGGGTGACGCGTAGTTCGTCCCTTCCCCAGCAGCGTCCAGTTCCTTGGACGAGTCATACAATTCATGTGTGGTTCACGCATGTGTTTCCTGCACATGTTACAAGTGATAAATTCAAAAAAAAAAATATATGTGAAAGAAAGCAAGTGGCCTGCGCCACTTTATTGAATGTGGCATGCGCCACTTTTAGTTTAAAGTGGTATGCGCCATTAGTCACCTAATAAGAAAGTGACAATAATCTATTTAATAAAATAAGAAAAACTGCAAGGTAGGATTATTAAATTCAGTGTTACACAAAGAAAAATAAAAGATATGAGAAGAGGCCAAATACGTTTAACTTTTAACGGGTAGTGCCCTCCCGCCAACTTTAGAGTTAAGGGCCATCGTTCAACCCACTTAGTAAACACAAAATTCCCTGAATAAAATACGTGACTTTATTATTTTTTTTTAAACATTATTTTTATGGTTTAAATAAACTAGTTATCAATGTGTGTGATTATTTTTATGGTTTAAATAAACTAGTTATCAATGTGTGTGCATGTGACATTTGACTAATGTATGCATTCAGTTAATAATTACAGTAAATATACGTTCGCTTGGCCAATGCGAGGTGAGTATACGAAATCCCAGTGTTAGGGGAGATTTACTCACATGTTCGGGAGTCGTATGGGTGATGTTTACATTTACCTGCCACGTCTTTGCAGGTTGGTTCATATTGCATATTGAGACGAGTATGATGTGTGTTGTGTTTTCTCTGTCTAGTCTCGGACAACACTGGCGGTACGGGTTATGTATTTATTATTTTTGTTTTACGGGTTACGTATATAGTATTTTTCTCGAAATAAATAAATACTGCCAATGGGCTCCAGGTTTCCCTTTAGTGGGGGTTACTCGAGGAGTGTTTTGTTATGTCCATCCCGATGGTTTTGTTTGACAATGTTAGACGTTTTATCATACGTATTATTATGTTATAAACTGTTGGGACAAAATCTTGTAGAACATCATAAAAAGAAATTAAAAGTGTAAATTTCATATCCCTTGTACTCTTCCAGTTATATGTCTATTCGTATCGTAAGCTATTCCTTGCCCTCCTATGCGGTAACTCCTACTGAGATTTTATAATCTCACCCGTTGTTGTCTTTCCTCCCCTTTCAGGAGTAGATCGTGAGCAGTAGACAGTATTGAGGTGTGCTTATCTCCTACGACTCGACTGGACTATCGCATCTGCACGTTTTGCACGGTTCATTTTCCTGGCATTTCTGGTTTGACTTTGTTTTGATACTTTGACTCTTTTGGATACATTTTTCTGTATCGGGCTTTAAGCCCAGTTCGTGATTTTGGGCTTGTGACGTTATGGACCCGTTTTCATTTATGGTATTTCATTTTCAGTAATTTAAGTCTTCCGCTGTGAATTTTATTTACTCCGTTTTATGCCAGGTGTCAGTTTCCTATTTTGGTCATGCGCTAATTTGTGAAAATTAAATGTATTTATTTTTGGGAATCGTGTTTGAAAGGTCGTCCAAGCCTTGTGGGATTTGGATTGGTCCACGTGTTGGGCTTATCCGGGTTCCACGACGGTAAGAGCCCGGTTTTCGGGTTCGGGTCCTTACAAGGGTGGTAGCGGAGCATGGTTATACAAATCATTTTCAAAATGTTTTCGGAAGAATTTGTTTTAAACTCACTCGCACGTGCATAGTCCAGCGTCGTATCACTAAGTTATTTGTTGAGTTCCTAAGCTTACGTTTTGCTATTATTATGTGCTTTACGCAGTCATCATGGTTAGGACACGTAGTGCCGCCGCCGCTCGAGACCGCCAGGATGGGAGTGGCGAGTCAGTTCACGGGCCAGCCGAGCCCGAGGTACAGGCGGATCGGCAAGTCCTTGCACCAGTAGCCCAGGCAGCTCCAGTGGCGCCGGTTCAGGATCCGACATTGGTTCAGATCTTGGCCTCTATGCATGCCACATTGCAGCAGTTAGTGGCACAGTAGCTACCTGTTCCCGCTCCGATTGCACCTGTAGTTCCGCCACCGCAGCCTGTAGCCCCGGTTCAGCAGCAGGATGCCGGGAGACTTCCAGTGGTGATTACAAGGCTGCGGAAGGAAGCCCGACAGTTGGGTTGCAAGAATTTTTCTGGGACAGCTGATGTAGCCGTAGCCCGGGAGTGGCTTGATATAGTCTGTCGGACCGCACAGGCATTACTCATTTCAAAGGAGGACAAAGTTGTCTTGGCTACCTTTCTACTTGAGAAGGAAGCCCTGTCATGGTGGACTGCAGTTAGTTTGAGATATGAGGATCACCAGCCGACATGGGATCAGTTTCTGGCCGAGTTCAACAACCGGTTCTATACTCAGTTTCACCAAGATGAGAAGAGATCTGAGTTTTACAAGGTGAAGCAGGGTTCCCGATTAGTGTTGCAGTTTAAGTCAGAGTTGACGGAGTTGTCCCATTTTGCTCCGGCTGAGGATTGGATGGAGGCAAAGTTAGCTCGACGATTCCAGGATGGGCTGACCAGTGATATTCGCTCGATCGTAGGTACGACGCCAATTTATGACCTACAGGCGTTGGTTGTTGCTGCCACAGAGGCGGAGAAGATGATTTAGAGTCGGAGGACTCACAGTCAGGGCCGTAGAGATTTTCCACCGGGTAGAGGCCCGATTCGGCATGGTATGAGGCATGATTTTAGGCCAAGCCATTCCGCAGGCCCGCATTCTTCGATACCTTCCCATTTCCGAGGAGGTAGTCACGGGAATGCTCGATCGCTGTCAGCTGCTTCTAGTCACAGTGTGAGCCGACCGTCTATGCCTTGGTGTGCTAACTGCCGGCAGCACCACATGCCTCCCTGCCTGCACCTGCGGAAGTGTTACAACTTTGACGAGGTAGGCCATATGTCTCAGGATTGTCCAAAACCGAGGCGTAACATTTCACAACCGTTCGGATCTCCGAGACCGAGCGGTAGTCAGGCTGGTTCATATGCTGGTTCACATTCTTCTTCCAGGCCCCCGTCCAGAGCACCGGGTAGACCTTCGAGGAGTCAGTCATCCACTTAGTCGTCACAGCAGCGACCGAATAGGCTCTTCACGTTGACTGACGTCGAGGCCTATGCCAACCCCGACGTGGTGATAGGTACTATTACTATTTTCTCTCGTTATGCTAGAGTGCTATTAGATCCTGGAACGAATAGGTCGTTTGTGGGTCCTAGAATTGTAGTCACTGCAGATCGTCTATTGTCATCCTTAGTTCCACCAATCACAGTTCTAACCCCGTTAGGTGAACAGTTAACCTATTGCCAAGTTTATTTGGGTTGTATTTTGAGAATGGGATCAATTGAAATCGCGGCAGATTTGATTCCGTTAGATATCCGAGAACTAGATGTCATTTTGGGTATGGACTGCTTAGCCCGTTATCGAGCTCGGATGGAGTGTTCCACCAAGCGGATTTGGTTTAGCCTACCCGATGGTTCAGAATATTGCTTCGAGGGAGATAGGCGTGTTGTGCCTACTTGTATGATCTCATAACTTAGTGTGAAGAGAATGATTAGTAAGGGTTGTACAGCATTCCTAGCCCATGTCAGGGACACCTCAGTTGAGTCACCAGAGCTGAGTCAAGTCCCAGTTGCCAGTGAGTTTCCGGATGTATTTCCGGATGATGTAGTCGGGTTACCACCAGAGAGAGAGGTGGAGTTCAGGATCGAGCTGATGCCCGGAACAAACCCGATATTCATTCCGCCATATCGGATGGCTCCAGCAGAGATGAAGGAGCTAAAGACTCAGTTGGAGGATTTGGTGGATCGTGGGTTCATCAGGCCCAGTGTATCACCATGGGGTGCACCGGTATTATTCGTGAAGAAGAAGGATGGCTCGTTGCGGTTGTGTATTGACTACCGGCAATTGAACAGGGTTACAGTAAAGAACAAGTACCCTCTGCCTCGAATAGATGATTTGTTCGATCAGTTGCAGGGGGCATCAGTATTCTCAAAGATCGATTTGAGATCGGGTTATCATCAGTTACGGGTTCGTGAGTCAGATATCCTGAAGACAGTTTTCAGGTCTCGTTACGGGCACTATGAATTCCTGGTCATGCCCTTCGGGTTGACGAATGCACTAGCTGTTTTTATGGATCTAATGAACTGGGTATTCCGGGAATACCTTGATCGGTTCGTGATTGTCTTCATAGACGACATCCTCATTTATTCAAAGTCGGAGGAGAAGCATTCCGAACATTTGAGGATAGTATTGGAGATACTTAGAGCTCGGCAGTTATACGCCAAGTTTTCTAAGTGTGAGTTCTGGTTGCGAGAAGTCGGATTCTTGGGACACGTGGTGTCAGCTAGTGGAGTGTTGGTGGATCCCAAGAAGATTGAGGCTGTTGTATCATGGGAGCCTCCACGTAACGTTTCCGAGATCTGGAGTTTTCTCGGTTTAGCCGGTTATTACCGGCGGTTTGTGGAGAACTTCTCGACGTTAGCGGGACCGTTAATCCGGTTGACACGCAAGGGCGAACCGTTTGTGTGGTCCGAGAAGTGTCAGTACAGTTTTGAGGAGTTTAAGTCCAGATTGGTTTCCGCTCCTATTCTGACTTTACCGGTCAGCGGTAAGGAGTATGTGGTGTATAATGATGCATCGAAGCATGGTTTGGGTTGTGTGCTTATGCAGGATGGGAAGGTAGTTGCCTACGCCTCTCGACAGTTGAGGCCACACGAATGCAACTACCCGACCCATGATTTGGAGTTAGCAGCTGTGGTGTTTGCATTAAAGATTTGGCGCCACTATCTGTATGGTGAGACTTGCAGAATCTTTACAGGCCATAAGAGTCTCAAGTACCTCCTAACCCAAAAGGAGCTTAATTTGAGACAGAGAAGATGGTTGGAGTTGATTAAGGATTATGACTTTGTAATCGAATATCATACCGGAAAAGCCAATGTGGTCGCTGATGCTTTGAGTAGGAAGACTTCATCTTCCTTGGCTTACATTCGGGCAGATTATATGCCAATGCTGATGTGTTTGAGGGAAAACCGAGTCCAACTTGACGGTGATAGCTCGGGAGCATTGTTAGCAAGGATTGTTGTGAGGCCGTCGTTACTCGAGCAGATCCGAGTTGAACAGTTGGAAGATCTGAGTTTAAACCAGTTAAGGCAGCAATTGGAAAACGGGGATGGAGGGGATGCAGTCAGCGAGTACAGAATCCGAGACGATGGAATCCTGACTTTCCGAGGTCGAGTTTATGTTCCCCGAGATGAGGAATTACGCCAGCTGATTTTGACTGAGGCGCATAGTTCCACATTTTCTGTTCATCCCGGTAGTACCAAAATGTATCGGGATTTGAGGGAACAATATTGGTGGTCGGGAATGAAGAGGCACATTGCAGAGTTTGTTGCTCGTTGCCTTGTATGCCAGCAGGTCAAGGCCGAGCACCAAAAACCCGCGGGTATGTTGCAGTCTCTTCCCATTCCCGAGTGGAAGTGGGAGCATATCACGATGGATTTCGTTGTACCGAGGACTCAACGGGGTTTTGATGCAGTATGGGTGATTGTGGACAGGTTGACCAAGTCCGCTCATTTCCTTCCTGTAAGAGTCTCCGACACACCGGAGAAGTTAGCTTCTCGATACATGGATGAGATTGTGAGATTGCACAGAGTTCTAGTATCCATTGTATCCGATCGAGACCCAAGGTTCACCTCCCGGTTCTGGGAGAAACGTCACCGTGCCTTAGGTTCACGGTTGAACTTCAGTATAGCTTTCCATCCCCAGACAGACGGTCAGTCCGAGAGCATAATACAGGATATGTTACGAGCGTGTGCGCTCGATAGGCATACTATGTGGGATAGATGCCTTCCATTGGTAGAATTCGCCTACAACAGTAGTTTCCAGGTTAGTATCGGGATGGCACCGTACGAGGCGTTGTATGGTAGGCGATGCCGGACACCGGTATGTTGGGATGAGGTAGGCGAGAGGCGCCTGGATAACCCTGAGCTGATTGATCAGGCAACCGAGCAGTTGACACTGATCAGACAACGGTTGAAGACCGCACAGGATAGACAGAAGAACTACGCGGACAACCGTCGTCGTGAGCTTGAGTTTGAAGTTGGAGATATGGTGTTTCTGAAAGTCGCGCCGTGGAAGGGTGTACTCCGGTTTGAGCAGCGAGGCAAGTTAGCACCACGTTATATTGGCCCGTACGAGATTACCGAGCGTATTGGGCCTGTGGCATATCGGTTGGCGTTACCCTCATCTTTGGAGAGGATCCACGATGTATTCCACATATCAATGTTGCGGAAGTATGTTAAGGATCCGTCACATGTGTTGGATGCACCACCAATAGAGGTTGCCAATGACTTGTCATTTCCCGCTCAGCCAGTGGCTATTGTTGACGAGTCAATCAGGCAGCTTCGTAGTCGTCTAGTTCCTATGGTTCGAGTTTTTTGGCATAGTGGTAGTTCCGAGGAGCTTTCGTGGGAAACCGAGAAGTAGATGCGAGGACGTTATCCATACTTGTTCGAGTCATAAAGTATATTAATTTCGAGGACGAAATTTTTGTGAGGGGAGAATATGAAACCCTGTCCATGTGCAAGCTCATTTGAAGGTCTGCACCTGTTACGTCGGGCCTAATCCGAAGCCCAATTGCAGTTTTAGGGCCTGTTCACAATTCTAACCCTACCTATAAATACATCATAATAAACCCTAGCTACCACTTTTACCCTAAACCTAGTTCACTGTGTATCATCCTCTCCATACCACCTTCAATCTTCAATCTGTTATACCAAGAATTTGATTCGGGTATCGTGGTAACGGTAAGGAAATCGCCACCACCATCAGGTAGGGGTCTTTGATTCTTAATCTTTCGTTCTTTAAGTTGATTTTTGGTTGCCTCAGTCCTTGTTTCTGTATCCTGACCTTTCACTTTGGTTTTACTCGTTATGTGTAATGTATAATGCGTGGGGCGTGCTTTTCTTTGAGTGATTTATGCTTCTTCGCATTATTTAGGCTAACCTTCTTGTTGATTTATTTTTACAAGTTTTATTTTAGTTTCGTGTCCTCTTTATCGTTGTGTCGTTCTCACCAAATAGTTTCCATGTCTGTATTTCATTTTCTTTCTGCGAGTCTTTTCCCTTCGGGTTCCCGAGTTGCTCCTTGTTTCTCACTTGCCGATTTTTCTCATTTTTGGGACCCAACTACCTTTTCTCCACTCCCCTGTTATTTTTCTCCAACTTTTCTCTGTTTCTCATCATGTCAAACGCGAGTCCCCTTTCCTCCTCACCAGCTCCCCGCGTTCCTTTCTTCCCCACCAGCCCTAGAAACCGAGCTCCACCAGTGACCCGAGACCTCTCTTCCTTCTTCCTTCACGCATATAAGACCTCAGATTTGGAAGCGTGGGACTACCTTTTCACCAAAACCGCGTCCATCTCCCACCGTTTCTGGAGTCACGACTGTGCACCTGGATCATCTTCTTCCTCGATGCTCCAGCCTTTTTCTTCATGGTGAAGGTTGCAGGTCTTCTTCTCTCTCCAGAAGTCGTGAGCCTTGCTGTTTCCGGACCCATGCTCCAGTCACCTTGTTCATCCTCCAGTACCGCGGGTGAGCTTTCCTTGTTTTGCTTGTGTGGTCCGGGTTCCTCTTTTCACATCGACATAGACCTCAGCAACCCGGATCTGTGACACTTCTGCCCCCGCGATGTCACTCCTCAGCTCGTGGCGTTTGCTCCCTTCCTCTCCCACGGTCGAGCCCTTCTTCTTCCTTTCCCTCTTGGGCTTGTGGGTATGTTGTTTTCCTTGGCTTGCTGAGTGATGTTCGTGAACCAGCTGTCTCTGTTGCAAGGTCTGCTTGTTGCTCTTTCTTTGTTGCAGACGTCTACTGGTTGTGTATTGATCTTAGTCCTCGTTTCTTCTTCCCGTGGCCTTGCTGAGCCTCCCTTGCCTTCGGGATAGCCAAGCCTCCATTCCTCCATGTCTCGTTTCTGCGTGTCTTCCTCAGCTGCAACTAGTTCTTGCGGGTGACGTGTAGTTCACCCCTTTCTCAGCTGCAACCAGTTCTTGCGGGTGATGCGTAGTTCGTCCTTTCCCCAGCAGCGTCCAGTTCCTTGGATGAGTCATACAATTCATGTGTGGTTCACGCATGTGTTTCCTGCGCATGTTACTAGTGATAAATTCAAAAAAAAAATATATGTGAAAGAAAGCAAGTGGCCTGCCCCACTTTATTGAAAGTGGCCTGCGCCACTTTATTGAAAGTGGCCTGCGCCACTTTATTGAAAGTGGCCTGCTCCACTTTATTGAAAGTGGCCTGCGCCACTTTTAGTTTAAAGTGGTATGCGCCATTAGTCACCTAATAAGAAAGTGACAATAATTTATTTAATAAAATAAGAAAAACTGCAAGGTAGGATTATTAAATTCAGACTTACACAAAAAAAAATAAAAGATATGAGAGGAGGCCAAATACGTTTAACTTTTAACGGGTAGTGCCCTCCCGCCAACTTTAGAGTTAAGGGCCATCATTCAACTCACTTAGTAAACACAAAATTCCCTGAATAAAATGACTTTATTATTTTTTTTTAAACATTATTTTTATGGTTTAAATAAACTAGTTATCAATGTGTGTGATTATTTTTATGGTTTAAATAAACTAGTTATCAATATGTGTGCGTGTGACATTTGACCAATGTATGCCTTCAGTTAATAATTACAGTAAATATACGTTCGTTTGATCAATACGAGGTGAGTATACGGAATCTCAGTGTTAGGGGAGAGTTACTCACCTGTTCGGGAGTCGTATGGGTGATGTTTACGTTTACCTGTCACGTCTTCGCAGGTTGGTTCATATTGCATATTGAGACGGGTATGATGTGTGTTGTGTTTTCTCTGCCTAGTCTCGGACAATACTGGCGGTACGGGTTATGTATTTATTATTTTTGTTTTACGGGTTACCTATCTAGTATTTTTCTCGAAATAAATAAATACTGCCAGTGGGCTCCAGGTTTCCCTTTAGCGGGGGTTACTCGAAGAGTGTTTTGTTTTGTTATACCAGGTGTCAGTTTCCTATTTTGGTCATGCGCTAATTTGTGACAATTAAATATATTTATTTTTGGGAATCGTGTTTGAAAGGTCGTCCAAGCCTTGTGGGATTTGGATTGGTCCACGTGTTGGGCTTATCTGGGTTCCATGGCGGTAAGGGCCCGATTTTCGGGTTCGGGTCCTTACACCGATAGTCGACGGAGGGAGCTGGAATTTGCGGCAGGTGACATGGTGTTTCTGAAGGTCGCCACGTGGAAAGGAGTCCTTCATTTTCAGCAGTGAGGTTAACTAGCAACTCGTTATATTGGTCTATATGACATTGTTGAGAGAATCGGCCCTGTTGCATACCGATTTGCACTGCCTCCTAATATGGAAAGAATACACAACATATTTCACGTTTTGATGTTGAGAAAGTACGTGCAAGACCCTGCTCATGTACTCGAAGAACCACTAGTTGAGGTTGCTAAAGACCTATCCTATCTCGTACAGCCAGTTGCCATACTAGATCGGTCAGTTCGTCAGCTTCACAGTCGAAGCATGCCTATGGTATGAGTTGTTTGGCGTAATGGCCAAATTGAGGAATAGTCTTCAGAGACTGAGGAATCTATTAGTGCAAAATTTCCTTACCTGTTTTCTTAGGTACTCTTACTGAGATATTAAGAATGAAATTGATAAGGAAATAAGATATATACTTGATTATTAAGTATGTATGCTTAGAGTGGTTTTGTCTTTGCCTTATGATGTTATAGGTGGTTCAGATCCCTTGAATAAAGTAAAGGAAAAGGAATAGCATCTTGTTCAGAGACAAGAGAGATAGGATGTATGCCTCATCGGTTTCTCTAAAGATCCTTGTTGATTGCTTGCTAATTTTGGTGCATGTGTTTGATGTTTGTATATGTGAGATAGTGTATGCATCAGTTGCAGATTGATTTGAGGCTCACTTAGGCTATACTGAACCCTTGAGATAGGTTATAAGTGCCTAATTCGCATGTGTTGTGTGCATTGAACATGTTGATTATGTTCTGACATCATTAAGGTTGCCTTGTTGTGGTATTGTGCCTTGTACTTGCGTGTGTGCTTGTACGTGTTTGTGTGTCAAGATCTTTTTTCGGTGGCCGTTTGGGGTAAGCGCTGATGCTCCTTGGGCGAGGAGAGATTCTTATTGGTATGGGAGGTGGCAATCGCCAGCAAGAGTTCGCTGAATGCCTAGTTATGTATGCTGGCTAGATGCCTTGTCCTGTGTGCTGGCAAGATGTCCTTATCCTTGTGTGGTTTAGATGCCCTAATCTTGTGTGGTGGTTAGAATGCCTAGTCCTATGTGTTGGCTAGATGCCTTGTCCTGTGTTCTGGCAAGATGCCCTTATCCTTGTGTTATTTGGATGCTCTAATCCTGTGTGTTGCCTAGGATGTCTAGTCTTGTGTGCTGGTTTGGATGCTTAGTCTTGTGTGCTGGCTAGATGCCTTGTCCTGTGTGCTGGCAAGATGTCCTTATCCTTGTGTTGTTTAGATGCCCTAATCCTGTGTGGTGGTTAGAATGCCTAGTCTTGTGTGTTGGCTAGATGCCTTGTCCTGTGTTTTGGCAAGATGCCCTTATCCTTGTGTTATTTGGATGCTCTAATCTTGTGTGTTGCCTAGGATGCCTAGTCTTGTGTGCTAGTTTGGATGCTTAGTCTTGTGTGTTGGCTAGATGCCTTGTCCTGTGTGCTGGCAAAATGAATAGGCTTACTGATTAGCTTGTGTGCTAACCTTTACCCTTTGTGCAACGAAGCCTTGAACAACACAGGTGGAAGGAGATAGCCTTTTCCTATTGCCGAAAGTGATTGATGAGTTTTCCTGCCTGTGTACTTCTAATTTTTGGAAGTCTTTGTAGTCCACCCTCAGCCTTAGTTTTGACCCTACACCGCTTTAAATGTTTGAATGCATGCAATACCCTTTAGTTGTATAGGTTGATCTGATGTTGTATGGTAAAGGTTTGTTTAAGATTTCTATAGATCTTATGATGCTTTGACCCTATAGAGATTCTTGTAATCTCATCCTATTATTTTCACCATTTTTCAAGCTTAGGTACATTCGTTGTTCGTGGTATCAGTGTTTGAGAATCAAGGCTGCTCAGCAAGTCAATATCGAATCACATTTGCATACCTGTTCCTTGATTACTTGCGCATATAACATGAAGTTCAATTTGACTACTTTCTGGGTTTTTGAATGCCTCCTTTGTTTGCTTGTTACCGAAATTTATTGGGAGTATATTTGTTGGATTTTTAGATCTCTATGGGACTTGTGTGTTGCGGTACCTTTGCTGAATTATAAAGACTTCCACTGAAATTTTCATTCACTCCGTTTATTACCAGAATGTGACTGTCCAATGTCATCATGCTCCAACCTTTAAAAGCATAAGAACAAAATTTGTTAAAATCAAGACTAGATGAATAAGCCTTGTGGGATTCAGATAGGTCCTGGTTTTGGGCTTGTTTGGGTTTTATGGCGGTAAGGGTCCTATTAGGAGCAAATTCGGGAATAGGGGTCCTTACATCCTTGAGATCATTGTTGCTGCAGTGGTATTCTGCACTTCACGAGGTGGGAGTCTATCCTTCATACTTAAGAAAGGAATTATTTAGTTTTGATGCATTAAAATGAGAAACTAAATTTTGGTTTGATTGTGAGACATCTATTGGTATGAATGTATTTAAATGCCATATTAGAATATATAATGTCTGTGACAAGTTTTAGTGTGTAAATTATGTATTTTAAACACTTGAAAATATATTGATGTGCTTGTGTATGCATGTTGGTGGTTTGAGTGATCCTTATATGATGTTGTGGATATCTTTATGCAAAGAATTAGTTTGATCATATGTTTAATGCGTAATGTTTAAGGTTTAGTAGTGGTTAGTCATATTTAATTGCATGTAAACCCACTAGGAATGTATTCGGTGTGTGTAGCTTTCGGTTAGGTGTTGAATAGGTGAGGAAAATGCAGAAACCCAGAGTGTCGGAATTTAGACCGGTTGAACTTAGACTTCTTAGACCGGTTGAACCTCTATTCAAACACCTTAGACCGTTAAAACTCGGAGAGCCCTTAGACCGGTCGAAGCCAAACTCTTAGATAGGTTTAACTTTTTTTAAGTGAACTTAGACTGGTCGAAAACTTAATCTTTAGACCGGTAGAAGCCTTAGTCTTTAGACCTATTGAAATCCCGAGAATTTTCCAGAGAGCTTCAAAATCGATCGTATTGAAACCTTTCGACCAGTCAAAACTTTAGACCCTAGACCAATTGAAATTCTTGAATCAACGTTTAGACCGGTTGAAACCCAACCTTTAAACCAGTAAAAAATCCATAAGATTTTCCAGAAAGCTCAGTGATCGGTCGAAACTAAATCCTTAGAACGGTCAACCTAAATATATAGACCAGTTAAAATTCTATAACTTTGCCTTTTTCAACTTTTCTTGTTACAGTTAAGCCAATCCAACCGTATATTTGCTTAACCCCTTCGATAACAAAATTCTACACATTCCTTAACCCTAGATGAGTCCCTATAAGTGTCCATCATGCATTACATCTGTGAGACCCTGATCCTTCGTAGTATAGATGTCCGAGAAGTCCAGGAGCCGATGCAGCTAAAATGACTATTTTGTCTCTAAAGAAATGAATGCGTGATGGCCTAAAATAGTTGTTGGAATATATTTCCTGCTTTAATTCTGGTTAATTATACTTAATTTTATTCCCTAGTATCCAAAAGTATTAGATAATTCTTTGTTTTAAATAGAGTTACTATTTAAATAAGAATTATCATTTAAATTGAATTATATTTTAAGCATTATCCTAACTTATCTAGGCTTAAAAATAGGAAAATTAAACCTCCTCAAGATCCTATAAAAGAGTGGCCAGCCTACCCTACCTAAACATACCAAAACCTACCTGGAAATTTTGAAATTTATCCTCGTCTCCTTCCTCTCAATTTCAGATTTTTGCCTACCCTAAACCCTAGCCGAACATAACTCTCTCATCCTTTGTCAGATTTCTGCAAATAATAGCTTGTTGGAAAGCTCTTTCCATCTTCTATCTAGCTATCTTGGGTTGGTCATCAGAAAATTAGTTCTTTATCTAATTTTCATTGTTAAAATGATTTCTGTTGTTATTTCTTTTGTTCGTATGATTGTTTGGTATCCATTCATGTTGTAAAATCATGAATTCATTCTTTGAATCTTCCCTATACATGAAATCAGCATGCCCTATTCGTAACTCTATATTTGCTGAAATTTAATCAATTAACTTGTCAATTAGTTTCAGATCTTGTTCTTTTTAATCGTTTCAGTAATTGGCATCTATTCCTTTCTTAATTTCATGAAATCTCAACTCTTAACTTCTCTAATGTTGAAATACATACCCTATTAAGCCCTAAGGTGTTGCCAAAATTTTTATGATGAATTAGGGTGAATAATCAGGTTGTTTCTTGTTGGGTTTCTGACCATCACATCATGCATTCAGGGGGAGGATATTACTGCATCCGGATCTCTGGATTTTGGTAGGTTAATTGGTAAGGATTCCCAATGCCTTTGGTTTTTAATTAAGTATCTGGTGGCTTAGTATTTTGTGGTCTTTGCCCTGTGATGGTTTAGTAGATTCTGATCTTATTGGGAAGGCAAAGGATTGCATCTGATTCAGACATGTGAGAGGTAGGATCTATTCCTCATCGGTTCCTTTGGTTACTCTTTGATTGTGTGCTTGATTTTTTCTTGATTTCAGTTTGATTATCCTTGGATTTGCATGAAAAATTGGTTTATATGTCTAGTGGGTGTCTCCGAAATTTATAAGGACATGCGTTGCCTAATTTGGTGATGATTTTGAGTATTGATCTTTGATTTGTAGTGTGATTTGATTGAGGATATATTGTTGTGATTTTTGTATGCCTGTACTATATGTGTATGCGTGTATGTGCCTTGTTTGTGTTTGTTTGAAGGATCCTTTTGTCGTTGGCCATGTGAGGTATGTATTGTTACTCCTAGGGGGAGGAGAGATGCTTCCCGAATCGGGAGGTTTATGGGGATTGTGTATGATTTTTGTATGCGTGCACTATATGCGTGTGCTTGATGTTTGCTGTGACCTAGCAGGCTATGTGTTTATATATGTGTGGATTGTGATTGAGTATGATAGTATGATTTCTTCATTTAGTTTCAGATAGCGTTGGCAGTAGAGGATTTATATGTATTTTTTAAAAGAAAAATGAATAGCCAATGGGCTTTCAGTTTCCCTTAGCAAGGGTTACTTAAAAGTGTTTTGTGATCCATCCTAATAGGTTTTTGGGGCATAGCAGCCCATGTGACGATGTCTTGTGCTGTGAGTTTATAAAACCTATTATGCTAGTATTTATTGCAATGTATTTTACAAATCATACCTTATGCATACTCGATTGTGAAATATATTGATGTGTATGCTTAGTGTGCATAGATGGTAACGGTGATTTAAAGTAACTGTTTATTAAATGAATTTTTGGATGCCTCTATTCCACCAGATGTGCTTATGACATTGTAACTCCCACTAAGGTCTATAATCTCAATTCTTCCCCCCCTCCCCCCCCCTCCCCTTTGTTGATCTTTTCAGGGTTAGTTCATTCGCCTTAGTTGCGTGCCTTCGAGGTTGAGTTTTCCCTATATTGGTCTTAGAGCTGGACTATTGCACTTGCACATCTTGGAAGCTCGACATGTTTTGTGATTTGATATTTTCATACTCTATTGACATACATTGTAACGACCCCAATTCCTAAACCATTATTCATTGCTCCGATTAGGGTCATTACCGCCGTGAAACCCAAACAAGCCTCAACGACACCTAAGACCTATTAGAATTTCACAAGGCTACTCATATGATACCAATTTTAATCTTGTTTATTTTGTTGTTTATCAATCAATTGGAGCATGATACTGGACACATATTCTGGTAACATACGGAGTAAATAAAATCATCAGCGGAAGTATTAAATCAATCCATTGGGTTCATAACACACAAGTCCCATAGGGATCCAAATAACCAGCAAGAATTTCATCAACCAAGTTCGGAAATAGCAAGCCAAACAGATGCTTAAAAATAAACCAGAACAATGTCCAATCTTTCAAGTTATTTGCGCAAGTAACAAGTAGTATTTGTGATGCGATATCGCCCCACCGTGCAGCCTTGATCTCACACACTGGTACCACGAATAGAGGATGTACCTAAGCCTGAAAAATGGTAAAAACAACGGTTTGAGATAACAAGAATCTCAGTAGGGTCACAGCATCATAAGATCTACAGAATTCCTAAACACAAATCTCCCAAATTCACATAAGATCATTCCCTAAACAACTAAAGGGATCACGCAATTCAACAATAAACCAAAAGAGGTTAAGGCCGAGATTATGGCTGAAGGAGGACCATACTTCCGAAAGTTCAGAAGTACACAGGCAGGTGAAATACAACAAAATCACACTCAATGATGAAGAAAGGCCATCCCCTTCCACCTGTGTTGTCCAAGACTTACTGCACAAAGGGTAAATGGTTAACACACAAACTAATCAGTAAGCCTTTCACCTTATCCTCGCAAGGACAAGTCGACTAGCCCCTCATGGAACAAGTCTTCCCTTAGTCGCAACCAGGGCATCCCCAAATCTCGCAAGATAAGGGCTTCCTGTTTCGCAAGACAGGGATCCGGCCTCGCAAGGACAGATATCCAGCGCTAGCTTGCTAGTTCAACACCCATACACCTCCCATAAATCGATAAGAACCTCTCCTCTCCCTAGGAGCATCAGTTCTTACCCTGCGTGGCCACCGGAACAGGATCCTGACACACAAACACGTACAAGCACACACAGGCAAGTACAAAGCATAATACCACAACAGGGTATTCTCAATCACGTCAGGATATAATTAACACATCCAATTCATATAACAATATCATCCCAGGCACTCAATTCCTAACTCAGGGGTTCTATACAGCCTAGGAGATTCATATCTCATTCCGGATGTCATATTCTCACCATATAATCCAATCACAAACAATACAACAAAGGCAGGTAACAAAAACATCAAATAAGAGCAGGGGTTTTCTGGAGAAACCGATGAGGCATAGATCCTACCTCTCTTGTCTCTGAACAAGAAGCTACTCCTTTGCCTTTATTAAGTAAATCTGAACCACCTAAATCATCACCAGACAAAGACAAAACAAACTAAGCATGCATATCCCAAAAATCAATTGTATACCCTATTCCTTACCAGTACCACTCACCAAACCTATCAGAAAACCAGTGATCAGATGTCGCAGGTGTCTCCCCCTTGGATGTGTGATGTGATAGCCAGGAACTTATCAAGATTCAACCTGAATTTACCATTCCAATTAACTATGCAAAACCTTTTGCTAAAAGTAGGGCATAAGACGATTTCGTCTCAACCTAAAACAACGAAATATTTACATCCAAGCTGCGATTTATATATGGTTAGAAAGAGAATGAAAAGAGCTTTCCAACGACATATTATTTGCAAGATTCCAACAAACGAGTAGAAAGTTATGCTATTTTGAAGTTCAAGAAGATTTGGCGAAAACCTAATTCCGCCGCCGATTTTCAAAGTAACTTTAGACAAAGAAATACTAACCTCCTGACGGAAAACAAAAGATGGTTGGAAAGAGGATGAAGAGAGCTTTCCAACAAGCTATTATTCGCAGAGATCCAATGAACAATGAGGGAGTTATGCTGGTTTAAAGTTTCAGTAAGTTCTGACGGCTAAAGGGAGGTATAGGGTTTTAAGCCTATACGAATTTTGTAAGGTTTTAGGGGACAAATTTTGTGGGGTTGGCTTCCTATTTATATTCAATGAGTGTAGAATTATGTCTACTACTTTTAATCAATCCATCAATCCAATATAATTCACTAAATAACCAAAACTCTTAAATTACCTTCCCTATTTTTAGGGACTTAATCTTTAAGGCAACTATCTACCTTAAAGGATGGTTCCTAAAGCTATTACCCATCTACAAGGACCTAAATCAAAAGGAATTAGAAGCAAATTAATTTACTGAACAATCTTACCAATTTCGGCTATCACACATCCTTCTCCTCAGGGGCAAAATCGTCTTTTCACCTGCACTGGCTTCTGGACTTCTAGGACTCAAAATTCGGAGTCTTACATACATACTTGTTTAAGATTTCATTGGTTGTTGTGGACCCGTGGTGGGCTTGTTTTTACTTATTTTACATTATATACACATGCATTATCTCGTATTTCCATTATGTTATAAGATGCGTGCCTTGGACACTTTGTGTGGATCTATATGGGCTTGTGAGTATAGACTTTGGTGTAACATGTTTGGGGTCACGTGGCCTGTTTTATACAATTTAAAGTCTTCCATTGTATGCGTGTGCGTACTCCATGACTGTTTTATGTCGGGTGTGTTTTGTGGCGTGCCATGCTCTTTTTTTAAGGAAAAATTTAAAGTTATATGTATTTTTGAGATTTTTACTTTGTAAAGTTAACGCAAGCCTTGTGTGGTTTCGATTGATTCATATGTTTAGTCGAACGGGACTACACGGCGATAAAGCTCCCATTTACCAGAAGTGGGTCCTCATAGGGTTGGTAGCAGAACATGGTTGTTTTGATGTGCATTGAGTGCAGAATTGTTTTAAAATGGCATGCTATATAACTACATCATACTCACTCCACATGCATTGTCCAGCATAAAGTTTGTTTAGAGGTCTTGTTGTCTTTAGGCTTATATCTAACTCTGTGTCTAGTTAGTAGAGATGGTCTGTGGTAGAAGTTGCAGAACTTCAACAGGTTGTGGTGGCTGAGGAGGCCGGGTTCAGATCAGAGAGCTAGATGAGAGCTCAGATGCCTGAGGGCCAATAGGGCCTGCGACAAGTGTGGGTCAACCATAGGGTGCACCAGAGGCATAGCCAGCTCAGGCAGCACCAATAGTTTAGAATTAGGCACTGTTACAAATGTGTATTGAGGGTACCGTGATTTTGGAGTTTTAAGACCATAAATTAGTCTATTGAGGGTACTAGAAGGTGTATATATTTTTCGAGAATTTTCAGAAGTAAAATTAAAATTTTATTGATTTTTCTAAAAAGACAATAATGATATTAAATAATATACATTTGACAAAAATAATTTATGGTATGGATGGATAGTATCGTTCATAAGTAATTTAAAAAATTTTCCGTATATTTTTCAAAATGGTATATAAATTATTATGAATTTTTTAAAGATTTAATTCTATTAATAAATAATATATAAATATTTAATAATAATAAATTATATTATTAATTTAATAGATGGTCAAAATGAGATTAACCAGTATTATTTTGACCATCGTCGGTCAACACACAGCAAAGAGCGGTTGTTTCGATTGAGAGTATCGAAATGCACCAAAGGGTGTCGTTTCGATCTAGGGCTGCACATGGGGTAGGTTGGCGATACGACGTCGTTTTTCCTAGTAACTTGCTGCCATTTTCAATTTTCCGGTTACTCACATTTTCTGGCCAGCCAATAGGATAAAACCTTATTCTTTAATATCCCCGTTCCAATTGCTATCAAGACTTCTAAAACACCCTTATCACTCTGTCTTGGTGCGCGTGATCAAACTACGGTGAAAATGAACAATTTCCAACTATATCTAGCCGGATCTAGGTGACTTTTCGTATGGTATCAATCGAATTCTATCTCTGTTTGTGTGTGTGATCTAAGACATGAAACATGATAATTTTGGTGGGGTTATGCGTGGTTTAGTGTGCACTTGAATATAGTATAAATTAAATCGAGTGTTATCGTTTAATTGGAGATTTGGAGGTTAGAGTTTTCAGGTCAACTAAAGGTTGAAGACGACCTAGTCGAATGATAGGTCGTCTACCCTAGCCAATGTTTGATATGCCATTCGAGTTCAACACAACTGATGTGTAGCCTAGAGATGAAGGCAGGTACAACCTCGAGCCTTAGGCTGGGGTATTGTGGCTCGCCTTGATTGGACAGCTTGTCTCCAATCCGAAGGTTCGAAGGACTTGTGGCATGCGAAAGTTAAACCACGTGTCATGAGGCTGAGGTTTGGTAGGTGCTCTGGTAACGTTTGGAGCTGCCAGGTGTTGCACTCTGATTGGCTGGAAAAAAATAAATTAATTCTGAAAATTAGAAAATCGATAGAATAAAAGAAAAATCAGAAAAATAGCAAAAGATGGAAAAAATTCCTGAAAAACTATAGAAAAATACTAAAAATCATAAGAAGTTTTGTAACATAAAAATTTATTAAATTGGAGTTGATTTGATGGGTCAAATAATTAGAACAAGATTCGGAAAAATAAGGAAGAGTAGGAAAAATATCCGAATTGATTTGGAGTTAGATATCGGGTAGAAATGTGTTGAATTTAGGCTATAGATGCGTAATTTTATGCGTGATCATGTAATCTAGTTTATGACATTGAAGAATCGGCTATGATTTTATGTATAGGTGGATGCCTATTGGCATAGGAACTCTATGAATCGGTCTAGCTATCGAGGATCAATTGTGGGCTCTTTGAACATCGGGAAAACCATGAGTGGACGGAGTTTGTTTATTGTTTTTATCTTTGTCATGATTAACTGACTATGATTATAAGAAGAATAATTAAATAAATGAATGCGTAAAATGTTATGCTTGTGTTGTGGTTATGGGTTATGTGGTGTGAATGTTTTCGATATGCCATAATACGAATTGAATGGTACACTAGGATGCCATGATAATTGTTAGGCATGCAATGCATCAAACGAGTTGGATATACGAGATGTGAATGCACAGACATAGCATGGGGTAACTCATGCGACTCTTGAGAGCTCTCTGAGTATGGTAGTGTGGTGTGGAGAGGCCAATCAATCGGAGTTATAAAGGGGATAGGAATGACATGAACAAGCCGATCAACACAAGACAAGTACCCTCAGAGTAGGGTCCGCTTAGGTGAAGCTTCCATCACGTAATGCCTCGGCAGCATCAGTGGAATGGGCATGTGGCACATAATAAAAAACATAAGTCGGGAACTACCACTGGCATATCTCAATCCCAATCTTGGAAATTCAACGGACTGAGAGTTATTTCCAGCCCGGACATGCTCCTATTGCTTTAAATGCTATGTGTACAAGCCATATTTGACTATGACTGTGCTGCCTTTACTATAATTCATTGAGTCTCATCATATACCAGCTTGTGTGCTTAGTGAGTGTATGATTGCATGTGTTCTTCAAATACGTTTTTCCCATCTGCTCACCTGGCAGGTGTTTGCTAGACTTTTGACATGATTGCAAGGTTAATTAAAAAAGCTCGTTCCCAGGCTTAACTCGAAGACTATTACGGATCTATGCATGTTCGAGGTATCATTTTGAGGATCTATATTCATAGTTGAATCTCATGAGTCATTTATTTGTAATATGTCATTGATATGTTATCAATATCGAATTCGAGCATGTAATTGTTATAATATGCTCATCCTTGATATATGTTTTCCGTGGTTTTTCTGATGTCATCCGGAGACATCAGTGTATCTCTTACATTCGCTATGTCTTAAATTATACGTACATTCTAATGTTCTCCTCCAGTTTGTGATTATACCAATAGCCTTGTAGGCTTACTATGTGCATTGCTTAATGTAATAGTAGAGTATATTGTGGGCCCACAGTGGGTTGTCAAGCGTGATCTATGGGGTCCAAGGCGTGACAGCCTAAAATGGTAGCGGAGCCTGTTTCCTTCCTTTAGAAACAATTTTTACTATATACCAACTTCTTGCATGATGTGTTTTCATTATTGAGAGAACAATATTGAGTTAGTTATTCTTATCATTTGATAATTATCAAGTCTGAATCTTGTAGACCTACTTTCGCTCGGTATTTTAGGTTAAGCAAATCATTGATTTGGAAAATATTTTTATGTTGTGAACTCATTGTCATTCTTGATATCTTTAGAAATGTCATGCCCTGTCATAACTTAGTATCTCTTGTATGATCTATTTAAGAACCCTATCAATTCTTGTGTTTCATATTGTGAGTCGTTATTTGTGTGTATTGCATTTGGTCCACAATGTTACTTCATGCCTATTTTACCCCATTGGGTAATATATTGGTGCCACATCAGCTTGAGTTGTTATTTGTTGTGTTAAGAGTCATTGTATTTAATTGCTATGAGATTCATACCAATATCATGGCACTATATATGGGAACTTGATAACCTTGTCATGAACTGTTGAGTCAGGGGAAGCTATGAATGTATATATTGTGTTAATCTTGATTTCAGATTGAAAGGCCTGGGAGGAGCAAGAAAGATCGTATGCTATGAAATCTTAAGTAAGTTTAAACTGCCCACTAATGATTTGAACTGTTAGAAATACCTTGGATTAGGTACGATTTATCAAGATTATAAGTATTATGTGAATATTTTGGGAATCAAGTATTTTTTTTGAGGCATATATGACTTTGGATTGATTGTAGTTTGACCTGCTTGTAAGTAATAAATTGCCTCGTCGAATTCGAACTGGAATTGCATGACTTATAGTAGGATGCTGCCTAATACATGCTAATATTTTTGTGAGCTGCAGATACTAACCGATTTAGAACTATGAATAGATGAGCAAGAATTATAAAGAATGGGTATGAATCATTTGTTCACTATTGTATCCTGTGTGTTACAAGCATACAAAATACACACTATTAATCTTGATTATTCAAAGATATAGACAATGCACGGAGTGCATGTCATTGTCTTGAAATATACTGAGGAGCATTATAGTTAT
The DNA here is from genome assembly GCA_019739055.1 of Passiflora organensis. NCBI lineage: Eukaryota > Viridiplantae > Streptophyta > Magnoliopsida > Malpighiales > Passifloraceae > Passiflora > Passiflora organensis. Next base: position 552,314 of record JAEPBF010000258.1, on the reverse strand, counting down.
AGAAGTATATAATATATGCTATACTAAACTGTATATGACTCTTATAACATGCCTTGTGTCATGTGATCGAGTAATAACACTTCTATTATAAATTGATGAAGTTATTGTCGAACCAAGAAATGTTCGATCATTGGGTTGGACTACCTAAATGATTCAAAATATTGAAATTATTTGAGGATGCTTATGGTGAATAAAGAAGCATGGTAATATTTGTTCCACTCTGGGCAAATAAAAGAATAGATGTATTGCCGTTATGCTAAATTTTAACCAAAAATGAGCCTAAAGATGTGAGTTTAGTATTACGATGCATATTGAGGTTTAATCAGTTCAGTAAGTGAAACAAAGTTATAAGATTTATGATTATGTTTTGAGGAGATTGGATTATGAAATTATAATCTTTGTTTGATTTTCCGAGTAAAAATATAGACTGTGGTATTATATGATAGATGAATAAAAAATGAACTTTGTAAAGGTGTTTGCAAGCAAGGGATAGTTGAACTAATCATGAGCTTTGATGGATATAACCCCAAAGCTATGTAGTTTTGTATACAAATGATTCATGCATGGCTATTTTTGTATGACATATGAATGATGAAGAATGGAGCATGTTGATATTAAGGATGAAAGGAGTATTATAGGATAATTGTGATGTTATTGCTGTAGGATTATCTCAATTGTGTTACCATGAATCTTGGGATGATGTTTGATTTGATGCGATGATGAGAAGATAGATTCAGGAAAAGTGAGTTAATAATAAACTCAAGAGATATACTTGAGAATGAGTTGGTTAGAATAAAAGGTGAAAATAGAGAAGCGTAGTGAAATCGTAATGCTCTTGTACAAGTGATTAGTTTTATGGAATGATATCAATAAATTATTGCTGTTAAAGTAGCGGATTTGGAAAATTGAGTTTAAAAAACTGATGGATATTGAGTAACCAAATGATGAGAATGTAGTAAGATAATACATTCTAATAGAATTTGAGTTTGATGCCCGAAATTATTTTGATATGATTCTTGGTAATAATGTGGTTGGGAAGATGGTGAGAAAGGTTGTGAAATGAATCATTGATGTAGAATCATACTAATATGATCACTGAGTATACTATCTATGGATTATGGTCATTAGTGTTTATCGATAGTATGGACAAAATCATTCCATCAGATATAATGAAAGTATTGTGTGAGAATCGAATATTTTGAACTAGTAAAGTGTATTAGAGTAGTTGGGCACGAATTTTAGGAATAACCTATAGTCAAGAAAAGGAAAGTGCCAAAAGGGGATAAGAACCCTCTTGTCTAGCTATTTGGGCTTACGAGAATGATTTTGTCATATATTTTTGGAAAACCCGAAGTAAGGGATTTTTTGTAATTTCGCTCTTAGTCCTATGAAACTTTTAATTTCATTTTTCCTGATTACCAATTATTTATAAGAATGGCGAATTCATTAAGAAATTTGAAATCCAAAGTCGGATTCGAAACTTCTTTATTTTTAAATTTTTATATGGGTGATATTTTAGGTATTAAGTACAAAATTATAAAAAATAATTTATCATGAAGATTTTTGAGCAAGAATTGGTTTATTAAGGACATAGTTATGAAGATGGAAGGTATATGAGGATGTATCTCGGAATTTTTCAAAGACGTGTAATCATATTTAAGGATTTTCTCTTAATTTTGGTTTATTATATTTATTATAAATTTTGTAATTCTGAAAAAAATAATTTTAATTCATAGGATTGTTATAATAATTTTTAGAAATTTATAAGATTTTCTGGAATATGTTATTTATTAGGAATTTTAAAGATATTTTTTAAATTTAGGAATATATATTAATATTATAGAAAAGAAAAGAAAAGAAATAAGGAAATCAAGTGGTTAAAACGCGGAAGGCATAGTTTTTGATCAGACTGAAAATTAGGGTTAGAAACTCTTTCCTTGTAGGTTATGGGTATCGATTTAGGTGGAGCTACCATCACCTAATGACCCGGCATTGTTAGTGGGATAAGCTTTAGATAAATATTTGATAATTTACTTCTGTTGATTTGAAAGATGAAAGATTTAATAAAAATGGTTTTGGGTATCGATTAGGTTATGGGTATCGATTAGGTTATGGGTATCGATTTAGGTGGAGCTACCATCACCTAATGACCCGGCATTGTTAGTGGGATAAGCTTTAGATAAATATTTGATAATTTACTTCTGTTGATTTGAAAGATGAAAGATTTAATAAAAATGGTTAGGATTACCACATGCAGATCCTAGTCTTGTCCAGGGTCAGTAAAGGCTATGAATTTATGCCAACCCAAGTTATGTTATATGTGAACACTTAAGAAAGGTCATCATAAATTGGTTTATTGTGTGCTCGTTTTTCTTTGAAAATGTAGTGACCTTATTTAATTAAATTTTTGCTTAATCTTTTAATTTATTTATGTGCTAGCCCACCTTGTTTATGTAATGTATATCCGACCACTCACCTGGCAAGTTTTTTTGCAAGATTCTTAAATCTAGTCTGCAGGATCTCGTAGATGGCTTGACTGGTAGTTCAAATCCCTTACGGTATTACAGTTAGTAGTATGTAATATCAAATGATAATGGTGTGTGAGTGTCTTGCTTGTTCTTATTTAAGTTTTGTATAATGTCTGCCTATGCATACGGTTTGCATGTTTGAGTTGGGATGCAGATGTATGTTGTGCCTAAAATGTAGATAGTAGAACAAATCAATAAAATGGGCAAGTGCTACTTGAACAACCTTAGTTTACATTAAAACACCACTGCGATTTTTAATTACTCTTTTTCATTATCAATTATTAAATTTTAGCTTTGTAGGCTCAGTAAGGGATTAATAGTGTATATAGTGGGCCTACGACGGAGTGTCACGTGAAAATAAATAAATGAATATTGGAGTTTGGGGCATGACATATTGAATTTTCATTAAACAGAGGATGAACAGAATGCGATAGGATATCACATTCTATATGATGAGTAGAATAATACAAAGTTACCATATGAGAGATTTTAATTAATGTTATAAATGAAGAGAATGCAGTTGGATACTACAAATGAATCGTGTTTTGATGGATATAAATTTTTTATGATGTCCAAGTTTGAAATTAAGCAAGTTTTGAGGACGAAACTTTTTATATGGAAGATAGGATGTAAGAATCGGATATTTTTAACCTACTTCGGCCGAGAAACCCAAGGAAGGATTATTGATATTAACGGGGCTTGACCCGCCATTTGGAAGTGTTTACGAATTTCTGGTAAAATTGGGAGTTTTAAATTAATATTAGAAATTTTGTTTTAATTATTGACAAATAATTAAAAAATCATTATCTAAGCAATGTTGGTGATTTTGGAATTTGAAGACCATAAATCAGTCTATTGAGGGTATTAGAGAGTGTACAAATTTTTTGAGAATTTTCGGAGGTAAATTTAAAATTTTAGAGATTTTTTTAAAAATAAAATAATGATATTAAATAATATACATTTGAGAAAAATAATTTTATGATATGGATGGAATTTATGAAAATCATTTGTATATTTTTCAAAGTAGTATAGAAATTATTATGAATTTTTTGAAGATTTAATTCTATTAATAAATAATATTTAAATATTTAATAATAATAAATTATATTATTAATTTAATGGATGGTCAAAACGACATTGATCAGTGTCGTTTTGACCATCGTCGGTCAACACACAGTAAAGAGAAATCGTTTTGACCGAGAGTATCAAAATGCATCAAAGGGTGTCATTTCAATCTAAAGTTGCATATGGGGTATGTTGGTAATACAACATCGTTTTCCTGAGTAACCTGATACTGCTTTCCATTTTTCGATTTCTCCCCTTTCCTAGTCAGCCAACGGGATAAAACCCCGTTCTTTGATATCCTGTTCCAGTTGTTATCAAGATCTGAAAAACACCCTTATTTCTCTCTTTTGGTGCGCGCAATCGATCTATATTGAAAATGAACAATTTCCGACTATATTTAGCTGGATTTAGGTGAGTTTTCATCCGGTATCAACTGGAATCTATTTCTGTTTGTGTGTGAGACCTAGCACATGAAACTTGATAATTTTGGTGTGGTTATGCTTAGTTTAGTCTGCACTTGAGTATAGTATAGATTAAATCGAGTGTTATAGTTTAATTGGAGATTTCGAGGTTAGGGTTTTAGGTCAATTGGGTTCGGCTGGAGGTTGAAGATGACCCAGTCGAATGACGGGTCATCTGCCCTAACCAACGTGTGACATGTCTTTCGAGTTCAACAAGAACGATGTGTCGCTTGGAGATGAATGTAGGTAGGACCCCGAGTCTTAGGCTCGGGCAAGGTGGCACAACCTAATTAGGCCGAGTGTCTCCTATCCGAAGGTTCAGAGGAATTGTGGGACGCGGAGGGTAAACCACGTGTCATGAGGCTGAGGTTTGGGAGGCACTCTAGCAATGCCTAGAGTTTCCAGATCAAGTTCCAATTTTTTGGAAAAAAAAATTAATTCTGAAAATTTTAAAATTAGTAGAAATGAAAGAAAATTCGTGAAAACTAGCAAAAAAATTTTAAAAAAATAACAAAATTAACGAAAATACTAATTCATAAGAAGTTTGGTGGTATCAAAATTTATGAAATTGGAGTTGATTTGATGAGTTGAATAATTATAACAAAATTTAGAAAAATAAGAAAAATGTCCAAATCGATTTCGAGTTAGGTAATGGGTAGATACAGATTGAATTAAGGCTATAGATGCATAATTTTATTGCTTGGGTTATGCAGCGTGTATGTTTTTGATAGGCCATAGTAAGAATTGAATGGTACACTAGGATGCCATGATAATTGTTAGGCATACAATGCATCAAATGAATTGGATATACGAGATGTTAATGCACGGGCATAGCATGGGGTAATCCATGCGATTCTTGAGAGCTCTTTGAGCGTGGTAACAAGGCATGGAGACTCCAATCAATCGGAGTTATAAAGGGGACAGAGATGCCATGAACAAACCGATGTACACAAGATGGGTACCTACAGAGTGGAGTCCGCTTAGGTGAAGCTGCCATTACCTAATGCCCTGGCAGTGTTAGTCGAATGGGCATGTGGTAGATAAGGAAAAAGGTAATTTGGGAACTACCACTGACGTATCTCAGTCCCAATCCTGGAATTCAATGGACTAAGAGTTATTGCTAGCCCGGTCATGGTCCTATTGCTTTGAATGTTGTGTGTACATGCCATATTTGACTGTGACTGTGCTGCATTTGCTATGATTCATCAAGTCTCATCATATGCCAGCTTATGTGCTTAATATGTGTATGATTGCATGTGTTCTTCAAATATGGTTTTCCCACCCACTCACCTAGTAGGTTTCTGCCAGATTTTTGGCATGGTTGTAGGGTTAATGTACAAAACTCATTCTCAGATTTAACTCGAAGACTATTATGGATCTATGCACGTTTGAGGTATCATTTTGAAGATATATTTATAGTTGAATCTCCTTATTCATTTGTTTGTAATGAGTCATTGATATGTTATCAATATTGAATTCAAGCATGTAATTGTTATAATATGCTCATCCTTGATATATGTTTTCCTGGGGTTGTCCGATGTCACTCGAAGATATCAGTATATCTTTTATATTTGTTTTGCCTTAAATTATATGTCCATTCTAATGTTCTTCATTGTTTTGTGATTATACCAATCATCTTATATGCTTATTGTGTGCATTGCTAGATGTGATAATAGTGTATATAGTGGGCATACAGCAAGTTGTGAAGTGTGATCTTTGGGGTCCAGGACGTGACACTGAGCCTTAGGCTCGGAGGACATGTGGCACGCAAAAGGTAAACCACATGTCACGAGGTTAGGGGTTCAGAGATGCCCTGGCAGTGCTTGGAGCAGCTAGATGTCGCCTTCTGATTGGAAAAACAAATTTGAAAAATTAGGGAAAATCGGAAAAAATGAAAGAAAAATCAGAAAATCAGAAAATGAAAAAATTCCTGAAACATTACATAAAATACTAGAAATTATAAGAAGTCTGGTAGCACATTTCTGAAACATTAAAGCAAGTTTTGAAAAAATATGGAAAAATAAGAAAAATATCTAAATCATTTCCGAGTTAGGTATTGGGTAGAAACGCTTCAAATTAAGGTTGTAGATACATAATTTTATTTGTGATTATGTAATCTAGCCTATGAAATTGAGAATCGATAATGATTTTATATATAGGTGAATACCTATTGACACAAGACATCGAGGAATTAGTCCAGCAATTTTAAGAATCAAGTATGAGCTCTTCGAACTCCGCAAAACCTATGAGGGGATGGATTTTGTTTATCATTTTTATTGCTGGCATGATTCATTAGTTATAATTGTTAAAGAATTAATAAAATAATAATTAATGTAAAATACAATGCATATTCTTACATTGCTAGATATATGACGTGCTTGATATGTTTTGCCATGTTGTAATATGCAAGATGCACTTGTATGCGACTAAAACTGTTGCACATGTAATGCATTAAGTGCATCAAAAGTTTTGGATATACGAAATGTGAATGCATAGGCATAGCATAGGGTAACCCATATAACTCTTAAGACCTCTCCGAGTATGGTAGTGAGACGTGAATACTTCAATGAAATCGAAGCTATAAGGGGGACAAGGATGACACGAACAAGCCAAAGAACACAAGATGGGTACCTACAGAGCGGGGTCTATTTAGGTAGAGCTACGACTTAACACCTCGGCAACGTCAGTGGGATGGGCATGGAGTAATTAAGAAAAAGTTAAGTTGAGGGTTACCAATGACATATCTCATTCCCAACACTGGGATCTCAACGGACTAATCAAAATTGCCAGCTCAGCCATGGTCTTAGTTGTTTTAATTTGTTGTACGTATGTGCTATTTGACTGTGACAGAGGTGATTTATTTTATGAGTCATTGAGTCAAATCATATGCCTTTGTGTGTGCTAATATATGTATGATTGCATATGTATTTTGTATATGTTTTGCCCATCCCTCATCTGGCATAACTGCCAGAGCCTTGGCCTGATTGCAGGGCTAATAAACAAAACTCGCTCTCAGGCAAGATGTGAATATTTTGTTCGGATCTATGTTTGACTCACGTTCATAGTAAATTCTCTTGAGTCACTTGTTTACATTGGGTCTTATTATTGTAATGAGTTCTGGAGATGTTATTAATTATTGAATCGTTGTGTTGCTATTGTATTATGCTATTTTTTGTATTATTATTCTTGGGATTGTCTGATGTCACCTGGAGACATCAATGTATCTTATATATTCTCTATGCTTAAATTATATGTTTATTTTATTACTCTCCTCCACTTTGTTATTATACCAATATTCTTGTAGTTTTGTAATATACATAGTCATATGTTATGGAGGTGTGTATATTAGACTTATAACAGTTGTTGTGAGAAATCTTTGAAGTTCGGGACGTGACAACCTAAATGGTGACGGAGCGTGTTTCCTTTCTTTGGAAATATTTATTTTATACTAACTCCTTACATGATGTGTTTTTTTTTCTTTGAGAGAACACTATCGAGTTAGTTATTTCTATTATTTTTGATAATCATCAAGTGGGTCTATATCTTATGGGCCTACTTTTTCTTGGTCTTTTAGGTCAAACAAATCATTGTGTTTAGAAAACATTTGTATGTTATGGATTTATTGTGATACTTGATATCCTCGGATTTGTCATGCCCCATTGTAGCATAGTATCTCTTGTATGAGATCTATGTAAGAACCTTATCGATTCTTGTGTTTCAAATTGTGAGTCGTTATTTGTGTGCATTGCATTTGGTCCACAATGTTACTTCATGCCCATTACCCAATTGGGTAATATATTGGTGCCACATCAGTTGGAGTTGTTATTTGTTGTGTTAAGAGTCATTTCATTTAATTGCTATGAGATTCAAACCAATATCGTGGCAATATATAATGAAACTTGGTTACCTTGTCATGAATTGTCAAGTCAGGGGAAGCTATGAATGTATATATTGTATTAAGCGCAGAATTGGTTACCTTGTCATGATCGCATGTTGTATAATCTAATGTAAGTTTATATTGCCTACACATAATTTGAATTTTAGAAGTGCTTTGGGTTAGGTACGATTTATCTATATCATACATATTATGTGAATACTTTTGGGAATTCAATATTTTGCTTTGAGGCATAAATGATTTTGGGTTAACCATAGTCTGACATGGTTGTAAGTAATAAATTGCCTCATCGAATTCTAACGGGAATTGCATGACTTACAGTAGGATGCTGCCTAATAAAGGCTGATATTTTGGTAAGCTATAGATGCTAACTGATTGAGAATTATGAATAGATGAGTAAAGAATTAGGAAGGATGGGTAAAAAATACTCGATTTCAAGTGTAATCTGTACTTATAAGTGCACTGAATACACATTGTTAAGTAGATTATTTAGAGATATGGACAATGCACGGAAAGCATGTCTCTGTTTGGGGTAAACTGAGGAACATTATAGTTAAAAAAGTATATAATATATAGAATATTAAATTGCATGTGATCGAGTAATTTACACTATAAATTTATGAAATTATTAAGGAATAAGAAAATTTTCGTTCGTTGGGTTGGAGTACCTAAATGATTTAAAAAGTTGGATTGTATGTGAGGATGTTTACAGTGAATAAAGAAGCGAAGTAATATTTGTTATACTACAGAAAAATTAAAGTATGGGTTTATCAACCTTATGCTAAATTATAGCTGCAAATGAGCCTAGAAATGAGAACTTGGTATCATGATGCATATTGAGTTTTAACTAGTGCATCAAGTGGAGCTGAATCATAAGGTTTGTGTTTATGTCTTAAGGAGTTGAATTATGAAATTTTAATCTTTGTTTGATTTTCCGAGTCAAGAAGTATAGACTGTGGTATTATATGATAGATGAATTCAAAATGAACTTTGTAAAGGTGTTTGCAAGCAAGGGATAATCTAACTAATCATGAGCTTTGATGGATATAACCCCAAAGTTGGGTAGTTTTGTATACAAAGGATTGATGTATGGCTATTTTGTATGACATATGAATGATGAAGAGTGGAGCATGTCGATATTAAGGATGAAAGGAGTATCGTAGGATACTACAGTAAAGTTGTGATGCTATTGTTGTAGGATTATCTTGGTTGTGTAACCGTGAATCTTAGGATGATGTTTGATTTGATTGAATGATGAGAAGATAGATTTAAGAAAACTGAGTTAATAATAAACTCAAGAGATATACTTGAGAATGTGGGATTAGAATCAAAGGTAAGATCAGGGTAACGCAGTGGCAATGTAATGCTTTGCATAAGTGATCAATTTTATGAAAATATATCAATAGCTTTTGTTATTTGTAAAACAGATTGTGGAATGATTTGGGCTTAAAATCTGATGGATAATGAGTAACCAAATAATGAGAATGTAGTAAGATACTACATTTTAATAGAGCTTGAGTCTGACATCTGAAATTTATTTCAATGTGATGAAGTATGATTATTGACGATGATATAGCTAGGAAGATGGTGAGATAAGCTCTGAACTGAACCAATAGTATATAATCATATGAACATGATCACTAGATATATGACCTAAGGATTATGGTCTTGTGTGTTTAATCAATAGTATGAAAGAAATCATTCCATCAGATATGATGGAATTATTGAATTTTGATGAAATAGAGGATGAAGAGAATGTGATAGGATATCGTATTTTATACAATAAGTAGAATAATACGAAGTTACTGTATGAGTGATTTTAATTAATATTAGAAATAAAGAGAATGCACTTGGATACTGCAAATGAATTGTAATTCGGTGGATGTAGAACTTTTATGATAAGTCTAAGTTCGAAAATAAACAGAGTTTCGAGGACGAAACTTTTTATAAGGTGGGTAGGATGTAACAATCGGGTGTTCTTGACCTACTATGGTAGAGAGGCTCAAGGAAAGATCATTGAGCATAACGGATCTTAGCCCATTATTTGGAAATATTTATATGATTTTGAAAATTTTAAAATTATTATTGGAAATTTTATTATTTAATCATAATGATTGAAAAATTATTATGGATGTAGTATTGGTGTCTTTGGAGTTTTAAGTCCATAAATTGGTCTATCCGTATTGGAGGGTGCATAAACTTTTTTGATAATTTTCGGAAGTGAATTAAATATCATCATGATTTTTCTAACGAAAATATTGAGTTTTTTTATTTTTAATAAAAAATATATATATTTGAGAAAAATAATTTTATGGTACTGTTGGATAGTATTATTTATAAGAAATTTATAACAATTTTCTTTGTATTTTTCTGAGTAGTGTGGTAATTATTAGGAATTTTTGAAGATTTAGTATAATTAATAAATAATATTTAAATATTTAATATTAGTAAAATATATTATATTATTATTTTAAAAGATGGCCAAAACGACATTGACTAGTGCCGTTTTTTATCATCCTCGGTCAACACGTAGGGTAGGATGTCATTTTTTACTATTGGAAATGACAGTTTTTGGGTAATAACCCGAACGATGTCGTTTCCTGGGATTCACATTGTAACAATCCCAATTCCTACCTATTAATGTTTGCTCCGATTAAGGTCATTACTGCCGTGAAATCCAAACAAATCCAAAGACATCTAGGACCTATCTGAATCCCACCATGCTTACTCACTAAGTTTTCGACTTTTAGCATGTTCATTCTACATGTTTAATAATAGTTGGAGCATGATATTGGACAATCATTCTGGTATCATACGGAGTAAGTAAAAACATTAACGGAAGTCTTTAAATTAAATCACTGGATTCATAATACACAAGTCCCGTAAGGATCCAAATAACCAGCAAGAATTCCTCCAACATAGTCGAAAATAACAAGCAAAGAAGGAATCTTAAAATAACCCAGAAAGTAGTCCAATTTTTATTCAATTTATATGCGCAAGTAATCAAGGAACAGGTAAGCAAAAGTGATGCAATATCGCCCCGCCGTACAGTCTTGCTCTCACACACTGGTACCACGAGCAGTGAATGTACCTATGCCTAAAAAAATGGTGAAAATAACGGAATAAGATTACAAGAATATCAATAGGGTCGTTACATCATAAAATCTGCAGAAACCATAAACACAAATCTCCCGAACAAGATCCGATCATTCCTACGCAACAGAAGGGAATCATGCAATTCAATGATTCAATCAAAAAGCGTAGGGCCAAATCTAAGGCTGAAGGGGACTACAAACACTTTTTGAAGAGTATCAGAAGTACACAGGCAGGCAGAACTCATCAGATTGTTCTCGGCAATGAAGAAGAAAAGGTCATCCCTTCCACCTGTGTTGTCCAAGGCTTACTACACGAAAGATAATTGAATAACACACAAGCTAATCAGCAAGCCTATTCACCTTGCCACACAGGGACAAAACATCCGAAGCTATACAAGGACAAGGGCATCCCAAACCCCACAAGGATAATGGATTCCCAAACCACACAAGAATAAGGGGTTCCTGCCACACAAGGACAGGGCTTCTGGCCACACAAGGACCAGATATCCAGCGAGCTCTTGTTGGGATTTGCCCACCCGTACGACTCCCAAACTAGTAAGAACCTTCCCTCTCATTAGGAGCATCAGCGTTTACCTCGAATGGCCACCGGAAAATAATTTTGACACACAAACACGTACAAGCACACTCAAGCAAGCACAAAGCACAAAACCACAACAGGGTATTCTCAATTCTGTCAGGTCACATTCAGCATATTCAATATACATTACACATGCAAGCTAGGCACTCCTAACCTACTTTAAGGGATTCGGTATAGCCTAGAAATTTCTCAATTCAATCCGCAACTCAAGCATGCATTATTTGATATGAATGTGCATACAGTTTCACAATCATAGAAACCGAAATCAATTAAGCAAACAACGAGGTCTCTGGAGAAACCGATGAGGCATAGATCCTACCTCTCTTGTCTCAGAACAATAAGTTATTCCTTTGTCTTTATTCAATAATTCTGCACTACCTATAGCATCTCAAGGCCAAGCCAAAACCAAACTATGTATGCATATCCAATATCCAATTAAATACCTTATTTCCTGACCAATTTCACTCACCAAACCTATCAAAAACAATGATCAGATGCCGCAGGTACCTCCCCTTTAGATGCGTGATGTGATAGCCAAGAACTTAACAAGAAACAACCTGAATTACCATCCCTAATTATCATATAATTTTTGGCACTAAGAATAGGGAAATAATGCAAGTTGCGATTTCATGTTAACAAGTTGTACGAGTTGCGATCTCATGTTAATAAGGAAGGATTAAAGATTTATAACATGTATAATCAAAACAAACAAGATCAGAATCCAATAAATTAATCAATTGATCAAGATAGTTAATAGTAGGGCAGTAAGGTAGGGCATACTGATTTCATGTATAGAAAATATTCAAAGGATGAATTCATGATTGTTCACTATGAATGGATTCTAAACAATCATATGAATAATGGCAACAACATCAGAGATCAATCAAAATCAGAATTATATAAATCTTAAAACCTAATTCTGCCACCGATTTTCAACTTATCTTTTGACAAAAAACCTATAGTTGGAAAGAGGATGAAGAGAGCTTTCTAACAAGCTATTATTTGCAGGAATCCGACAAACAATGAAAGAGTTATGCTATATTGAAATTTAAAAAGATTTTGGCAGTTCTATCGAGATTTGACTTTTATGTTTACAAAGAATTATGAATTTTCAAACAACAAAACATATATGGTTAGAAAGAGGATAAAGAGAGCTTTCCAAAAAGCTATTATTTTAAGGAATCCGACAAAAGATGAAAGAGTTATGCTGGTTTAAAGTTTCAACGAATTTTAGCAGATATAAGAAGGTGTAAGGTTTCAGGCTATACGAGTTTTGTGTGTTTTCTATTAATAATTTTTGTGGGGTTGAATTCCTATTTATAATGGATGAGTATGGAATTAAGATTACTACTTTAAAGGTTTTATTAAAGTAAGATAAGTACCATATTTAAATTCTGTAATTATCCCTTTTTAATTTTAGAGATTTTAATTCCTAAGATGATTATCAACAAATTAAGAACCAAATTAAAGATAATTAATACCAGAAATAATTACCAAACATTCCTTACCAATTTTGGCCATCACACATCCTTTTCTTCAGAGGCAAAATGGTTTTTTCACCTTCACTGGCTTCTATACTTCTCGGACTCAAACTTTGGGGTCTCACATCCTCCCCTCCTTATAAAAATTTCATCCTCGAAATTTTAGCACAAGTATCTAAACAAAAAAGTAAGGAAATTTTGTACGCATACATTCCTCAATTTGGCCATTACGCCAAACAACTCGTACCATAGGCACGCTTCGACTGCGAAGCTGTCGAACTGACCAATCTAGTATGGCAACTGGCTGTACGGGATAGGATAGGTCTTCAGCAACTTCAACTGGGGGTTCCTCGAGCACGTGAGCAGGGTCTTGTACATACTTTCTCAACATTGAAACGTGAAACACGTTGTGAATTCTTTCCATATTTGGAGGTAAGGCAAGTTGGTATGCAACAGGGCCGATTCTTTCAACGATGTCATACGGACCAATGTAGCGAGGTGCTAGCTTACCTCGCTGCTGAAAACGAAGGACTTCTTTCCATGGGGCGACCTTCAAAAACACTTTGTCACCTTTCGCAAATTCCAGCTCCCTTCGTCGATTGTTGGCATAACTTTTTTGCCGATCTTGGGCTGTTTTTAGCCATTGTCGGACCAAGTTCAACTGCTCCATTGCTTGATCAATCAATTCCGGATTGTCTATGCATCTTTTGCCTACTTCATTCCAGCAAATGGGAGTCCTGCAACATCTCCCATATAATGCTTCATAAGGTGCCATACCAATGCTTACATGAAAACTATTGTTGTAAGCAAATTCTGCCAATGGCAGGAATCGATCCCAACCGGTTTGCTGATCCAACACACTCGCTTGTAGCATGTCTTCGAGTGTCTGAATCATCCTTTCTGATTGACCATCGGTCTGATGATGAAATGCTGTACTGAAATTCAATTTTGAACCCAGCGAAATTTGGAATTTCTCCCAAAATCATGAGGTGAAACGATGGAAACTAGCACTCCATGCAATCAAACAATCTCATCTAATTAACGAACAACCAATTTCTCAGGTGTATCCGTCACAAGTATTGGAAGAAAGTGTGCAGATTTCATCAATCGATCCACGATCACCCAAATGGCATCGTATCGTCGCTGTAACCTAGGCAAACCGGCCACAAAATCCATTATGACATGCTCCCACTTCCATTCTGAAAATGGAAGTGACTGAAGTATTCCAGCGGGTCGTTGATGTTCGATCTTTAGTTGTTGAAATACGAGTCATCGGGCAACGAACTCAACAATGTGGTGTTTCATGTTTGGCCACCAATACTGCTCTTTCAAATCTTTGTATATCGTAGTGCTTCCGGGATGGATAACGAACTTTGAACTATGTGCCTACGATAGAATAAGGTTACGAATATCAATATCTTGTGGAACACATACCCGATTTCTGAAGACAAGCATTTTGTCATCTCGTATTTTGAAGTCACGAACTATGGCATCAACACCATCAGAAAGCTGATTCCGAATTTCAATTAGTTTCGGATCCTCTAATTGTTGACTCTGGATTTCCTCAATCAAGGTAGGTGTGACTTCGATTCGTGCCACCAATGAACCAGAATAATCAGTGCCAAGATGCACACGATTAGTCCTCAAATCCAGCAACAAAGGCATGTAATGGGCGCGCATATAGGCCAAAACTGATGGGGAAGGAGGAGGAAACTTTTGGCTTAAGGCATCAGCAACAACATTTTCTTTTCCAGGATGATATTAGATGATCAAATCGTAGTCTTTGATCAGCTCTACCCATCTTCGTTGTCTCATATTCAATTCTTTTTGCGTGAGTAGGTACTTCAAGCTTTTGTGATCGGTGAAGATTCGGCATGTCTGTAAGTAATGTCGCCATATTTTCAACGCAAACACCACGGCTGCAAGCTCCAAATCATGTGTAGGATAGTTGCTTTCATGCGGTCATAACTGTTGGGAAGCATATGCAATGACTTTCCCGTCTTGCATCAATATGCATCCAAGTCTGGATTTCGACGCATTGTTGTAAACCACATACCCCTTTCCGCAAATAAGTAAAGTAAGGATAGGTGTGGAAACTAACCATTTTTTCAGTTCTTCAAAACTTCACTGCCATTTCTCGTTCCACAAGAACGGCTCACCCTTGCGTGTCAGTTTTGTCAATAGTCCGGCAAGCGATGAAAAATTTTCCACAAAGCGACGGTAATAACCTACTAAGCCAAGGAAACTGCGAATTTCGAACACAGTCCATGGAGGTTCCCAAGCAACTACAACTTCAATCATCTTTGGATCAACTGTGACACCTTGCGTGGAAACAATATGGCCAAGGAAACTGAGTTTGCGAAAACCAGAATTCGCATTTGGAGTACTTTGCGAACAATCGCAGATCCTTTAAAACATTCAGCACAATCCGCAAGTGCTTAGCATGCTCTTCTTCCGATTTTGAATAAATCAGAAAGTCATCGATGAAGACTATCACAAATTTATCCAGAAAAGTTCTTCTTGTTATTACTTCAATTGTCGTTAATTTTCGGACGATAGAACCTGAAAGGATAGGGTCCCGTGCGCCGATTAAATTTCGAATCTTGTCGGAAGGATCCACCACTAGTGGCTGCGGATGGCCTTTCTGTTTGCATGATCTTTTTGGCTTCAGTCGCGGCAACAATTAGTTCTTGCAAATTCTGTACCGGTGTTGTACCAACAACAGTTTTGAGTTCGGTATTCAACCCATCCTGAAATCATCTCACAAGTTGGAACATTGTACGATCTTCTTCTGGTGCTAATCGGGACAACTCCCTTAACACTTTCTCATATTCTAGCACCGAACGGTTTCCTTGTTCAAGTTTGTAAAAAGCTTGTTGCTGCTCGCTTTTATGGAACCTTGTATAAAATTTTTCGTCGAGTTCGTACCGAAATTCTTCCCAAGTTGGCAAATGATCGCTGAATCGCAAACTAACAGATGTCCACCATGCGAGGGCTTCTCCCTCGAGTAGGAAAGTGGCGATGGAAACTTTGTCATCATCCGAGATACGTAAGAACAAGGATACTTGGCATAAGATGTCTATCCACTCATGAGCGGCAGCAACTCCGGCTGAACCATTGAAATCTTTACATCCCAATTGTCGAGCTTCCTTCAATAATTTTGTAATCACGACGGGAAGTCTCTCGGCTTCCTTAGGATGTGCCGGCTGTACAGGTTCAAGTGAAGGAATTAGTTCTTCCACTGGTGCAGGTGCAGGAGCATTCTGAAATTGTGCCTCCATAAGCTGCTGATTTGCAGCAATTCCTTCTAATACATTCAATATTTGTGCCATCAAATGATCAATGACTAGTGCAGCTGGTGGCTCAGGTTTATTTTTGGGCTCAGCTTGCCCTTCTTCCTAAATTTGTGCATTCGGGTCCTCTTGCTCAACAGGTTGTTGTTCGGCCTGAATCCCATTCCTACCTCGTCGATCCCTCCTAGCGTTTAACCTTGCCATACTATTTAAGCATACGATTGTTATTTACACATAACTAAATACGATAATAGGAAAAGAAGTGGTACTTGGTGGGGAGGCGTGCACCGGACGATACGCATATGCTGGAAAGCAACATACAAATTTTTGGAAATCACATGCACACATGCAAAGGTATTCCAGGAAATTACATCAACACTCATATATACTCTCGGAAATCATCATCAAACATCAAGCAAGCATGGATTCACACAACATCCATATTCGGCAATACACACCAGCAATCACATACATATACATTCAGCAATACAAGAGTCAAATAGGGACACTTGGCAGCATACATAAATCACCACACACATTCTCAGCAATGATAAGAAACACAACAAACACTCACCGAAACTTATCATGGCATACCAGGCATAAGAACATACCCGAACAAACATCACATCATATTATCATTCTCATTATTTAAATCTTACAAATCAATCCTATTTTAGCATTAGTTCACTTTCGGTATTAGCCCCTAAACGAGTGAGTGTGTGCGCATGTCCTTACTTACAAACACCAAAATCAACAAATAAGTTAGTATATAACAAATTATTTTTACCCTAAACCATACTCCGTTACCAAACCTGTAACAACCCTAATTCCTACCTATTAATGTTTTCTCCGATTAAGGTTATTACCGTCGTGAAACCCAAACAACCCCAAAGACAACTAGGACCTATCTGAATCCCACCAAGCTTACTCATTAAATTTTCGACTTTTAGCATGTTCATTCTACATATTTAATAACAGTTGGAGCATGATATTGGACAATCATTCTGGTATCATACGGAGTAAGTAAAAACATTAACGGAAGTCTTTAAATTAAATCACTGGATTCATAATACACAAGTCCCGTAAGGATCCAAATAACCAGTAAGAATTTCTCCAACATAGTCGAAAATAACAAGCAAAGAAGGAATCTTAAAATAACCCAGAAAGTAGTCCAATTTTTATTCAAGATATATGCACAAGTAATCAAGGAACAGGTATGCAAAAGTGATGCGATATCGCCCCGCCGTACAATCTTGATCTCACACACTGGTACCACGAGCAGTGAATGTACCTTAGCCTAAAAAAAAGGTGAAAACAACGGAATGAGATTACAAGAATATCAGTAGGGTCGCTATATCATAAGATCTACAGAAACCATAAACACAAATCTCCCGAACAAGATCACATCATTCCTACGCAACTAAAGGGAATCATGCAATTCAAAGATTCAATAAAAAAGGGCAGGGCCAAATCTAAGGCTGAGGGGGCCTACAAACACTTCCAAAAAGTATCAGAAGTACACAGGCAGGCAGAACTCATCAGATTGTTCTCGGAAATGAAGAAGAAAAGGTCATCCCCTTCCACTTGTGTTGTCCAAGGCTTACTGCACGAAAGGTAATTGGATAACACACAAGCTAATCAGCAAGCCTATTCATCTTGCCACACAAGAACAAAACATCCCAAGCCATACAAGGACAAGGGCATCCCAAACCACACAAGGATAAGGGGTTCCTGCCACACAAGGATAGGGCTTCTGGCCACACAAGGATCAGACATCCAGCGAGCTCCTGCTGGGATTTGCCACCCATACGACTCCCATACCAGTAAGAACCTCCCCTCTCACTAGGAGCATTAGCGTTTACCTCAAATGTCCACCGGAAAAGTATCTTGACACACAAACATGTACAAGCACACAGAGACAAGCACAAAGCACAAAACCACAATAGGGTATTCTCAATTCTGTCAAATCACATTCAGCATGTTTAATACATATCACACATGCAAGCTAGGCACTCCTAACCTACCTTAAGGGATTCGATATAGCCTAGAAATTCCTTAATTCAATCCGCAACTCAAGCATGCATTATTTAATATGAATGCGCATACAATTTCACAATCATAGGTACCGAAATCAATTAAGCAAACAACGAGGCCTCTGGAGAAACCAATGAGGCATAGATCCTACCTCTCTTGTCTCTGAACAAGAAGTTATTCCCTTGTCTTTTTTCAATAATTCTGCACTACCTATAGCATCACAAGGCTAAGCCAAAACCAAACTAAGTATGCATATACAATATCCATTTAAATACCTTATTTCCTTACTAATTCCACTCACCAAACCTATCAGAAACCAATGATCAGATACCGTAGATACCTCCCCCTTGGATGTGTGATGTGATAACCAAGAACTTAACAAGAAACAACCTGAATTACCATCCCTAATTATCATACAATTTTTGGCACTAAGAATAGGGCAATAGGGCAAGTTGCGATTTCATGTTAACAATTTGTAGGAGTTGCGATCTCTTGTTAACAAGGAAGGATTAAGGATTTATAACATGTATAATCCAAAGAAACAAGATCAAAATCCAATAGATTAATCAATTAATCAAGATAGGTAACAATAGGGCAGTAGGGCAAAGGTAGGCATACTGATTTCATGTATAGAAAAGATTCAAAGGATGAATTGATGATTGTTCACTATGAATGGATTCTAAACAATCATATGAATAAGGGCAACAACATCAGAGATCAATCAAAGACAGAATTACACAAATCTTAAAACCTAATTCCGCTGATGATTTTCAACTTATCTTTTGACAGAGAAATACAACCATCAAACAACAAAACAGATATTTTTGGAAAGATAATGAAGAGAGCTTTTCAACAAGCTATTATTTGCAGGAATCCGAAAAACGATGAAAGAGTTATGCTACATTGAAGTTCAAAAAGATTTTGGTAGTTCCTCCGAGTTTCGAATTTTCTTTTGACAACGAATTACGAATGTCCAAAAAAAAATACAAATATTTTTGGAAAGATTATGAAGAGAGCTTTCCAACAAGCTATTATTTTCAAGAATCTGACAAACGATGAGAGAGTTATGCTGGTTTAAAGTTTCAGAGAATTTTGGCAGATATAGGGAGGTGTAAGGGTTTTAGGCTATACAAGTTTTGTGTGTTTTCTATAAATGAATTTTTTGGGGTTGACTTCCTATTTATAATGGATGGGTATGGAATTAAGATTACCACTTTAAAGGCTTTATTAAAGTAAGATAACTACCAGATTTAAATTCTGTAACTATCCCCCTTTAATTTTAGGAATTTTAATTCCTAAGGTGATTATCAACAAATTAAGAACCAAATTAAAGGGAATTAATACCAGAAATAATTACCAAACATTCCTTACCAATTTCGGCCATCACACATCCTTTTCTACAGGGAAAAAATGGTCTTTTCACCTGTACTAACTTCTGAACTTCTAGGACTCAAAATTCGGGGTCTCACACACCTAGGTTCAGCTTGCTCCTTATGAGAATGAACAGGATAAGACCCTATTTTTTCAAGTGCCGAATCATACCCCCTCTAGCCTCGAAAATTTTGTGTCGGGCTTCGTCCACTTACACGAGTCGTCTCTTTGATTTTTCTTGTCGATTATGGCCTCAAATCATTGGTTTTAGGTGAGTTTTTGTCTGATATCATTCGATTTTTATTTTCATTCCTATACAAGATATAGGGTGTGAGATTTAGTAATATTAGTAGAGTATGCTTGGATTGATGTGTGCTCGAGCGTGGTATAGGTTAAATTGGATATTGTTGAATGATTGGGGAACTAGAGTTTCAGATGGTGGACTTGCAACTTGGGCATGCTAGGGAAGTAGATGACCCCGGATGACATGCTGTCCGGGGGTCAACTGAAAGAAATCCTAGCAATGTGTCAACTGCGAGAGCAGGTGACATGTCATGTAGAGAATGAGGTAGGTAAGGCTTGAGCCTTAGGTTAAGAGTACATATGGCATGCGGAGGGTAAACCATGTGTCATGAGGCTGGAGGTTCGGAGGCATTCTGAAAATTGGCAGAAATGACAACAAATAGGAAAAATAACGAAAGATAAGAAAAATTCCCGAAAAGTTACAAAAAATACTAGAAATTATAAGGAATCTAGTGGTACCAAAATTTATGAAATTAGAGTTGATTTGATAGCTCAAATAATTAGAACAATATTTAAAAAATATGGAAAAATAGGAAAAATGTTTGAATTGATTTTGAGTTAGCTATTGGGTAGAAACGAGTTGAATTATGGTATAAACGCATAATTTTACGTGTGATTATGTAATCTAGCCTATGAAATTGAGAATCGGCTATGATTTTATGTATAGGTGAATACTTATCGACACAAGACATCGAGGAATCGGTCCAGCAATCATAGAATCAAGTGTGGGCTCTTCGAACGTCGCAAAACCCGTGAGCAGATGAATTTTGTTTATCATTTTTATTGCTGTCTTGATTGATTAGTTATAATTGTTAAAATATTGATTAAATGATAATTAACGTAAAATACAATGTATATTCTTAGATTGCGAGATATATAAGGTGCTTAATATGTTATGCCAAGTTTTGATATGTGAGATACACTTGTATGACATGAAAAATGTTGTACATGTAATGCATTAGGTGTATCCAAAGCTTTGGATATACGAGATGTGAATGCACAGGCATAGCATGGGATAACCTATGCAACTTTTGAGAGCACTCCGAGTATGGTAATGAGGCATGGAGAAGCCAATCAAACTGAAGCTATAAGGCGGATATGCATGGCACAAACAAGCGGAAGAACACAAGACGAGTACCTGCAGAGTGTGGTCTACTTAGGTGGAGCTGCCACCGCTTAACACCTCAGTAGCGTTAGTCGGATGGGCATGGGATAGTAAAAAAAAGAGTAAGTCAAGAAATACCACTGACGTATCTCAGTCCCAACACTGGCCCCTTAATGGATTGAGAGAAATTGCCAACCCGGTCATGGTCTTAGTTGTTTTGGTTACTGTGCATGGATGCTATTTGATTGTGACAGAGCTACTTTCTTTAATGATTCATCGAGTCTCATCGTATGCCTATGTGTGTGCTAATAAGTGTATGATTGCTTGTGTATCTTGTATATGTTTTTCTCATCAGCTCACCTGGTAGTTTTCTGCCAGGTTCTTCGTATGATTACAAGGCTAATAAACAAAACTCACTCCTAGGCAAGACGTGAAGATTTTTATCTGATCTAAGTGCGACCAAGGTATCATATGAGGATTCATGTTCATAGTAAATTCTCTTCAGTCACTTGTTTACATTAGGTCATTTTACTATAATGTGTTCTAGAGATGTTATTAATTATTGAATCGATGTGTTACTATTGTTTTATGATCTCTTTTGTATTATTATTAAATTTTATGACCATTCCAGTACTCTCCTCTGCTTTCTTATTATACCAATAACCTTGTGGGTTCGCTACATGCATAGTCATATGTTATGGCATTGTGTATAGTGAACCTACAACGGTTGTCGAACAAAATCTTTTGAGTCCAGGGCATAACAGGTTTTGACCCCATTTGGTGAGCAGTTGGCTTGCAGCAGAGTGTATTGGGGTTGTGTTATAAGGATCGGTTTAGTGGAGATTAAGGCAGATTTGATTCCGTGGACATCAGTGAGCTGGAATTCATTTTGGGTATGGATTATTTGGCCAGATACAGAGCACAAATGAATTTTTTCACGAGGAAGGTGTGGTTTAGTTTAGCATGTGGTACAGAGTTTTGTTTGGAGGGTGACAGACGAGTGACGCAGATATATATGATATCTTAGTTGAGTGCAAAGCATATGATCAGTAAGGGCTGCACAACCTTTTTGGCACATGTCAGAGATATGACAGTTGAGTCCCTTGAGTTGAGTAGTGTACCAATGGTGAAAGAGTATCCGAATGTTTTCCCTAATAATGTGAGGGTTGACCACCAAAGCGACAGATTGAGTTCGAAATCGAGCTATTGTCGGGCACAGCTCCTACCTCCATTCCACCATACCGGATGGCACCAACAGAGTTGAAGAAGCTGAATTTGAGAAACAGGAGAAGACTAGAGTTGATCAAGGATTATGATCTAGTGATCCACTACCATCTGGGCAGGGTGAACGTAGTTGCTGATGCGTTGAGTAGGAAGACATCATCTTCCTTAGCCTATATCTGATCTGAGTACATGCTGAAGAAGATGTGCTAGAGAGAATCCAGAGTACAGATTGATGGTGATGAGTATGGAACTTTGATTGCACAACTTGATGTCAGACTCTCCTTACTAGATGAGATTTGGGCCAAGTAGCTTGAGGGTTCAGTGTTGGGCCTAGTGAGACCGCAATTATAGAATGATATCACTAGTGTTAGCATGGTCAGTGAGTACCAAGTCAGAGATGATGACATCTTGACTTTTTTAGGCCGAGTGTGCATTCCTAGTGATGAAGGGTTGAGATAGCTAATTCTGACATAGGCACAAAGCTCAATGTTTTCGATTCACCCCTGCAGTACCAAGATGTAAAGAGATTCGCGAGAGCAGTATTGTTGGTCTAAGATGAAGAGACGCATGGCAAAGTTTGTGGTTAAGTTTTTAGTGTGCTAGCAGGTCAAAGTAGAGCATCCGTGGCCCATAGGACCACTTTAGTTACTACCCATTTCGGAGTGGAAATGGGAACACTTGATGATGGACTTCGAGGTTGGATTGCCGAGATCTCAACGAGGCTATGATGCGGTATGGGTGATAGTGGATAGACTAACCAAGTCTGCACACTTCCTCCCCATCAGAGTGACAGACACATCGGGGGGAGTGGCATTGAGATATATGGATGAGATTGTGAGACTACACAGAGTTTTAGTATCTATCATATCTGTGAGACCTGCACCAAATAGAGGGGCTGACGTGGCAAAATTTTGCCACGTCACCCACACATTAAAAGAACTCTGCCGACACCCTCCCCTGCCATTTTCTTTTCTTTTCTTTTCTTTTCCATTTTCTCACCATCAACTTCTTCACCTTCGGTATCGAAATCCAACCGTCTGATCGTCAAACCGTTTGCACCATTGTGTTCCTCTCGTCATCACGATCAATCTGTCACTGGTTTCACCTTCATCGGACCACGGACACGCCCGGATCGGAGCCTGGAAGTTTCGAAATTCTCACCGGAAAATTGTCAATTCCGGCCAATCTAAAGTAAGTCTTAAAATTTGGTTTTCGGTTTCGTAATCCTGATGGTTGTGGCTTCCTATTGATGTAAAAATTTTCGGTTTTGGATGAAGTAGGAATTTTCCGGCCACCGTCGGCGACACTGTTCATCGTTGACCGGCGATCGACACTGTTCATCATACTGTACATCGACACTGTTCATAGGTACTGTATATTGACACTGTACATCGACACTGTTCGGCGACACTGTACATTGACACTGTTCATCGTTACTGTACATTGATACTGTTCATAGTACTGTACATTGGTAATTTCGACGTTCTGAACGTGATAACGTGATCGGTTTTTCCATTTGATGTGTCGTTTGTGAGTTATAGTCATACAAAGTTTATTATGTAGGTTTAATACCAGTTGTCTAAGCCTAACCTGAATATTGTGTTCTTAGGAAGGGCGAGTGTTGAGGACAAAGGCAAGAGTATCGTTTCCTCTTCTTCAGCCCGTAAGGTAGGGTCCTTACCGTATGTAGTTCCTCATTAGTAATTCCTTGTTGTAAAATCTGTTTTACCTCGGTTTTGATTGATTCGTTGTATAGTCCATCGGAGCCCATCCGATTGGTCCATTGTTCAAATTTCATTGCTCTCTTCCGTAGGTAGCTGTAAAGTATTATAATGTAAGGTCTTTACCGTATTTGTCTCATATTAAGTATTCTTCGATTTTAAATCCGTACTTTGGTCATTGAATTGTTGTGTAATCCATCGGAGCCCATCCGATGGATCCATTGTCCAAATTACATTGACTTTTCCGTATGTACCCGTAATGTATCATAATGTATCTCTAAATTTTCATGTGATCAATCAAAGTCCATTTGATTGATTTGTTGAGTAAATTGGGCTGATTCCGTATCATTTCCCGTAAAGTAATAAAAAGGTTGTAATCAAAGGTTTCTGTAACGATATATGATAATATATCGTATTATTGAGTATTAATTGTAAAGTATGGTATTTCAGTGTTATTGAAAGTTAAACCAGTTTGTGTTTTGTAAAGTATGTAAGTTTTCATGTTACTCGTACTTGTGTTCCGTTTGGCCAAACGTGGTGAGTGCTCGGTCTCTGAGAGTAAGCGGAGAGACACTCATCTGTTGGGAGGCGTATGGTTGGAGTATGGTTACTGTATGTTCCCTGCTTCGCAGGATGATCTGAAAGGGACTAGTTGATCCTTTCCGTATAAGTTTTATTAATCAATCTAGTCTCGGACAACACTGGTAGAAGGGGCTATGTATGTAATTGTTTTAAAAGTATATGTATAAAACCTACCAGTGGGCTTCCGGTTTCCCTTTAGCGGGGGTTACTCGGGAAGTGATTTCCAGTCCGCCCATGTTTTTACTATTGACCCTGTTGAGTTCTTTGTTGAAAGCGAAAGTATATTTTCGAGGTCAGAAGTAAACGTTTTGTAAAGTAAACAGAAAGTACATGTTGGGTCCAGTAAGTAATGTTTGTAAAGTAAATAGTAAAGTTTAAGTTTTGAGAAATTACAAGTTCAGTAATATCCTAAGAAATTCCTTGTTGTTTCCTCTCATCCGATAAGTTCTTTGTTGTCCCTCTTCTTTGAAAAGTCTGTTTTGTTGTCCCCTACTGAGATTCTCGAAAATCTCACCCCCTTCGTGTTTGTTTTTCCCTCCCAGGATTAGATCGTGCTCAGTAGCTGTGTTCAGTGTACGTGTCGGGACTACTTGCTGGGACTATTGCATCTGCACATGTATGGTTTTATTGGCACATTGTTGAATATTTATTGTTTGGACTTGTGATTTTGTTTTCAGATACTTGGGGCTTGTGTGTTATGGTTTCACTGGTTTGTATTGTATTGTTATAAAAAGACTTCCGCTGTTTGAATATTACTCCGTAATTTATTGTGCCACGTATTTAGTACTTATCAGCCATGCTGTAATTTGTAAATATTTTAAATTTTATTTTTGGAATTTACGTTTGAAAAGTCAAATAGCCTTGTGGAGTTCGGATTGGTCCACGTGTCGGGCTTCTCCGGGCTTCACGGCGGTAAGGGCCCGCTTTCCGGGTTTGGGTCCTTACAATATCAGATCGAGATTCGAGATTCACATCCATATTTTTGGGGAAGCTTTTGAGTGCATTGGATACCTAGTTGAATTTCAGCCTAGTGTTCCACTCTCAAAAAGGTGGCTGGTTTGAGAGGACAATTTAGATCTTCGAGGATATGCTCCATGCTTGTACGTTGGACAAGCAAAATATTTGGGATAGATGCCTACCGTTAGTGTAGTTTGCGAATAACAACATTTTTTAGGTTTTCATTGGTATGACACCATACAAGGTTATCTATGGTAGGACGTGTTGTACACCTCAATATTAGGATGAGGTAGGCGAGAGGAAATTTGACAGTCCAAAGATGATTGAGTAGGCGATAGAGTAGTTGGCATTAATCAGACATAGATTGAGGATAGCTTAGGATAGATAGAACAGTTATGTAGATAGCCGCTGGCAAGACCTTTAGTTTAAGGTTGGGGATATGGTATTTTTGAAGGTCGTACATTGGAAAGGTGTGATTCATTTTCAGTAGTGTGGCAAGTTAGCACTAAGGTATTTCAGTTCGTACACCATCACCAAGAGGATTGGACTAGTGGCGTACAGACTCGATTTGCCAGTGTTCTTATAAATAATCCAGAATATATTCCATGTTTCAGTGTTGAGGAAATACATTCGAGATCCCACTCACGTTTTCGAGACATCGCCGGTGGAGATAGCCAGTGATTTGTTTTACTCGACTCAGCCGATTGTGATTGTGGATAGAGCAGTGAAACAAATTTGGCGTCGTAGTGTTCTTGTGAGACCCTAATCCTCCTTATAGTAGAAGTCCTAGAAGTTCAGGTACCAGTGTAACTGAAATTATTATTGTCCCCTCAAGAAATTCTAGATAATAAACCCATGTTAATATTATGGGTTGGATTGTGTATTGTGCTTGTGATTGGTTGAGGATACCCTGCTAGATTTCTGTATATTGTACTTGCTTGTGTTTGCTTGTATTTGTTTGTGTTGTAGGATACTCTTTCTGGTGGCCATTTGGGTGTTGATTCTCCTAGTGAGAGGAGAGGTACTTACTGTTATGGGAGTCATATGGGTGGCTATTCCTAGCACAAGCTCTCTGGATGCCTCTATGACGGTTTGAGTTCGGACGTGGGATGCCTTGTCCTGTGTGCAGCAAGATCCCTTGTTTTATGTGTGGCAAGATGCCTTGTCATGTGTGCGGCAAGATACCTTATCCTGTGTGTGGCAAGAAGATGCCTTGTCCTGTGTGACGCAGGATGCCTTGTCCTGTATGATGCAAGATGCCTTGTCCTGTGTGACGAAAGATGCCTTATCCTGTGTGATGCAAGATGCCTTGTTCTGTGTGCAGAAAGATGCCATGTCCTGAGTGTGGCAAGATGACTTGTCCTATGTGTGGCAAGGAAATGAAGGCTTGCTATGAATTTTTTTTATAACCATTTCCCATTTTTGTAACTTAGCCTTGGACAACATAGGCAGAAGGGGATAATCAAATAGTTTTGGAAGTCAGATAGTGAATTGAGCTGCTTGTGTGCTTCTGATTTTTGTCTTCTAATAGTTACCTAAAAAGTCCTTCCCCTTACTAAATTCTGCCCTTCCTATGTTGTATATAATTGTATGCTGATTTTGTTTGGGCTTGTTACATAAGTATATAAGATCTATGTATTATTGGGAGATGTTTAATTGGGTTTCTGCTAATCTTATGATATTGTGATCCTATTAAGATTCTTGTAATCTCACCCCCCTTTGGAGTGAAGACCTTTGGAGTCCCAAATTAAAATGGTGGGTATACCAATCCCTCAAAATCACCATCTAGTGAAACTGCATCTGGATCCCAGCCCCATCTTGCGAGACTTTTTACCTTGATAGAAGTTAATAATGATGAAACCCTAGGTACCGCCTCTATCTTTCCTCCAGAATGGTAAAGTTCTTGTTAGATAAGCAGAGTGCGTAGCAAAAGTGTGGAAAGTGTGTCCAAGACCCTGCTCACATTCTTAAAGATTTCTGAAGGCCTATCCTATCTTGTGCAACTAGTAGTTAGATTCTCTCTTGTTTTAGTAGTTTTTCTGCAGAAATTTCGAGGATGAAATTTTTATAAGGATAGGAGGATGTGAGACCCTGATCCTTATTAGAGTAGAGGTCCTAGAAGTCCAGGTACTAGTGTAGCTGAAATAACTATTTTTTCCCTAAAGAAATAGATATGTGACGACCTGAAATGGTTGTTTCGAATCTTTCCTATTTTGATTATGGTATTCCTATTTATTTCTTTCCTAAATCATATCTTTCCTATCTCATTTCTTTCCTATCTCATTTCTTTCCTATTTGGTTTCTTTCCTAAATTGAGGTATTTCTGGAAAGTTTACCCCATATTTATTTCAGAATAATCTCCTAAGCATTATCTTCACTTATCTAGGCTTCAAAGTAGGGAAAATTAATCCTAAAAGAGCCTATAAATACCGAGGCCAGCCTACCCTATTCCATACACATAAATCTATTTTATTTTTCTGGAAATACACACTTTTCTCTCTCTTTTGCTGTCGATATTTACGTTACACAACCCTAGCCGAATTTTTAAATCCTTAATCAGATTTCGACATGAATTGGGATGAATAATTAGGTTGATTCTTGCTGAGTTCTTGGCCGTGACATCACGCATTCAGGGGGAAGATATTGTTGTATCTGGTTGCTGATTTTGGGTAAGGTTTTGGTAAGGATCTTAAGATGCCTTTGGTTTCTGATATTATACCCTATTACTTAGTATTGTATTGTCTTTACCTTATTGTTGTGTAGGAGTTTCTAATCCTACTGATAAAGGCAAAGGGATTGCATCTGATTCAGACACTTGAGAGGTAGGATCTATGCGTCATCAGTTTCTCCAGTGATCTTCTTGCTTGTTTATTTGTGATTTCGGTTTGTCTAAATGTGTAAAATATGCTTGCGGTTTGTGTACTTGTAGTGTGAGGAATTTCCGGATGCATTAGGGCTTGTTATATGCCTATTTCAATGTTGATATTATGTGTTGGATTGTGTATTGTGCTTGTGATTGGTTGAGGATATCTTGTTGGATTTTTGTATGTTGTACTTGTTTGTGTGTCAGGACTCTCTTTTCGGTGGCCATTCGGGGTAAATGTTGATGCTCTTAGTGAGAGGAGAGGTACTTACTTGTATGGGAGTCGTATGTGTGGCTATTCCTAGCACGAGCTCAATGGATTCCACTATACCGGTTCGAGTTCGAACGTGGGATGCCTTGTCCTGTGTGTGGCATGATAACTTTTCCTATGTGTGGCAAGGAAATGAAGGCTTGCTGTGAGTTTATTTGCTAACCGTTTTCCATTTTAGTAGTATAGCCTTGAACAACATAGGCAAAAGGGGATAATTAAATGATTTTGGAAATTAGATAGTGAATTAAGCTGCTTGTGTGCTTCTGGTTTTTGTCTTGTGATAGTTACCTACGAAGTGTTTTGAGTCCTTCCCCTTATTTACTAAATTTGGCCCTTCCTATGTTGTATATGATTGTATGTTGATTTTGATTGGGCTTGTTACATAAGTATATACGATCTATGTATATTGGGAGATGTTTGATTAGGTTTCTACAGATCTTATAATGTAGTGATGCTATTACGATTCTTGTAATCTCACCCCCCCTTATTTCCTCCCTTTTTAAGGCATAGGTTTATGCTTTGCTGGTGGTACCAAGGTGTGAGATCAAGGCTGCATGGCAACACGATTTGCATTAAATTCAAATTGAACATCCTTGCTGGTTTCTTAAATTGCGCATGCATCTATGTGCATGAACTATCTTTTTGGCTTGATTTCTGTCCTCTCCCCTCATGATTCTGAGTTTGTAATTTGGACAGATGTTGTTGTTTTGAGATTCCTTTGGGACTTGTGTGTTCTGTTTCCACTAGTTTCCAGAATTTATATTAGTTTACCGCTAATGTTTTCTTTTACTCTGTAAAATCCAGAATATTGTTTAATGAATTACGTGTTCCAACATTTAATAGCATTCGAATAGGACCTTACAAGGGCTTATTCGGGTTTCACGACGGTAAGGATCCTTATAGGTTGGGTTTTGGTCCTTACAGTTTTGATGGTTATAGTAATTTGGCGCAACGACAGATATGAGGAGAAGACTAGGGAGACGGAGTAGTCTATGAGAGTGCAGTACTTGCAGTTATTCGACGCATAAGGTATGTGAATTTCAAGGACAAAATTCTTAGAAGGAGAGGGAGATGTGAGACCTCGTCCCTCTGAGTACCTAGTCAACATGACCGTATAGTGAGATTGTCCGATTTTGGTCTGTCGTGAGCGGTTGAATAGTTTGATCAAGGTTGACTGTGGACTTTTGAGCCAAAAAACTCATTTTGGGCCTGTTCATTATTTTTCAGGCCCAATTACCTATTTTTAGCCCAATTAATTAATTTAGCTCATTTTTTTGTTTATTGATTTTGAAACCCATTTTGGCCTACTCGGGGCATACCGGGTTTTTAAAATATTTTGTTCAGGTTTATTTCGAGATTTCAGGCCTGGGGTATAAATACCTAGCCTGACCCAACGCTTAAAATTTTCTAAGTGTTGAAAAACACCTATGGCTTTCATTCTCTCCTTCTTCTCTCCTCTTTTTCTCTCCCATTCTCGTGCTGAAAACACCATTCGAATTCCGTTGATATTCTTGCTACGAAAACCACCGGGCTTCGTCTTTAATCACTTTCCTAACATTCCCCGACTGATTTCCATTGTTAATTTTCATCTAGGAGTCGTAATCTAATTTTTCTTCAATTTAGGATATTTTTTTGGGGATTTCATGGTAAGTGTCCTAAATCTCCATTTTTTGTTGTATAATTTTGGTTTTGATACTTTGATGTCAATGTTCTAAGTTGGTTTGATGGTTTTGATCTTTTGAAAATGCCTCCTGATTAGTGGGTGTGCGTTTTAGTTGTCAATGATTGTTTCAGTAATTTTGTGAGTTTTGTGATTTTGGCTGAATTGATGGAATTGGTGATTTCTGCTTGAGTTAGTTGAATTATGAGTTGTGAACTGTGTTTGTGGGATGAGAAACCCAATCATGTGTTCAGATGAGTTTGGGTGTTGATTTGGAGCCAAGGGTGGCTTATGCGAGGTTTGGGTATTAGCCCATTGGTTGGATTTCCAATTGTGTGAATTGAGAGTGTGTTGTTTGTGTGAGATTTGTGTTTCTAAGAGTGTTGTTGGGGTCTTTTAGGGTTTATTTTCAGTTTTGAGTAATTTTGTCGATTTTGTTATTTTTGGTTCTTATGTGTGTTTGGTTCCGTTTGAGTGTTTAGGCGGTGCTAAAGCAGCCGATAAGGGAAAAAGTATTGCAATTGAGTTTTCTGCACGATAAGAGGTGAGAGTTTACGTTTTATTTGTTTAAACAGAATCATTTTATGTTTTTAAAATATGGTAATTGTTTGGTTTTAAATGGAGGTCATACGTGCAATGTGATTGACATGCATCTTAGCTTCATGAACTTACTTGCAATGTTTTGGATACATGAACTATGTGTTTAAACTCCTAAGTATGTTGGTTGTATGTTTATGCATGTTGAGTGGGCATGTAATCCGATGTTTGAAACCATTTGGTTAGTTTGTGTAATACCCATGTGATTGTTCATGTTGAGCCCTTCGATTTGAGTGTTTGGTATGTTGTGAGATGTTTTTTGTTGCTGAGAAACCATGGTAAGAGTTCTCGAGGGTTTGAGCGATTTTTGGGAGTGTCCCAGGTCAGTTTCGGGGTACTTACCTCACCTTGAAGGGGTTCATGCCCTTGTACTTTCCCTAGGAGCCCGTGTATTGTTCTAGATAGAACACACAACCTGTGTTGGGGAGTACAATTGTGTACTCAAGCCGTGTACATGTACACGGCCTACACAGGCGAGTACACACTCTTGTACCCAGTCCATGTACATGCAGACAGCCTACACAGGCAAGTACACGCCCGTGTACCCAGGTCGTGTACTTGTACATGGCCTATTCAAAAAGTACACAACCATGTACGTTAGGCCATGTACTACATTGTCCCTCCCTCGTTTCGATTCCACATGCCGACGTACCTATTTCAATGACCCTGTACCCTTCCCACAACCCACGTACATCATTTGGAGACCCTCAAACCTAACCTAAACCTATCATACATCATAAGAACTTAAAACCATACCCTTACCAATCCCATATGAGTGCCCTTCTTGGTGATTGCTTGCGTAGCATGCAATGTTGGGTTTTCAAGTAAAAACTATATACATGTGTGTTTAGGAACAACTTGGAATAGACGAATATTGTTTGGCCGAACATGGTGAGTACATAGAATCCTGTCAAAAGGAAAATATTGCTTAACTATGGGTGTTGTATAGATGAACTATATATGCGTGCCTTATGTTTACTATGGAGTAGTAGGCTGCCTAATATTCGTTGTGACCTAGCAAGCTATGTGTTTATATATGAGTAGTAGTTTGTGTGATTTCACCACTCAATTTTGAATAACGTTGGCCGTAGAGGATTTATATGTATTTTGTAAATGAAAAATTAACTGCCATTAGCTAGGGTTACTTGAAAGTGTTTTGTGATCCACCCTGATATGTTTTTGGGGCCTAGTAGCCCTTGTGATGATGTTTTGTACTGTGAAATTATAAAACCTATTGAACTGGTATTTATTGCATTATGTTTTACAAATCATGCATTATGCATATTCGCTTGTGAAATGCATTGATGTGCATGCTTAGTGCAAGGACCCCTAACCCCTAACCCATATTCCCAAATTTACTTCTATTAGGATCTTTATCGCTGTCAAACCCAAATAAACACAATCTGGGACCTATCTGAATCTCACAAGGCTTATCCCCTTGGAACTGATTTTGATTAGATTCATTACTTAAACTTTTTTAAAAGTTAGAGCATGATATTGGACAAGTATTATAGTATTATATGGAGTGAATAAAAACATCAGCAGAAGTCTTTAAATTTAATCAATGAAATCACAACACACAAGTCTCATAGGAATCTAAATATCCAGCTAGCAAACCTCCAACATAATTCAGAAATAAACAAGCAAATGAGGAACTTGAAGAATCAGAAAATAGTCCAATCATAGTTCATGTTATATGCACAAGCAATCAAGGACCAAGTATGAAAATATGATGCGATATCACCCCACCATGCAGCCTTGAATCTCACACACTGGTACCACGAACAGTGAATGTACCTAAGCCTGAAAAATGGTGAAAACAACAGGATGAGATCACAAGAATCTCAGAAGGTCACAACATCATAAGATTTGCAGGAATTTTAAACAAACATCTTCCAATCAACATCAGGCCATCCTATACAAGTAAAGGATATCACGCAAGCATTCAAACATCCAAAGGTGTAGGGCCAAAACTAAGGCTGAGGATGGACTACAAACACTTTCGAAAATCAGAAGTACACAGGCAAGAAAAACTCATCAATCATCTCGGCTATAGGAAAATGGCATCCCCTTCCACCTATATTGTCCAAGGCTTCGCTGCACAAAGGGTAAAAGGTTAGCACACAAGCTAATCAGCAAGACTATTCATCTTGCTAGCACACAGGACAAGGCATCTAGCCAGCACACAGGACTGGGCATCCTAACCAACACACAGGATTAGGGCATCCAAACTACAGAAAGATAAGGGCATCTTGCCAGCATACAGGACAAGGCTTATAGCCAGCACACAGGACTAGGCATCCAGCGTGCACAAGCTGGGGATTACCACCCATACGACTCCCATACCAGTAAGAACCTCTTCTCTCCCAATGAGTATCAAAACTTATCCCGAATGGCCACCGAAAAAGGATCCTGACACACAAACATGTACAAGCACACATAAGCAAGTACAAGGCACAATACCACAACAGGATACCCTCAATCATGTCAGAGCACAATCAGCATGTTCACAACACAAAACACATAAAAATTAGGCACTCACAACCTATCTCAAGGGTTCGGTATAGCCTAAGTGAGCCTCAAATCAATCCACAACTCATGCATACACTATCTCACATATTCACATACAATAATACAAGACATGCATCGAAAATAATAACCAACAACAAGGATCTCTGGAGAAACTGATGAGGCATAGATCCTACCTCTCTTGTCTTTGAACAAGAAGCTATTCCTTTGCCTTTATTCAAGGGATCAAAACCACCTATAACATCATTAAACAAAGACAAAACCAAACTAAGCATGCATACTCAATAATCAAGTATATATCCTATTTCCTTATCAATTCCACTCACAAAACCTATCAGAATTCAATGATCAGATACCGCAAGTGCCTCCCCCTCTAATGTGTGATGTGATAGCCAAGAATTTACAAGATTCAACCTGAATTACCACCCCAATCAACTATATAAATTTCTACACTAAGATAGGGTTCACAAAGCAATTGCAATTTCATGATTACAAGGTATAGGGATTGCGATTCCATGAGTAAAAAAAAGGATTAGGTGTTAATAACACATACAATCAAAAGGAATAATATCAGAAGCCAACAGACTAATCAATTGATTAAAATCGGCAACAATAAGGCAAAGGGTAGGGCATGCTGATTTTATGTATAGGGAAGATTCAAAGGATGAATCCATGATATTACAATATGAATGGATGCCAAACAAAAGGAACAACAATAGAAATCAATTGAAGGAAGAATCACACAATTTTGGCACTAAACCCTATAAATTACGATTAAGATTTTGATAGGGAAGAACTAAAATTCTCATAATCAAACCAAGATATCTAGATATAGGATGAAAAGAGCTTTCCAACAAGCTATTATTTGCAGAAATCCAACAATGGATTAAAAAGTTATACTAGGATGAAGATTGGAAATTTTCGGCAGCAATAGGGTAAGGTGTAGGGTTTGATCGCTTGACAATTTTGTGTGCTTTTGGTGTGTGTGGACAAGTGTGGCCGGATACTCTTCATGTAGGGTGTAATAGGATTAATTTCCTACTTTAAAGGCTAGATAAGGAAAGATAATCATTAGAATTTAATTCTGTAATTATCCTTCCTTAATTTTAAGAATTTTATCACCTAAGGTAAAATTGAACCAATAAGGAAATTAATCAAAGGTAAATGAAACCAGAAATAAATACTAAACCGTCATTACTAATTTCAGCCATCACATATCCTTTTCCTCAGGGGAAAAATGGTCATTTCACTTGCACTAGCTTCTGGATTTCTAGGAGTCAAAATTCAAGATCTCACACTTAGTGTGCATGGATGGTAACGGTGCTTTAAGGTAACTACTTATTAAATGAATTTTTTGTATGCCTTTATTCCACCAGATGTGCTTATGATGATGTAACTCCTACTTAGGTCTGTGATCTCACCCCTCTCTGGTTGATCTTTTAAGGATTAGTTTGTTCGTCTTAGTTGCTCATCTTCAAGGTTGAGTTTTCCCGGTGTTGATCTTAGGGCTGGACTATTGCACTTACATGTCTTGGAAGCTCCACATGTTTTGTGATTTGACATTTGCATACTCTATTGACATACCTACTTGTTTTGAATTTCGTTAGTTGTTGTAGATCCATTGTAGGCTTGTTGTTCCAATTTGACATTATATATGCTTGTATGATCTCATATTTCCATTAGGTTATGAGATGCGTGCCTTTGGCATTTTTGTGTGGATCCATATGGGTTTGTAAGTATCGATTTTTATGTAATATGTTTGGGACCATGTGACTTTATATATGCGATTTAAAGTCTTGTGCTATATGTGTGTGCATACTCCATGACTATTTTATGTTGAGTGTGTTTTGTGACGTACCATGCTGCTTTTAACAGAAAAAATTTAAATTTATACGTATTTTTGAGATTTTAGATGTGTAAAGTTAATGGAGCCTTATGTGATTTTGGGTCCCATTTACCGAGAGTGGGTTCTCACAGGGTGTGCTACGTCTCCCAAGCATAAGGCTTGGGTGCTGCCCCACTTGTGCCTATAGAGGATGCGTCGCCTATTCATGTAAGCGACATGTCGTTGGCAACCCTAGCCAAACGACGTGTCTCACATCAGCTTAGGCAGATGACCCATCATTCGACGGGGTCATCCTCAACCTCCATCCGACCCAGCCACTTGCGAACCCTAATTTTCAAATCTTCAATACTTCCATACATGCAATAATACTTCACTAGATCACTACCCTCACCCAATATCAAAATGAACTAAACAATACCAAAATCACTCATTTTAAGCAACTAAAACTACAGATTTATGAAGAAGCAACCGGGTTTTCGGGTTCAATTCTTACTCAAATTCAGCCAAGAAGTAGCTGGAACGAGAATGGTTGGAATAAGTTCGCGAGCATGGTAGGCATCTTCAGGATGATTTTTGGGAGAGAAGGAAGCTCGATACAAGGTTTCAGACATCAAACAAGTTTTACGGGATCTTATCCCATTGGATCACCAACCACAAGCGGTGAATAGCCTCGGTCAAAACGACATACCATGCTCTTGTTTGGGTTTTATAATATTTTATTAATATTATTTATTAATTATATAAAATCATCAAAAATTCATAAAAAATACCATACATCTCCGAAAATACACAAAAAATTCTACGGACTCTTTATGAATGGTATTGTCCATCAATACCATAAAATGTTCTTCTCATAAATATATAATTTAATAAAAATTAAATATATCAATCAAATATTCTCGAAAATTTACGATAATTCCGATTATGTTTCACAAAATTCTCGGAAAATTTCAGAATACTTTTAAACCACTAATGGACCTATCCAAGGTCCTAGAATCCTAAAAATATTAATACATCACGTTTTTCTATTTTTTAATTATTAATTTCATAACCATCGATAATTCTTGATAAATATAATAATTCTTTGAAATAAAATTTAACTTCAAATCATCAAAATTTAATTATTATTTTTTATTAATCTAAAAGTATGGGCTAATGGCCATTAGCGTCAACAATGCTCAAATGGGTTTTCCAACTCAAACGGCTTGAAAGTTCTGGATTCTCACAATATTTTTATATTATTTATGATGAACTTAGTAGAATCATATTCATACCATTAAAAATAGTGTGAATTTGTACTACATTAGAAAATAATATATGACATAAATTCAGCACCCCGTAACCACGTTCGCAATTCACAATCCAGGATAGACATCATCAAAAATCAAAGTTTTTTTTATTAATTTCCTTGTTCAATTACAGTTTGAGTTACAACCATACCCAAACAATTTGATTGCCTAGGGCACTACCTGACTTCTATACCAACCTGATTATTCAATACAAATTTCGGCAACACTAGAGTTTTTTAAGGTGAATTGTGATTTAATCAAATAACAAGGTTATAGGTTGCAATTTTCTAATAATAAAAGAAGAATACGTTCCAGATACTCATACGAATAAGAGGAACAAGATTCAGAAGCATCAGAAAGAAGAGGAATAAAATTTGGCACACATTTCAAAAGAAGAACTCGGCACCAATTTCAATAAAAAAAACTAACCTTCTGACTGTGAATTCAAGCAAGGAAGATACAGCACAAAGAGAAAAGTCCAACAAGCTATCACACACAATAATATGACAAAATAGGAAGAATTTGGTACTTGTGAAGGTAGGGGAGAATTCGGCCACAAGGATAGAGAAAGGGAGAGAAGTCTTGTGTTTTTGAAAGACAAAAGAGAGAATGGATGTGGGGAAAATAGGGTGGCCAACCATCACTTATATAGGTGTTTAAAGGATTGATTTTCCCTACTTTTAAGCTTAGAAGGATAGAATGAGATTTAAAGGATAAACCTTTTAGAAGATATTGAGAGATAATTAACTATTTAGGAAAGAAAGAATTATCTAATACTTGTGGATAATAAGGGATAAAACTAAGGATAGTTAACACAAAAATACCAGAATTAAAATAGGAAAAATTCGGCAATAAACATTTTAGGCCATCATGCATTCATATTTTCAGGGAAAAAATGGTTATTTCAGTTGTACCGGTAACTATATGCCATCACGCGGTCATGGGTTTATATATTTTCTATTGAATAACTATCGTGCCCTCCTCTTTAGAACAGATATGCTCTATTTCTCTTCTTATCTGGAATGGATATATTCTTGTACCTTCAATCTTTATCTTTTGCATTAATTTATCTTCTTTTCCTTGAAAGTTTCTCATTGTCCCTAGATGGCCCTGTGTAGATGAAGCCCGATTATATCCTTAAGTGTCCTAAAAACTATACTAAAATCCAATAATAATATTATATTAAAAATATATCATCAAACATTCTTATACTTACCTGATGCTTGTCCCTAAACATATGCCTAAACTTAAAATTTTTATGGATTTTTAGGGATGTCAAATAAGATTTTACTTGTGGGCATAAGCTTGTTAGTAAGACCCTTTACCCATCATTATCAGCATCCTTAAAAATTTTATTTTTTCATTTATATGTTTTTGTTCAAAAGACCTAAATTATTACATAATTGGGGATGGTTAATTACAATGGTATTGTTAACATCCTTATACTTACTTGATGTTTTCTCCTATGCATTTTCCTAAAATTAAAATTTTAAGGATGTTTAAGGATATCAGATAGGATATTACTTGTCAGCATAAGCTTGATAGTCAGACCATTTGTTCATCATTATTTACATCCTTAAAAATATTTTTATTTTCATTTGTATGTGTTTGTTCATAGCACCTATACTATTATATATTTAGGCATAGTTAGTTACAATCGTATAGCATCCTCATGCTTAGAGTTTGTTTGGCTCTAAGCATAAAGAAAAAAGTAATGAAAATAAAGTGAGATAAATTGTTTGTACAAGGAATGCTTGGTTATAGGTGCATTGTTGTCTTACATTTTCATCCTTCTTCCTGGCCCTAGTACGGGCACAGTTGATGAAATATCCTCATACTTAATGTAAAACAAATGTAAAAGTTTTGCGTTGCCTCATAACAATGCTTTTGTCATTGGCTTGAACATTTAATTGTAGGTCGATAGTTGGAGTATCATGTTTTCTTTTGTTTCCACCAACTTATAGTAAGGTTTAAGTATGTTCCCAATAACTTTCAAATTCTTCCCAGTAGATTCATTCATAATTTCTATAGGTAGCTCCATGTGGGAATATGAGAAGTAAGGACCTATCCATTGAGAGTTTAATTAAGGTAAATGACCTCCGATTGGTCAGTTCAATAGATTTTGTTTTACTTTTAATAATACAACCCAAACATCTATGTTATAGCTAAATCATAAGTCTGATCGGTCTATGTTTCCCTGCCAGTGTGACCAACCGGTTGGGTGGTTAGGTCTGACTAGTGGGTTTTTAAGGATGTTTAAGGATATCATATAGGATTTTACTTGTCAGCATAAGCTTCCTAGTCAGGCCCTTTGCTCATCACTATTTACATCCTTAAAAATATTTTTATTTTCATTTGTATGTTTTTGTTCATAGGATATACTATTACATATTTAGGCATAGTTATTTACAAACGTATAGCTCATGCTTAGAGTTTGTTTGGATATACGCATAAAAAAAAAATAATGAAAATAAAGAGAGAAAAATTGTTTGTAAAAGGAATGTGCTTGGTTATAGGTGCAGGGTCGGAGGTGCATTGTTGTCTTACATTTACATCCTTCTTCCTGGCCTTAGTACGGGCATAGTTGATGAAATATCCTCATACTTAATGAAAAACAAATGTAAAAGTTTTGCGTTGCCTCCCAACAGTGCTTTTGTCAATGGCTTGAACATTTAATTGTAGGTTGGTAATTGGAGTATCATGTTTTCTTTTGTTTCCACCAACTTATAGTAAGGTTTAAGTATGTTCCAAATAAATTTGAAATGCTTCCCAGTAGATTCATTCATAATTTCAATAGCTAGCTCCATGCGGGAATATGAGATGTATTGTGAAAAGACCTATCAATTGAGAGTTTAATTGAGGTAAATGACCTCCGATCGGTCGGTAAAATAGATTTTGTTTTACTTTTAATAATACAACCCAAACATCTATGTTATAGCTAAATATTAAATCCGACCGGTCTACGTTCTCCTGCCAGTGTGACCAACCGGTCGGGTGGTTAGGTCTGACTTGTGGGTTTTTAAGGATGTTTAAGGATATCAGATAGGATTTTACATGTCAGGATAAGCTTGCTACTAAGACCCTTTTCTCATCATTATTTACATCTTTAAAAATATTTTTATTTTCATTTGTATGTTTTTGTTCATAGGACCTATACTATTACATATTTAGGCATAGTTATTTACAAACGTATAGCATCCTCATGCTTAGAGTTTGTTTGGCTCTAAATATAAAGAAAAACAATAATGAAAATAAAGAGAGAAAAATTTTTTGTACAAGGAATGTGCTTGGTTATAGTTGCAGGGTCAGAGGTGCATTGTTTTCTTACGTTTGCATTCTTCTTCCTGTGCCCTAGTACGGGAACAGTTGATGAAATATCCTCATACTTAATGAAAAACAATTGTAAAATTTTTGTGTTGCCTCCCATTAGTGCTTTTGTCAATGGTTTGAACATTTAATTGTAGGTTGGTAATTGGAGTATCATGTTTTCTTTTGTTTCCACCTACTTATAGTAAGGTTTAAGTATGTTCCCAATAACTTTGAAATGCTTCCCAGTAGATTCATTCATAATTTCAATAGCTAGCTCCATTCGGGAGTATGAGATGTATTGTGAAAGGACCTATCCATTGAGAGTTTAATTGAGGTAAATGACCTACGATCGGTCGATTCAGTAGATTTTGTTTTACTTTTAATAATACAACCCAAACATCTATGTTATAGCTAAATAATAAATCCGACCGGTCCATGTTACACTACCAGTGTGACCAACCGGTCGAGTGGTTAGGTCTAACTAGTGGGTTTTTAAGAATGTTTAAGGATATCAGATAGGATTTTACTTCTCAGCATCAGCTTGCTAGTTAGACCCTTTGCTCATCATTATTACCATCCTTAAAAAAAAATAAAATTTCATTTGTATGTTTTTGTTTACAGGACCTATACTATTACATATTTAGGCATAGTTATTTACAATCATATAGCATCCTCATGGTTAGAGTTTGCTTGGCTCTAAGTATAAAGAAAAAAAAATGAAAATAAAGAAATAAAAACTTTTTGTACAAGGAATGTGCTTGGTTATAGTTGTCAGAGGTGTATTGTTGTCTTATGTTTGCATCCTTATTCCTGTGCCCTAGTACGGGAACAGTTGATGAAATATCATCATATTTAATGAAAAATAATTGTAAAAGTTTTGCGTTGCCTCCCAACAGTGCTTTTGTCAATGGCATGAACATCTAATTGTTGGTTGGTAATTGGAGTATCATGTTTTCTTTTGTTTCCACCTACTTATAGTAAGGTTTAAGTATGTTCCCATGAACTTTGAAATGCTTCCCAGTAGATTCATTCATAATTTCAATAGCTAGCTCCATGCGGGAATATGAGATGTATTGTGAAAGAACCTATCCAATGAGAGTTTAATTGAGGTAAATGACCTCTGATCGGTCGGTTCAATAGATTTTGTTTTACTTTTAATGATACAACCTAAAAATCTATTTTATAGCTAAATAATATGTCCGACCGGTTTATGTTCTCCTACAAGTGTGACCAATCAGTCGGGTTGTTATGTCTGACTAGTATGTATAGTCTCAGCCCATTCTCTTCATTTCTCTATCTGATGAACCAACCGATCGGTGGTCATTTACTAATAGGTCGGTTGAGATTTGCATTGTCCTCTTTAATAAGTCGACTAGTCGGTGCAAATGGTCTGACCGATCGTTTAAGCTTCGATGTGGTTCTATCTTTTTTCTGACAGGTCAGTTGATTTTCATTGACTGCAGGTAACACATGTTCATTCTTCATTTCGAAGGTCGTTTGTAAGACCCCAAATTTTGAGTCCTAGAAGTCCAGAAGCCAGTGCAGATGAAAAGATGATTTTTCCCCTGAAGGAAAGGTTGTGTGATGGCCGAAATTGGTAAGAGTGGTATGGTAGTTAATTCTAGTATAAATTCCCTTTAATCTAAGTCCTTGTAGATAGATAATTGCCTTAGAGATTAAAATCCCTAAGAATAGGGGAAGATAATTAAAGAATTTAATTATTTGGTAATTATCTTATTTTTAATAAAATCTTAAAAGTAGTAATCATAATTCTATACCCATTTATTATAAGTAGGAAGCCAACCTCACAAAAATCATTCAGAGAAAACATACAAGATTCGTATAAGCCTAAAACCCTACACCTCTCTATAGCCGCCAAAATTCGTTGAAACTTTAAACCAGCATAACTCTCTTATCGTTTATCGAATACCTGTAAATAATAGCTTGTTGGAAAGCTCTCTTCATCCTCTTTCCAACCATTTATGGTTTTTTTTCAGGAGATTAGTATTTTTCTCTTTAAAGATAAGTTGAAAATCATCGGCGGAATTAGGTTTTTGCCAAATTTTCTTGAATTTCAGAATAGTATAACTCTCTCATCCTTTGTTGGATCCTTACAAATAATATCTTGTTGGAAAGATTTTTTCATCCTCTTTCAAGAAATGTATGTTTTGTTGTTTCGACGTAAATATTTTCTTTTCTAAGGTCAAGTCAAAAATCGGTGGCGGAATTAGGTCTTTTTTTTAGATTTCTACAATTTTTATCTTCGATTGATTTATGTTGTCATTTCGCGTGTTCTTATGATTTCTTAGCATCTATTCATGATTTATGATCATGAATTTCTTTCTTTTAAACTTCTCTACGCTTAAAGTCAAAATTGTCCTATGCCCTACTTTTATCAACGAAATTTGAATAGTTGATTGGAATGGTAATTCAGGTTGAATCTTGTTAAGTTCTTGGCTATCACATCACACATCCAAGGGGGAGGAACCTGCAGCATATGATCACTGGTTTCTGATAGGTTTGGTGAGTGGAATTGGTAAGGAAATAGGGTATTCAATTGATTATTGAATATGCATGCTTAGTTTGTTTTCGTCTTTGCCTGGTGATAATATAGGTGGTTCAAAATTACCTAATAAAGGAAAAGGAGTAGCTTCTTGTTCAGAGACAAGAGAGGTAGGATCTACGTCTCAACGGTTTCTCCAGAGACTCCTGTTATTTTCTTGATGTTTTTGTTATCTGCCTTTGTTGTATTGCATGCGATTTGATTACAAGGTGAGAGTATGAATTTCGGATTGAGATATGGATCTCATAGGCTATAACGAATCCCTGAGTTAGGTATTGAATGCCTGGGTTGCATATGTTAAATGAATTGAATATGCTGATTGTGTTCTGACATGATTGAGGATACTCTGTTGTGGGATTATACTTTGTACTTGCCTATGTGTGCCTGTACGTTTTTGTGTGTCAGGATCCTTTTTCGGTGGCCATTCGAGGTAAGCGCTGATCCTCCTAGGGAGAGGAGAGGTTCTTACTGGTATGGGAGTTGTATGAGTGGAAAACCTCAACATGTGCGCGTTGGATATCTGTCCTTGTGAGGCAGGAAACTCTTATCCTTGCGAGGTTTGGGATGTCCTAGTCCGTGTGTGGCTTGGGAAGACTTGTCCTTGTGTGGCAAGACAACTTGTCCTTGTGAGGCAAGATGAATAGGCTTACTGATTAGTTTGTGTGTTAACCATCTACCCTTTGTGCAGTAAGCCCTGGACAACACAGGTGGAAGGGGATGGCCTTTCTTCTTCTTTACTGAGAGTAATCTGATGAGTTCTACCTGCCTGTGTATTTCTGATTTTTCGGAAGTGTTTGTAGTCCTCCCTCAACCAAAGATTCGGTCCTAACCACTTTTTAATTGATTCTTGAATTGCGTGTTCCCCTTTAGATGTTTAGGAATGATCTAATACGAATTGGGAGATTTGTGTTTAGGGTTTCTGCAGATCTTATGATGTTGCGACCCTACTGAGATTCTTGTAATCTCATACCGTTGTTTTTACCATTTTTCAGGCTTAGGTACATCCACTGTCCGTGGTACCAGTGTGTGAGATCAAGGCTGCACGGCAGGGCGATATCGCATCACATTTGAATACTTAATCCTTGTTTACTTGCGCATATAACATGAATGATTGGGCTAGTTTCTGGTTTATTTTCAGATCCCTCCTTTGCTTGCTATTTCCGAAATATGTTGGAGTATTTCTTGCTGATTGTTTGGATCCCTATGGGACTTGTGTGTTATGAACCCAATGATTTAATCTGAAGACTTCTGTTGATGTTTTATTTACTCCGTATGTTACCAAAATATTTGTCTAATATCATGCTCCAATTGTTGTTCAACTTTGAAATAAACATGTTATAAAAATCGAAAGTTAATGGTAAGCCTGGTGAGATCCAGATAGGTCCTAGGTGTCATTTGGGCTTATTTGGGTTTCACGACGGTGATGACCTTAATCGGAGCAATTAGTAATAGATA
The DNA here is from genome assembly GCA_019739055.1 of Passiflora organensis. Classification (NCBI taxonomy): domain Eukaryota; kingdom Viridiplantae; phylum Streptophyta; class Magnoliopsida; order Malpighiales; family Passifloraceae; genus Passiflora; species Passiflora organensis. The sequence goes on along the minus strand of JAEPBF010000258.1, from coordinate 508,219 downwards.
GGAATTGGGGTCGTTACATCGTTTTTCACCCTAAATGGCTTGTTATGACTCGGCTCAGCGGACCCCCGGCCTAGCAAGTTCAGACGTGTGTGTGCGCATGATTGATCACTACTGCAACGTTAAGTCATGCTTCTAACCACATGGCCCAAAGGATAGAACTTGTTACACATGATCTATTCACACAACAGATATAAGCCCAAGACCTCTCATAGTCCTTTTTTATGTGGGATTGGGTAACTTTTGACCCCCTACGTAATTTGTGTCTCACAATCTCCCCTCCTTATAGACATCATATCCTCATGAGGGGAGCTCAAATATAACTAAATTAGGCATAAATCTAAACTCAATACATGGCCGAAGCCCACATGAAAGAGGATGTGAGACCCCGATCCTTTGTCCTAGAAGTCTAGATACCAATGCAGCTGAAATAACTCTTTTACCCTGAAGAAGAGGATATGCTATAGCTGGAAATGGTATTTAAGGTTCAGTCTTCATTTCTGATTTCATTTCTCCCTTATTTCATTTCTATCATAAGTGGTACATTATCTATTCTTAAGACATAATTCCAGAATTTAATCCTAAAAATTATCTCCTTATATCTAGCCTTAAAAGTAGGAGAATTAATCCCATTAAACATTATAAGTATACTATCTAGCCATACACTTAATCCCATACCAAAAACATACAAACTTATCACATACCCTCTCCCTTGCCCTTGCTGCCAAAAATTCCCTAACACATACTATAGCTGAATTCTTTCATCCTTTATCAAATTTTTTTCAAATAATAGCTTGTTGGAAACCTCTTTTCATCCTCTATCTTGCTATCTTAGTTTCATCATCAGAAGGTTAGTTCTTCCCCATGTTTATTTTTATCGCAATTTTCAAGGTGTTGGTGCCAAAATTCCTTAATTCTTCCTTCAATTAGTTTTAGTTTTTGTTCCTCTTTTTCGTATAATTGTTTGACACCTATTCTTATTACAATATCATGAATTCATACTTTATATCTTCCCTATAAATGAAATCAACATACCCTACTCCTTTGCCCTATTGTTGCCAATTTTTAACAATTGACTTGTGTGTAGGTTTCTGATCTTATTCCTTTTAATCGTATGTGTAATTGACACCCAATCCTTCTATGTTATCATGAAATCATAACCTCTAAACCCTATATATATGAAATCGTGATTTGCTCAATTTCCCTAACCTAGTATCAAAATTTGCATGGTAAATTGGGTTTGAAAATCAGGTTGATTCTTGTTGTGTTCCTGGCTCTCACATCACACGTCCAAGGGGATTGTTCCAGAAACATCTGATCACTAGTTTTTTGATAGGTTTGGTGAGTGAAATTGGGAAGGAAATAGGATGTTTATCTGGTTATTGTATATGCATGCTTAGTATAGTTTTTTCTTTGCCTTATGATCTTATAGGTGATTCGGATCTTCTTAATAAAGGCAAAAGATTAGCTACTTATTCAGAGACAAGAAAGGTTGGATCTATATCTCATCAGCTTCTCCAGATCCTATTTGCTTGATTGATGTTTCGGTTCATGTCCTTGTTTTATGCGCATGCCTAGAATTGTTAAGCATGATTGCGGATTGGTTTGTGTTTCCCTTAGGCTATTACGAATCCTTAAGATAGGATGTGTGTGCCTAATTCCGTTGTGTTGTGTGCATATGACTTGCTGATTGTATTGTGATGTGATTGAGGATACCCTGTTGTGATGGATAGGCTTGCTGATTAGATTGTTTGCTAACCATTTACCCTTTGTGCAGCTAAGCCTTGAACAACATAGGTGGAAGGGAACAACCTTTCTATTGATGAGATCGAATGATGAATTACCTGCCTATGTACTTCTGTTTTCAGAAGTGTTCTTAGTCCACCCATAGCTTGTTACTTTTGGCCTTATTCCTTTTATAGTTGATTGATGATTGCTTGATATCCCTTTAGTTGTATAGGTGAATCTGATGTTGTTTGGGAGATATTTGTTTAGATTTCTGCAGGTCTTATAATGTTGTGACCCTACTGAGATTCTTGTAATGTAAACCTGTTTTTTTCCTTAATTTTTACGTTTAGGTACATCATCTGTCAGTGGTACTAGTGCGTGAGATCAAGGCTGCACGGCGGGACAATATTGCTTCACATTCGCATACCTCCTTTGATGATGGGTTGCAAATATACCATTAAAATGTGAAGTTTGATTGGACTACTTTCTGGTTGTTTAAATCCCTCATTTGTTTATTTATTTCCGGAATTTATTGGAGGGCATCTTGTTGGATTTTAAGATTCATATGGGAATTGTGTATTATGATTCCTTTGGCTTATTATAAAGAATTCCAACGATGTTTTACTCACTCCGTATGTCACCAGAATATTTGTCCATTGTTATATTGCTTCAACCTTTAAAAAGTATAAGAAATGAATCTAATAAAATATAATTAGGATGATTAGAGCCTTGTGGAATTTATATAAGTCCTAGGTTGGACTTGTTTGGGTTGCACGGTGGTAAGAGTCCTAATAGGTTGGGCTTGGGTCCCTATAGAGAGAGTGAGATTGGTCCCCTACCATTGTCATGACCTGACCTAGTAGGTCTGGACGTGTATGTGCGCATGATGGATCAAAACTACAATGCCGAGTCGGTCTTCTACCACATGACCCAAAAGATGCAACTTGTTACACATTATCTATTCACACAACACATATAGACCAAAGACCTTTCCCACTCCTTTTCGATGTGGGATTGGGTAATTTTTGACCCCTACGCAGTTTCGGTCTCATAATCTTCCCTCCTTATAGACATTGTGTCCTCATGAGGGGAGCTCAAACATAACTGATCTGGGCCCACATGGAAGAGGGAGTGAGATTGACTCCGCTACCATTTGTCACGACCTGGCATAGCAGACCCCCGGCCTAGTAGGCCCAAATATGTATATGTGCGTGATGGATCACAATTGTATTGCTGAGTTAAGCTTCTAACCACATAGCCCAAAAGATGCAACTTGTTAAACATAATCCATTCACACAACACATATAAGTCCAAGACCTCCCCTAGTTTTTTCCAATGTGGGATTGGGTAACTTTTGACTCCTTATGCAGTCTGGGTCTCACATGGAACTTTTCTTTAGTAAACCTATATTAAATTCTTCTCAACCACAACACTGAACAAGCAATAAAAGACATCCAATTTAATAATACAGTTTTTCCATAAAAACATCAAACAAAACAAAAATATTAACAAATGATCAATGCTAAAGATAGGTCATCAGTTTCTTGATGCTTGGTGATAATCTTTCATGTTTTATAGGCAAGTCTACAAATTATATTTGTGTTGTAGCATTCTTAGAGTCTTCTATCTCTAGTAGAACATCTCATAGTTGCTCATCTATCTCCAAAGTCTCTATTGATTGATGAAATTTTTCTTCCAAAATAAGTCGTATGTCATGTTTCATATGGTTGAAGATAGTTTGGACTTGAGGATCAATTGTATTCACTAAAAATATAGACTTATTAAGGTTAGGGTACTTTATTGCATTGTAGATATTAAATTTGACATTATTTCCATCAAATTTCATTGTTAAAATGCCATCATAAACGTAAATCTTAGTTCTTGAAGTCTTCAAGAAAGGTCATCCCAGCAGAATTAGTTATGACCCAACATTCACCATGTTCAGGTCGTAAAAATCTGCTAGGAATACCATTCCCTCCACTTGAACTAGTAGATCTTCAAAAATGTTAATCGGATGAAATAGTGATCTATCGACAAGTTGGATGATCATGCTAGTTTTCTTTAGTTCACTAAGATTCAATAGCTGGTATATTAAGTAGGGCATGATGTTGATAGAAATACCAAGATTGAACATGACATTGCTCACTTTTATGTTGCCTATCATACAAAGCACAACAAATATTCTTGTGCTTGAGTGTTTGGGAGGTATTTTCTTCTATAGAACAGTTGAGAATTTTAGCATACTGTGGTATCTGTTTGATAGCATCTATGAGTGGGATGTTTAGTTCCACTTTGTGGAGGGTCTCCAAAATTTGTTTTTCCTTACGAATCTTCTTTGTGTTGGCCAACTGAGATGGAAAAGTGGGTGGAATAACAATCTGTTGTTGGGCCTCTTCCTTTTGAGTGCCTAGTCAGTTATATTATACAACTGGAGCTATCAAATTTGTCACGTCCCGTACCCTACTTTAGGGGTAAACATCTCCGTCACAAGACCCTAAGAATAACAATTACTATGCTATTCCCAAAATCTCGTAAGGCTTTAAAAATAAATCATTAAATATGCAGCGAAAACAAAATGTAGGATAAGTTTATAATCATAAATAAGATTTTTATAAAAGTTCTGCAATATGGGTTCTTAATCCGGACTAAATCACAAATTACACAATTCTTGTATAACAAAATTTCACATATAACAGTTTTATATATATAACAGTATATCTAAACAAAACCTATATCATCCTTTACAAGAAATCAAAATTAACCACATATCAACAAGATATAACTGAAAAGGGACAAAAATAAAAAAAATTACATGTTCGGTTTTCCGGTGTACATATCAAATCAAAAGTCTTATCAAACCTATCAATGACTGGCTGGACCAGATGCTAAGTCACGTGAGGAAGATGGTTGAGAACCTGAGCCTGCCAACACCATCTGGAAAACACTAAACAAAGATAGTTAAATATCTAGATGAGTGGTTTTAGGGATTAAAATAACGAAATCATAATATAAACAGAATATTGTACCGTAAAATAGAAATCTTAATTTAAACTTAGAAAGAATCTAAGAGACGAGCATACATATACAAAGTAAATCTCAAATTTAGCTCAAAACCAATATTTTATCAAGTCATAGTGATTTGTCAAATAATTGAAATACCAAGCACAATTTATCAACATTTCCTTTTAAAAAAATTAAACATTTTGAACATGCATATTTAAAACCAAACAATGAAATGTGAGGTCTCCGCTCATCTCCAAATAGTCACGGTAAAAAATATGATGCAACACAGCAAACAAAACTTAGTGGATCCACCAAAATGTCCACATCACGCATACGAAAGTCACAAGCCTGCATAAATATGCCAAGCATACGATCACTATATTTGTCATCCAACTGACACAATAGTTTATTTAAGTATGCTAAGGTACTAACACCCGCACTATATGATTAGTTAATTACTTGGGTCCCAATTTATATGTTTAATTTGATAGTATTGCTTAGAATATTGTAATTTATTATTTTTATGAGAAAATATATTTTAATCAAATTATTTATTAGCTTATAATTCATACATCATGTATCAGATCATGAGACAGACGACACCATCGCGTTCAGAACTTTGAAAATACTTAACGAAAAAATTTTAGATTTTTCAGAAAATCGGCGGGGCGTGGTGGTTCAGCGGAGGCGCATGGTTGTGTGACCCCAATTCTTTCTAGTTTAGATATCCAAGAGGTTCAGGAGTCGATGCAGCAGAAATGACTATTTTGATCTTGAAGAAATGGATGCGTGATGGCCTAAAATGGTTGTTGCCAGATATTTACTATTTTAATTCTAGTATTTTTATATTAATTATCCTTATTTTTATCCCTTATTATTCAAGATATTAGATAATTCTTTTTTAAAAATAAAATATCTCTTTTAATAGAATTATCCTTCTAAATAGAATTATCATTTTAATAGAATTATCCCTTAATTATTCTTTTAAGCTTAAAAGTAAGAAATTATCTCTTAGCTAAACCTCCTTAGATACTTATAAAAGAGTGGTCAGCCTATCATACCTAAACATACCAAAATCCACATTAAAATTTTGAAATTTATCTCATTCCTCTCAATTTTGGATTTTTGCTTAAACCCTGGCCGAAATTCCTTTATCTTCATCTTAGCATAACTCTCTCATCCTTTATCGGATTTTTGTAAATAGTAACTTGTTGGAAAGCTCTTGCTATCCTCTATCTAGCTATATTGGTTTGGTGATAAGAAGGTTAGTTCTTCCCTGTAGGAATTCAAGATGTAATAAGTCGGTTTTGGTGCCAAGATTGTGTGATTCTTCCTTCAATTGATTTTTGTTGTTATTTCTTTTGTTCGTGTGATTGTTTGTCATCCATTCATGTTGCAAAATAATGAATTCATCCTTTGAATCTTCCCTATAGATAAAATTGGCATGCCTTATTCTTAACTCTATGTTTGTCGAAATTTAATCAATTGACTTGTCTATTAGTTTCAAATCTTGTTCCTTTTAATCGTTTGAGTAATTGACACCTATTCCTTCCTTATTCTCATGAAATCGCAGCTTCTTCTTAAGTGTATGATGAAATTACAATTTACCCTATTAAGCTCTAAGGTGTTGCCAAAATTTGTATAATGAATTAGAGTGAATAATCAGGTTGTTTACTGCTGAATTTTTGGCCATCACATCACACATTCAGGGGAAATATATTGCTGCATCTGGATCGCTGGATTTTGGTCGGTTAATTGGTAAGGATTCCCAATGCCTTTGGTTTTTAATTAAGTATCTTGTGGCTTAGTATTGTGTGGTCTTTTCCTTGTGGTTGTTTAGGAGATTGGAAAGACAGAGGATTGCATCTGATTCAGACTCATGAGAGGTAGGATCTATGCCTCATTGCTTCCTTTGGTTACCCTTGATTTAATCCTTGATTTGTTGTTGATTTCGGTGGGTTATCTTTGAATTGATTGCGCAATTGGGTGATTTATCTTTGGGATAGTCTTGGAAATCAGAAGGGCATACATACGGCTATGATATGCTTATTGATTTGTGATGGTATTGTGATTTGATTGAGGATCCTTTGTTGTGATTTGATTGAGGATCCTTTGTTGTGATTTGTGTATGTGTGTACTATGTGTGTATGCGTGTATGTGCCTTATTTGTGCTTTGTTTAAAGGATCTTTTTTTTGCTGGCCATGCGAGGTAAGTATTATTGCTCCCAGGGAAAGGAGAGATGCTTACCGAACCGGGAGGTTTATGGGTGGTTATTCCTAGCAAGAGCTCGCTGGATGCCTTGTAAGCTGGTTCAAGTCCAGACATCAGGATGCCTTGTCGGCCAGTTCGAGTCTGGATGCCAAAATGCCCTATAAGCCAGTTCGAGTCTGGATGTTAGGATGCCCTGTCTTTGAGTGGCAGGATGACTTGTATGCACAACTGCAAGAGTGCTCCTAGGCCAGTTTAAGTCTGGATGTCGGAGACAACTAAAAGGCTTGCTGTAATATTGATTGTCTAACTGTTTTAACCTTTCTGCAGTATAACCTTGGACAACATAGGCAAATGGAGACAAACCTTGGTTTTAAAAATCAGATTATGTTATAGGCTGCCTGTGTGGATTTGCATTCTGGCTTTTCAATCGCTCTTCTTCTTTCTTGTTACTTTCGATCGCCGTGAAACCCAAATAAATCTCAACGACACCTAAGACCTATTAGAATTTCACAAGGCTACTCATAAGATACCGATTTAAAGCTTGTTTATTTAGTTGCTTCTCAATCAATGGGAGCATGATATTGGACACATATTCTGGTAACATACGGAGTAAATAAAAACATCAGCGGAAGTCTTAAATTTATCCATTGGGTTCATAACACACAAGTCCCATAGGGATCCAAATAACCAGCAAGAAATTCATCAACAAATTTCGAAAATAGTAAGCCAAACGAATGCTTAAAAATAAACCAGAACATCATCCAATCTTTCAAGTTATTTGCGCAAGTAACAAGTAAGTATTTGTGATGCGATATCGCCCCGCCGTGCAGCCTTGGTCTCACACACTGGTACCACGAACAATGGATGTACCTAAGCCTGAAAAATGGTAAAAACAACGGTATGAGATTACAAGAATCTCAGTAGGGTCGCAGCATCATAAGATCTACAGAATCCCTAAACACAAATCTCCCAATTCACATAAAATCAGTCCCTAAGCAACTAAAGGGATCACGCAATTCAACAATAAACCAAAAGAGGTTAAGGCCGAAGTTATGGCTGAGGGAGGACCACACTTCCGAAAGTTCAGAAGTACACAGGCAGGTGAAATACAACAAAAATCGCACTCAATGATGAATAAAGGCCATCCCCTTCCACCTGTGTTGTCCAAGACTTACTGCACAAAGGGTAGATGGTTAACACACAAGCTAATCAGTAAGTCTTTCACCTTATCCCCGCAAGGATAAGTCGACTAGCCCCACATGGACAAGTCTTCCCTAGTCACATACCTACTAGGGCATCCCAAATCCCGCAAGATAAGGGCTTTCTGTCCCGCAAGACAGGGATCCGGCCCGGCAAGGACAGATATCCAGCATGCACTTGCTGGTTCACCTCCCATACAACTCCCACAAATCGGTAAGTACCTCTCCTCTCACTAGGAGCATCAGTGCTTACCCTGCCTGGCCACTGGAACAGGATCCTGACACACAAACATGTACAAGCACACACAGGCAAGTACAAAGCATAATACCACAACAGGGTATCCTCAATCATGTCAGGAAACAATCAACACATCCAATTCATATAACAATAGCATCCCAGGCACTCAATTCCTAACTCAGGGGTTCGATATAGCCTAGGAGATTCATATCTCATTCCGGATTTCATATTCACACCTTACAATCCAATCACAAACAAATACAACAAGGGCAGGTAACAAGAAGCTGCTCCTTTTCCTTTATTAAGTAAATCCGAACCACCTAAATCATCACCAGGCAAAGACAAAACAAACTAAGCATGCATATTCAATAATCAATTGAATACCCTATTCCTTACCAATACCACTCACCAAACCTATCAGAAAACCAGTGATCAGATGTTGCAGGTGCCTTCCCCTTGGATGTGTGATGTGATAGCCGGGGAATTAACAAAATTCAACCTGAATTTGCCATTCTAATTAACTATGCAAAACCTGTCGCTAAAAGTAGGACATAGAACGATATCGTCTCAACCTAAAACAACGAAGTATTTACATCCAAGCTTCAATTTATGTATTTTTAGAAAGATAATGAAAAGAGCATTTCCAACGACATATTATTTGTAAGATTCCAACAAACGAGTAGAAAGTTATGCTATTTTGAAGTTCAAGAAGATTTGGCGAAGACCTAATTCCGCCGCCGATTTTCAAAGTAACTTTAGACAAAGAAATACTAACCTCCCGAAGAAAATACAAAGATGGTTGGAAAGAGGATGAAGAGATCTTTCCAACAAGCTATTATTCGCAGAGATCCAATGAACGATGAGGGAGTTATGTTGGTTTAAAGTTTCTGCAAATTCTGACGGCTAAGGGGAGGTATAGGGTTTTAAGCCTATACGAATTTTGTAAGGTTCTAGGGGAAAATTTTGTGGGGTTGGCTTCCTATTTATATTCAATGAGTGTAGAATTATGTCTACTACTTTTAATTAATCTATCAATCCAATATACTTTACCAGATAACTAAACTCTTAAATTATCTTCCCTATTTTTAGGGACTTTAATCTCTAAGGCAACTATCTACCTTAAGGATGATTCCTAAAGCAATTACCCATCTACAAGAACCTAGATCTAAAGGAATTAGAAACAAAATAATTTACTAAACAATCTTACCAATTTCGGCCATCACACATCCTTCTCTTCAGGGGTAAAATCGTTTTTTCACCTGCACTGGCTTCTGGACTTCTAGGACTCAAAATTCGGGGTCTTACAAAAATAATTTTCTGACGATAAAATCGCATCCTTTTTTAACTTCTACAGCTTGTTTCGTAGCTCCAATCCCAACCAAACTTATACCAAAAGCTTGCTGCGAGGAAGGGAACAAAAAGCGACCAACGAAGAGACTAACGGTGGCCGAAGGGGGGAGTTTGTTCTTCATGCATGAGAGAGGAAGGAATGCATAGGGAGAGAGAAGAAACCAGGGAAAGGAGGAAGAAGAATAAGGAAAAAAATAGGGTTTTTTTTACTAAACTCAAAACCAAAATGAAGTCGTTTCACTAAATCTCTTTTTATTTAAAAAATTAATCGATACCAAAATGGTGATGTTTTGGCGTCTGCTCAAAACGACGTCGTTTAGTATATACATATATTAAATTAATCATAAAAATATTTATAAAATTTAAAAATTCATAATAAATCGTATACTTGTCCAAAAATTATGAAATGTACACCAAAGATTGACAAAAATGAGATCTTTCCAATGAAATTAGAATAATATTTTTTTTATCAATAAATATTTAATTAAAAATAAAATAATATTCAGGATAATATAAAAATAATATTTTTAAATCATAAAAATCAAATCAAATCAAATCCAATAATTTTTTAAATCTTACTCTGAAATGTTATTGTGTCACTCTTAATCAAAAATTCAATTTTAATCATAGATTATAAAATAAGGGTAGTTACTAAATTACCCTCACGTGTATGCTTACACGTGGCAAAAAAAAAATCGGAAGTTTACATCCTACCTCTCTTTAAGGAAAATTTCGGGACGAAATTTTCCTTCAAGCACAAATAAAATTAACGAAAAAGATATCCTAAATCACAACTCTAAGAGGAACAAAAAAAATACGTAGAGAAGTGTAGAACATTTACTAGGCAAACAGCTGAGGGAAACTACTATTCATCTCAGCCTCAGTCTCCCACGTCTCCTCCTCTATCTGAGAGCTCCTCCAAAGAACATGAATCGTAGAGATAGTCTTAATCCGTAAGACTCTCTCAGATCTATCCAGAATATACACCGGCTAAGTAGCATAAGACAAATCCTCAACTATATCCAAAATTAGCATCTCCAATACATGACTGAGGTCTGGGATGTACCTCCTCAACACCGATACATAGAATACATCATATATCCTCTCCAACTCTGGAGGTAAACTCAAACGGTAAACTACAAGAGCAATCCTCTCAATCACCTCATCAGGGCCAATATACCGAGGTGTCAGTTTACCACTTAAAGCATATCACTCCCTTCCAGGGTACTACCTTCAGGAAGACTCTGTCTCCGATTGAAAAGTCCAAATGTCTTTGCCTGTTATCAGCATAACTCTTCTGGCGATCTTTGGCTGCTCTTAACTTGTCTCGAATCAGTTTCACCTTCTCTAAGGTGAAATTAGTTAACTCTGCTCCACTCAATCTTCTCTCTCCTACCTCGCTCCACAATAACGGAGTGTGACAAGCTCTTCCATATAATGCCTCATATGGTGGCATGCCAATGCTTGCTTGAAAATTGTTATTATATGCAAACTCAACCAATGACATGTATCGATCCCAATTGTCCCGAAAATCCAAAGCACAAGCTCTCAACATATCCTCAAATATCTAAATAGTCCTCTCAGACTGTCCGTTCATCTGAGGATGAAAGGCGGTGCTGAAACTCAACCGCATTTCCAAAGCCTCCTGCAACTGATCCCAAAATCTCGACATGAAACAGGGATCTCTCTATCAAACACAATATACGCTGGCACACCATGCAATCTGACAATCTCCTGAAGATATAGCTCTGTAAGGCACTCTAAATAAAAGACCCATCCGAATATGTAAGAAATGGGCTGACTTAGTGAGTCGATCCACAACTACCCACACTGCACCATGCCCTCTTTGAGATCTACAAAAGCCGTAAACAAAATCCATAGTCACATGCTCCCACTTCCACTCAGGGACAGGAAGAGGTTGTAATAGTCCAAGGGGTCACTATCTCTCTAATTTAATTTGTTGGCAAGTCAAGCACCGTGCAACATAATGAGAAAAATCCCTTTTCATACTTGCCCACCAATACACCTCTCTAAGATTTCGATACATCCTCATAACTTCTGGGTGCAAAGCATACACAAAAAAGTGAGCCTCAGACAAGATAGTCTCCCGCAACCTCCTATCCCTAGGAACACAAATCTGATCTTTGAACAACAATACACCATCATCTCGAACTCGGTATTTAGAGTCTAAGCCCTCTGAAAGCCCATCCCTCACTCCATCCAATACCAGGTCACGACTTTGAGCATCCCGAATATCATCAAGCAAAATAGGCCGAACTGATAAGCTAGCCAGTAATACCCCTTTCCAATCAACTGCCAATGAAGTACCTGTGGATCTCAAACTAGCAATCAATGGTAGATACATCTCTTTGATATAAGACAGAGAAGCTGAAGACTTATGACTGAGAGCATCCGTAACAGCATTTTCCTTTCCAGGATGGTAGTCAATAATGAGGTTGTAATCTTTTATCATCTCCAACCATCTCCTCTGTCTCAGACTCAATTCCTTCTGAGTCAGCACATATTTCAGACTTTTATGATCTGTAAAGATCTTGCAAGTCTCCTCATATAGATAATGACGCCAAATCTTCAAAGCAAATACAATAGCAGCTAACTCAAGATAATGGGTGGGATAGTTCCCTTTATGTGGTCTCAACTGACGAGAAGCATAGGCAACAACCTTATCTCCCTACATAAGAGCACAACCCAATTCTTGCTTTGATGCATCACTATAAACAATGTAACCCATACCTGATGTAAGAAGAATCAAGATAGGTGCTGATATAAGGCGGTCTTTGAGTTTCTGAAAACTCTCTTCGTATTTAGCATCCCATATAAACTTCAAAACTTTCCTTGTAAGATGAGTCAAAGGTCCTGCAATCAAAGAGAAATCCTCCACATATCTCCTGTAATAACCAGCCAAACCTATGAAGCTTTGGATCTCAGTCACACTCTTAGGCGCCAGCCATTTTGTAACAGCCTTTATCTTCTTAGGATCAACAAAAATTCCTTTCTCAATGACTATATGGCCAATAAAACCAACTTTAGATAACATATAACTGAGATAACTAAAAAATCCGGCGACGTGTGTGGTGATCCGACAGCTACGGACAGTAGCCGACAGTGGTAAAACTCACCTGCACAAAAGCTCAATGATTTTTAACATGCTATATGTCAAAACAAAGCTCTCAATGAGAGGAACACAACCATGTTATTAGTTTTTCAATAAGTCAACGGAGTCGGCCCGAAAAAACAATTTTCTGATGACAAAATCGCATCCTTTTTGAGCTTTTGAAACTCGTTTCGCATCTTCAATCCCAACCAAATTTATACCAAAAGCTTGCTGCAAGAAAGAGGAACAAAATGTGACCAACGGCGAGACAAACGGTGGCCGAAGGAGGGAGTTCGTTCGTCATGCGGTAGAGAGGAAGGAATGTGCATGGAGAGAGAAGAAAATCAGGGAAAGGAGGAAGAAGAAGAAGGGAAAAAATAGGGTTTTCTTTGTTAAACCCTAAACCAAAACAATGTTGTTTTGACATTTGCTCAAAATGACGTCGTTTCACTAATTTTTTTTGTTTAAAAAAAATTAATCGATACCAAAACGTCGTGGTTTTGGCACCTACCCCAAAACAACGTCATTTAGTATATACATGTATTAATTAATTATTAAATTAATCATAAAAATATTTATAAACTTTAGAAATTCATAATAAATCGTATATTTGTCCAAAAATTTTGAAATTTACATCAAAATTCAGAAAAATGAGATCTTTCCAATGAAATAAGAATTATATTTTTTATCATCAAATATTTAATTAAAAATAAAATATTATTCTGGATAATCTAAAAATAATATTTTTAAATTATAAAAATCAAATCAATCCAATATTTCTTTAATTCTTACTCTGAAATGTTATTATGTCACTCTAAATTAAAAATTCAATTTGAATCATAGATTATAAAATAAAGGTAGTTACTAATTACCCTGACACGTATGCTTACACATGGCACAAAAAAAATTGAAAGTTTACAAAATTGACCTGTTTTGAGCCTTTGGTCAATTGACCTAGTTAGTTTGACCCGATTGATCTGAGGTGGATAGTCAGACTCGAGTGAGGTGGACGTAGTCATAAGGGGTTTATTTGGGTTTTTAGATCTGTTTGTGGTTTGAGATTGTAGAAATCAATTAGGTTTGTTTTGGGTCTATTTTGAGTGACCATGGGATTTTGAGCTAATTAACCCGTTTTGAACTTATTTATTATTTTCAGAGCCCATTTATTATTTCCTGAGCCTAATTAGATAATTAAAACACATTTTAATATGGCTTAAATCTCTGTTGTGGTATACTAGGTTTTTAATTAGAATGTTTCAGGTTTCTCTAAGATTTTGGGCTTGGAGTATGCAAGGCCATTCCAAACAAACTTTTAGAAAATTTTTCTAACTTTTGGACATCAACAACCCCTTCTCCTCCTCCCTCTCTCTCATGTCTGCCATGCACACCCCACTCTCAAAGAACCCACTCACATCAATCCCGATCGACTCAACACATGGACCAATAAAACAACATAAGGCTCACGTTGACTTTTCAAAACCAAAACCCCAAAAATGCATACAAATTTAAATTTTTATTTTAAATGGAGCATGGTAGGTCACGAAATATACCTGGCATATAACAATCAATGGAGTAAGCATACATTGACAGTGGAAGTCTTAAATTGCAATCCACACGACCCCAAACATACAACACATTGGGTCCATACACACAAGTCCCAACGGATACACAAAAGTACTCAAAGCACGCATCTCATATCATAAACCCAAATCCGAGACATACATACATATCAAATATCAATATCCAATATCAAGCTCAAAATAGGTCCATGACAAGCAAATCATTCTGATCCATTCAAGCATAACACAAGAGTATAAAAATTATAAAACAAAAATATGTCGAGCCTCCAAAATGTGCAAGTGCAATAGTCCAGCTCTAGGACCTACACTAGGAAACTCAACCTCAAGATGAACAGCTATAAGGTGACGAAATAGCTCTAAAAAGATCAACAAAAGAAGGTGAGATCAAGGACCTCAGTGGGAGTTACAACATCATAAGCATATCTGGTGGAATAGAGGCATATGTAAAATCAATTATAAAATGGTTGATTTGAACACATTTAACATCCATACATTCTAATTGTGTACCCAATGATATTCAAAATCAATAATGCATAATGTATGAATTGCAAAACATTATGCAATAAGGTCCATCTCAATAGGTTTATCAATCCACAATACTCATCATTATCACATGGGCTAGAGTCACGATCCGGACCTAAAAATTTTCTCACGACCACTATTGTTAGCCTATTATGTACACTACCATATCACACGACAATGCATAAATAGACCTACAAGGCTAGTAGTAATAAATAAAATGGAGATGGATTCATAAGAATTGATTGATTACTATACAGGGGATTAATCAAATGGCACGATGTTATCTGGGTGGCATTGGTAAATGCATAATAATCATTTCCCAACTACCCAGGAATCAATTTAATACATTGGCTCTATTATGCTTAGACATTCTAGGGGAAAAAATTATGAATATAATGCTCACAGTATTACCTCGATCGCACTCGTTCGATCATCGTTTTCCTATTTTTTTCTCATATTGCCTGGGAATGAGCTTGTAATTGTTATTTATCCTGCATTTTATGCCAATAATCTAGTAGAGTCCTGCCAGGTGAGAGGATGGGAAAAATATACAAAGTAATTCACATGCAATCAATCTATACATTAAGAAAAACATGCTGGCATATGACGAAGAATTCTTTTTTTAACTCACATAATGACAGTCATCTAATATGTAGCAAAAATATGACTCTTTAGTGCATGCTTGACCGTGATTTGAGCTTGGAAATATCTTCAAGCCTATCCTAGCCATGCACAAAACTGGAATTCATTAGTGGCATTCTAATTCTGTTATCATTCATTTGATCTTATTATTTTGTGCAATAGATAAATCTATGTCCAATTTAATGTCTAGCCCAATCGACTGACGATGTTGGCATGTTAGGTAATGGTATACCCACCCAACAATTCCCACACTACAGGATCCTGATTTATAATTTAATTAACAAATAAATAAATAAAACTCATGTGACTATAAAAGGAGGTAGTCAGCCATACTTAGATCCCATTCCAAAAACATACAAAATTTTCACACAATCAAACCCTACACTCCCTACCCTTGCTACTGAATTTCTTCAAACATTCACCCTAGCCGAATTCTTTCATCCTTCATCAGATTTCTACGAATAAAAGCTTGTTGGAAAGCTCTTTCCATCCTCTATCTTTCTATCTTGGTTTCATCATCAGAAGGTTAGATTTTTCTTGTATTTTTTCTTATCGCAATTTCTTGGAATGTAGAGCAAAAATTCTTTGATTAATCCTTCAATTAGTTTATGTTGTTGTTCCTCTTGTTCGTATAATAGTTTGGCATCATGTTGTAATATCATGAAATCATCCTTTTAATCTTCTCTATATATGAAATCGGCATGCCCTATACCCTTGCCCTATTGTTGTTGATTTTTGCCAATTGCTTTGTCTATTAGTTCCTGATCTTTGTCTTTCTATTTCTATATGTATTTGGCACCTAATCTTTCCATATTATCATGAAATTGCAATTTGCTTCATTGCCCTATCTTAGTGCCAAAAATTGCATGTTTAATTTTCTGAATTGGGTTTCTGAATTGTGTATGCTTAGTATGGTTTTTTCTTTGACTTATGGTTATATAGGTGGTTCCAATCCCTTTAATAAAGGAAAAGGGATAGCTACTTGTTTAGATAAAAGAAAGATAGGATTTATACCTCATCGGTTTTTTCCAGAGATCTTAGTTGTTTGATTGATGAATTCGGTAATTGTCTATAATATTGTATATGCTCAGGCATTGTTTATAGTATGCATGAGTTGCAAATTGACTTAAGGATTACCTAAGCAATTTTGAACTCTTGAGATAGGTTGTGTGTACCTAATTTTCATGTGTTGTGTGCATTGAATACGCTAATTGTGTTATGATATGATTCGGATGCCCTGTTGTGGTGTTATGCCTTGTACTTGGTTGTATGTGCTTGTACATGTTTGTGTATCAGGATCCTTTTTTGGTGGCTGTTTGGGATAAGTGCTGATGCTCCTGAGAAGAGGAGAGGTTCTTACTGGTATGGGAGTCGTATAGGTGGAAATCCCCAGTATATGCACGCTAGATGCCAAGTCCTTGTGTGGCTAGATACCTTGTCCTATGTGCTGGAAAGATGCTCTTATCCTTTTGTGGTTTAGATTCCCTTATCCTTGTGTGGTTTGGAGGTCTAACTCTTGAGTGGCCAGAAGCCTTGTCCTGTGTGCTGGCAAGATGAATAGGTTTGCTGATTAGATTGTGTGCTAACCATTTACCTTTGTGAAGTTAAGCCTTGGACAACACAGGGTGCAAGAGGAAGGCCTTTTTGTTGATATGATCGAATGATGAATTGCCTGCCAATGTATTTACCCTTATTATGCTTGTTTGATGATTTTTTTACACTCCTTTATTTTCTTATGCAAATCTGATGTTGTTTGGGACATGTTTGTTTAGATTTTTGCAGATCTTATGATGTTGTGACCCTACTGAGGTTGTTGTAATCTCACCCTGATATTTTCACCATTTTTTAGGTTTAGGTATATCATCTTTTTAAGGTACTAGTGTGTGATATCATGGTTGCATGGGGGGACGATATTGCATCACATTTGTATCCTTTCTTCCTTGATTGCTTGCACATATAACATGAAGTTTGATTGGACTACTTTCTGGTTCTTTGATTGCCTCCTTTGAAGTTTGTTTATTTCTGGAATTTATTGGAGGGGGTTAGTTGCTAGGATTTAGATCCCTAAGGGACTTGTGTGTTATGGTTCCTTTGATTAATTATAAAGACTTCCACTAATATTTTACTCACTCCGTATATTTCCAGAATGTTTGTCCATTATCATGCTTCGACTTTTAAAAAAAATCATAAAGAAATAAACTTAATAAAATCGAAACTTAGAATGGATAAGTTATGTGGGATTCAGATAGGTCCTAGGTTGTGCTTGTTTGGGTTTCACGGCAGTAAGGGGCCTAATAGGTTGGATTTGGGTCCTTACAGGTTTTGTAGTGAGCATGGTTTAGGGAATATAATCTGTTATATGCTAACATGTTTGCTGGTTTTGTGTTTGTAGGGAGAGACATGTGCACACACCCACACTTAAAATATTAATGCCAAAAATAACCTGATGTTAAAATGACTGGTTTGAAATGTTTAATTGCTATAATTGATTGTGTAAATTGTTGTGTGTTTTTTGTGAATTCTTGCGTGTTGTATGATTTGGTATATTCTAATGTGTTTTGATTAACGTTTGGCTATGTTTCTTTGTGATTGCCGAATGTGTGTTTAACTTGCTAGATGTGTGTGTCAAATGCATGTGGTTAATTAGTATGATTGATGAATGCTTCTATGCATGTGTGTATGTTATGTGATTGCCGAATGTGTCTTTGTATAGATGAGCATGATTGCTGAGATTTGTGTGTACTTGTGTGCATATATGTGTTTTTTCTTCTAGCGTATGCATATCGTCCGGTGTACACCTCTCCTCAAGGTAGCACTTCTTTTCATTAGTTCTGTAACTAGGTTATGTATTTAGTGACTTTGTATGTTTGTATAGTATGGCCCAATTTCAAAATGCACCCGCACCGCCTGTAGAAAAATTTATTCCTCCACTAGAACCTATTCAACCGGCTCATCCTAAGGAAGCCGAGAGACTTCTAGTTGACATTACGAAATTGCTCAAGGAAGCCCGTCAGCTGGGATGTAAAGATTTCAGCGGTTCAGCAAGTGCCACTGCGGCTCGTGAATGGATTGACACCCTATACTAAGTGTCCTAGTTCTTGCACATCTCTGATGACAACAAGGTTGAGATCGCCACTTTCTTACTTGAGGGCGAAGCCTTAGCGTGACAGCCATGAGTTTGCAGTTCGGGGATCGTTTTCCTTCGTGGGAAGAGTTCTGGAATGAGTTTGATGAGAGATTCTACACCTGATTTCACAAAATGGAGTAGCGACAAGCTTTCTATAAGCTTGAACAAGGCATCCATTCAGTGCTGGAATATGAGAAGGAACTGAGGGAGTTGTCTCGATTTGCACCAAAGGAGGACTGCTCACCTTATCAACTTGCAAGATGATTCCAAGATGGGCTGAGTACCGAGCTTAAAAGCATTGTGGGCACGACACCGGTGCAGAATTTGCAAGAATTGATCGTTGCTGCGATTGAAGTCGAGAAGATCATACAAAGCAAGAAGATGTCCTCAGCAAGTAGTGGCGGATCATTCAGGCGAGATTCAAAGTTCAATCGATGTATGAGACCCTAACCATTGAGGTCCTACCCTCTGAAGAATAATGGCAATGGGGGTAACTTCAGTAAGAATTTTTCTGATCCTAATTCCCATGGATCTACATGGAGTTTGCAGCCACGTCGATGATAGAACTGTAGCGAGATGGGCCATATTCAGAGGGAGTGTCCCAAACTAAGGAGTATCACTGTCGCACCAAATGCAGGCCGAGGTGGGTATGCCAATCTCACTAAACCACCAGCACACACACCTAGAGGACCACCTAGCGGATCCACAAGTAAGGCACAACCTAGACCAACAAGGTTATTAACCTTGACTAATGCAGAAGAAAGCCCTGATGTTGTAATAGGTATTATTTCAGTCTTTTCTAAAAATGTTAAAATGTTATTAGATCCCGGAGCGAATAGATCATTTGTGAGTCCAAAGATAACACATAGTTCGGATTGGCCTTTCTCTCCCCTGTCTACTGCAATTGCGGTTCTGACTCCGTTAGGAGAACAACTAACTTGTGATCTAGTCTACATTGGCTGTGCTGTACGTAAGGGTTTGCATATACTTGAAGTGGATCTGATTCCATTGGACATCCGAGAGTTGGATGTGGTTTTAGGCATGGATTGTCTGGCCCAATATCAAGCCCAAATGGAGAGTTTCCCCAAGCATGTATGGTTCACCCTTTCAGATGGTTCCAAGTATTTCTTTGAGGGTGAAAAGCGAGTTGTTCAAACTTGCATGATTTCCTAGCTTGATGCGTAGCGATTAATCAGCAAAGGATGTACAGCGTACCTTGCGCATATAAAACATTTCTAAAGAGTCTTCGGATCTAGATTCTGTTCCAATGGTTCATGAATTTTCAGATGTGTTTCCAGAAGACATAGCCAATTTTCCGCCAATAAGATAAGTGAAATTCGACATTGAACTAATGCCAGGTAAAAATCTGATTTCCATTCCTCCTTATTGTATGGCTCCTATGGAAATGAAGGAATTAAAGATGCAATTGGAAAATTCGTTAGATCATGGTTTTATCCGACCTAGTGTGTCACCTTGGGGAACATCTACCTTGTTTATGAAGAAGAAAGATGGTTCGCTGCAATTGTGCATTGTTATCGGCAACTGAATTGTGTGACCGTGAAGAACAAGTATCCTCTGCCGCACATCAATAACTTGTTCGACCAGCTCCAAGGTGCAGCCATGTTTTCCAAAATTAATCTCAGATCGGGATACCATCAGTTGCGTGTTCGTGAAGCTAATATTCCGAAGACTGCATTCAGATCGCAATACGGCCACTACAAATTTCTAGTTATGCCATTCCTTTTGACCAATACACCAGCAGTGTTTATAGATCTAATGAACAAAGTGTTCCAAGAATTCCTGAACAGATTTGTGATAATCTTCATCAACAACATTCTGATTTACTCAAAATCGAAACAGTAGCATGCTAAGCACTTGCAGACTGTGCTGAAATTTTGAGGGATCGACACCTATTTGCGAAGTACTCCAAATGTGAATTCTGGTTACACAAAGTTGGTTTCCTTATCTATGTTGTTTCCGCCCTTGGTGTACTGGTTGATCCAAAGAAAATTGAAACCATAGTTGCTTGGAAACCACTGCGGACTGTGTTTGAAGTTCACAGTTTCCTTGGCTTAGCTAGATACTACCGTTGCTTCGTGGAGAATTTTTCATCGTTTTCTGAACCTTTGACAAAATTGACATGAAAAGGAGACCCGTTTGTGTTGAATGAAAAATGCCAGCTAAGCTTCGAAGAATTAAAGAACCAGTTAGTTTCCGCACCTATCCTCACTTTGTAGGTCGATGGAAAAGAATATGTTGTGTACAACAATGCATCAAAATCTGGATTTGGATGCATGTTGATGCAAGATGGGAAGGTTGTTGCCTATGCTTTCGAAAGTTGTATCCGCACCAAAGCAACTACGTTACACACGATTTGGAGCTTGTAGCCATGGTATTTGCATTGAAGATATGGCGCAACTACCTATACGGTGAGACGTGTAGAGTCTTCACTGACCACAAAAGCTTGAAATATCTCCTTAAGCATAAGGAGTTGAATATGAGACAACAAAGATGGGTGGAGCTGATCAAAGACTATGATTTGATCATCAAATATCATCCCGAAAAAGCATGTCTACCTTTGGCATTCGTTTACAACAACAGTTTTCATGTAAGCATCGGAATTGCTCCTTATGATGCACCTAGATAATCCAGAATTGATTGATCAAGCAACGGAAGAGTTGAATCTAATTCAACAAAGACTGAGGACAGCGCAAGAACGCCAGAGAAACTATGCTGATAATCGAAGAAGGGAGCTAGAATATGAGGTGGGTGATAAGGTGTTTCTGAAAATTTCCCTATAGAAAGATATCCTTCGTTTTCAGCAACGAGGTAAGCTAGCACCTCATTACATTGGTCCATATGATATTGTTGAAAGAATCGGCCTTGTTGCATATTGGCTTGCAATGCCTCCAAACATGGAAAGAATTCACATGTTTCACATCTCGATGTTGAAAAAGTATGTGCGAGACCCTGTTCATGTGCTTGAAGAACCACTAGTTGAGGTTGCTGAAGACCTATCCTACCCCGTACAGCAAATGCCATACTAGATCAATCAGTTTGTCATTTTCGTACTTGAAGCATGCCTATGGTACGAGTTGTTTGAGGTAATGGCCAAGTTGAGGAACAGTCTTGGGAGACTGAGGAATCTATGCGTGCAAAATTTCTTTACCTATTTTCTAAGGTACTTGTGCTGAAATTTCAAGGATGAAATTTTTATAAGGAGGGGAGGATGTGAGACCCTGATTTTTGTGTCCTAGAAGTCTAGAAGCTAGTGCAGGTGAAAAGGGCATTTTTCCCATAAAGAAATGGATGTGTGATAGCCAAAAATGGTGCTGAAGGTTCAATGCTCATTTCCGAATTCATTTCTCCTTTTTTAAATTTCCTTCTTGATTCATTTTTTATCTTAAATGATAATCTCCTAAAATTAAGAGATAAATCTTAATGATTATCTCATTATATCGAGTCTTAAAAGTAGGAAAATTAAGTCCCATTATACCCTATAAAAGGAGGTATTTGGCTATACTTAGATCCCACACGAAAAACACACAAAATCATCATGCAATCAAACTCTCCTCCCTACCCTTGCTGCAGAAATTCTTCAAACATTCATCTAGCCGAATTCATTGATCCATAGTCAGAGTTTTGTAAATAATAGCTTGTTGGAAACCTCTTTCCATCCTCTATTTTGCTATCTTGGTTTCATCATCAGAAGGTTAGATTCTCTTTGTACTTTTCTTATCGCAATTTCTTAGAGTTTGGAACCAAAATCTTTTGATTAATTCTTCAATTGGTTTCTATTGTCGTTCCTCTTGTTCGTATGATTGTTTGGCCCCTATTTATTTTGTAATATCATGAATTTATCCTTTTAATCTTCCCTATGTATGAAATCAGCATGTCCTTGCCCTATTGTTGCCGATTTTTGCCAATTGCTTTGTCTATTAGTTTCTAATCTTGTTCATTTTAGTTGTATGTGTATTTGGCACCTAATCCTTACATATTATCATGAAATTGCAACCCCTAAACCCCCATATGCATGAAATCGCAATTTGCTCTATTGCCTTATCTTAGTGCTGAAAATTGCTTGGTTAATTGGAATGGTAAATCAGGTTGATTCTTGTTGTGTTCCTGGCTATCACATCACACATCCAAGGGGGAGGTTATTGCGGTATCTGATCACTCGTTTCTGATAGGTTTGGTGAGTGGAACTGGTAAGGAATTAGGTTGTTTATTGGGTTTCTGAATTGTGTATGCTTAGTATGGTTTTGTCTTTGCTTTATAGTTATATAGGTGGTTCGGATCCCCTTAAAAAAGGCAAAGAGATAGTTACATATTTAGAGACAAGAAAGATAGGGTCTATACCTCATCGGTTTCTCTAGAGATCCTAGTTGTTTGATTGATCAATTCGGTAATTATCTATTCTATTGTGTATGCACATGCATTGTTTATAGTATGCATGAGTTGCGGATTGACTTGAGGATCACCTAGGCAATTTCAAACCCTTGAGATAGGTTGTGTGTGCCTAATTCGCATGTGTTGTGTGCATTGAACATGCTGATTGTGTTGTGATATGATTCAGGATTACTTATTCTAGTGTTATGTCTTGTACTTGCTTGTGTGTGTTTGTACATGATTGTATGTTAGGATTCTTTACTGGTGGCCGTTCGGGATAAGTGCTGATGCTCCTGAGAAGAGGAGATGTTCTTACTGGTATGGGAGTCGTATAGGTGGCAATCCCCAGTATGTGCACACTAGATGCCTAGTCCTTGTGTGGCTAGATGTCTTGTCCTGTATGCTGGCACGATGCCTTTATCCTTGTGTGGTTTGGATGCCCTTATCCTTGTATGGTTTAGATGCCTAGCCCTTGTGTGGCTAGATACCTTGTCCTGTGTGCTACCAAGATGAATAAGCTTGCTGACTAGATTGTGTGCTAACTATTTACCTTTGTGCAGCTAAGCCTTGGACAATATAGTTGGAAGGGGATGACCATTTTGTTAATATGATCGATTGACAAATTGGCTGCCTCACATACTTCTGATTTTCGAAAGTATTTATAGTCCACCCTCAACCTATGACTTTCAGCCCTACCACTATTATGCTTGTGTGACGGTTGTTTCCTACCTCTTTAGTTGCTTCGGCAAATCTGATGTTGTTTGGG
The DNA here is from genome assembly GCA_019739055.1 of Passiflora organensis. Taxonomy (NCBI): domain Eukaryota; kingdom Viridiplantae; phylum Streptophyta; class Magnoliopsida; order Malpighiales; family Passifloraceae; genus Passiflora; species Passiflora organensis. The sequence goes on along the minus strand of JAEPBF010000258.1, from coordinate 484,354 downwards.
AGATTTTTGTTTAGATTTCTGTAGATCTTATGATGTTGTGACCCTACTGAGATTTTTGTAATCTCATTATACTTTTTTACCATTTTTCAGACTTAGGTACATCATTTGTTCATGGTACCAGTGTGTGAGATCAAGGCTGCACGGCGGGATGATATTGCATCACATTCGCATCCCTTCTTCCTTGATTGCTTACGCATATAACATGAAGCTTGATTGGACTACTTTTTGGTTCTTTGAATGCCTCCTTTGCTTGTTTGTTTCTGTAATTTATTGGAGGATTACTTGCTGGATTTTAGATCCCTATGAGACTTGTGTGTTGTGCTTCCTTTGATTTATTATAAAGACTTCCACGGAAATTTTATTCACTCCGTATGTTTCTAGAATATTTGTCCATTATCATGCTCCAACCTTTAAAAAAAACCATAAAGAAGGAAACTAAATAAAATCAGAACTTAGAGTGGATAAGTCTTTGTGGGATTCAGATAGGTCCTAGGTTGGGCTTGTTTGGGTTTCAAGGCGGTAAAGGTCCTAATAGGTTGGATTTGAGTCCTTACAACTCATTCAAACCTTATTACCTCATGATTGACGTCTCCATGCCACGTTACTAGACCCGGAGAGCTCTCAAGGGTTGCATAGGTTACCCTATGCGGACTCGGTGCATTCCACATGCCGATATCGATTCCCAAATCCGCCTAGTACATTTTATGTATTTCAACAGTCCAAGTATAGCAAACAGGCATATTTATGCAATTCGTGGCATATCTATTAGGCATATTTAATGCACGTTTATCCTTTTATCATGCTTAACACAATACATGACCCTCACACACATACAATTTTCAATTATTTGTTTTATATTATTCACATTTTAAACTTTCATACTAACAATTTATCAAGAAAAAAAAGATTTTGTCCATTCACGTGTTTTGATGCCCAATAGCAGTCGATGGCATTCCAGACCTATTCCTCTAGGTCATACCATTTTAGGTGTTCACCTACGCTTAATATTTCTGCATTCTCAATAAACCATTCACATATCATTATAATATATAAAATAACGTGTCTAACTCCTTAAATTGACATGTTTCAACTCAATAGTCAACATGGGAACTAACCAGGTGATTTTCCCTTTTTTTTTATTTCCTCAAAACTTGTTTGATTTAATTAATTCATCAAATCAAGTCTAATTCTTTAAAATTTGGTATCACTAGACACCAAACTAAATATAGTATTTTATGTAATTTTCCATGTGGCAGCATCTGGTGCTCCCAGTCCCACAGCCGTACCTATTTCCAGACTTGCAAGTGTCACATACAGAGCATACGTGTGAGACTCCGAATCTTCCTAGTTTAGATGTCCAGAAAGTCCAGTATCTGATGCAGTTGAAATGACTATTTTGCTCTGAAGAAATGGATGCATGATGGCCTAAAATGATTGTTGTCAGACATTTGCTATTTTAATTCTGGTATTTTTATATTAATTATCCTTAGTTTTATCCCTTATTATATAAAGTATTAGATAATTCTTCCTTTTAAATAGAATATATTTTTTAATAGATTTATCCTTTTAAATAAAATTATCCATCTAATATAATTATTCTTTAATTATCTTTTTAAACTTAAAAGTAGGGATTTATCTATGAGCTAAACCTCCTTAGACACCTATAAATGAGTGGTCAGCCTATCCCACCTAAACATAGCAAAACCCACATAGAAATTTCGTAATTTATCCCCTTCTTCTCAATTTACGATTTTTGCCTAAACCTTAGTCGAAACTACTTGATCTTCATCTTAGCATAATTCTCTCATCCTTTATTGCATTATTGCGAATAATAGCTTGTTGGAAAGTTCTATTCATCTTTTTTCCAACCATCTTGGTTTTTTCATTTGGAGGTTAGTTTTTCTTTATTAAAAGTTAAATCGTACTTTGACGGAATTGCCAAAATTTGATTGAACTTCAAAATAGCATAAATCTCTCATCCTTTGTCGGATTCTTGCGAATAAAAGCTTGTTGGAAAGCTCTCTTCATCGTCTTTCCAAACATTCTTGGTTTTTCATATGAAGGTTAGTTTTTCTCTATTAAAAGTTAAATCGTATTTCGGCAGAATTGCCAAAATCTATTTGAACTTCAAAATAACATAACTCTCTCAACCTTTATCGGATTTTTGTGAATAATAGCTTGTTGGAAAGATCTTTCCATTCTCTATCCAAAAAGCTTGGGTTTTCCTTCTGGAGATTAGTTTTTCTTTTCTGTAATTTAGGTTGAAATTCGGCGGGATTATGTTTCAAAATGTGTAATTTTGCCTTCAATTGAGTTATGTTATTGTTCCTCTTGTTCATATGATTGTTTAGCATCCATTCATGAATTTCAAATCATGAATTCATCGTTTGAATCTTCCCTATTCATGAAATCAGCATGCCCTACCTTTTCCCTATTGATGCCTATCTTGATCAATTGATGAACCTATTGGATTCTGATCTTGTTTCTTTTGATTGTACATGTTATAAACACCTATTCCTTTCTTAACTTCATGATATCACAACCCCTAACCTCTCTAATGTTAAAATCGCAAGTTTTCCTATACACCTTAAGGTGTTGCCAAAATTTGTATATTGAATTAGGGTGAAATATCAAGTAGATTCTTACTGGGTTATTGGCCATCACACACGCATTCAGGGGAAAGATATTGCTGCATTCGGATTTCTAGATTTAGGTAGGTTAATTGGTAAAGATTCCCAATGCCTTTGGTTTTTAATTAAGTAGTCTTGTGGCTTAGTATTGTGTGGTCTTTTCCTTGTAATTGCTTAAGAGATTCTGATCTTATTGGAAAGGCAAAGGATTGCATCTAATTCAGACACGTGAGAGGTAGGATTTATGCCTCATTGGTTCCTTTGGTTACCCTATTGTTTGATTGTTTGAATATGAGTGAATTCGATTGCCTATCTTGGTTATATGCTTGCGGAATGTGTGATTATGATGATAGGGAATCTCGGAAATTAATAGAGAAATAGGTTGCCTGATTCGTTTATCACTTTGAGGATTGATTTTTGATTTGTATTGTGATTTTATTGAGGATACTTTGTTGTGATTTGTGTATGCGTATATTATGTGTGTATGTGCCTTGTTTGTGTTTTGTTTGAAGGATCCTTTTGTCGCTGGCCATGCGAGGTAAGTATTGTTGCTCCTAGGGAGAGGAGAGATGCTTACCAAACCGGGAGGTTTATGGGTGGTTATTCCCAGTAAGAGCTCGCAGGATGCCTTGTAGGCTGGTTCAAGTCCGGACGTCAGGAAGCCTTGTAGGCCAATTCGAGTTTAGATATGAAGATGTCCTATAGGCCAGTTCGAGTCTGGATGTTAGGTTTCCCTGTTTGAGAGTGATAGGATGACTTGTATGCGCTACTGCAAGAGTGCTCCTAGGTCAGTTCAAGTTTGGATGTCGGAGACAACTAAAAGTCTTGCTGCAATATTGATTGTCTAACCATTTACCCTCTGTGCAGCAAAGCCTTAGACAATATAGGTGGAAGGGGATGGTCTTTTCTTTTCCTACTACCGAGAATAACCTGATGAGTTTTTCTGCCTGTGTACTTTTGATTTTCAAAAGTGTTTGTAGTCCACCCTCAGCCTTAGTTTCGACCCTAACCCTTTTGATTGATTCTTGAATTGCGTGATACCCTTAGATGAGTAGGGATGATCTGATGTTGTTTAGGAGATGTTTGATTGGGAATCTCTAGGACTTATGATACTGTGACCCTTGAGATTTTTGTAATCTCATCCCTTCTTTTCTCCCCCTTTGCAGACTTAGGTGTGTACTTTGTTACTGATACCAAAAGTGTGAGATCAAGACTGCACGGCTGGACGAATTTGCACCCTTTTTCTATTGCTTGGCATGCTATGTCTTTGAACTTATGTGGATTTGCATTCTGGCTTTCCAATCCCTCTTTCTCTTTTTGTTGCTTCCGAAATATGCATGATAGTATTGGTTGATGTTTTGAGATTCTTGTAGGACTTGTGTGTTATGTTTCCACTTGTTTTGAGTAATAATATAAGTCTTCTGATGATGTTTTCTTTCACTCCGTATAAGCCAGAAATTCATTAATGTATGAATATGCTCCAACCTTTAAATAGCATATAAATCAACCAATAATATTGACAATTAGGTGATTTGAGCCTTGTGGGATTCAAATAAGACCTTGCGAGAGCGTACTTATTTGGGTTTTACGGCGGTCAGGGTCCTAATAGGTTGAGTTTGATCCTTACAATGGCACGCTTTGTCTTTGTCTCATTTCAAACCTACACGTGTCACAAACAGGGCACGACATGCATTGCCCGAGCCTAACTCTGAACCAACACGTGGCTTATCCCTAAACTGCCACGATACATCCGAACCTCAAGTTCGGATGCCTCCTGTCTGTCTAATCGTTCGACACGCCGCCTGCACATGCAATCAACATGTCGTTCACTTCACAGTTTTAACGACCAATCACTCAAGCATACCTCAGATGACCTATAATCTGAGGTTATCTCCTTCCTCCGATCACTGGATTTTGCAAATGATGCCGGAATACAATCTATACGCTGGAATCCCTAAATACTAGCTCAAATCCGATAAAAAGTATACTAAAATGAAACCTAAGACACCTCAAACCTAACCACACAAAACGTTAATGAAACTAGAGAACTAAAACAACAAAATCAAAGAGTAGAACACTCAGATTTCCTAGTTGATTTATTACCTTAAACCAACCGAGAAATCGTTAGATTTAGCTAAAAATGACATAAGCAAGTTTATGAAAGTTAGGGGAAGACTTCGGCACAAGATTTCTTGCTCGATATGAACTAAGGAAAAAATCCCTGAAATCTCAATCTAACCCATGCTTACTACGTCTTAAATGACATCGTATGGCTTCTCTTCAAAGCAGCGTTGTTTCGTCTGAAACGACATATCCTTACATTGCATTGTCAAAACGATACGGGTGGGTCTTGTTTTGACCAATCCTGGTCAGAACGACATCTCCTCCCATCTTTTTGACTTAAATACTCTTATATTAATACAATACTATATTTATATAATAATAATATATTCCATAAATACTAAAAATTATATAAAATCCACAATAATTTATATATATCTCTGAAAAATACACCAAAATTTTTTATAAATTCCTTTTGAATAGAGGAATCCATCAAACTAAAAATGATATTTTTCCATGAATATATAATTTACTAAAAATCAAAAACATCATAATACTCTTTACAAAAATCATAAAAATTATAAATACTCTTTCGAAAATTTTTTGAAAATTTATATAATCTTAAATACATCCAATAGACCAATCTATGGTCTTAACATTCCAAAATTAAGAATACAACCTCTATTATGATTTTCCAATCATAAGTAGGTAATTAAGATAAATTCTAAATGTTAATATTTTCCTCAATATTATCCAATTTACCCGTTAAGTTCACAATAAAATCTCAACCCGTGGGGCTAAGGCACACTGATGATATTGATCCTCATATGGACTTCGCGACCCATATAACATGAAAAATATCAAGTTCTCACAACTAGTATGACCAAAAATCTATCGGGGTAGATCACAGAGCACTCTTAAGTAACCTTCGCTAAAAGAAAAACGAAAACACACTGGCAATCAATTTTTAATTTTAAAATACATATAATCCCCTACTGCTAGTGATATTCGACATTGAATGGAGAAAATACACTATTACACTCAATCACTACTCCACATATACATATAAACACATAGCCTGCTAAGTCATAGTAAATTCAGGTAGTTTGCTAAGTCATATCAAATTCTGGCCCACATATATAATCCATCCATACAACAATTTTAGTTAAGCAATATTCTCCTCAGCTGGGATTCCATGTATTGATCTTGCTCTGGACAAGCATAAATCCTCAATTCCAAATTGTTCCTAAGAAACATATATATTTTGTTTATACATAGTAAAACTAAACACTTATGGACATTCATCTAAGGTTGATTCAGCTGTTTAATAATGTTTATTTGGTGTTTGAAAGGTTTAGCGTAGGTTTGGAAGTGTCAAGATGAGGTACATGGGCTGTAGGAAAAGTACAGGGGCAGTAGGAAAAGGTACATGGCCATGTACTATCTGGAAATAGGGTGTGTACTCAGTGCACGGCCTGAGTACACAACCACATACTTCTTAACAGAGAAGTACAGGGGCTACTAGGAAAAATACACGGGCATGTGCTCTTCTGAACAGGATGTGTACTTCGAAAATCATTAAAAAACATACCTTAAAGCTACCCAAACCCTCAGTAACCCTCTTAAAAGTTTCTTGACAACAAAATACACCTCACAAGTCACAAAACTCAAAATTCAAAGGTTCTAAACTTAGTCAATCACAAGGGTAAGTTCATCTCATCATATGCCCTCCCAAAAATGCATAAACACACAACTATCATGCTTAGGGGTTCAAATATACATTTAATGTATCTAAATCATGGCAGTCAAGTTCATGAATCTATTATAATCGTCATTCACAATGTATGTACGACCTCCATTCAAAACCAAGCAATTTTCCATATTTTATCTCAACAAACCAAAATATTTTTGTGTAAGGAAATGAAAACATAAACTCCCACCTCTTGTCATGTAGACGACTCAACAACAATACCTTTGACCTTATGAACTGCACCAGCACCGCCTCAGCACACAAACCAAACCAAAGCGATAAGAAGCTTAAAATAAAAAAAATCGATAAAGGACTAAAAACTGAAAACGCAGCCTAAAACACCCCTTAGACACTTAAACTAACTCTCAAATTACACAACCAACACTCCAGGGTCACAGCTCAAGCAATCTAAGAAGAGGGAATAACCACCCTCTCCTCGCGCATGCCGTTCAAGGCTCAAAATCAACCTCCAAGCTCAACAAACAACACCCTAGGGTTTCTCAGTCCCCAAACATCCTCTACAACACAAAAATAATCAAACCCAAGCAAGGAAACCAGTTAATTACATCAATTTCATCAAAATCATAAAACTTCCAAAATTACCAAAAATGCCATCAAGAACTCAAAACACTCACCACTGATCAAAAAGTGTTTTCATGCAATCCAATCCATCAAACCAAGGTAGAAACATCAAATTCCAACCAAATCAGTAGTTAATTGATAAAGAAATCAAGGATTTAAGGCACTTACCATAAAATCCCAAAAAATGTCCTAACACCAAAAACAATTTGATTTTTGCTCCTCAATAAAAAAATAGCAATGGAAATTGATTAAGGGAGGTTAGGAATGTGTTGAGGGTTGATTCCCAATGGTTTTCTTTGAAAGAAAGTCAAAGAAAATGAAAAATGGGTTCTTTGGGATGTGTCAAAAGAGAGATGGCATTAGAAGGGAGTGAGAAAGAGGTAGAAGACTGCGAGTGGGTTCTAACAGTTAGAACAATTTCTAAGTGTTGGGTTCGACTAGCCTTTTATACTTTGTGCGCAACATCCCGAAAAAACCCAAACATAATGTTTTAAAGGCCTAATATGCCCCAAATGGGCCATGAAATATTTAGAACCATAAAACATCAAAAATAGGCTCAAGAAATAGTAAATGGTCTCGAAAACAATAATTTGGCTCGAAAATAATAATTGGGCTAAAAAAAGGTTAATCGGTCCAAAGGCTCATGATCACAAAAATAGACCCAAAACCAACCCAATCAATTTTCACTGACTGAAACCTCGACCACTCGTTAAGACAACTAGACACACAACTAGGCTTCCTATGACTGTGTCCACCTCACTAGTTAACTCTTAGATGAAATAGCCCACCTCGGTTAACTAGTCAAAAATTCTGATAGACCAATCTAATCACCCTAACTGTACAATCAAGTTGCCTAGGCACTCAAAAGGATAAGGTCCTATATTGATTTTCTAACTCTTTGATTTTCTTTCAAAGAAACTCATTAGGAATCAATCCTAAACACTTTGCTAACCTCCCAAGGTTAATTTCCACTGGTAGTTTTGGATTGAGGAGCGAAATTCAGATTGTTCTTGGTGTAAAGACATTTTTAGGGATTTTGTGGTAAGTGTCTCAAATCCTTGATTTCCTTGTCGATTTTTGGTTCATTTAGTTGGCATTTGATGTTTTTATATTAGTTTGGTGGATTATATTACATGAAAATACCTTTTGATCCATAGGTGAGTGTTTAAAGTTTTTGATGGTATTTTTTATAATGTTTTAATATTTTGATTTTAGTGGAATTGATGGAATAGATTGATTTCTTTGCTTGGATTTTATTTATTGAGTGTTGTGAAGTTTGTTTGTGGACTAAGAAACCTAAGAGCCCCAATAGGTTTCATAATTCCATAGTACTCATCAATATCACATGAGCTACTATGCCTCAAAAACCTATCATGGCCGATCACAAACCACCCTTGAGTCACCCCCGCTAAAAGGTAACTAAGAGCCCACTGGTAGTTAAATTTTCACTTTAAAAATACGTATAAACCCCATACTGTTAGTGTTATCCGAAATCAAGTGGAGAAATCACACTATCACTCTTAATAACCGTTCTATACATATACATGTACACATATTCTACTAAGTTATAGAAAAATCGGGCGGCCCGTTAAGTCATAGCAAACTTAGACATAAACACAAAATTCATCCATACAACAAGAATAAGTAAGGTAACATTCCCCTCTGTTGGGATTTCGTATACCTACCATACATTGGCCAAATAAAATCGTCAATTCCATGTTACACCTAGGAAAATACTTATATCATATCTTTATAAAAACTGAAATGCATGTAAAGATCATGTGTGCATCATCACCATTGGTTCCTACAATATCAAGGCATATTTCTCAAGGCCTTGTAACACTCATAAATGTATGATAAAAGGTTATACTCATCTCTAGGCTTCACTTGGAATGAAATCAGGCTTTTTCGGGAAGTTTTGTTGGGATCGACCAGTCTGTGTATCTCCACCGACCGGTCGGTGGGCTCTTGGCAGAAAACTTTACATGAACCGATCGATCGGTGGGTATCAATTGACTGGTCAGTGGACTCTCGACAATGAACCGACCGGTCGGTGTTTCTCATTTGAGCAGTCGGTGGGCTCTCGGCAGGGTGTTCAAACTAGTCATTTTTCTGGGTTTCTCATGGGTTTTCACTCAGCGTTTGGTGTATAATCTCACCCAAAATGAACCCTCTCAACACACCCTATATCCACACACAATATGTCCACCAACCAAGGTCTTAAATCCAATAGCACACTCTCCAAAACAATAGTATAATTGCTCACCAACCAATAATGCATTAATCGCATACAGCATATGCACCAGTAATACCAAAAACAATTGATGCATAAATAACACCAGATTATTTGATGTATAAATCACATGATAAACATACAATGAGCCTAGTATGATCATCAATCACAATGCATGTATAACCTTTATTCAAAACAAAGCATTTGATCATATTTTAATTTAACAAAAACAAAGCATTTCCATTTAAATGAATGAAACGTTAACTCCCACCTCTTGTCATGCAGACAACTCAATGGAAATATGCTTGCTCTTATTAACAGCTCCAACACCACATACTGCACACACACACAAGGCTAAGAACAAAATTGAAACAATAAAAAAGAAATGACAAAACTAGAAACAACCTAAAGACCCAAAAAACTCACAACTTACACTACAGCTCATCAGCCTACAAACTCAGAAATTCAACCAAGAGGATGAACCATCCTCTCCTCAAACATGCCACTCATGGATCATCATCAATCTCCCAACTCATCTAACAACCCAATTGGGTTCTTCAACCCACAATCATCCTCTACAATCCAAAACCAATCAATCATAAGGAAGGAACTCAACCAAATCCACCAATTCTAGCAAAATCACCAAACCACATATTTACTGAAAATACCATCGAAAACTCTAATCAATCATCCATGAATCAAATGATGTTTCCAGGAAATCTAAACCATCATACTATTTTTGAAACATTGAAACAAACCTAAAGAAACTAGCAATCAACCAAGGAAACCAGAAATTAAGGAACTTACCAAGAAATCCCTAAATATGCCCTAACACCAAGAATAGGGGAAAAACTAACTCTTTAATTCGGAACTATCAGTGGAAAAAAATCATGAAAGTTTAGGAAAATGTCTTGGAGTAATGCTCATCAGGTTTCTTTGTAGGAAAATCAAAGATGAAGAAAATAGGTTCTTTGGAAGGGGAGAAGAAGGAACTTATGTGAGAGAGAAGAGAGGGGGGTTAGGCTTTTAACAATTAGAAAATTTTCATAGTGTTAGGTTGGGCTGGCTCTTTTATACTCCGAGGCTAAAATCCCATGAAAACCCAAAACAAAATGGTTTAAGGCTTGATAAGCCTCGAATGGGCCACAAAAATGTTTAAAACCATTAAACATCAAAAATAGGTTTCAAATATTTAACTGGGCTCAAGAAATAATAAATGGGCTCAAAATGTGTTAATCGGCTCAAAGGCCAATGGTTACTCAAACTGAACCCTAAACTGACCTAATTTATTTCTACTAGCTCAAACCTCAAGACTCGACCTAAAACACTCGCTAAACACCTAAAAACACACACCTTGCCTTTCTATGACTATATCCGACCTCAAGTCAATGCAAAGGTCAACGGTCAAACTCTCTAGTCAAAAGTTAAACCAAGAAAAATTAAGTTCTCACGCTAAATGATCTCACTTACTAGGCACTAGGAGGGACGAGGTCTCACATGCATTGTCTGAAAAGTTATGCGAGTATGCCACATTTTGACTGTGACTGTGCTGTATTTTCTTTAACTCGTCGAGTCTTGAATTCCATGCTAGTATGTGTGTTTAATAAGTGCATGATTGTCTTGTGTTCTATGAATACGTTTTTCCTGTCTACTCACCTTGTAGGTTTCTACTAGTCTTTGGCATGATTGTAAGGGAAATGAACAAAAGCTCACTCTTAGGCATAGCAAGAAGGCTTAAGTTGATTGCGAGAATTCGAGTTATCGTATGTAAGATTTGCATTCATAGCCGTTTCCACTAAGTCTTCTTGGTTGGTTGGGTTGTTCATATACCAATGATGATAAATTCAAGCACATAATCCAAATAATATGCTCATTTTTGAATTAGACATTCCCTGGTAGTTGTTATTAAACTTAATTATTTTACAACGTCATCCAGATGACGTAGTGTTTTGTTTCAAAATTTTGCTACTCATTTTATGAATGAATTCTTTTATTATCATCTCTATTTTAGTTTTATACCACTAGCCTTGTAGGTTTGCGTAATGCATTACTGTGTGACGTGGTAGTGTATCATCGAGTAACCTTCATAAATAGAGTGTCCTCTATTCTTTGAGAGAACACCAATGAGTCAATCATCTCTATCATTTCGATAGTCATTGAGTGTATCTTATAGGTCCATTTCTGCTTAGTCCTCTAGGTTGAGCAATCATCATTCTTGAATATATCTCGATGTTTGGAATTCATTTCCATATTAGACACTATTTGATTTTTATGCCTATCTACTTGGTAGTATCTCTTGTATGAGATCTATTTAAAGACCTTATCCATTCTTTTGTTTCAGATTGTCAGTCGTTATCTATATGCATTGTTTTCAGTTTGCAATGTCACCACATAATCATCACTCGATTGGTAACATATGAGTGCCACATAAGTTTGAGTTGCCACTTGTTTGCCTAAGGGATCATTGTATCTAATTGCTATAAGGTTCGAAATAAATAATGTGGCACTATATAAATGAACTTACTTATTTTGTCATGAATTGTTGAGTAAGGGGAAACTATGAATATATACACCATACTAATCTTGATTTCAGATTCAAAGTTATGGGAGGAGCAAGAAAGATCGCATATATAATCGAATGTAAGTTTATATTGTAAGAACCGGAAATTTCAAGCTGCTTGAGCACGGAAGCTCAATCGAGGATTGTTATAGCTAATGGGTCTTAGCTCACAGGTTGAGACTTTTATTATGGAATTAAGGAGTAAATTGGGATATTTTGAGGAAAATAGTAATTTTCAGAATTTATTTTAACTATCTATTTATGATTGAAAAATCAAAAATGAGGTTCTAAAGTGGATTTGGGGTTCTAAGACCATACATTGGCCTAGTGATGGTATGTAAGGTTATATAATTTTTTTTGAAGAATTTTTGCAGAATATTTGTCATGACCCGGCCTCTGGAACCCTAGTCTAGCGGGCCCGGATGTGTATGTGCATGTAATGGATCACAACTGCAATGCTGAGTTGGGCTTCTAACCGCATGGCTCAAAATATTTATCATGTTACAAATGATACCATCACACAACACATATAAGCCCAAGACCTCCCCACTCCTTTCCAATGTAGGATTGGGTAACACTGACCCCCTACACAGGCTGGGTCTCACAGTGTTTATAACTTTTATGATTTTTCTAAGGGATATTATGAGGTTTTTGATTTCTATTAAATTGAATTTTTTGAGAAAAATATAATTATTGATTTGATGGATTCTTTTATTTACGAGAAATTTATAGAAAGTTTCGGCGTATTTTTCTGAGGTCTATATGATTTACTACAAATTTTTGGAGATTATTTGAATTTAGAAAATAATAAAATTTTAAAATTATAATTATTATATATTATAATATTTGAATTAAACAAAATGGTAGGTTGTTGTACCATTTTGGCCATGGTTGGTCAAAACAGCAACAGCTCATGCCGTTTTTCTTTACGAAGAAGGAGGGGCGAGTGTGTCATTTCAAAGGAAATGATGTTATTTTGAAGCCAGTTTAAGATGACGTCGTTTTGACATGAGGTACCCCGTCGGTCCACTCTAACACCTTGACCAGATATTGATTAGGATAAAATTGAAGTTGCTAGGTATCGTGTCTCATTTAGTTTCGTGGCTCATTTATTTTGATCAGGGGGGTGGTCATTTTAATGGAAGCGATGCCATTTCGAAGCCAGTTTAAGACGGTGTCGTTTTGATGCCAGGTACCTTGCCTGTCCACTTCACCACCTTGACTAGATTTTGATCAGGATAAACTTGAAGTTGCTGGGCATCATGTCTCATTTAGCTTTGTGTCACCAAAAATGCCTGAGAAGCTTCCTTCTTCTCTTGCGAAAGCATATCTGAGCATTTCATACAATTTCTGACCTTTTCATGGTCGGAATCAGGTCAGATTTCTCCCTAAAATTCTGGGTGCCCTAACCCTTAAGTCTATCATTTTAGATTGTTAAAATTGGGGGTTTTTGTATAAAAATGTTGGGATGGTGTGAGGTATGATCTGCAGTGGTTTCCATTAAGAATTATAGGGTGTAAGAGGAGATTGGGGTGTTGGTGTGGTTTTAGGCTTCAGGATTTACAGGCCGGTGACCTCAGGAAGAAGACTACCTTGGGTGACCTATCGACTGAGGTCACCTAGAGCGATAGGTAGTTTGGAGCGTAGGCGAACGACATGTTATTCGGATAGGAGGGATAGGTTTTCTCCGAATCTGAGGTTCGGATGATGTGGCCAGCCATGATTGGTCCATATGCTGGGTTGGGACTAAGTACGAAGATAGGGTCGGGTGTTGGTCTGGCAGCACTAAACACTCACGTGAAGGATTGTTATTGGTCCGAATTAAATAAAATTCCGGAAAATGATAAAAATAGGGAGAAATTATAGAAGAAATTAGAAAAAATAGTAAAACATTGAAAACAATTACAGGAAAATTACATAAAATACTAGATTTAATTTGGAGTCTACTGATTTCAAATTTGCATGAATTGATAACTCAATTAAATCAAACAAGATTCAAAAATTAAGGAAAAATAGAAAAATCACCCAATTGGGTCCCGGGTCGATTGTCGGGTAGATGCATAAGTTAGATATATTATTTTATGTGATATTTTGTTATTGAGTTGTGTTACTAAGGATTCAAGATCGTTGTGCATAGGAAGATTCCTACAATGACAAGACCTTGAGGAATCGATCCGGAATGCCATCGACGGCTAATTGGACTTCAAAACCTGTGAGTGGATGGAATATATTATCTTTTGATAAATTATTGGCATGAATGTTAATTTGATATCAATAAGAAATTATTGATTGAAATCGTGCATGAGTATGTGTGATAAATGATGTGTCGAGCATGCTAACTAGTATAGCATGCATCGAGTAGCATGATATGTTAGAAAATGCATGAATGTGCCATGCTATGATTGAGATGCATCAAATGCACTGGACGTATTTGACAATCGACATCAGTATATGGGATGCACCGAGTCCGCATAGGGTAACCTATGCAACCCTTGTGAGCTCTCGGGGTCTGGTAGTATAACTTGAAGACATCAAACACAAGGTAATAAGGATGGAATGGGTTTTTATTTATTTTATTGTTAATTATATTGTGAATCAGGATCCCGCAATGTGGGTGTGACGATCCCAATTCCTAACTATTACTGTTTGCTCCGATTAAGATCAGAACCGCCGTGAAACCCAAATAAGCCCAAATGACACCTAGGACCTATCTGAATCTCACCAGGCTTACCATTAACTTCCGACTTTTAGCTTGTTTATTTTAATGTTTAACAGCAATTGGAGCATGATATTGGACAAATATTCTGCTAACATACGAATTGAATAAAACATCACCGGAAGTCTTTAGATTAAATCATTGGGTTCATAACACACAAGTCCCATAGGGATCTAAACAACCAGCGAGAAATCCTCCAACATATTTTGGAAATAGCAAGCAAAGAAGGGATCTTAAAATAAACCAGAAAGTAGCCCAATCATTCCTGTTATATGCACAAGTAAACAAGGATTAGGTGTGCAAATGTGATGCAATATCGCCCCGCCGTGTAGCCTTGATCTCACATACTGGTACCACGGATAGTGGATGTACCTAAGCCTGAAAAATTATAAAAACAACGGTATGAGATTACAAGAATCTCAGTAGGGTCACACCATCATTAGATCTGCAGAAACCTTAAACACAAATCTCCCAATTCTCATTAGATCATTCCTAACCAACTAAAGGAGGATCACGCAATTCAAGAACCAATCAAAAAGGGTTAGGGACAAATCTATGGTTGAGGGAGGACTATAATCACTTCCAAAACATCAGAAGTACACAGGCAGGTGGAACTCAGCAGAATTGCTCTCGGCAATGAAGAAGAAAGACCATCCCCTTCCATATGTGTTGTCCAAGGGTTACTGTATAAAGAGTAAACGGTTAACACACAAGTTAATCAGTAAGCCTAGTAAGTCATCTTGCCACACAAGGACAAGTCTTCCCATGCCACACACGGACTTGGGAATCCCAAACCACACAAGGATAAGGGATTCCTACTGCATAAGGATAGGGTTCAGTCATCTCGCCACACAAGGACAAGTCTTCCCAAGCCACCCACGGATGAGGGAATCCAAACCACAAAAGGATAAGGGCTTCCTGCCGCACAAGGACAGGGTTCCGGCCACACAAGGACCAGACATCCAGCGCGTGCATGCTAGGGTTTGCCAGCCATACAACTCCCATACAAGTAAGAACCTCTCCTCTCCCTAGGAGCATCAACGTTTACCCCGAATGGCCACCGGAAAAGGATCCTGACACACAAACACGTACAAGCACACATAGGCAAGTACAAAGCACCTATATTATCACCAGGCAAAGACAAAAACAAACTAAACATGCATATTCAATAATCAATTGAATACCCTATTTCCTTACCAATTCCACTCACCAAACCTATCAAAAACTAGTGATCAGATGCTGCAGTTTCTTCCCCCTTGGAGGTGTGATGTGATAGCCAGAAACTAAACAAGATTCAACCTGAATTACCATTCCAATTAACTATGCAAATTTCGTCGCTAAGAGTAGGGCATAGGACAATTTCGATTTTAAGCATAGAAAAGTTTTAAAAAAAAAATTCATAATCATACATCATGAATAGATGCTAAGAAATCAAAAGAACACATGAAACGACAACAGAAATCAACCGAAGACAAAAACTGTAGAAATTTAAAAAATTAATTCCGTCTCCGACGAAAACCTAATTTCGTCGCCGATTTTTAACTTAACCTTAGACAAAGAAATATTTACGTCCAAGAAATAAAACATAAATGGTTGGAAAGAAGATGAAAATATCTTTCCAACAAGCTATTATTTTTAGAGATACAACAAACAACTAAAGAGATATGCTATTCTGAAGTTCAAGAAGATTTGGCAGTACCGCCGAATTTCAATTTAACCTTAGAGAAAAAAATACTAATCTCCCGACAAAAAACCAGAGATGGTTGGAAAGAGTATGAAGAGAGCTTTCCAAAAAAATATTATTTGCAGAGATCTGAAAAATGATGAAAAAGTTATGCTATTCTGAAATTCAAAAAGATTTTGGCAGTTCTGCCAAAAACCTAATTCCGTCGTTGATTTTCAACTTATCTTTTGACAAAGAAATATGAACGTCCAAACAAAAAAAAATAATTTTGGAAAGAGGATGAAAATATCTTTCCAACAAGCTATTATTTGTAGAGATACAAAAAACGATGAAAGAATTATGTTATTCTGAAGTTTAAGAAGATTAGGCAGTGCCGCCGAATTTCAACTTACCTTAGAGACAGAAATACTAACCTCCCGATGTAAAACCAAAGATGGTTGGAAAGAGGATGAAGAGCTCTTTCCAAAAAGATTTTATTTTCAGGGATCCAACAAACTTTGAGAGAGTTATGCTGGTTTAAAGTTTCATCGAATTTTGGCAGCTGTAGGGAGGTGTAAGGGTTTTAGGCTATACGAGTTTTGTATGACCCCGAATTTTGGGTCCTAGAAATCCAGAAGCCAGTGCAGGTGAAAAGACAATTTTGCCCCTGAAGAAAAGGATGTGTGATAGCCAAAATTGGTAAGATTGTTCAGTAAATTAATTTGTTTCTAATTCCTTTTGATTTAGGTTCTTGTAGATGGGTAATAGCTTTAGAAATCATCCTTTAAGGTAGATAGTTGCCTTAGAGATTAAGTCCCTAAAAATAGGGAAGGTAATTTAAGAGTTTTGATTACTTGGTAAATTATATTGGATTGATAGATTGATTAAAAGTAGTAGACATAATTCTACACTCATTGAATATAAATAGGAAGCCAACCCCACAAAATTTTCCCCTAAAACCTTACAAAATTCGTATAGGCTTAAAACCCTATACCTCCCTTTAGCCGTCAGAACTTGCTGAAACTTTAAACCAGCATAACTCCCTCATCGTTCATTGGATCTCTGCGAATAATAGCTTGTTGGAAATCTCTCTTCATCCTCTTTCCAACCATCTTTGGATTTGCTTCGGGAGGTTAGTATTTCTTTGTTTAATGTTACTTTGAAAATCGGCGGCAGAATTAGGTTTTTCGCCAAATCTTCTTGAACTTCAAAATAGCATAACTTTCTACTCGTTTGTTGGAATCTTGCAAATAATATGTCGTTGGAAAGCTCTTTTCATTCTCTTTCCAACCGTATATAAATCGAAGCTTGGACGTAAATACTTCATTGTTTTAGGTTGAGACGAAATCGTCCTATGCCCTACTTTTAGCGACAAGATTTGCATAGTTAATTGGAATGGTAAATTCAGGTTGATTCTTGTTAAGTTCCTGGCTATCACATCACACATCCAAGGGGAAGGCACCTACAACATCTGATCACTGGTTTTCTGATAGGTTTGGTGAGTGGTATTGGTAAGGAATAGGGTATTCAATTGATTTTTGGATATGCATGCTTAGTCTGTTTTGTCTTTGTCTGGTGATGATTTAGGTGGTTCAGATTTACTTAATAAAGGAAAAGGAGTAGCTTCTTGTTCAGAGACAAGGGAGGTAGGATCTATGCCTCATCGGTTTCTCCAGAAACCCCTGCTCTTATCTGATGTTTTTGTTACCTGCCCTTGTTGTATTGTTTGTGATTGGATTGTAGGGTGTGGATATGAAATTCGGAATGAGATATGAATCTCCTAGGCTATATCGAACCCCTGAGTTAGGAATTGAGTGCCTGGGATGCTATTGTTATATGAATTGGATGTGTTGATTGTTTCCTGACATGATTGAGGATACCCTGTTGTGGTATTATGCTTTGTACTTGCCTGTGTGTGCTTGTACGTGTTTGTGTGTTAGGATCCTGTTCCGGTGGCCAGGCAGGGTAAGCACTGATGCTCCTAGTGAGAGGAGAGGTACTTACCGATTTATGGGAGGTGTATGGGTGATGAACCAGCAAGCTAGCGCTGGATATCTGTCCTTGCGGGGCCGGATCCTTGTCTTGGGGGACAGGAAGCCCTTATCTTGCTGGATTTGGGGATGCCCTAGTTGCGGCTAAGGGAAGACTTGTCCATGTGGGGCTAGTCGACTTGTCCTTGCGAGGATAAGGTGAAAAGCTTACTGATTAGTTTGTGTGTTAACCATCTACCCTTTGTGCAGTAAGTCCTGGACAACACAGGTGGAAGGGGATGGCCTTTTCTTTTTCATTGAGAGCGATTTTGTTGTATTTCACCTGCCTGTGTACTTCTGAACTTTCGGAAGTGTGATCCTCCCGCAGCCATAATCTCGGCCTTAACCTCTTTTGTTCTATTGTTGAATTGCGTGATCCCTTTAGTTGTTTAGGGAATGATCTTATGTAAATTGGGAGATTTGTGTTTAGGGATTCTGTAGATCTTATGATGTTGCAACCCTACTGAGATTCTTGTAATCTCAAACCGTTGTTTTTACCATTTTTCAGGCTTAGGTACATCCTCTGATCGTGGTACCAGTGTGTGAAATCAAGGCTGCACGGCGGGGCGATATCGCATCACAAATACTACTTGTTACTTGCGCAAATAACTTGAAAGATTGGACATTGTTCTGGTTTATTTTTAAGCATTCGTTTGGCTTGCTATTTCCGAACTTGGTTGATGAATTTCTTGCTGGTTATTTGGATCCCTATGGGACTTGTGTGTTATGAACCCAATGGATAAATTTAAGACTTCCGCTGATGTTTTTATTTACTCCGTATGTTACCAGAATATGTGTCCAATATCATGCTCCAATTGATTGAGAAGCAACTAAATAAACAAGCTTTAAATCGGTATCTTATGAGTAGCCTTGTGAAATTCTAATAGGTCTTAGGTGTCGTTGAGACTTATTTGGGTTTCACGGCAGTAATGACCTTAATCGGAGCAACGAATAATGGTTTAGGAATTGGGGTCGTTACAAGTTTTGTGTGTCTTTTATGAATGATTTTTGTGGGGTTGGCTTTCTATTTATAATGGATGGGTATGGAATTAAGATTACTACTTTAAAGGCTTTATTAAAATAAAATAATTATCATATTTAAATTGTTTAATTATCTTTCCCTATTTTTAGGGATTTTATTTTCTAAGGCAATTATCTAGCTATAAGGACTTAGATTAAAGGGAACTAAAACCAGAATTAACTACCATGCAACTCTTACCAATTTCGGCTATCACACATCATTTCCTTCAGGGATAAAATCATCTTTTCACCTGCAATGGTTTCTGGACTTCTAGTACTCAAAATTTTGGGTCTCACATCCTCCCCTCCTTACAAGAATTTCGTCCTCGAAATTTTAACATAAGTACCTAAGCAAACAAATAAGGAAATTTTGCACGCATAGATTCCTCAGTCTCCCAAGACTGTTCCTCAATTTGGCCATTACGCCAAACAATTCATACCATAGACACGCTTCCACTGCGAAGCTATCGAACTGACCGATCTAGTATGGCAACTGGCTGTACGGGATAGGACAGGTCTTCAGCAACTTCAACTGGCGGTTCTTTAAGCACTTGAGCAGGATCTCGCATATACTTTCTTAGCATTGAAATGTGAAATACGTTGTGAATTCTTTCCACATTTGGAGGTAGGGCAAGTCAGTATGCAACAGGGCCGATTCTTTCGACAATGTCATACGGACCAATGTAGCGAGTTGCTAAGCTTACCTCGCTGCTGAAAACGAAGGACTCCTTTCCATGCGGCGACCTTAAAAAATACTTGTCACCTACCGCAAATTCCAGCTCCCTTCGTCGATTGTCGCCGAAATTTTTCTATCGATCCTGGACTGTTTTTAGCCTTTGTCGGATCAAATTCAACTGCTTTGTTGCTTGATCAATAAATTCCGGATTGTCTAGGCGTCTCTCGCCTACTTCATTCCAGCAAATGGGAGTTCTGCAACATCTCCCATATAATGCTTCATAAGGTGCCATACCGATACTTACATGAAAAAAATTGTTGTAAGCAAATTCTGCCAATGGCAGGCATCGATCCAAACCAGTTTGCTGATCCAACACACTCGCTCATAGCATGTCTTTGAGTGTCTGAATCGTTCTTTCTGATTGACCATCGGTCTGGGGATGAAATGCTGTACTGAAATTCAATCTTGAACCCAGCGTATTCTGGAATTTCTCCCCAAGTTGTGAGGTGAAACGAGGGTCAAGATCTGAAAAATAGAAACTGGTACTCCATGCAATCGAACAATCTCGTCCAAGTAACGAACTGCCAATTTTTCTGGTGTATCTGTCACACGTATAGGAAGAAAGTGTGCAGATTTCATCAGTCGATCCACAATCACCCAAATAGCATTGTATCTTTGTTGCGATCTAGGCAAACCGGTCACAAAATCTATTATGACATGCTCCCACTTCCATTCTGAAATTGGAAGTGACTGAAGTAGACTAGCGGGTCTTTGATGTTCTATCTTTACTTGTTGACATACGAGAAATCGGGCAATGAATTCAGCAATGTGACGTTTCATGTTTGGCCACCAATACTGCTCCTTCAAATCTTGGTACATCTTAGTGCTTCCAGGATGAATAGCGAACTTCGAACTATGCGCATCTGATAGAATAAGGTTATGAATATCAACATTTTTTGGAACACATACCTGGTTTCTGAAGACTAGTACCTCGTCATCTCGTATTCTGAAATCACGAACTATAGCATCAACACCATCAGCAAGTTGCTTCCGAATTTCAATAAATTTCGGATCCTCTAATTGTTGATTCCGGATTTCTTCAATTAAGGTAGGTGCGACTTCGATTTATGCCAACAACGAATCAAAAAAATCGGTGCCAAGATGCACACGGTTAGCTTTCAATTCAACATCATTGGCAGGTAATGGGTGCGCATCTAAGCCAAAACTGTTGGGGAAGAAGGATGAAACTTTCGACTCAGGGCATCAACAAAAACTTTTGCCTTTCCAAGATGATATTCGTTGATTAAATCATAGTCTTTAATCTGCTCCACCCATCTTCATTGTCTCCTATTCAATTTCTTTTGTGTGAGGAGGTACTTCAGGCTTTTGTGGTTAGTGAAGATTCGGCACGTCTCACAGTATAAATAATGTCGCTATATTTTTAAGGCAAACACCACGGTTGCAAGTTCCAAATCATGCGTAGGGTAGTTGCTCTCGTGCGGTCCCAATTGCTGGGAAGCATAGGTGATGACTTTCCCATCTTGCATCAATACGCATCCACGTCCAGATTTTGACGTGTCATTGTAAACCACATACTCCTTTCCGCAAATAGGTAGGGTAAGAATAGGTGCGAAAACTAACCGATTCTTTAGCTCTTCAAAACTTTGCTAGCATTTATCGTTCCATACAAACGGCTCACCCTTGCGTGTCAGTATTGTCAATGGTCCGGCAAGCGATGAAAAATTCTCCATAAAGCAACGGTAGTAGCCTGCTAAGCCAAGGAAACTACGAACTTTGAACACACTTCACGGAGGTTCCCAAGCAATCACGGCTTCAATCTTCTTTGGATAAACTAACACACCTTCGGCGGAATCAATATGGCCAAGGAAACCAACTTCGCGTAACCAGAATTCGCATTTTGAGTACTCTGTGAACAACCGCCGATCTTTCAGGATTTTAAGCACAATCCGCAAGTGCATAACATGATCCTCTTCCGATTTTGAGTAAATCAGAATGTAGTCAATGAAGACTATCACAAATTTATCCAAGAATTCGTAGATTACACGATTTATCAATTCCATAAACACAGCTGGTGCATTGGTCAAGTCGAATGGCATAACCAGAAATTTGTAGTGGCCGTATCGCGATCTGAACGCGGTCTTCGGAATATCAGCATCACTAACTCGCAATTGATGGTATCCAGATCTGAGATCGATCTTAGAGAATATGGCTACACCTTGGAGTTGGTCGAACAAATCGTCGATGCATGAAAAAGGGTATTTTTTTTTCACAGTCACACGATTCAGCTGCCGATAATCGATGCACAATCGCAGCAAACCATCTTTCATTTTCCTAAACAGAACAGGGGCTCCCCAAGATGACACACTAGATTGGATAAAACCACGATCCAGAAAATCTTCCAATTGCGTTTTTAGTTCCTTCATTTCCGCAGGAGCCATACGATACGGAGCAATGGAAATCGAATTCGTACTGGGCACTAGCTCAATACCGAATTCCACTTCCCTTGCTGGTGGTAGGCCGGCTACGTCTTCTGGAAATATTTCTGGAAATTCGCGAACCACTGGAACAGAATCCAGATCCGAGGATTCTTTAGAAATATCATGTACGTGCACGAGGTATGTTGTACATCCTTTGTTGATTAATCGCTTCGCCTTAAACTAGGAAATCGTGCAAGTTGGAACAACTCACCTCTATCACCTTCGAAATAGTATTCAGCACCATCAGGAAAAGTGAACCACACATGCTTGGTGAACACTCCATACGGGCTTGATATTTCGCCAGGCAGTCCATGCCTAAGATCACATCCAGCTCTCGGATGTCTAATAGAGTCAGATCCACTTCAAGTACATTCGAACACATACGTACAGCACAGCTGATGTAAACTAGAATACAAATAAGTTTCTCTCTCAATGGAGTTAGAACCGTAATAGGAGGATTCAAAGGAGATAGAGATTGATCTGTGCTAAGTGCTATCCTCGGACTTACAAATGATCTATTTGCTTCGGGATCAAATAATACTTTAGAATTTTGAGAAAAGACTGAAATAATACTTGTCACCACATCAGGACTAGCCTCGGCATCAGTTAGGGTGAAGAGCCTTGTTGGTCTTGCTTACGCCTCATTTGTGGATCCGTTGGGTGGTCCTCCTGGTGAGCTTGTTGGTGGTCTGGCGGGGTTGGCATTCCCACCTCGCCCTGCGTTTGGTACACCTGTGATTCGCCTTGGTTTCGGGCATTACCTCTAAACATGTCCCATCTTGCCACAATTGTAGCATCGACATTGCTGAGAATTCCACAAAGATTCATTGGAATTTGAACTAGAAAAGTTCTTTCTGTTGGTATTTCCATTGCAATAATTTTCGAAGGATAGGACCTTAAAGGATAGGGTCCCGTTCGTCGTTTGAACTTCGAATCTTGCCTATAGGATCCGCCACTAGTGGCTGCGGAAGGTTTTTTGGTTTGCAAGATCTTTTCGGCTTCAGTCACCGCAACAATCAGTTCTTGCAAATTCTGCACCGGTGTCGTACCAACGATGGTATTGAGTTCGGTACTCAACCCATCCTGAAATCGTCTCGGAAGCTGGTACGGTGTACGATCTTCTTCTAGTGCAAATAGGGACAACTCCCTTAACAATTTCTCATATTCCAGCACTATACGGGTGCCTTGTTCAAGTTTGTAAAAAGTTTATCGCTGCTTGTTTTTATGGAATCTCGTATAAAATCTTTCGTCGAATTCGTACCTCCTAAGTTGGCAAACGATCGCTAAATAGCAAGCTAGCAGATGTCCACCAAACAGGGACTTCTCCCTCAGGTAGGAATGTAGCAATGGCAACCTTGTCATCATCCAAGATACGTAAGAACAAGGATACTTGACATAAGGTGTCTATCCACTCACGAGCGGCTGCGGCTCCAGCTGAACCACCAAAATCTTTACGTCCAAGTTGTTGAGCTTCCCTTAGGAATTTTGCAATCACGACAGGAAGTCTCTCAGCCTCCTTATGATGTGCCGGCTGTTCAGGTTCAAGTGGAGGAATAGGTTCTTCCACTGGTGCAGGTGCAGGAGCATTCTGAAATTACGCCTCCATACGCTGCTGATTTGCAGCAATTCCTTGTAATACGTTTAAGATTTGTGCCATGACAGGATCAATGACTGGTGCGGCTGGTGCCTCAGATTGGTTTTCAGGCTCAGGTTGCCCTTCCTGCTCATTTTGTGCATTTGGCTCCTCTTGCTCAACAGGTTGCTGTTCAGGCTGAATCTCAAACCTACACTGTTGATCCCTTTTTAGCCTAGAGCATGCCATACTACACGAATACAACATTATTACTGAACATATAACTAAATATGATAAACAGAAGTGGTACCTGGTGGAGAGGCATGCATCGGACGATACGCATAGGCTAGAAAGCAACATACAAATTTTCGGAAATCACATGCACACATGCAAAGGTATTCTTGGCAATTCTATCAACATTCATATATATACTCTCGGAAATCATCCATGTTCGGCAATACACACCAGCAATCACATACATATACATTCAGCAATATAGGAGTCAAATAGGGACACTCGGCAGCATGCATAAATCTACACACACATTCTTAGCAATGATAGGAAACACAGCAAACACTAACCGAGACATATCATGGCATACCAGGCATAAGAACATACATGAACAAACATCACATCAGATTATCATTCTCATCATTTAAATCTTTCAAATCAATCCCATTTTAGCATTAGTTCACTTTCGGTATTAGCCACTAAGTGAGTGAGTGTGTGCGCATGTCTTTACCTAAAAACACAATATCAACAAACAAGTTAGCATATAACAAATTATATTCTCTAAACCATGCTCCGCTACCAAACCTGTGATAACCCCAATTCCTAACTATTACTATTTGCTCCGATTAAGGTCATCACCGTCGTGAAACCCAAATAAGCCCAAATGACACCTAGGATCTATCTGAATCTCACTAGGCTTACCATTAATTTTTGACTTTTAGAATGTTTATTTTAATGTTTAACAACAATTGGAGCATGATATTGGACAAATATTCTGTTAACATACGGAGTGAATAAAACATCAGCAGAAGTCTTTAGATTAAAACATTGGGTTCATAACACACAAGGCCCATAGGGATTTAAATAACCAGCGAGAAATCATCTAACATATTTCGAAAATAGCAAGCAAATGAGGGATCTTAAAATAAACCAGAAAGTAGCCCAATCATTCATGTTATATGCACAAGTAAATAAGGAACAGGTGTGCATATATGATACGATTTCGCCCCGCCATGCAGCCTTGATCTCACACACTGGTACCACGGACAGTGGATGTACCTAAGCCTAAAAAATGATAAAAACAACGGTATGAGATTACCAGAATCTCAGTAGGGTCACAGCATCATAAGATCTGCAGAAATTTTAAACACAAATCTCCCAATTCACATTAGATCATTCCTAAACAACTAAAGGGGGATCACGAAATTAATAACCAATCAAAAAAGGGTTAAGGCCGAATCTATGGTTGAGGGAGGACAACAATCACTTCTGAAAAATTAAAAGTACACAGGCAGGTTGAACTCAACAGATTGGTCTCGGCAATGAAAAAGAAAGGTGATCCCCTTCCACCTGTGTTGTCCAAGGTTTACTGCACAAAGGGTAAACTGTTAACACACAAGCTAATCAGTAAGCCTAGTAAGTCATCTTGCCACACAAGGACAAGTCTACCCAAACCACACACGGACTTGGGCATCCAAACCACACAAGGATAAGAGCTTCCTGCCACACAAGGACAGGGTTCAGTCGTCTTGCCACACAAGGACAAGTCTTCCCAAGCCACACACGAACTAGGGCATCCAAACCACAGAAGGATAAGGGCTTCCTGACACACAAGGACAGGGTTCCGGCCACAAAAGGACCAGACATCCAGCTCGCGCATGCTGAGATTTGCCACCCATACAACTCTCATACCAGTAAAAACCGCTCCTCTCCCTAGGAGCATCAGTGCTTGCCCCAAATGTCCACCGGAAAAGGATCCTGACACACCAATACATACAAGCACACACAGGCAAGTACAAAGCATAATACCATAACAGGGTATCCTCAATCCTGTAAGAACACAATCAGCATATTCAATTCCCATAACAAATGCAACCAGGCACTGAATACCTAACTCAGGGGTTCGATATAGCCTATGAGATCCATATCTCAATCCGAAATTCATACTCTCACCCTATAATCAAATCGCATGTAATACAACAAGGGCAGGTATCAAAAACATCAAGAAAATAACAGGCTCTATGAAGAAACCGATGAGGCGTAGATCCTACCTCTCTTGTCTCTGAACAAGAAGCTACTCCTTTGCTTTTATTAGGTAATTCCTAACCACATATATTATCACCAAGCAAAGACGAAAACAAACTAAGCATGCATATTCAATAATCAATTGAATACCCTATTTCCTTACCAATTCCATCACCAAACCTATCAAAAATCAGTGATCAAATGATGCAGCTGCCTCCCTCTTGGATGTGTGATGTGATAGCCAAGAACTTAACAAGATTCAACCTGAAATACCATTCCAATTAATTATGCAAATTTCGTTGCTAAGAGTAGGGCATAGGAAAATTTCGACTTTAAGCATAGAGAAGTTTAAAAGTAAGAAATTCATGATCATACATCATAAATAGATGCTAAGAAATCATAAGAACATGCGAAACGACAACAGAAATCAACCAAAGACAAAAACTATAGAAATCTAAAAACTTAATTCTGTTGCCAATTTTCAACTTAACCTTAGACAAGGAAATATTTTTGTCCAAACAAAAAAACTTATATGGTTGGAAATAGTATGAAAAAATATTTCCAACAAGCTATTATTTGTAGCGATACAACAAAGGGCGAAAGAGTTATGCTATTCTGAAGTTCAAGAAGATTTGGCAGTCCGCCGAATTTCAATTTAACCTTAGAGAAAAAACTACTAATCTCCCCACAAAAAACCAGAGATGGTTGGAAAGAGTATGAAGAGAGCTTTACAAAAAACTATTATTTTTAGAGATCCGAAAAACGATGAAAAAGTTAAGCTATTTTGAAGTTCAAGAAGATTTTGACTGTTCCGTCGAAAACCTAATTCTGCTGTCGATTTTCAACTTATCTTTTGACAAAGAAATACGAAAGTTCAAACAGAAATATAATTATGGTTGGAAACAGGATGACAGAGATTTCCAACAAGCTATTATTTGTAGAGATACAACAAACGATGAAAGAGTTATGCTATTCTGAAGTTCAAGAAGATTAGGCAGTGCCGCCGAATTTCAACTTAACCTTAGAGAAAGAAATACTAACCTCCCTATGAAAAACAAAAAATGGTTGGAAAGAGGATGAAGAAAGCTTTCCAAAAAGTTATTATTTTTATGGATCCGACAAACGATGAGAGAGTTATGCTGGTTTAAATTTTCATCGAATTTTGTAAGCTATAGGGAGGTGTAAGGGTTTTAGGCTATACGAGTTTTATGTGTTTCTATGAATGATTTTTGTGGGGTTTGATTCCTATTTATAATAGATGGGTATGGAATTAAGATTACTACTTTAAAGGCTTTATTAAAGTAAGATAATTACCAGATTTAAATTCTTTAATTATCTTCTCCTATTTTTAGGGATTTTAATTTCTAAAGCAATTATCTAGCTATAAGGACTTAGATTAAAGGGAATTAAAACCAGAATTAACTACCATGAAACTCTTACCAATTTCGGCCATCACACATCCTTTCCTTCAGGGAAAAAATCGTCTTTTCACCTGCACTGGCTTCTGGACTTCTAGGACTCAAAATTCAAAGTTTCACAGTGGGGATCGATTAGGTGGAGCAACCATCACGTAACGCCCTGGCATCTTCAGTGGATTGGGCTAGGAATTAATTGGACATGGATTTGTCTACGGTATGATGAGATATGATAAAAATGAATGATAATAAGAGTAGAATGCAACTAACGAACTCTAGTCTTGTCCCAGGCCTGGATAGACTGGAAGATATTGCCAAGCTCAAATCATGGTCATATTTTTATTAATGAGTCATACATGTTGCATCTAAATTGACTGTGATTACATTTACTATTGAATGAGAATGACTTACATGCTTTAATGAATTAATGTGTGAACCAACAAAATTATAAAATGTCAGCAGGTTTTTTATGTTCGTTATGAATGCTTGTGAAACACTTTGTATATTTTCTCATCCGCTCACCTGGCAGGATTTTGCCAAATTGTTGGTATTTTCACAGGAATGATAATTAGAAACTCACTCCAAGGCAACACAAGGATACAAAAAGAAAGCGATGATGAGGCAAGTGTGGTCGAGGTAATCTAGTATGTATTATATTCATAGTAATAATTCCCATGAGTCTATTTGTGTATGATTATGAGCCAAATCCTTGGCTGATATATTAAGAACTTGATTATTTTAAAATGTCACCAGACAAACATCGCATCATTCAATTAATTCTATTAATTGTTTTATTACCATCTCTGCTTTATTACGATACCACAAGCCTTGTAGGTTTATTTTATGCATTTCTGGGTAATATAGCCTTGTATATAATGGGCCTACGGAGACTGTCACGTGAAATTTTGGGGTTCGAGGCATGACACATATTGCCTACAAATGGTTTGAATTCTAAAAAGTACATTGGATTAGGTACAGTTTATCGAGATTACAAATAAGTGTGAATAAATTTGAGATTAGGTATGCTCCCTTGAGGCATAAATCGACTTTGGGTTAATTGTAGTCTAACATGTTTATAAGTAATAAATTACCTCATTGAATTATAACTGGAATTACATGAATCACTATAAGATGAAACCTATTATAGGCTATTATTTTGGTGAGTAATAGGTGCTAACTCATCGACATCTATGACTAGATGAGCAAAACAAGAAGAAAAGGGATACTAATTATTCAGTTACTAATGTATTCTGTGTTTATAAGCACACT
Organism: Passiflora organensis; assembly: GCA_019739055.1. NCBI lineage: Eukaryota > Viridiplantae > Streptophyta > Magnoliopsida > Malpighiales > Passifloraceae > Passiflora > Passiflora organensis. Next base: position 455,422 of record JAEPBF010000258.1, on the reverse strand, counting down.
AAATGCATATTATTAAAGTTGATCACTCATTAAAGTGATCAATGGACAAAGTGTATATCCTTGTTTTGATATTGAGGAATGTTCTATCTATTAAAGCTCATAATATATAGTATATCGTACTATATATGGATCTCATAACATGCTCATTGTTATGTGATCGATAATTAATATGTGCACTATAAAATCCCTGTCAATGCCTGCACGTGCTGGTGCAGCTGCATGGACAGGTTCTACCACTGGCTAAACAGGTATCTCCTCTTGAGCTCTCATCTCTTGCCAAACTGTGAACACCGCTCTAATAAACTACGGAGGAGGAACATCTGTCTGAACTCTAGGCTTAGCTGGCTGCTGGGCTCTAGGGCGTCGACCAACTCTACCTCAATGTTGTAAGACCCCGAATTTTGAGTCCTAGAAGTCCAGAAGTCAGTACAGGTGAAAAGACAGTTTTGCCCCTGAAGGAAAGTATGTGTGATGGCCGAAATTGGTAAGCTTATTTAGTAGTTAATTTTGTTTTAAATTCCTTTAGATATAGGTCCTTATAGATGGGTAATTTCATTAGAAATCATCTTTAAAGATAGATAGTTGCCTTAGAGATTAAGTCCCTAAAAATAAGGAAGATAATTTAAGAGTTTAATTATCTGGTAAATTATCTTATTTTGATAAAATGAGTAAAAGTAGTAATCATAATTCTAAACTCATTCATTATAAATAGGAAGCCAACCCCACAAAAAATCCCTCATAGAAAACTTATAAAATTTGTATGAGCCTAAAACCCTATACCTCCCTATAGCCGCCATAATTCGAAGAAACTTTAAACCAGTATAACTCACTCATCGTTCGTAGGATCCTTGCGAATAATAGCTTTTTGGAAAGCTATTTTCATTATATTTCCAAAAAGTTTTGAGTTTTTTCAGGAGATTAGTATTTATTTCTTAAAGGTCAAGTTGAAATTCGGCGGCACTGCCAAATCTTCTTGAAATTCAGAATAGCATAACTCTTTCGTTGTTTGTTATATATCTGTGAATAATAGCTTGTTGGAAAGATATGTTCATGGTCTTTCCAACCATATTATTTTTTTCAGAAGGTTAGTATTTCTTTTTCTAAAATTAACTTGAAAATCGGCAGCGGAATTAGGTTTTTGCCAAATCTTCTTGAACTTCAAAATAGCATAAATTTCTAATGGTTTATCAGATCCTTACAAATAATAGATCATTGGAAAGCTCTTTCCATCTTATTTCCAACCATATATGTTTAAAAATTTGGATGTAAATATTTACATTTTAAGGTTAAGTCGAAATCGTCCTATGCCCTACTTTTAGCGACAAGATTTGCATAGTTAATTGGAAAGATAAATTCAAGTTGAATCTTGTTAAGTTCCTGGATATCATATCACACATCCAAGAGGGAGGCACCTGAAATATCTGATCACTGTTTTTCTAATAGGTTTGGTGAGTAGTATTGGTAAGGAAATAGGGAATTCAGTTGATTATTGAATATGCATGCTTAGTTTGTTTTCGTCTTTGCCTGGTGATATTATAGGTGGTTCAGATTTAATTAGTAAAGGCAAAGGAGTAGCTTCTTGTTCAGAGACAAGAGAGGTAGGATCTACGCCTCATCGGCTGTTATTTGCGGGGCAATATTGCATCACATTTGCATACTTGTTACTTGCACATATAACATGATTGATTGGGAAATTTTCTTGTTTATAAGCACTCTTCTTTGTTTTCTATTTCCGAAATTTGTTGAAGGATTTCTTGCTGGTTATTTGGATCCCTATGGGACTTGTGTGTTATGAACCCAATGAATTAATTTAAGACTTCCGCTGATATTTTTATTTACTCCTTATGATACCAGAATATGAGTCCAATATCATGCTCCAATTGTTGATAAGCAATAAGATTAACAAGCTAAAAATCGGAAGTTTATGATTAGCCTGGTGAGATTCAAATAGGTCTTAGGTGTCATTTAGGCTTATTCGGGTTTCACGGCGGTAATGACCTTAATCGGAACAATTATTAATAGTTAGGAATTGGGGTCGTTACAGGTTTGGTATCGGAGCATGGTTTAGGGAATAGAAAATTGTTATATACTAACTTATTTGTTTAATTTGGTAATTTCAGGTAAGAACATGGGTACACACTCACTCACTTAGGGGCTAATACGGAAAGGGAACTAAGGCTAAAATGGGATTAAGTTGTAAGGTTTAAATTATAGGAATAATAAACTAATGTGTTGATTGTTCATTTGCCTTCATATGTCTTTCTTGTCATTACCGAATGTATATGCATGTGATTGATGATGTGAATTGCGGAATGTGGATGATGTGTGAGTCTATGCTTGTGTGATGTTTGATTTATGAGTGGAATTGCCGTTAATACCTTTGCATGTGTACATGTGATTTCCAAAAATTTGTATATTGTTTTCCAGCATATGCGTATCGTCTGGTGCATGCCTCTCCACCAGATACCACTCCTTTTTCTAGTATTGTATTTAGTATATGTTGAGTAGTAAAGGTGTATTCGTGCAGTATGGCACGCTCGAGACAACAAAGGGACCAACGGGGTACGTTTGAGATTCAGACTGAACAGCAACCTGTTGAGCAGGAGGAACCAAATGCACAAATTGAGCAGGAAGGGAAAACTGAGCCTGAAAACCAACCTGAGGCACCAGCCGCACCAGGCATTGACCCTGTTATGGCACAAATCTTAAACGTGTTTCAAGGAATTGCTGCAAATCAGCAGCGAATGGAGGCGCAATTTCAGAATGCTCTTGTGCCTGCGCCAGAACCTATTCCTCCATTTGAACCTGTGCAGCCGGCACATCATAAGGAGATAGAGAGACTTCCCGTTATGATTACAAAGTTGCTGAAGGAAGCTCGACAACTGGGATGTAAAGATTTTAGTGGATTAGCTGGAGCCGCAGCCTCTCGTGAGTGGATGGACACCTTATGCCGAGTATCCTTGTTCCTGCGTATCTCGGATGATGACAAGGTTTCCATTGCTACATTCTTACTTGAAGGAGAAGCCCTCGCATGGTAGACATCTTTTAGCTTGCGATTCGGCGATCGTTTGCCAACATGGGAAGAATTCCGGTATGAATTCAACGAGAGATTTTATACGAGATTCCATAAAAGCGAGCAGCAACAAGCTTTTTACAAACTTGAACAAGGCACCCGTTCGGTGCTAGAATATGAAAAAGTGTTAAGAGAGTTGTCCCGATTTGCACCTGAAGAAGATCGTACACCGTATCAGCTTGTGAGACGATTTCAGGATGGATTGAGTACCGAACTCAAAACCATCGTCGGTACGACATCGGTGCAGAATTTACAAGAACTAATTGTTGCCGCAACTGAGGCTGAAAAGATTGTGCAAACCAAGAAGTCATCCGCAGCCACTAGTGGCGGATCCTATAGGCGAGATTCGAGGTTTAATCGGCGAAGGGGACCCTATCCTCTAAGGTCCTATCCTCCGAAAATTAATGGCAATGGAAATACCAACCGGAAGAACTTTTCTGGTTTAAATTCCAATGGATCTTCGTGGAGTTCATAGCAACGGCGATGTTACAACTGTGGCGAGATGGGACATGTTCAGAGGGAATGCTCAAAACCAAGGCGAATCATAGGTGCACCAAATGTAGGCCGAGGTGGGAATGCCAACCCCGCCAGACCACCAACACGCGCACCAGAAGGACCACCCAACGGATCCACAAGTGTGGTGACAGGTACTATTTCAGTCTTTTCTCAAAATGCTAAAGTATTATTAGATCCAGGAGCAAATAGATCGTTTGTAATTCCAAGGATAGCACTTAGCGCGGATCGAACTCTATCTCCCTTGACTCCTCCTATTGCGGTTCTAACTCCATTGGGAGAGCAACTAATTTGTGATCTGGTCTACATCGGCTGTGCTGTGTGTATGGGCTCGAATTCGAATGTACTTGAAGTGGATCTGATTCCATTAGACATCAGGGAGCTGGATGTGATTTTAGGCATGGATTGTTTGGCGAAATATCAAGCCCGTATGGAGTGTTTCACCAAGCGGGTGTGGTTCATTTTTCCTGATGGTACCGAATATTGTTTTGAAGGTGATAGGCGAGTTGTACCAACTTGCATGATTTCCTAGCTTAAGGCGAAGTGATTAATCAACAAAGGATGTACAGCATACCTCGCGCACGTACATGATATTTCTAAAGAATCCTCAGATCTGGATTCTGTTCCTGTGGTTTGCGAATTTCCAGAAATATTTCCAGAAGACATAGCCGGGCTACCACCATCAAGGGATGTTGAATTCGACATTGAGCTAGTGCCAGGTACGAATCCGATTTCCATTCCTCCGTATCATATGGCTCCTGCGGAAATCAAGGAACTAAAAATGCAATTGGAAGATTTGCTGGATCGTGGTTTTATTCGTTCTAGTGTGTCACCCTGGGGAGCACCTGTTCTGTTCGTGAAAAAGAAAGATGGTTCACTGCGATTGTGCATCGATTATTGGCAGCTGAACCGTGTGACCGTGAAAAATAAATACCCTTTGCCACGCATCGACGATTTGTTTGACCAACTCCAAGGTGCAGCCGTGTTCTCCAAGATTGATCTCAGATATGGGTACCATCAACTGCGAGTTCATGATACTGATATTCCAAAGACAGCGTTCAGATCGCGATATGGCCACTATGAATTTCTGGTTATGCCATTCGGCTTGACCAATGCACCAGCTGTGTTTATGGACTTGATGAATCGTGTGTTCCATGAATTCCTAGATAAATTTGTGATAGTCTTCATCGACGACATTCAGATTTACTCAATATCGGAAGAGGATCATGCTATGCATTTGCGGATTGTGCTTAAAATCTTGAAAGATCAAAGGTTTTTCGCAAAGTACTCAAAATGCGAATTCTGGTTACGCGAAGTTAGTTTCCTTGGCCATATTGTTTCCACCCAAGGTGTGTTAGTTGATCCAAAGAAGATTGAAGCCATGATTGCTTGGGAACCACCGCGAAGTGTGTTCGAAGTTCGTAGTTTCCTAGGCTTAGCAAGATACTACCGTCCTTTTGTGGAAACTTTTTCATAACTTGCCAGACCATTGACAAAGCTAACATGCAAGGGTGAGCCGTTCGTATGAAAAGAGAAATGCCAGCAAAGTTTCGAAGAGCTAAAGAATCGGTTAGTTTCTGCACCTATCCTTACCCTACCTGTTTGCGGAAAGGAGTTGTGGTTTACAGCGATGCGTCAAAATCTGAACTTGGATGCATATTGATGCAAGATAGGAAAATCAATTGCCTACGCTTCAAGACAATTGCGACAGCACGAGATAAACTACCCTACGCATGACCTGGAACTTGCAGCCATGGTATTTGTCTTAAAAATATGGCGATATTATTTATACGGCAAGACGTGTCGAATCTTCACTGATCACAAAAGCCTGAAGTACCTCCTTACACAAAAAGAATTGAATATGAGGCAACGAAGATGGGTGGAGCTGATTAAAGACTACGATTTAATCATCGAATATCATCCTGGAAAGGTGAATGTTGTTGCTGATTCCCTGAGCTGAAAGTATCATCCTCCTTCCCCATCAGTTTTGGCCTACATGCCCACCCATTACCTACCGATGATGTTATAATTGAAAACTAATTGTGTGGATCTTGGCACCGATTTCTCTGGTTCATTGTTGGCACGAATTGAAGTGGCACCTACCTTAATTGAAGAAATCCGGAATCAAAAATTAGAGGATCCAAAATTTACTGAAATTCGGAAGCAACTTGCTGATGGTGTTGATGCCACAGTTCGTGATTTCAGAATACGAGATGACGAAGTACTAGTCTTCAGAAACCGGGTATGTGTTCCACAAAATGTTGGTATTTGTAACCTTATTCTATCAGAGGCGCATTGTTCGAAGTTCGCTATTCATCCTGGAAGCACTAAGATGTACCGAGATTTGAAAGGGCAGTATTCGTGGCCAAATATAAAACGTCATAATGCTGAATTCGTTGCTCGATGCCTTGTGTGTGAACAAGTAAAGATCGAACATCAAAGACTCGCTGGTCTACTTCAGTCACTTCTGATTCCAGAATGGAAGTGGGAGCACGTCACAATGGATTTTGTGACCGGTTTACCTAGATCGCAGGCAGGATACAATGCCATTTGGGTGATTGTGGATCGACTGACGAAATCTGCACACTTTCTTCCTATACGTGTGACAGATATACCAGAAAAATTGGCAGTTCGTTACTTGGACGAGATTGTTCGTTTGCATGGAGTACCAGTTTCTATTATTTCAGATCGTGACCCTCGTTTCACTTCATGATTTTGGGAGAAATTCCAGAATGCACTGGGTTCGAGATTCAATTTAAGTACAGTATTTCATCCCCAGACCGATGGTCAATCAGAAAGGACAATTCAGACACTTGAAAACATGCTACGTGCGAGTGTATTGGACCACCAAACCGGCTAGGATCGATGCCTGCCATTGGCAGAATTTTCTTACAACAATAGCTTTCATGTAAGCATCGGTATGGCAACCTATGAAGCACTGTATGGGAGATGCTGCAGAACCCCCATTTGCTGGAATGAAGTAGGCGAGAGACACCTAGACAATCCGGAATTAATTGACCAAGCAACAGAACAATTAAGCTTTATTCGACAAAGGCTAAAAGCAGCTCAGGATCAGCAAAAAGGCTACGCCGACAATCAACGAAGGAAACTGGAATTTGCGGTAGGAGACAAAATATTTTTGAAAGTTGCCCCATGGAAGGGAGTCCTACATTTTCAACAGCGAGGTAAGTTAGCACCTCGCTACATTGGTCCATATGACATTGTTGAAAGAATCGGCCCTGATGCATACTGACTTGCACTACCTTCAAATATGGAAAGAATTCACAACGTATTTCATATTTCAATACTAAGAAAGTATATGTGAGATCCTGCCCATGTGCTTAAAGACCCGCTAGTTGAAATTTCTGAAGACTTATCCTATTCCGTAAAGCCAGTTGCCGTACTAGATCGGTCAGTTCGACAGCTTCGCAGTCGAGGCGTGCCTATGGTACGAGTTGTTTGGCGTAATAACCAAATTGAGAAACAGTCTTGGGAGATTGAGGAGTCTATGCGTGCAAAATTTCCGTACTTTCTTGATTAGGTACTTATATTAAAAATTTCGAGAACGAAATTCTTATAGGGAGGAGACGATGTAAGACCCCGAATTTTGAGTCCTAGAAGTCCAGAAGCCAGTACAGGTGAAAAGACGATTTTGCCCCTAAAGGAAAGGATGTGTGATGGCCGAAATTGGTAAGCTTGTTTAGTAGTTAATTTTGTTTTAAGTTCCTTTAGATCTAGGTCCTTATAGATGGGTAATTTCCTTATAAATCATCTTTAAAGATAGATAGTTGCCTTAGAGATTACGTCCCTAAAAATAAGGAAGATAATTTAAGAGTTTAATTATCTGGTAAATTATCTTATTTTGATAAAATGAGTAAAAGTAGTAATCATAATTCTACACTCATTCATTATAAATAGGAAGCCAACCCCACAAAAAATCCCTCATAGAAAACTTATAAAATTTGTATGAGCCTAAAACCCTATACCTCCCTATAGCTGCCATAATTCGCAGAAACTTTAAACCAGTATAACTCACTCATCGTTCGTTGGATCCTTGCGAATAATAGCTTTTTGGAAAGCTCTTTTCATCATATTTCCAAAACGTTTTGAGTTGTTTTCAGGAGATTAGTATTTATTTCTTAAAGGTCAAGTTGAAATTCGGCGGCACTACCAAATCTTCTTAAAATTCAGAATAGCATAACTCTTTCGTTGTTTGTTATATCTCTGTAAATAATAGCTTGTTGGAAAGCTATCTTCATGCTATTTCTAACCATATTTGTTTTTCATCAGAAGGTTAGTATTTCTTTTTCTAAAGTTAACTTGAAAATCGGCACCGGAATTAGGTTTTTACCAAATCTTCTTAAACTTCAAAATAGCATAACTTTCTAATCGTTTGTCAGATCCTTACAAATAATAGCTCATTGGAAAGCTCTTTCCATCCTTTTTCCAACCATATATGTTTCAAAATTTGGATGTAAATATTTACTTTTTAATGTTAAGTCAAAATCGTCCTATGCCCTACTTTTAACGACAAGATTTGCATAGTTAATTGGAAAGATAAATTCAAGTTGAATCTTGTTAAGTTCCTGGATATTACATCACACATCCAAGAGGAAGGCACCTGAAATATCTGATCACTGGTTTGGTGAGTAGTATTGGTAAGGAAATAGGGAATTCAGTTGATTATTGAATATGCATGCTTAGTTTGTTTTCGTCTTTGCCTGGTGATATTATAGGTGGTTCGGATTTAATTAGTAAAGGAAAAGGAGTAGCTTCTTGTTCAGAGACAAGAGAGGTAGGATCTACGCCTCATCGGTTTCTCTAGAGACCCCTGTTATTTTCTTGATGTTTATATTACCTACCCTTGTTGTATTGCATACGATTGAATTATAGGGTGAGAGTATGAAATTTGGAATGAGATATGGATATCATAGGCTATATCGAACCCCTGAGTTAGGTATTGAGTGACTGGGTTGCAAATGTTATGTGAATTGAATATGCTGATTGTGTTCTGACATGATTGAGGATACCCTATTGTGGTATTATACTTTGTACTGGCTTGTGTGTCCTTGTACATGTTTGTGTGTCAGGATCCTGTTCCGGTGGCCATTCAGGGTAAACGTTGATGCTCCTAGGGAGAGGAGAGGTTCTTACTGGTATGAGAGTTGTATGGACGGAAAAACCCAACAAGAGCTCGCTGGAGGTCTGGTCCTTGTATGGCCGGAACCCTGTCCTTGTGTGGCAGGAAGCCCTTATCCTTGTGTGGTTTGAGTTGTCCAAGTCCGTGTGTGGCTTGACAAGACGACTTACTAGGCTTACTGATTAGCTTGTATGTTAACCGTTTATCCTTTGTGCAGTGAGCCTTGGACAACACAGGTGGAAGGGGATGGACTTTCTTCTTCATTGTCGAGAGCAATTTGATGTGTTTCACCTACCTGTGTACTTCTGAACTTTCAGAAGTGTTTGTAGTCTTTCCTCAGCCATAGATTTGGCCCTAACCTTTTCGTTTGATTCTGGAATTGCGTGATCCCCTTTAGTTGTTTAGGATTGATATAATATAAATTGAGAGATTTGTGTTTAGGGTTTCTGCAGATCTTATGATGTTGTGACCCTACTGAGATTCTTGTAATCTCATACCGTTGTTGTTTACCATTTTTCAGGCTTAGGTACATACACTGTTCGTGGTACCAGTATGTGAGATCAAGGCTGCACGGCGGGGCGATATTGCATCACATTTGCATACTTGTTACTTGCGCATATAACATGAATGATTGGGCAACTTTCTGGTTTATTTGAAGCACCCTTCTTTGTTTGCTATTTTCGAAACTTGTTGAAGGATTTCTTGCTGGTTATTTGGATCTCTATGGGACTTGTGTGTTATGAACCCAATGAATTAATTTAAGACTTCTGCTGATGTTTTTATTTACTCTGTATGATACCAAAATATGTGTCCAATATCATGCTCCAATTGTTGATAAGCAATAAGATTAACAAGCTTAAAATCGGAAGTTTATGATTAGCCTGGTGAGATTCAAATAGGTCTTAGGTGTCATTTAGGCTTATTTGCGTTTCACGGCGGTAATGACTTTAATCAGAGCAATTATTACTAGTTAGGAATTGGGGTCGTTACAAATGTCTTGGTGCAGCACCTCTCTCAGCCACACTAGACACCTCCTCTGCTATCCTACCTGAACCTCAACCTCCTTTGTGGCCTCTACTCCTAACTCCACGTGGCGGCATATCCAATCACTATAATAGAACTACAACACAACCATCAAAAGCAAAAAGATTTCAGTACTTTAGACAGTACACATAAAGGATCATAATTTATAGATTTGATTGTACCACCGAACAATAATAAAAATAATTTTGTAGTGTCTGAAAACAATTCTCAAAATATTTTGATCAAATTCTGTTTCACATCAAAGATATTTTAATTTTAAAAAACAAATCTGGTGCTCCGCTACCACTCTAGAGATGTCACGCCCCGTACCCTATTCCAGGAGTAAACATCCCCGCTACGACATCCCGAGAATAACAATTACCATGCTATCCCCAAAATCTCGTAAGGCTTTGAAAATAAAATCAATAAAGACATAGCAAAACAAAACATAGGGTAATTTCAGAATCATAAATAAGATTTACAAAATATTTTGCAATTTGGGTTCTAAATCAGGGCTAAACCAGAAATCAAACAATGCCTGTATAACAAAATTTTATCTGTAATAGTTTTATATATGTGATAACATATCTAATCAAAACTTATATTATCCTTCGTAAGCAACAAAAACTAACCATATATATATACAACCCAACACAATGTTTCAAAACAATTCTATGCAGTCCACAAGGTCTAAAGCACCAGAAAACCATATATCAGTAAGATATAAATCAAAAGGAACAAAAATCTGAAAAGTACATGTTCAATTTTCCGGTGTACATATCAAATCAAAAGTCTGATCAAACTTATCAATGACTGGCTGGACCAGATGCTAAGTTACGAGAGAAAGATAGTTGAGAACCTGAGCCTGCAACACTGTCTGGACAGTACTAAACAACGTTAGTTAAATATCCAGGTGAGTGGTTTTATGGACCAAAATAATAAGCTCATAACCAAAAACAGAATATTATATCAAAAATTAGAAATCTAAATTCAAATTCGGAAGGAATCTTAAAGACAAGCATACAAATAAAAAGTAAATCTCAAGGTTAACTCATACCAATATTTAATCACAAGCAGTGGTGAATTAGAATCATAAAGTTTCCTTCTTCTTTTTTTAAAAAAAACAATAGAACTGGAAAGTTGGCTAACAAAGTACCTATTCTACTCCTGATCAGGGGGTAGTCTAGGCCCGGCTAGGCCCAAAAATTATGACATTTACACAAAAAATTCAGAAAAATGAGATCTTTCCAATGAACTAAAAATTATATTTTTCTGAACAACAAATATTTAATTACAAATAAATTAATATTCGGGATAATATAAAAATAATATTTTTAAATCATAAATCAAATCAATCCAATAATTTTTAAAGTCTTGCCCAAAAATATTATTGTGTCACTCTATATCCAAAATTAAATTTGAATCCTAGATTATTAAATAAAGGTTGTTACTAAATTACCCTCACGCGTATCATTACACGTGTCAAAAAGAATCAGGGATTTACATTGCATCACCTTATTTAGGTGAGTTTTCATCCAAAAAATATCAGATATTATTTTCTTCAGTGAACTCAAATTAGAACAATAAATTTGTTAGTTTTTGTTGGGTTATGATCGGAATAGGGTATTATTCGATGGGGTATTGGTTTGATGTAGGATTGTGGCATTTATCGGATTAATATGATGTTAGATTTTTCTAGAGTTTCTACGGTTTTAAGAGTAGCTTCAGGTTGAAGATGACCTCGGACGACTTGTCGTCCGAGGCATCTTTGTATAACATATCATTTGAGATATTGAACAAATGACGTGTCGCCTGCTAGAGCAAACAACATGTCGTATATAGTTGCGGGCAGGTATGGCCCCAAGCTTTAGGCTCAAGCAATGTGGTGCACCCCTATTGAGCTGTGTGTCACAAATCCGGAGACTTGGATAGTGGCCTAGCATCACCTGGAGTTGCTAGGTGTTGCGCTGTGATTGAATAAAATTAATAAAAATCAAAGAAAATGGAAAAAAGGCAGAAAAGTAAAAAAAATAAGAAAAAAATAGTGAAAAATTTCAGAAAAATCAGCAACAATTTCAAACAGAATCAACTAGGAATGTAGTGGTAGCATAATTGATGAAATTAAAATTTATTTAATATATTTAATATTTGAACAAGATATGGAACAATTTAAAAAAAATAGGAAAAATATCCGAATCGATTCCAAGTTTGTTTTCAGGTAGAAACATGTCAAATTAAGGTTATGGACGCATAAATTAATGTATGCTTATGTTATCTAGCATGTGATATTAAGAAGTTAATTATAATTGCATATAGAGATGGATACCTATGGATGCAGGACCTCGAGGAATCAGTCCCTAGAAACAAGTGTGGGTTCTTTGAACTTTTGGAACTCGTGAGTGGACAGATTTATTTAAATATTTTATTGTTGGCATGAATAATTAGTTACGATTATCAAAGGATTAATGAATTGATTGGTGACTTGGCATCCTATGCATGCACAATAATTGACTACTGTGCGATGTACTCGGCATGCTATGCCATGCTATGCTATATTATGATGTGAGTGTTGCACCCTTTAGGCCTTGGTAACTGCTATGCATGCATTGTAATGAGTGCATCAGACACACGAGAAGTGAAATGCACAGGCATAGCATAGAGTAACCTATGCGACTTTTGAGAGCACTCCTAGTATGGTATTGTGGCATGGATACGCCAATTATATTGAGGCTATAAGGTGGGAAAGGACGACAAGAGCAAGCCGATGAACGCAAGAAGGGTACCTATAGAGTGGGGATTGTTTAGGTGGAGCTGCCATCACCTAATGCCCCGATAGCTTCAATGGAATGGGAAATCTGGTAATTAAGGAAAAAGTATGTCCAACTACCACTAATGTATCTCAGTCCCAAATCCTGGGACCTTAACAGACTAAGAATTATTGCCAGCCTATTCATGGTCATATTGTTTGGAAAGTTGTGTGAGTATACCATATTTTTACTATGACTATGCAGTATTTTCTTTGTCTCATCAAGTCTTTAATTGCATATCAGCATGTGTGTTTAGTAATTGCATGACTGTCTTGTATTCTTTGATTACATTTATCCCATCCGCTCACCTGACAAGTTTGTGCCAGGCTTTGTCTTGATTGCAGGGTAAATGAACAAAAGCGCACTCCTATGCATAACATGAAGACTTAAGTAGATCGCGAGAATTCAATGTATCGTATGTTGGATTTGTATTCACAGTCGTTTCCCCTGAGTCTTCTTGATTGGTTGAATAGTTCATATACCAATGATGATAAATTCGAGCATGTAATCCATATAATGTGCTCATTTGTGAATTAGTGATGTGCTATCGTTCGTCACTCCAAATTACCTTCTTCCAAATATATGGTAGTACGTAGCAAGAAGGATTAAATCCACTAGGTGAAGGGATCAAGTTCGAGTGGGACTATAGTTGCAAAAATACCAAGTGTATGTCGAGACCCCGACATAGTATAACAGAAAATTGTGTAAAGATTGTATCAAGGTTGTAGTTGGACTACTGTATTGAATATGAAGTATGGAATATAATGCTTGAATTCAGTTTTGTAAAGATCAAGTCCTTCCTTGAGCGTTGTGCCCAAACCATGGTCATAGGCCCTCCTTAAGATAAAAATATCCAGCTCAACCCAAGTGCCAGAAAGGGGATGCCTGGTACGACCATGGGGACTCGGGGGCTTAGAACGTCTAAAGGCCTTTTCGTTTTCCTGTCCTACTAGTAACCCTAGATTTAGGCTGCGAATATCATCAGCCTTCAACTATTCTCTCCTTCTCTCCTATTTCACTCACTAGATGTTTTTCTCTTTCCTTGTCTCGCTAGGTGTGTCATTCACCAATGGGCCACTCACGAATTAAGATACTCATATGGACTTTGAACGTAGGAATCTATTATTTTTAGTTGATCAGGCACAATAGAAATAGAAACCATGAAAGTTGTATGAAAAAAAATAAACTGAAATTGGGATTGTACTAATAAAATGACCGGGGCCTTTTTGGGGGCTTGAGACTAACTACAAGTCTGGACTGAAAAGGGAAATATCTAGCTACTCATTCTTAAACAATTCAAATCTAAAATAAAATATAAAACAAGAGATAGTTTTTCGACCACAGGTGGCCTCCTACATATAAGAACTCGCAGGATCCTCTAATTAAGTCTTAAATTAATTATTTTGTCTTGCCAAAAAAGAAACACTCCTAGAAAATTCCAAAAGGAAACCGGGGTCACGGCCAGCTATCCACACATTTTTAATTCTTATGATTACGGTGGCCCCAATCTACTCCTATCACGACCCGACTCCCAGACCCCCAGTCCAGCAGACCTGGACGTATATATGCGCATGATGGATTACAACTGTAATGCTCGGTTGGGCTTCTAATCACATAGCCCAAAAGATGTAACTTGTTACATATATTCTATTCAAACGACACATATAAGCCCAAGACCTCTCCACTACTTTCCGATGTGGGATTGGGTAACACAAACATAGAACCCCCTATGCAGGCTGGATCTCACAAGCTCCCCTCCTTATAGACCTTGTATCCTCACAATGGGAGCTCAAACATGAAATGAACACACAACACGGCCCAAACCCACAATAAAAAGGTAGCAAGATAGGCTTCGCTACCATTTGTCACAACCTGGCCCCCGGAATCCTAGTTCAGCATACCTGGACATGTGTGTGCATGCTTCTAACCACATGGCCCAAAAGATGTAACTTGTTACATATATTCTATTCAAACAAAACATATAAGCTCAAGACCTCTCTCACTCCTTTCCGATGTGGGTTTGGGTAACACAAACATAGAACCCCCTATGCAGGCTTGATCTCATATCTCCTAATCCAGGTGCTTTCCATTTCAAAATCTGCATAAATCTAGCATTCATGGATAAAATCAAAAATAGATTACATTGTGCAATTAAAGGCACAAATTTCCATAAATATCGCTATATACCAAAATATTAAGCACAAAATATCTGTCAAATAATCACAGGATCGAATATATTTATACTTTTCTTATGCTTGTCCCTAAGCATATACTCTAATCTCAGGAAATCAAAACAGATTACTAGGGTTCGTAAAATGCAATCTAACATCAATGTATATCTTTCTCATCAGGAATCTTTACACATAAATATCGCTAGATACTAAAATATTAAGGAAAAAATATCTGCCAAATAATGACAACATCAAATATCCTTATACTTTTCATATGCTTATCCTTAAGCATAATACTCTACTCTTATGAAATCAAAGAAGAATACTAGGGTTCATAAAATGCAATCTAACATCAATGTATGTCTTTGTCATCAGGAATCTTTACACACACAATCAAATCATGTATTTTAGACTTAATCAAGTCAAACAAAACACTCAACCTCCTCACTCATCGGTCTAAACACTATAGGCTTGTCATTACTCCATAACTCCTTCACTTGGTTAAGTACTTACTTGAGGAATCATCAGGTCTTTTCCGAGGGTGCATCGGAGCCTTCATTCCGATATGACATAAGTCTTTTAAGTGGTAGGGTAATCAGCCACTATTTTCTGGTCTTATATGGGTCACCTTCTTCTAAATCTCTTATTGATTGATTTTTGATCATGTTGATTTCTTTTGATTTCTTATCCTTCCAAATTTTTCTTTGGTTTTTCCATGCCACGAAAACTCTAAGTTTTTGTTTTAGAGAAAAAATTATAGCTTTATGTTTTTTAATGGTTCCATGGAGGCCACAACTGTGGGTTGGTGTGAAAGTTTTATTCATGGAATTTTTTTTTTATGTAACTGGTGCTCCATGCTGCCATTTATAACAATGATAGACTACTCGGTTACCTTGAGGACACATGGTCGGATTGACTGATTTCATGTGTGGAAAAAAACATGGTCACAACTCAAAATGGGTTACTATGGTAACTT
Organism: Passiflora organensis; assembly: GCA_019739055.1. Classification (NCBI taxonomy): domain Eukaryota; kingdom Viridiplantae; phylum Streptophyta; class Magnoliopsida; order Malpighiales; family Passifloraceae; genus Passiflora; species Passiflora organensis. The sequence goes on along the minus strand of JAEPBF010000258.1, from coordinate 439,719 downwards.
CCACGGGTGGCTGCAAAAGGATAGGTCATTTCACACAATGGTCTTAATCCTAATTGCCCAAGTCATGTTCGTAGGTGTACTTTCCATGTGAACTTGTAGAGGATTCATTGACAAGTTCTAGATTTATCACAATGCGAGATCTCTTTGAAAAATACTAATGACGAAAGCCTTCCCAAGAAATGGTTTCAAAACTCACTAGGGGTTTGTGTGCATGATTTTGTTTTGAGTCAAATTAACTATATTCCTAAGCCATGCAATATTTTTATCAAATCAAGATTTCCTTTACTTATTCTCATACAAACTAAGTACCTGAAGTGACCAATATCTAATTTCCTAACATATTTGAAATAACAACTTAGGGACAGTTTGCAGATGCCGAAAAAAAATTTAGTATAGCAACGAATAATTTGATAAGAGAAAAACAAAAATTTAAAGCAAACATGTATACATATTATCATACTTGAATCATGCTAGCTTTTAAGCATGTAAGTACAAAATTAAGAAAGAATAAAATAAAAAAAAATAAAAAAAATCTATTCGAGGTGGCTAGGCCCCTAATCAACTCCTCTTTCCTCGTCGGCCTCACTAGGCCGGAGCCCCAGGGCCTAGTAAATTTTGCTCCTCAATGCCTTCATCTCGGCATTCACAGATTACATCCATTATAGTACCTCTAGGGGTACACTAGGGGTAGTTGATGATGCAGCTGAGGTTAGGGGCTTCTCGGGGCACAGAATTGATGCTGCCCTAACTTTTCTTGTTAAACCAGCCCCATGTTGAGGAGATTGGTGATATTGATCGAGGTCCATATCTTGTAGTAGCCTCAGATTGCTCGGGATGGTGAGCTTCAACTACTTGGCCAAATGTGTTATGATCGACCTTAGCATCAATGATTTTTTTTTCTTCTGATAACTTTTAAATTGTTGGTTTATGAAGATGGCCAAGTTGTCCTTTGTCTCTGTCTTCATACACCAGAGGAACATCAGCTCAATTTTGTTGAGTGTGGTGGCAGAGTTAGACCATTCAGAGAATGTATAGGCTATGAAGCGGTGTAGGTAGCAAAACACCATAGACACCTGATAGTAGTCTTTCAAGGTGCCTCGGTTGTATGATTGGTCGCATGTGGACCATGCTACATAAAGTGCAGCTAAATCAAATTCCTTGAGCTCCTTGGTTATTGCTTGCATATACTCCACACAGTCATGGAATTTGTTGAGATACCCATAGAATATGCTAAATTCCTGCCCCAGCAGACGAAATCTTACCAGGTATAGAGTTTTAATACTGAAGCTTGATGGCTTTGGGAACTAGAATGTCATGTAGAACTCTAATACGAGGTCCTAGTATACTGGGAAGTTTATTTTGAAGTACTGTGTCCAATTGATTCCTTCTGTTAGGCTCTGTACAGCCTCTTTGATTCCCAACTTCTCTATCGTATCAGTGCAAATGTCTTTGTACTGATAGATGGATTTGTGACTTAGTCCCTCATACTTAGCCTGCAGATGGGGATCCATAAATTAGATAAATGTTGTTATTGGTGATGGCGAGGGCTTGGCGGGGGCCTTGCCCTTTTTCTTTGTCTGCTTGTGAACTGAGGATTCGCAGGGGGTAGCGCCTTGCTGCTACCTGATTCTTGTGCTCTGTCGCCTGGTGAGCACCACTATTGACGTTACTAGAGACGTCTTGGGAGTGGACTGCGGTAATATCTCCAAATTGTAGGAGGGGTTGTTTTCCTGTCTAGAAGTGGGTGTTCCTATGGGTCAGGACCCTTTCGATTGTGTAAGTACATCTGTAGACGCCTCTTGGCTTAAGGATCCCTCAAAAGATTCCATACCACCCGCCACATTTCTGAAGTTGGACAGTGGTGAGGCTTGAGTGGCAAGGTCTTCAAGGGTGTGTTACTTTCCTCATAGCTCGATTCAGCAGGATCTTCGGGAGTTGCTGCAATATCGAAATAAGATTCACCCATTGGTGTTAGCTTAGCCATCAGGGGGCTGACTGAGACTTCAAAATGGTTTGAGCCCGTAGTACCGATTTCTTTTAAGGGATTGAAGACCTCCCTTTCAAACCATGGCTTTGGTGTTGCCATAGGTGGTGCTGGAGTTGAATCAAATGTTGTCGGGACCTCAATTGATTATACAGGTGTCTGGGTTGGGGTTTTGGCAACGCTTTGGGAGTGGGAGACAACAGTGGGAGCTTATTCTGCGGAGTGGGTCTCAACTGGGGTCCCGATTGATGACAGATCAATAGAAAAGGAGACTTAAATCGAGTTGTGACCCCAATTTTCTCCGTATGTTCTTGTCACCTCTGCATCAACAAATGAACCTCGATTTTCTTCATCAAAACTAGATGTTGTCATTGTACTAGAGTAGCTCATTATTTCTTTCATTTTTTCAGGACTTTTGTGGCTACTGTATGAATAGTTGTCAGTGGCATGACATTGATTGGCTCCGGCTGGGATGGTTGTGGTAGAACAGGCAGCCGTGATTCGGCTGTTGGTGTGGTTTTCTGTTGGTTTTGGTACACCTTATCCGGTACCTTTTCCATCCGTTACGAGCAGATGACGGTACAATGGGTATTATGGCAGCTTCGATGGGTGTTAGAGTAGGGTTGGTTGCAGGTTGGACTCGAGCTGCTGGGTTGGGGATTGGATGAACTGTGGGTGGTGATGCAGGTGCATTTTGGTCGGCTTCCATTTCAGCCAGCAGCTATAGGTGGGCTTCGTACCTCTTGTACTCTTCCTTGGCCGCTTTGATAACCTAAGCCCTAGCGAGCTCTTCCGGTGTTGATGGAAGGACAGGTGGTGAGTCAGAACTAGTACTCCCAGTTGGTGTTACCACATTCTGGCCATGCTTAGCCTTGGTCTTGGTGCAATTTGTCACGGGACTAGAGTTTTGCGGAATAGAAACTCTTCGTGCGGCCTTAGACTATCGCTCTCGCAATAGGCTAAGTAAGCCTTCCTCACAAAGCTAGCTAGAATGCTAAGCTTAGAACCGAACCGAAAGGAGAGAGACACACAAGAATGGAGAGAAAGCTCTAAACTCTCAATATTGCAAGTATTGCTGGATGATTACAAATGAGGGGAGGCACCCCTTATATAGCCTTTACAACTCCCCAATGAATGGTGGAGATCAAGCCGTATGATCTAACGGTTATATACAAAAGTAGAAAGCACAAACACGGATCCCAAGTGCATTCCTTGATTCCCTCTCTTAGAGAAAGCACAAACACGGATCCCAAGTGAGTTCCTTGATTCCCTCTCTTAGTGGGGAACATAGTGGGGAACATGGTCCCTGATTCCCTCCTTGATTAGCTCCTTTGGTGGGAAACGTGTTCCTTGATTTGGGGGTCGGGTCCCGCACGAAGCCGAATGACGCGTAGTCTGATATTCGGTCGTGACATTCTCCCCCACCAAACTCGACAACGCCCTCGTTGTATGCTGCCTCAAGAACTCATTGATTTCGTTTTGGTACTGCCAAAGATCGAAATCTTTCTCCCAGCTTGTCTCGCTAGGAGGGTCGCCTTTCCATCGAACCAAGTACTCCACATGGTTCATATGCTTGCCACTCCTTTGCACTACCCGCCTTGATAAGATCTCATCAAGCTTCTTATCATAAGCATTGGTCACAACTGTGAAAGCTCTCTTGGACTTCCCCCTCTCCGGATCTTCCTTGTCTTCTTGGCATGGCTTCAACAAGCTCACATGGAAGACGGGATGGAACTCCAATCTCGGTGGTAATTCCAGCTTGTATGACACCTTGTCGATCCTCTTCAACACCTTGAAAGGACCCTCATATCGTCGCACTAGCCCCTTGTGCAACTTGGCAAAATCTCGGCTTTGGTGAGGCATCAGCTTCACCAACACAAGATCCCCTTCTTCAAACTCCAAGGGTTGCCTCTTTGTGTCTACCCCTTTTGCCTTCCACTTTGCCTCCTTGGAAAATTGCACTCTTGCAATGTCCTTCTGCTTGTCACACTCCTTGACAACGCGGTAGGAGGATGGATTCGGCCTTTGCTTCACTTGTTCTGCCATGGCCTGAACTTGGGGTTTTTGTTTCATACCCCCTTGGATCCTTTCCAGCAAAGGATTCTCCGGTTGGCTGATGGCTGCAAGTGTTTTTGCCTTCAGCTCCTTCTCTCGAGCAACAGGCACCACGCAACACTGGTTCCCTTCCGAAAGTATGAGGGTGTTTGTGCAAGACACTGGGACTGCTCTCGTCTGATCCAGGAATTGCATCCCTAGCACAATCGGAAAATCATCTATAGGAACAATGGAGAAGTCAAGTTTACCTTTCCATTCTCCCATTTGTAGCTCGACCCCTCGGGCTACTCCGAAGATTGGCTGGGCTTTAGTGTTCACCGTCTTCAGCCAGCCTTCCTCCTCTTTGAACTTGATGCCAAGTCGTTGTGCTTCCTCCTTCTTCATGAAGTTGTGAGTAGCACCGGTATCGATCAACGCACGGGACTCTCTCCCTTGCACGATGGGTTTAGCAAACATTCTCCCAGCTTGCTCCACCTTGGCATCTTTGGTTGATGCTTTAACAGCACTCAACAATTGCATGGAACACATCTTTGGTGCTTCCATTTCTTCGGCCTCCCTTACCATGGCTGCCAGCTTGTTCCTCTTCGGGCAATCCACAGCTCTATGTGGCCCCTCACATAGAAAACATGAGAGCTTGAGTCTCTCGTACTTGCCCCGATTTTCACCTCCCCCATGTGTGGGTTTGGCTGGACGAAAGGACTTGTAGGGCTTGAAGGACTTGAAAGGCTTGTCCTTCCACTCCTTGGTTTCGTGGACTGCTCCCCCACCTTTAGCCTTGTAGTCACGGAAACTCTTAGGCTTAGGTGGGTTTGAACTCTCGGCCTTGCTCTCAAATTCTGCCAAGGATTCGGCCTCGGAAATTACATCGTTGAGCTCCTTGACATTGCGTCGATGAAGCTCCAACTTGGCCCAACTTTGTAGGCCTCCCAGAAATACGTACATGGCCTCCATCTCGGGCATGTCTGGGATCTCCAACAAGACTTCCGTGAACTCCCTCACGTAGTCTCGGATGTTGCCCTTGTGGGACAACCTGCGAAGCTTCTCCCTCGCCTCTAGCTCCCCATTTCTTGGTGAGAAATGTGCCTTCAGGAGCCTTTTGAAATCTCCCCACGTCTCCAACATCAAAGTGCCACGCTCAATTTGAGCATGCTTCATCCTCCACCAGGTTGTGGCACTATCGGTTAGATATAGTGGGGCTTGGGAAAGTCGATCTCCATCGCTCTCCATGCCCACCCCTTGAAAGTATTGTTCAAGGTTGAAAAGGAAGTTGTCCACTTCCTTGGCATTCCTCGTCCCACCAAATGACTTTGGCCTTGGGACATCCAGCTTCATCTTGGGTTTGGCAACCCCTTGCGCATTTCCCTTCTTGCAATCCTCCCTGATTCCAACCAAATCATCCTTAAATGAAGAGATCTCAGCAAGAAGATTTACCTTGAAGTCATCTAACTCTTCCCTCCAAGAGTGGATAGCAATGAGGGCGCCTTGCATTTCCTCACGAAGCTCATTCACGTCCCCCGACTCGAGCTCGGTTATGCGTTGGCCATATTCCTCAAGCATATCCTTGTCATCGGCAACCTTCACCTCCATACGAGTGATCCTTGCCTCCAATGATGACAGATGATCAACGGTCTTCATTCTTTTCTTAGGTTCGGGAGCACGTTGGGGTAGTCTCCCCACACGGACCTCCTCGACCTCCTCTTCAAAATGGATGTTGGCATCAGAAGTAGTAGGCATCTCCATTTCTCTCTCAAAGGATTGAGCCGTAGCTCCGCTACCAACTGTCACGGGACTAGAGTTTTGCGGAATAGAAACTCTCCGTGCGGCCTTAGACTATCGCTCTCGCAATAGGCTAAGTAAGCCTTCCTCACAAAGCTAGCTAGAATGCTAAGCTTAGAACCGAACCGAAAGGAGAGAGACACACAAGAATGGAGAGAAAGCTCTAAACTCTCAATATTGCAAGTATTGCTGGATGATTACAAATGAGGGGAGGCACCCCTTATATAGCCTTTACAACTCCCCAATGAATGGTGGAGATCAAGCCGTATGATCTAACGGTTATATACAAAAGTAGAAAGCACAAACACGGATCCCAAGTGCATTCCTTGATTTCCTCTCTTAGAGAAAGCACAAACACGGATCCCAAGTGAGTTCCTTGATTCCCTCTCTTAGTGGGGAACATAGTGGGGAACATGGTCCCTGATTCCCTCCTTGATTAGCTCCTTTGGTGGGAAACGTGTTCCTTGATTTGGGGGTCGGGTCCCGCACGAAGCCGAATGACGCGTAGTCTGATATTCGGTCGTGACAAATTGCATTTTCCATTTGATGGATCCATATAGACAGCCAGTAAAGAAAGCTAGGGTATTCTGGAGCTGAATCGAGGGTTTCTGCAGTGACGAAGAGAGATGCTCTTTTGATTGGGATGGAGGAGTGAATGTTGTTATTTTGATTGTGGGTGATTAATGAGGCTACTAGTGGGTAGTTAATACCCACTACTAATTCATAGCCACATTTCCCTCTCTCTTTTTTTGTGAGACCTTGATTTTTGTGTCCTAAAAGTCCAGAAGCTAGTACAGCTGAAATGACCATTTTTCTCCTGATGAAATGGATGTGTGGTAGCCGAAAATGGTATTGAAGGTTCAGTGTTCATTTCTGATTTCATTTCTTCCTTATTTCTTTTCTTTTTTATTTCATTTCTAGTATTAATGATAAATTATCTATTCTTTAGAGATAATTCCAAAATTAAATCCTAATGATTATCTCCTTATATCTAGCCTAAAAAGTAAGAAGATTAATCCCATTACACCATATAAAAAGAAGTAGTTAGCCACACATAAATTCCACACCAAAAACACACAAACTAATCACGTGATAAACCCTACCCCTTACCCTTGCTGCCAAAATTCACCAAACTCTTACCCTAGCCAAATTCTTTCATCCTTCATCAGATTCCTACAAATAATAGCTTGTTGAAAACCTCTTTCTATCCTCAATCTTGCTATATTGCTATCTTGGTTTCATTATTAAAAGGTTAGATTTCTCTTATACTTTTTCTTATTGCAAATACCTATGGTTTGGTGCCGAAATTCTTTGATTGATTGTTCAATTGATTTCTATTATTGTTCCTCTTGTTCATATGATTGTTTGGCACCTATTCATATTGTAATATCATGAATTCATCATTTGAATCTTTCGTATGTATGAAATCAGCATGCCCTATACCCTTACCCTATTATTACCAATTTTTACAAATTAACTTGTCTGTTAGTTCCTAATCTTGTTCCTTTTAATTGTATGTGTAATGAAATCGCAACCTTTAAATCCCTTATGTATGAAATCCCAATTTACCCTATTGCCCTATCTTTGTGCCAAAATTTGCATATGGTTAATTGGGATGGTAAATCAGATTGATTCTTATTGTGTTCCTGGCTATCACGTCACACATCTGAGGGGGAGATCTCAATAGCATCTGATCATTGATTTTTTATAGGTTTGGTGAGTGGAATTGGTAAGAAAATAAGATCTTTACTTGGTTATTGAATATACATGCTTAGTTTCAAAAAATATTTTTTTTCTAAACTATTTCCCTTCAATTTTGCTAAGTCTATAGATTTCTCACTTACACCCCAGGTTAGCCTGTAGTGTACCTCCGGTTGTTTGGGTTATGGTGGTGAGGGCTGATTATGAACAAGATTTCTACTTACTACAAAACAAAAACAATAGTAATGATTAGAATTTAAAAGGCTAGGTTGCCTCCCAGTAGCTCCTTTGATTAGGGTTGTTGGCTCGACTTTCTCACCTATTTGTCAATGATGTTCGGGGACACTTACCTCATGTTGCTCAGTGATCTTAGGATGTTCATAAAAGGGCTTGATTTGATGTGAATTGTCTTTGAAGATCTTCCGGTTTCTTGGCTAGCAATTTCAACGGCTCCATGTGCATAAATCTTTGTAACAATGAAATGTCTTATCCACTTGGAGCGCAGTTTTCCTTGAAATAATTTGAGTTTTGAATGGTACAATAGTACCTTCTAGCCCACGGAGAAGGTGGTTTTCTTCATATGGTTATTGTGGAACCATTTCACCTTCTCTTTATCAAACTTTGTGTTATTGTAAGCACTCAACCAAATCTCTTCAAGCTCATCTAGTTGCAAGAGTCTTTCTTTTCCGGATTTTTCAAGATCTGCATTACATTGTTGTATTGCCGAATATGCACGATGTTCAATCTCAATCGGTAAGTGGAAGGCTTTCCCATACACATGGCTGAAAGGTGTTTTTCCAATTGGTTTAAAGCGGTCTTGTAGGCCCAAAGAGCGTCGTTGAGCCTGCTACTCCATTCTTTTTGGCTTGGATTGACTGTCTTCTGCAAGATTGTATTTATGTCCCTATTGAAGACCTCGACTTGCTCATTGGTTTGTGGGTGATAGGCAGTCAAGGTCCGGTGAACCACTCCATATTTCTTTAATAGGTTGCTGAAGACATGGTTACAAAAATAGGATCCTCGATCACTGATTATGGTTCTTGGAAATCAATATCTATAGAAGATGTTAGCTCGGACGAAGTCTACTGTTGTCTTGGCATCATTCTTCTTGATAGCTTTAGATTCACTTCGAAACATAATCCATTGCTAGGATTATATAAGTGTTGCCAAATGAGGAAGGAAAATATCTTACGAAGTCTATTCCCCAAATATCAAAGACTTCACAAACAATGATTATTTGTTAAGACCCCTTATCTCTGTTACTGAGAGGTCCTTCAAGCTGGCACCAGGGGCATGCCTTACAGAACTGGTAAGCATCATAAAATATAATGAACTAGAAAAATCCACACTCCAAAATTTTTCGGGCTATGCGTCGAGGTCTAAAGTGGCACCCCCACTTATTTCAGAATGATAGAATTATTGGATTGAGTTATTCGGAGTCTGGGACACACCAGTGAATAATTTGATCCATTCTGTACCTCCATAAATAGGGTTTGTCCCAGATGTAGAATCGTGATTCATCTTTTGTCTTGCTCTTCTAATTCTTGTTCATGTCTTCTAGTATTTTTATAGTTACCAGGTAATTAACAATATCTACATACCATGATATGCGTGCTGAACGTCTGGCTTAGACTTTTTTTAAGTCATCAAATAGCTAAAGGCAGAATAGTCGAAGTATACTATGACTTTGGTCTCTAGGAGGTATGAAAGAAACTTCTATAGAGCAAAGACAACTGCTAAAAGCTCCTTTCTGTGGTGGAATAATTTACTTGAGCTGCATTTAACATTTTGGAGGCATAGTAAATGACATGATGGTCTCAGCCTATCCTTTGTCCGAGTATAGCTCCTATTGCATGGTTACTAGCATCATACATGATTTTGAATGGAAGGGACCAATCCGGGACCTTGATGATTGGTGTTGAAATCAATGAGCTTTTTATCTTGGCAAAAATTTGTTGGCATTCCTCTGAAATTTCAAATTGCACATCTTGCTACAGCAATCTACACATCAGTTGGGTGATCTTTCAAAAATCTTTGAAGAATTTGCAGTAAAATCTAGTATGTCCCATGAAGGATCTAATTTCCTTGGTGTTTATAGGGTATGGTTTGGCCCTGATGGTCTCGATCTTTGCTTGATCCACCTTTATACCTTTGTCTGAAACTATACATTCCAGAATCGGCCATTGATCTACCATGAAGTGGCATTTTTTATAGTTGAGCACAAGGTACTTTTCAGTACACCTCTGCAGGATTTTGGTGAGATTGCTTAGGTAGATTGCAAAACAATCGCCATAGATAGTGAAATCATCCATAAATATTTCAATAATGTCTTCCACATATTTGAAAAAAAATGCTTACCATGCATCAATGGAAGGTGGCCGGGGCATTGCACAGTCCAAAAGGAATACATTTATAAGCAAATATGCCAAACGGACAAGTGAATGTTGTCTTCTCTTGGTCTTTTGAGGCCACGAGAATCTGGTGAAACTTTAAAAAACCATCCAAGTAGCAGTAGTGACTCTTTCCTGCAAGTCTTTCAAGCATTTGATCAACAAATGGGAGTGTAAAATGGTCCTTGCAAGTGGCCTTGTTCAACTTTCTGTAGTCGATGAAAACTCTCCATCCACTTTGGAGCCTTGTGGGCACCATTTCTCCCTTATCATTCTACACGGCTGTGACTCTGGTCTTTTTGGGGACAACCTGAATGAGACTTATCCACTTGTTATTTGAGATCGGGTATATCATACCTGTACTCAGTACTTTTAGAACCTCCGTTTTTGCCACTTCCATCATAGACGGATTAAGTCACCTTTGAGCCTCTTGAGTAGGTTGGATTCCTTCCTCCATTTGGATTCGGTGCATGCATATAGCAGGGCTGATACCCTTGATGTTGACAACTATCCATCCAATGGTTTGCTTGTATTCCTTTAGGACACCAAGTAGCTACCTAGACTATTCATCGGTGAGCTTGCTAGAAACTATCACTACTAGACTGTTGTCTTCCCTCAAGTAAGTTGTAATGACCCCAATTCTTACCTATTAAAATTTCCTCCGATTAAGGCCATTACCGCTGTGAAATCCAAACAAGCCCAAAGACACCTAGAACCTATCTGAATCCCACCAGGCTTACCTATTAATTTTTTTTTTTACTTTTAGCATCGTCGTTCCATAAGTTTAATAACAAATGGAGCATGATATTGGACAATCATTCTGGTAGCATACGGAATGAATAAAACATCAGCCGAAGTCTTTAAATTTAATTATTGGAATCAAAACACACAAGTCCCATAGGGATCCAAATAACCAGCAAGAAATCCTCCAACATGTTCCAAAATATAACAAGCAAAAGAGAGATCTTGAAAAAAAACCAGAAAAGTAGTCCAATCTATGATCATATTATATAAGCAAGCAACTAAGGAAATTGAAATGCAAAGGTGATGCAAATTCGCCCCGCCGTGCTGCCTTGATCTCACACACTGGTACCACGAATAGTTAATGTACATAAGCCTGAAAATGGTGGAAACAACAGAATGAGATTACAAGAATCTCAGTGGGGTCACAACCTCATAAGATCTGCAGAAACCATAAACACAAATCTCCCCAAAAAAAAAAAGATCATTCCTAGCAACTAAAAGGAATTATGCAATTCAAGAAATCAGTTAAAAGGGTAGGGCTGAATCTAAAGCTGAGGGAGGACTATAAATACTTTTGAAAACTCAGAAGTTCACAGGTAGGTAGAACTCATCAGATTGCTCTCGGCAATGAAGAAGAAAGGCCACCCCCTTCCACCTATATTGTCCAAGGCTTACTGCACAAAAGGTAAATTATTAGCAAGCCACACAAGGACAACTCAACCCAAGCCACACAAGGACAGGGCTTTTGGCCACACAAGGACGAGTCATCCCAAGCCACACAAGGACAAGGGCTTCCTGCAACACAAGGACAGGGCTTCTAGCGACACAAGGACCAGACATCCAGCGAGCTCATGTTGGGGATTGCCACCCATATGACTCCCATACCAATAAGAACCTCCCCTCTCACAAGGAGAATCAGAGTTTACCCCGAATGGCCACCGGAAAAGAATCCTAACACACAACACGTACCAACACAATACAACAACAAGATATCCTTAATAATGTCAGAACACAATCAACATGTTCAATAAACACAACACATGCAAACTAGGCACTCATACCCTATCCTAAGGGATTCGGTATAGCCTAGAAGATCGCATCTTGGTCCGCAAATCAAGCATTCCTACTATAACATATGCGCATACAATATTATATGTAAAGGCACCGAAACTAACAAGCAAACAACAAGGATCTCTGGAGAAACTTATGAGGCTTAGATCCTATCTCTCTTGTCTCTGAACAAGAAGTTAATCCTTTGCCTTTATCCAATAATTCTGCACTACCTATAGCATCACAAGGCAAAGCCAAAACCAAACTAAATATGCATATCCAATATCCAATTAAATACCCTATTTCCTTTCCAATTCCACTCACCAAACCTATCAGAAACCAGTGATCAGATGCCACAGGTACCTCCCCCTTGGATGTGTGATGTGATAGTCAAGAACTTAGCAAGAAACAACCTAAATTACCATTCCTAATTATCATACAATTTTTGGCACTAAGAATAAGGCAATAGGGAAAGTTTTGATTTCATGTTAACAAGTTGTAGGAGTTGCGATCTCATGTTAACAAGGAAGGATTAAGGGTTTATAACATGTATAATCAAAAGAAACAAGATCGAAATCTAATAGGTTAATCAATTGATCAAGATAGGCAACAATAGGGTAGTAGGGTAAAGCTAGGGCATACTGATTTCATGTATAAAAAAGATTCAAAGGATGAATTCATGATTGTTCACTATGAATGGATATTAAACAATCATACATATAAAGATAAGAACATCAGAGATCAATCAAAGACAGAATTATAAAAAACCTAATTCCGCCGAATTTGGATTTATATTTAGAGAAAAAAATACTAATTTCAGAAAAAAAAACCTAGAAATTTTGGAAATAGGATAAAGAGAGCTTTCCAACAAGCTATTATTTTCAGGAATCCGACAAACGATGAAAGAGTTATGCTTGTTTGAAGTTCAAGAAGATTTTGGCAGTTCCCCCAAATTTTAATTTAACTTTAAAGAAAGAAATACTGACCCTCAGATGAAAAATCAAAGATGGTTGGAAAGAGAATGAAAATAAAATTCTAACAAGCCATTATTTGCAGGAATCCGACAAATGATGAGAGAGTTATGCTTGTTTGAAGTTCAAGAAGATTTCGGCAATTCTGCCGAATTTCGATTTAACTTTAAAGAAAGAAATACTAACCTTCAGAAGAAAAACCAAAGATGGTTATGGGATTAAAATCCCTATCTTCAAGGCTTAATTAAAATAAGATAATTATCAGAATTAAATTCTATAATTATTCCCCCCTTAAACTTAGTATTTTTATTTTCTAAGGTAATTATCAAATAATAAAGATTCAATTTAAAGGGAATTAATACCAGAAATAATAATTAGACATCCCTTACCAATTTTGGCCATCACATATCCTTTTCTTCAGGAGAAAAATGGTCTTTTCCACCTGCACTGGCTTCTGGACTTCTATGACTCAAAATTCAGGGTCTCACATCCTCCCCTCCTTATAAGAATTTCGTCCTCGAAATTTTTAGCACAAATACCTAAGCAAACAGATAAGGAAATTTTGCACGCATAGATTCCTCAGTCTCCCAAGACTGTTCCTCAAATTGACCATTACGCCAAAAAACTCACACCATAAGCACGCTTCGACTGCGAAGCTGTCGAACTAACCGATCTAGTTTGACAACTGGCTGTACTGGATAGGATAGGTCTTCAGCAATTACAACTGGGGGTTCTTCGAGCACATGAGGAGGGTCTTGCACATACTTTCTCAACATAGATACGTGAAACATATTGTGAATTCTTTCCATATTTGGAGGTAAGGCAAGTCGGTATGCAATAGGGCCGATCCTCTCGACAATGTCATATGGACCAATATAACGAGGTGCTAGCTTACCTCGCTGCTGAAAACGAAGGAATCCTTTCTATGGGGCGACCTTCAGAAACACTTTGTCACCTACCGCAAATTCTAGCTCCCTCCGTCAATTATCGACATAGTTTTTCTACTGATTCTGGGCTGTTTTTAGCCGTTGTCGAATCAAGTTCAACTGTTATGTTGCTTGATCAATCAATTTCGGATTGTCTAGGCGTCTTTCGCCTACTTCATTCCAGAAAATGGGAGTCCTGCAACATCTCCCATAATGCTTCATAAGGTGCCATACCGATGCTTACATGAAAACTATTATTGTAAACAAATTCTTCGAACGGCAGGCATCGATCCCAACCGGTTTGCTGATACAACACACTCGCTCATAGCATGTCCTCGAGTGTTTGAATCGTCCTTTTTGTTTGGCCATCGGTCTGGGGATGAAATACCGTACTGAAATTCAATCTCGAACTCAGTGCACTCTGGAATTTCTCACATAATTGTGAGGTGAAACGAGGGTCACGATATGGAATCATGGAAACTGGCACTCCATGCAATCGAACAATCTCATTCAAGTAATGAACAGCCAATTTCTCAGGTGTATCCGTCACACGTATAGGGAGAAAGTGTGCAGATTTCGTCAATCGATCAACAATCACCCAAATTGCATTGTATCCTTGCTGCGATCTAGGCAAACCGGTCACAAAATCCATAGTGACATGCTCCCACTTCCATTCTGGAATCGGAAGTGATTGAAGTAGTCCAGCGGGTCATTGATGTTCGATCTTTACTTGTTGACATACGAGGCATCGGCAACGAACTCAGCAATGTGGCGTTTCATGTTTGGCCACCAATACTACTCCTTTAAATCTCGATACATCTTAGTGCTTCCGGGATGGATAGCGAACTTCGAACTATACACCTCCGATAGAATAAGGTTAAAAATATCAATATCTTGTGGTACACATATCTGGTTTCTGAAGACATGCACTTCTTTATCTTGTATTATGAAATCATGAACTATGGAATCAACACCATCAAAAAGTTGCTTCTGAATTTCATTTAATTTCGGATTTCCTCAATTAAGTTAGGTGTGATTTCGCGTGCCAACAATGAACCAGAATAATCAGTGCCATGATGCACACAATTATTCCTCAAATCTAGCAACATATACATGTAATGGGTGCGCATATAGGCCAAAACCGATGGGGAAGGAGGACGAAACTTTCAGCTTAAGGCATCAGCAACAACATTTGCCTTTCCAAGATGATATTTGATGATCAAATCATAGTCTTTGATCACCTCTACCCATCTTCGTTGTCTCATATTCAATTCTTTTTGCGTTAGTAGGTACTTCAAGCTTTTGTGATCGGTGAAGATTCGGCATGTCTCACTGTATAAATAATGTCGCCATATTTTCAACGCAAACACCACGGCTGCAAGCTCCAAATCATGTGTAGGATAGCTGTTTTCATGCGGTCGTAACTGTTGGGAAGCATATGCAACGACTTTCCTATTTTGCATCAATACGCATCCAAGTCCGGATTTCGATGCATTGCTGTAAGCCACATACTCCTTTGCACAAATAGGTAACAGGATAGGTGCGGGAACTAACCGATTTTTCAGTTCTTCGAAACATCGATAGCATTTCTCGTTCCACATGAATGGCTCACCCTTGTGCGTCAGTTTTGTCAATGGTGCAGCAAGCGATGAAAAATTCTTCACAAAGCGACGGTACCTGTCACCACATCAGAACTAGCCTCGGCATCAGTTAGGGTGAATAGCCTTCTTGGTCTTGGTCGTGCCTCCCTTTTTGATCCGTTGGGTGGTCCTCCTAGTGCAGGTGTTGGCGGTTTGGTGGTGTTAGCATACCCACCTCAACTCGCACTAGATGTGCCTATAATACGTCTAAAATTCTGGCATTCCAGCTGAATGTGCCCCATTTCGTCACAATTGTAACATCGATGTTGCTGAGTATTCCACGTAGTTCTACTGGAATTCGAACCAGAAAAATTCTTCTTGATGTTACTTCCATTGCCGTTAATTTTTGGAGGATATGACCTGAAAGGATAGGGTCTCGTGTGCTGATTAAATTTTGAATCTCGCCGGAAGGATCCACCACTGGTGGCTGCTGATGGCCTTTTGGTTTGCATGATCTTTTCGGTTTCAGTCGTGGCAACAATTAGTTTTTGCAAATTTTGTACCGGTGTCGTACCAATGATGGTTTTGAGTTTAGTACACAGCCCATCCTGAAATCGCCTTGCAAATTGGGACAATTCCCTTAATGCCTTTGCATATTCCAGCACCGAACGGGTTCCCTGTTCAAGCATGCAGAAAGCTTGTCGCTGCTCGTTTTTATGGAATCTCGTATAAAACCTTTCGTCGAATTCATATCGAAATTCTTCCTATATAGGCAGACGATCGCCAAATTGCAAGCTCACAGCTGTCCACCTTGCGAGGGCTTCTCCCTCACATAGGAAAGTGGCGATGGCTACCTTGTCATCATCAAAGGTACGTAAAAACAAAGATACTTGGCACAAGGTGTTGATCCATTTGCGAGCGGCAACAGCTCCGGTTGAACCATTGAAATCTTTACATCTCAATTGTCGAGCTTCCTTCAATAGTTTTGTAATCATGACAAGAAGTCTCTCGGCCTCCTTAGGATGTGTCGGCTATACAGGTTCAAGTGGAGGAATAGGTTCTTCCACAGGTGTGGGTCCAGGAGCATTTTGATGTTGCGCCTCCATACGCTTTTGATTTGCAGCAATTCTTTGCAATACGTTTAAGATTTGTGCCATCACATGATCGATGGTTGGTGCGGCTGGTGCCTCAAGTTGGTTTTCGGGCTCAGCTTGCCCACCCTGCTAAGTTTGTTCATTCGGCTCCTCTTGCTGAACCTCATACCTACCCCGTCGATTCCTTTTAGCGTTCAACCTTGCCATACTATACAAACATATGATTGTTACATACACATAACTAATTACGATACTAGGAAAAGAAGTGGTACCTAGTGGAGAGGCATGCACCGGACGATATGCAGATGCTAGAAACTAAAGTACCCATGCACACGAGTATGGAAATTTTGGAAACCACATGCACACATGCAATGCTCACTCGGCAATTACCTCAACACACACATAAGCACTCAACAACAGTACAAACCATACACAGAAATCATGCAAAACCACATCTCATGCATTCGGAAACAAGCATGTCTCACACATATTCACATTCGGCAAGTATAGGTTCACACAAAACATACTTGACTTGCATACAAATCAGTCACATGCTCGGCAAACTTGACAGCAATACATAAAGACATACCTGGCAATGATAAGAAATCACATAGGGATACTCAGCAGTATGCACCAACAAATACACACTCTCGACAATGATAAGAAACCCAGCTAAACACTAAAAAACACATCAAATCATACACGACATTGGAGAATCATTCTGGTAGCATACAGAGTGAATAAAGCATCAGCCAAAGTCTTTAAATTTTATTATTGGAATCAAAACACACAAGTCCAATAGGGATCCAAATAACTAGCAAGAAATGCTCCAACATGTTCCAAAATATAACAAGCAAAAGAGGGATTTTGAAAAACAAAAGAAAAAAAGTAGTCCAATCTATGATCATATTGTATGCGCAAGAAACCAAGGAAATAGGAATGCAAAGGTGATGCAATTTCACCCAGCCATGCTGCTTTGATCTCACACACTGGTACCACGAATAGTGAATGTACCTAAGCCTGAAAAATGATGGAAACAATAGAATGAGATTACAAGAATCTCAGTAGGGTCACAACATCATAAGATCTGCAAAAACCATAAACACAAATCTCCCCAAACAACATCAGATCATTCTTAGCAACTAAAGGGAATCACACAATTCAAGAATTCAATTAAAAAGGGTAGAGCCGACTCTAAGGCTGAGGGACGACTACAAATACTTTCGAAAACTCAGAAGTACACAGGTATGTAGAACTCATCAGATTGCTCTCGGAAATAAAGAAGAAAGGTCATCCCCTTTCAACTGTGTTGTCCAAGGCTTACTGCACAAAAAGTAATGGTTAACACACAAGCTATTCAGTAAGCCTATTTATATTGCCACACAAGGACAAGTCATACCAAGCCATACAAGGACAAGGGCTTCATGCCCCACAAGGACAGGGCTTCTGGCCACACAAGGACCAGTCATCCCAAGCCACACAAGGACAGAGCTTTTGGCCAAACAAGGACAAGACATCCAGCGAGCTCATGTTGGGGATTGCCACCCATACGACTCCCATACCAGTAAGAACCTTCCCTCTCATAAGGAGCATCAGCGATTACCCCGAATGGCCATCGGAAAAGGATTCTAACACACAACACGTACCAACAAACATAAGCAAGTACAAAACACAATACCACAACAGGGTATCCTTAATCATGTAAGACCACAATTAACATGTCAATACACACAACACATGCAAACTAGGCACTCATATCCTATCTTAAGGGATTCGGTATTGCCTAGAGGATCGCATCTTGGTCCGCAATTCAAGCATTCCTACTACAACATATGCGCATAAAATATTACATGTAAAGGCATCAAAATTAACAAACAAACAACAAGGATCTCTGGAGAAATTGATGAGGCTTAGATCCTACCTCTCTTGTCTCTGATCAAGAAGTTATTCCCTTGCCTTTATCCAATAATTCTGCACTACCTATAGCATCACAAGGCAAAGCCAAAACCAAACTAAGTATGCATGTCCAATATCCAATTAAATACCCTATTTCCTTACCAATTCCACTCACTAAACCTATCAGAAACCAGTGATCAGATGCCGCAGGTACCTCCCCCTTCTATCTGTGATGTGATAGCCAAGAACTTAACAAGGAACAACCTGAATTACCATCCCTAATTATCATACAATTTTCGGCACTAAGAATAAGGTAATAGGGAAAGTTACAATTTCATGTTAACAAGTTGTAGGAGTTGCGATCTTATGTTAACAAGGAAGGATTAAGGGTTTATAACATGTATAATCAAAAGAAATAAAATCAGAATCCAATAGGTTAATCAATTTATCAAGATAGGCAACAATAGGGCAGTAGGGCAAAGGTAGGGCATACTGATTTCATGTATAGAAAAGATTCAAAGGATGAAATCAGGATTGTTCATTATGAACGGATATTAAACAATCATACGTATAAAGGTAACAACATCAGAGATCAATCAAAGGCAGAATGCTAAAAATCTGAAAACCTAATTCCGCCGAATTTTGATTTATCTTTAAAGAAAGAAATATTAACCTTCAGACGAGAAATCAAAGATGGTTGTGGGATTAAAATCCCTATCTTCAAGACTTAATTAAAGTATGATAATTATTAAAATTAAATTCTGTAATTATCCCCCCTTAAACTTAGGGTTTTTATTTCCTAAGGTTATTATTAATCAATAAAGAATCAATTTAAAGAGAATTAATACCAGAAATAATTACTAGACATCCCTTACCAATTTTGGCCATCACACATCCTTTTCTTCAAGGGCAAAATGGTCTTTTCCACCTTTACTGGTTTCTAGACTTCTAAGACTCAAAATTCAGGGTCTTACATAAGCATACTACAAGTGTGATGGCAGTGATTTTAGTTTGAGTTTAGGAGGTTGTTCAATACTGGGGGGAAAGCTTCTCATGAGACACTAGGAGATCAACATAGTTGAGTTCCTCAAAGTGGTCCGTGCCCCCCTCAAGGTCACAAAGGATGTCCAGTAACAGATTATCAATCTCTACATTATCCTCATTGAAAAATCCAATATTCAAACTATGCTCAATGACCACTAGTAGCTTTTCTAGATCCATGGTGACCGATATATCCTGAGTAAGTGGCTCAAAATTGCAGAAGTTATGGCCTCAATGTCAAGATGCTGCATGGCTTCATAGATGTTGAATGTCACTGTGTCTCCATCAAATTCGATAGTTAAAGACCCATTCTGCACATCAATCTTCGTTCTTGAGATCTTCAAGAATGGCTTCCTAAAAGGGTGAGATGAGGGCCATCATTTTCCATTTCTAAAATGAAGAAATCAGTTGGGAATACTAACCTTTTTACTTGTACCAATAGATCTTCTAATAGACCAACTGGGTGGACAACTGATCTGTCTACTAGTTGTGTTACCACTCCTATCTTCCACAGCTTCCCCAAGTTCAGTAATTGATAAATAGATAGAGGCATCACAATGATGGAGGCCCCTAAGTCACACATGACTTCAACCACTTCCTATCCATCAATTTTGATAGGGACTGAAATCATTCCCGGATCTTTGCATTTCTGGGACATGCTCTTCTAAAGCATAGCAGATACATTCTCCCTCATTGTGACCTTCTCATGACCTCTCATTCGCCTCCTGTTTCTGCATTGATCCTTCAAGAACTTGGCATAATGAGGAATCTATTTGATTCTGTTGAATGGAGGTATGTTCTCCTCGACCTTCCTGAATACCTCCAGAATTTCCTACTCTTCTTAGGACTTACAGCTTTTTACGAGTTTAAAAGGGAAAGGTGGTGGTATGGTATCCTTTGGTGAGGGAATGACCTCGATCTCCACTTTTAGTTTCTCCCTAGATGGTAAAACAACATTCAAAGGCTTTTGCTTCTCTTTATAAATGGTCTTTTTTGTCTCTATTCTATCTTATTGATAACCTATAATTTTTATATATTTTATTTACTATTTATCTAGTTATTTTGAGATAAAAAATTATGATTTAATATATTTTGATTATCATTTAATAAACTAACCTAAAAATTAGCAGTTAAGATACTTGCAAGAATTTAAGAGGTAATTTATAAAGAAAAGATTGAGATCATCTGTGACCTCCGATATTTGTGTGTGCTCACCAGAGACCTATGAAACATCCGGAAATAGATAATCATTATCTCTATTTTGGATAAACATACATTTGAATTTTGGATGATCTTTTATGGATCCTACATGATCCTTTTTGTACTATAAAAGTCCTAGCCATATATGGCCAGGCATCAGAAGCTCTATATAACCAGATAGATTTCTTTAATCTAGTTCCAGTAGTTTTAATGTCGCAAGCCCTCTGAGAGGCTCTGTTCTTATTTGCAGGAATTGATTCATTCTGTTTATCTTACCCTCTATGCAATTCCATAGATCCAATCCCATTGTCTCTGACTAATTCAATAGGATAGTTTCTTACAATCCAAACCAATAACAACTTGGTTTTAGTTAAAAATTACCTCTCCAGTGAGTGAAGACATTTCTACAATCATTCAATTTCTCTCTTTTTTAACAAAGTTTTCTATTAGTTATAACATCCTTTTGTAGATCTCTATTTTCACTCTTAAGGAGCCGAGGGCATGGCCAAAATGCAATCTTTTATGATCACATTTGATCCCAGCTATCCAGAGGATTCAACCCTGCTTCCACTTGCTACCCAAGAAGAACATGTTGTGTGACTAACGATAGCACGTCAAATTTTGCGTTGTTCCCAGGGAGATAGCTCAACAATATGATCAATTGAAGATTGTATGCCCAGATCATTATGGATATGAACCAGTCTCTAGTCTTTGAAGCAGTAGCCAGTTATTTGAGGTCTCGGTTCATTCTTCCTCAACAAGTCCATCGACTTTCTATTCAAATCCGTTGTTTGAAGCTATAGGGGACAACAGAGGTCATCGTGGATCTCCCATCATCAGAGGTCTCTCCCGAAACAATAACAAAAATAATGCAGCCAACCTTGGAGGTCAACCACAAGAGAATTTCCTCAATGATGGGATAGAAGCAGATGAAGATGGTGAACCTCTCAAGCTCATGAATGAAGGACGTTCTCTTCACCGCATCAATCAACCAATAAATTTCCATACTCTGGCCATGGATGACAATTTTGAGTTGAAACCTGTACTTCTCCAGATGCTACCTACTTTCTACGATCGTTCCAAGGAGGATCCAAACACCCATATTGAAGATTTTGAGGCCATTTGTTCAAGCTTCTAACCAAGTGGCATGGAGGAAAATGATACAAGACTTCGAGCGTTCCAGTTTTCCCTAAAAGACATTGCTAAAGAATGGCTAAGAGGTCTTTCGCCGAGGTCCATAAACACTTGACAGGAACTAGTAGATGCTTTCTTGACCAGATACTTTCCAATAACCCGTCAATCAACTCTTCGTAAGAATATATTAGGAGTCAAATAGTACAAGTATAAGTCATTTAATGAATATTGGAAGCGTTACAGGACATTATGTTTGGCTTGTCCCACTTATGGATTCTCCAACAAACAACTCATTCAATACTTTTGCGGGGGCTTGAAGAAGGCTGAAAAATTTATGCTGAATTCACATAGTGGAGGAAATGTCATGAGTTTGAATTATCAAGAAGCGCAAGAGGTCATTGCTGACTTGGCATCACAAACTCAGCTATACATAGATGATGAAGATAAGCCATCACAACTTGTGAATAGGCCATGACTGAGCTAAAAGAACAGGTAACCCAGTTAACTTTTATAGTTAAGAAAATGACTATTACCAACCCTCAGTTGAAGATATGTGGTTACAGCAATCAGACAGATCATATTATTGATAACTATCCATCCATGCCCATCAGAGAACCCCAATCTATCAATGCCTATAATAATTATGATATAAACATGATGACTTATGAGCAGCAAAAGAAATATCACCTTGGATTATCTTATGCTCCTCAAGGTCACTAGCCAGCACATAATTTTTAACCACCACTGAACTATCCACTGCAACCTAATTTTCCACCTGGAAGAATCATGTCAAGGGGGGTTGCGGACCACCAAAGGCCAAGCCCTCTATTGAGGATACGGTTAAGCAATTGGTCATGAGTCAGTAGATTCTACAAACCGAGAATGGACAGATGTCTTCAGCAATCACTAGATTTGAAGCACAAGGGAAGTTACCTTCTCAACCAGAGATCAATCCTAAGTAGAATGTTAGAGCGGTGATGCTAGTTTCTAATACAGTTGATGAGACAGCGAAGAACATGAAAAAATAGTTCCTAGCCAAGATCACGGATGAATTAGTATCTGCCAAGACCATGGAGGAACCAATCCTAGTCAATACCATGGACAAGATTTTTGGGCACAATTCTAAGGTCTCAGATCAAGCCGAAGAATAATACAGTAGCAAGAAAAAGAAGGATGGTCGAGGCTGGAATAAGCAACCTATCAATAGACCAGAAGCCAAGTTAGAAGTGATCCCACAAACTAAGATCACTGTTCCACCTCCATTCCCATCTCAGCTAGCAAAGACTCACAGGGCAGCTAAAGAATAGGCCATACTCAAGGTCTTTAGGAAGATGGAAATCAATATTCCACTCCTTGAGTCAATCAAATAGATTCCCAAATATGCCAAGTTCTTAAAAGAATTATGCACCAACAAGAAAAAGTTGAGGGATTGTGACAAGATCACCATGAGAGAGAATGTGTCAGCGGTATTGCAGAAGAGGTTACACAAAAAGTGCACCGATCCAGGTATGTTTTACTGTTCCTTACAAGTTTGGAGGGAAGGAAGTTATACAACAATGTTTGACCACAGAGCTTCAATCAATGTCATGCCGCTATCAGTCTACCAGTCTCTGAATCCTTGTCAGTCAAAGAAGATAGGGGTCTTGATACAACTTACTGATCGATCCTTGGTACATCTTTTAGCGATCTCGGAGGATCTACTTGTCTAGATTAAAGGACTAGTTTTGCCCGCTGTCTTCTTTGTTATGGAGATGGTGAATGATGATGCCCAAATGATTTTATTGGGAATGCCATTCTTAAAGACCTCTAAAGCAATAATCAATGTACATGATGGGTCATTAACCATGGAATTTGATGGTGAAAATACCAAGTTCAACATCTATGATGCTTTGAAGCACCTAGATTCAGAGGGATCCGTTTCTATGGTGGATGTTGTTGAACTATATACTCAGAAAGAGGTCGTTCAAGATCTCCGATTTGCCACATAACCATCTATCCCTATTAAATTTCAGCTGATTAAAGTACCTGAGAAAGGCCCAGAGGTCACAGGATATTGATCGCCTTGGCAAAAGGAACCTAAGAAAATTTCTAAAGAGTCTCTTAAAGGCATAACATGCCTTTCGGAGCCCCCCAATGACAAAGTAATAGAGAAGCATTACACTCGACTGACACTTCAAGTGTTTGATGAAGATTATAAAGATTTTTTATCATTATTATTTTCTGAGGTCTCTGATGAGTAGGCTTCACCTAAGATCTTTGATAAACAGGCTTCACCTGAGGTCTCCATGAAGGACACCGACCCAATACCCAGTTAAAAGAGCTCCTTGAGGTCTCCAACAAAATCAGAGCAGAACAATGAGTCTTTGAAAGTAGAGATACTTCCCCCTGCACAAAAGACAACTATGAGGATATTACACCCCTCTACCAAGCCCTTAAAGAAGGAAGTTGTGAAGTGGAAAAAGAAGGTTCCTGTCGAGACCTCTAAGAACCCTCTGGTTGCACACTTGACATTCCATAACTCGAAACCACAGACTCACTACACCAAGCTCAGCCACAAACCCTATCCCCAAAGGAAACCATCCACTACAGAGGGCATGAAAGACCTTAACACAGATGCTACATCTTCAAGGCAACTAATGTCACTTTCATTACAAGCATGGCTTTCAACTGCAGATGAGAAATTTAATAAGATATTATAGCGATAGGAGGATATTGTGGAGATGTTGAAGGTGGTAATGGGATTAAACCGGCCATACAGGTTCTTTTAAATTATGTTTTATTTAATTTCTTTATTTTAGTTTTAATTATTTTTTACTACTTTATTTTATTTATGTTTTTATTTATGCTTCATATAAATGTTTAGAGACAAGCATTGTTTAAGTATGAGGAGGTGCGTTATCCATGTGTGATGCTTTGTCACCTTTGCGGATTGCATGTGATTATGATCTTAATTGAATTGCCATGTATATATAAAAGTCTCTACTCTTGATTGAAAATTTTTCATCTAAGGTCTTGGTTAGAAAAATGTCAGAATAACTGTATGATTTGAAATAAGATCACACACACACACCTCTATTTGTGAGACTTGAGCTTATCGAGGCATATTTTCTACCCTATAGATTTTTCTTTTTTAGAGGTCTTCATGTGTTGATAGACTCTAGAGCTTTCCATGTATACCTTTGTAAAGCTTACAAAGAACTTTACATGTGGGAAGAAGACTTGGGCACAATAGGATTTAGCCAGCTATGATCGTGGACTTTTCCTTTTTGACCACCTTGTAAATATTACCCTCTAGGAAGGCCTTTGAGCCGAGACCTCTATTTGTTCATTCACCCAAGACTTGAAACCAAACCCAATCCGATTTTGTTCCTTATATTTTTAAGTCCAGTAATTAATCAAAATTATTTAGACATACAAGAAAAAAACGAAGGTCTCTGAAATTATCGACATTACTCAAAGGCGAAGAATGATAGAGATATATCAGTCGAGCCCTCAGATGATTCAAATATAGAGAAATAAATAACCTGCACAACAAAGAAGAAAGAGTACACCACAAAAAACTCCAAATAGAGACCGAGGGACAAAAGAGATGAATCCAATAAAAATAACAAGGGAAAACAATAAGAAAAAAGAGATGAGACTGAAAAAATTACACTCTTATATGATCTAGAAAAATTTTTACTAACTACTTACCCTTCAGTAGAGCCCTCGACTCACCTCGACTCACCTCAACAACATCCTCATTACAACCAAAGGAAAGACCCATTAGTTTCTATGTGTAATATTTTGCAAAGTGGAGTTTAGGTATGATGGCAAGCCTATGGTAGTCTATTAACTGTGAATTTACTCTAAGTGAGTTAAACACCAACCCTTGGATTCTATTGGATATTCACTATCCAAAGTGTGTGTATTTGATTGAATATATTAGTACTTCTGATATTTTGAATGATCCAAGGTCTTGGATGAGTATGAGTAAATCAATGGTAGATTAGATCCTATGGTTCTGTGGTTTACAGATTCTGATTATTTTACACATATTGCATGTTGAGGGACAAGCATTACATAAGTATAAGGATGTATGACAACCCAATATTTTAATATATTTTATTAATTATTTAGCAAGTTATTTTGGGATAAAAGATTATGATTTAATAATCTGTCACTAAGGACCCTTACTGCCTTGAAAACCAAACAAGCTCAACTTAATACCTCTCTTAATCCCACAAGGCTTATCTATCCTAAATTCTAACTTTTACCAAGTTTCTTTCTTATGCTTTTTAAAGGTTGGAGAATGATAATAATAGACATAATCTGGTAACATATCGAGTGGATAAAAACATTAGCAGAAGTCTTTATAATTAATCAAGGGAAACACAACACATATGAGACTCCAAATTTTGAGTCCTAGAAGTCCAGAAGCCAGTGCAAATGAAAAGACAATTTTGCCCCTGAAGGAAAGGATGTGTGATGGCCAAAATTGGTAAGAGTTGCATGGTAGTTAATTCTGGTTTTAATTCCCTTTAATCTAAGTCCATATATCTAGATAATTTCTTTAGAAATTAAAATCCCTAAAAATAGGGAAAGATAATTAAAGAATTTATATCTGGTAATTATCCTACTTTAATAAAGCCTTTAAAGTAGTAATCTTAATTCCATACCCATCCACTATAAATAGGAAGCCAACCCCACAAAAATCATTCATAGAAAACACACAAAACTCATATAGCCTAAAACCCTTATACCTCCCTATAGCTGCCAAAAGTTGATAAAACATTAAACCAGCATAACTCTCTCATCGTTTGTCGGATCCCTGAAAATAATAGCTTGTTGGAAAGCTCTCTTCATCCTCTTTCTAACCATGTATGGGTTTTCATAGGAAGGTTAGTATTTCTTTCTTTAAGGTTATGTTGAAATTCTGCGGTACTACCAAATCTTCTTGAATTTTAGAATAGTATAACTCTTTCATCGTTTGTTGTATCTCTAAAAATAATAGCTTATTGGAAAGCTCTTTTCATCCTCTTTCCAACCATATTTGTTTTGTTGTTTTAACTTTCATATTTATTTTTCAAAAGATAAGTTAAAAATCAGCGGCGGAATTAGGTTTTCGGCGGAACTCCCAAAATCTTCTTGAATTTCAGAATACCATAACTCTTTCATTGTTTGTTGTATCTCTACAAATAATAGCTTGTTGGAAATTTATTTTCATTCTTTTTCCAACCATATATATTTTGTTGTTTGGACGTAAATATTTCCTTGTCTAAGGTTAAGTTGAAAATCGACGACGGAATTAGGTTTTCATCGGCGACGGAATTAGGTTCTTAGATTTCTACAATTTTTGTCTTCGGATGATTTCTACTGTCATTTCACATGTTCTTATGATTTCTTAGTATCTATTCATAATGTATGATCATGAATTTATTTTTTTTAAACTTCTCTATGCTTAAAGTTGAAATTATCCTATGCCCTACTCTTAGAAACAAAATTTGCATAGTTAATTGGAACGGTAATTCAGGTTGAATCTTGTTAAGTTCCTGGCTATCACATCACACATCCAAGGGGGAGGCACCTGCAGCATCTGATCATTGGTTTCTGATAGGTTTTGTGAGTGGAATTGGTAAGGAAATAGGGTATTCAATTGATTATTGAATGTACATGCTTAGTTTGTTTTCATCTTTGCCTGGTGATAATATAGGTGGTTCGGAATTGCCTAATAAAAGCAAAGGAGTAGCTTCTTGTTTAGAGACAAAAGAGGTAAGATCTACGCCTCATCGGTTTCTCCAGAGACCCCTGTTATTTTCTTAATGTTTTTGATACCTACCCTTCTTGTATTGCATGCGATTTGAATATAAGGTGAGAGTATGAATTTTGGATTGAGATATGGATCTCATAGGCTATATCGAACCCCTGAGTTAGGTATTGAATGCCTAAATTGCATATATTATGTGAATTGAATATGTTGATTGTGCTCAGACATGATTGAGGATACCCTGTTGTGGTATTATGCTTTGTACTTGCCTGTGTGTGCTTGTATATGTTTGTGTGTCAGGATCCTTTTTCGGTGGCCATTCGGGGTAAGCACTGATGCTCCTAGGGGGAGGAGAGGTTCTTACTGGTATGGGAGTTGTATGGGTGGCAAACCCCAGCATGCGCGCGCTGGATGTCAAGTCCTTGTATGGCCGGAACCCTGTCCCTGTGTGGCAAGAAGCCTTTATCCTTGTGTGGTTTGGGATGCCCTAGTCCGTGTGTGGCTTAGGAAGGCTTGTCTTTGTGTGGCAAGACGACTTGTCCTTGTGTGGCAAGATGAATAGGCTTACTAATTAGCTTGAGTGTTAACTGTTTACCCTTTGTGCAATCAGTCTTGGAAAACACAGGTGGAAGGGGATGGCCTTTCTTCTTCATTGCCGAGAGCAATCTGATGAGTTCAACCTGATTGTGTACTTCTAATTTTTTCGGAAGTGATTGTAGTCCTCCCTCAACCATAGATTCGGCCCTAACCCTTTTTTATTGGTTCTTGAATTACGTGATCCCCTTTAGTTGTTTAAGAATGATCTAATGTGAAATGGGAGATTTATGTTTAGGGTTTCTGCAGATTTTATGATGTTGTGACCCTACTGAGATTCTTGTAATCTTATACCGTTGTTTTACTATTTTTCAGGCTTAGGTACATCCACTGTCCATGGTACCATTGTGTGAGATCAAGGCTGCACGACGGGGCTATATCGCATCATATTTGAATACTTGTTCCTTATTTACTTGCGCATATAACATGAATGATTGGGCTACTTTCTGGTTTATTTTAAGAACCCTCCTTTGCTTGCTATTTCTGAAATATGTTGGAGGATTTCTTGCTGGTTGTTTGGATCCCTATGGGACTTGTATGTTGTGAACCCAATGATTTAATCTAAAGACTTCCGCTGATGTTAATCCAATGATTTAGCATTCACTCCGTTTGTTACCAGAATATTTGTCCAACATCATGCTCCAATTGTTATTAAACATTAAAACAAACATGCTAAAAGTCGGAAGTTAATGGTAAGCTTGGTGAGATTCAGATAGGTCCTAGGTGTCATTTGGGCTTATTTTGGTTTCATGGCGGCGATGACCTTAATCGGAGCAAATAGTAATAGTTAGGAATTGGGGTCGTCACAGGTTTGGTAGCGGAGCATGGTTTAGGGAAAATAATTTGTTATAAGCTAATTTATTTGTTGATTTTGGTGTTTGTAGGTAAGGACATACGCACACACTCACTCACTTAGGGTCTAATACCGAAAGTGAACTAATGCTAAAATGTGATTGATTTGTAAGATTTAAATGATGCGAATGATAATCTGATGTGATGTTTGTTCATGTCCGTTCTTATGCCTGGTATGCCATGATATGTTTCGGTGAGTGTTTGCTGTGTTTCTTATCATTGCTGAGAATGTGTGTGTTGTTTTATGCATGCTACCGAGTGTCCCTATTTGACTCCTGTATTGCTGAATGTATATGTATATGATTGCTGAATGTATATGTATGTGATTGTTGGTGTGTATTGCCGAATATGGATGTTGTGTGAATCCTTGCTTGCTTGATGTTTGATGATGATTTCTGAGAGTATATATGAGTGTTTATGTAATTGCGGAGAATACCTTTGCATGTGTGCATGTGATTTCCGAAAATTTGTATGTTGCTTTCCAGCATATGCGTATCGTCCGGTGCAGGCCTCTCCACCAGGTACCACTTCTTTTCCTAGTATCGTATTTAGTTATGTGTAAGTAACAATCTTATGCTTAAATAGTATGGCAAGGTTGAACGCTACGAGGGATCGACGGGGTAGGTATGGGGTTCAGGCTGAACAGCAACCCATAGGGCAGAATGAACCCGATGCACATATTGAGCAGGGAGAGCAACTGATTTGTGATCTAGTCTACATCGACTGTGTTGTATGTGTGGGACCGAATGTATTGGAAGTGGATCTGATTCCACTAGACATCCAAGAGCTGGATGTGATCTTAGGCATGGACTGTCTGCAGAAATATCAAGCCCGTATGGAGTGTTTCACCAAGCGTGTGTGGTTCACTTTTCCTGATGGTGCCGAATACTGTTTTGAAGGTGACAGGTGAGTTGTTCTAACTTGCATGATTTCCTGGCTTAAGGAGAAGCGATTAATCAAAAAAGGATGTATAGCGTACCTCGTGCACATACATGATATTTCTAAAGAATCCTCGGATCTGGATTCTGTTCCAGTGGTTCGCGAATTTCCAGAAGTATTTCCAAAAGATATAGCCGGTCTACCACCAGCAAGGGAAGTGGAATTCGGTATTGAGCTAGTGCCTATTACGAATCCGATTTCTATTCCTCCGTATCGTATGGCTCCTGCGGAAATGAAGGAACTAAAAACGCAATTGGAAGATTTGCTGGATCGTGGTTTTATCCGACCTAGTGTGTCACCTTGGGAAGCACCTGTTCTGTTCGTGAAAAAGAAAGACGGTTAGCTGCGATTGTGCATCGATTATCGGCAGCTGAATCGTGTGACTGTGAAAAATAAATACCCTTTGCCGTGCTTCAACGATTTGTTCGACCAACTCTAGAGTGCAGCCGTATTCTCCAAGATCGATCTCAGATCTGGATACCATCAATTGCGAGTACGTGATGCTGATATTTCGAGGACCGCTTTTAGATCGCGATACGGCCACTACGAATTTCTGGTTATGCCATTCGGCTTGACCAATGCACTAGCTGTGTTTATGGACTTGATGAATCGTGTGTTCTGCGAATTCTTGAATAAATTTGTGATAGTCTTCATCGACGACATTTTGATTTACTCAAAATCGGAAGAGGATCATGCTATGCACTTGCGGATTGTGCTTAAAATCCTGAAAGATCGACATTTTTTTGCAAAGTACTCAAAATGCGAATTCTGGTTACGCGAAGTTAGTTTCCTTGGCCATATTGTTTCCACCCAAGGTGTGTTAGTTGATCCAAAGAAGATTGAAGCCATGATTGCTTGGGAACCACCGCGAAGTGTGTTAGAAGTTCGTAGTTTCCTTGGCTTAGTAGGATACTACCGTCGCTTTGTGGAGAATTTTTCATCGCATGCCGAACCATTGACAAAACTGACACACAAGGGTGAGCCGTTCGTATGAAAAGAGAAATGCCAGCAAAGTTTCGAAGAGCTAAAGAATCGGTTAGTTTCTGCACCTATCCTTACCCTACCTGTTTGCGGAAAGGAGTTGTGGTTTACAGCGATGCGTCAAAATCTGAACTTGGATGCATATTGATGCAAGATAGGAAAATCATTGCCTACGCTTCCCGGCAATTGCGACCGTGCAAGAGTAACTATACTATGCATGATTTGGAACTTGCAGCCGTGGTGTTTTCCTTAAAAATATGGCGATATTACTTATACGGCGAGATGTGCCGAATCTTCACTGACCACAAAAGCCTGAAGTACCTCCTCACTCAAAAAGAATTGAATATGAGACAACGAAGATGGGTGGAGCTGATTAAAGACTATGATTTAATCATCGAATATCATCATGGAAAGGAGAATGTTGTTCCTGATGCCCTGAGCCGAAAGTTTCATCCTCCTTTCCCATCAGTTTTGGCCTACATGCGCACCCATTACCTGTCGATGATGTTGGAATTGAAAGCTAACCGTGTGCATCTTGGCACCAATTTTTTCTGGATCATTGTTGGCACGAATCGAAGTCGCACCTACATTAGTTTAAGAAATCTGGAATCAACAATTAGAAGATCCAAAATTTACTGAAATTCGGAAGCAACTTGCTGATGGTGTTGATGCCATAGTTCGTGATTTCAGAATACGAAATGATGAAGTACTAGTCTTCAGAAACTGGGTATATGTTCCACAAAATGTTGATATTCATAACCTTATTCTATCTGAGGTGCATAGTTCAAAGTTCGCTATTCATCCTGAAAGCACCAAGATGTACCGAGATTTGAAGGAGCAGTATTGGTGGCCAAACATGAAACGTCACATTGCTGAATTCGTTGCTCGATGCCTCGTATGTCAACAAGTAATGATCAAACATCAAAGACCCACTGGTCTACTTCAGTCACTTCCGATTCCAGAATGGAAGGGGGAGTACGTCACGATGGATTTTGTGAACGGTTTGTCTAGATTGTGATCGTGGATACAATGCCATTTGGGTGATCGTGGATCGAATGACAAAATCTGCACACTTTCTTCCTATACGTGTGACAGATATACCAGAAAAATTGGCAGTTCGTTACTTGGATGAGATTGTTCGATTGCATGGAGTACCAGTTTCTATTGTTTCAGATCGTGACCCTCGTTTCACCTCACGATTTTGGGAGAAATTCCAGAATGCGCTGGGTTCAAGATTGAATTTCAGTAGAGCATTTCATCTCCAGACTGATGGTCGATCAGAAAGGACGATTCAGGCACTCGAAGACATGCTACGAGCGAGTGTGTTGGATTATCAAACCAGTTGGGATCGATGCCTGCCATTAGCAGAATTTGCTTACAATAACAGTTTTCATGCAAGCATCGGGATGGCACCCTATGAAGCACTATATGGGAGACATTACAGAACTCCCTTTTGCTGGAATGAAGTAGGCGAGAGATGCATAGACAATCTGGAATTGATTGACCAAGTAACAGAACAATTAAGCTTGATCCAACAAAGGCTAAAAACAGCCCAGGATCAGCAGAAAAATTTCGCCGACAATCGACGAAGGGAGCTGGAATTTGCGGTAGGTGACAAAGTAT
Source organism: Passiflora organensis (assembly GCA_019739055.1). NCBI lineage: Eukaryota > Viridiplantae > Streptophyta > Magnoliopsida > Malpighiales > Passifloraceae > Passiflora > Passiflora organensis. The sequence continues at coordinate 407,442 of JAEPBF010000258.1, read as the reverse complement.
TTTTGAAGGTCGCCCCATGGAAAGGAGTCCTTCATTTTCAGCAACGAGGTAAGCTAGCACCTGGCTACATTGGTCCGTATGACATTGTCGAAAGAATCGGCCCTGTTGCATACCGACTTGCCCTACCTCCAAATATGGAAAGAATTCACAACGTATTTCACATTTCAATGTTAAGAAGGTATATGCGAGATCCTGCTCATGTGCTTAAAGAACCGCCAATTGAAGTTGCTGAAGACCTATCCTTTCCCGTAGAGCCACTTGCCATACTAGATCGGTCAGTTCGACAGCTTTGCAGTCGAAGCGTGCCTATGGTACGAGTTGTTTGGCGTAACGGCCAAATTGAGGAACAGTCTTGGGAGACTGAGGAATCTATGCGTGCAAAATTTCTTTACCTGTTTGCTTAGGTACTTACGTTAAAATTTCGAGGACGAAATTCTTGTAAGGAGGGGAAGATGTGAGACCTCGAATTTTGAGTCCTAGAAGTCCAGAAGTCAGTGCAGGTGAAAAGATGATTTTGACTCTAAAGGAAAGGATATGTGATGGCCAAAATTGGTAAGAGTTGTATGGTAGTTAATTCTGGTTTTAATTCCCTTTAATCTAAGTTCTTATAGGTAGATAATTGCTTTAGAAATTAAAATCCCTAAAAATAGGGAAAGATAATTAAAGAATTTAAATCTGGTAATTTTCTTATTTTAATAAAGCCTTTAAAGTAGTAATCTTAATTCCATACCCATCTATTATAAATAGGAAGCCAACCCCACAAAAATCATGCATAGAAAATACACAAAACTCTTATAGCCTAAAACCCTTACACCTCCCTATAGCTGCCAAAATTCGCTGAAACATTAAATCAGCATAACTCTCTCGTTGTTTGTCAGATTCCTGCAAATAATAGCTTGTTCGAAAGCTCTCTTCATCTTATTTTCAACCATCTTTCGTTTTTTGTCGGGAGATTAGTATTTCTTTCTCCAAGATTAAGTTGAAATTTGACGGCACTGCCAAATCTTCTTGAACTTCAGAATAGCATAACTCTTTCATCGTTAGTTGTATCTCTAAAATTAATAGCTTGTTGGAATTCTCTTTTCATCCTCTTTCCAACAGTATCTTTTTTTTTTTTAAAGTTCATATTTCTTTATCAAAAGATAAGTTGAAAATCGGCTGGGGAATTATGTTTTCGGCGGATTTGCCAAAATCTTCTTGAAATTCAGAATAGCATAACTCTTTCATCGTTTGTTGTATCTCTACAAATAATAGCTTGTTAGAAAGCCCTTTACATCTTCTTTCCAACCATATATGTTTTGTTGTTCTTACGTAAATATTTTCTTGTCTAAGGTTAAGTTAAAAATCAGCGACGGAATTAGGTTTTTAGATTTCTACAGTTTTTGTCTTCGGTTGATTTCTATTGTCATTTCGCGTGTTCTTATGATTTCTTAGCATCTATTCATGATTTATAATCCTGAATTTCTTTCTTTTAAATTTCTCTACGGTTAAAATCGAAATTTTCCTATGCGCTACTCTTAGCAACGAAATTTGCATAGTTAACTGGAATGGTAATTCAGGTTGAATCTTGTTAAGTTCCTGGCTATCACATCACATATCCAAAGGGGAGGCACCTGCAGCATCTGATCATTGGTTTTTGATAGGTTTGGTGAGTGGAATTGATAAAGAAATAGGGTAGTCAACTGATTATTGAATATACATGCTTAGTTGTTTTTGTCTTTCCCTGGTGATAATATAGGTGGTTCGGAATTACCAAATAAAGGAAAAAGAGTAGCTTCTTGTTCAGATACAAGAGAGGTAGGATCTACGCCTCATCGGTTTCTCCAGAGATTCCTATTATTTTCTTGATATTTTTGATACCTGCCTTTGTTGTATTGTATGCGATTTGATTATAATGTAAGAGTATGAATTTCGGATCAAGATATGGATCTCATAGGCTATATAAAACCCCTGAGTTAGGTATTGAATGCCTGAGTTGAATATATTATGTGAATTGAATATGTTGATTGTGTTCCGACATGATTGAGGATACCTTGTTGTGGTATTATACTTTGTACTTGCCTGTGTGTGCTTGTACGTGTTTATGTGTCAGGATCCTTTTTCGGTGGCCATTTGGGGTAAGCACTGATGCTCCTAGAGAGAGGAGAGGTTCTTACTGCTATAGGAGTTGTATGGGTCGCAAACCCCAGCATGCGCCCTGTGACGACCCCAATTCCTATCTATTACTAATTGCTCCGATTAAGGTCATCACCGCCGTGAAACCCAAATAAACCCAAATGATACCTTGGACCTATCTGAATCTCACCAGGCTTACCATTAATTTTCGATTTTTATAGCATGTTTATTTTAATTTTTAACAACAATTGGAGCATGATTTTTGACAAATATTCTGGTAACATACGGAGTCAATAAAACATCAGCGGAAGTCTTCAGATTAAATCATTGGGTTCATAACACATAAGTCCCATAGGGATCCAAACAATCAGCAAGAAATCCTCCAACATATTTCGGAAATAGCAAGCAAAGGAGGGATTTGAAAATAAACCAGAAAGTAGCCCAATCATTCATGTTATATGCGCAAGTAAACAAGGATCAAGTACGCAAATGTGATGCGATATCGCCCCGCCGTGCAGCCTTGATCTCACACACTGGTACCACGGACAGTGAATGTACGTAAGCCTGAAAAATGGTAAAAACAACGGTATGAGATTACAAGAATCTCAGTAGGGTCACAGCATCATAAGATCTGCAAAAACTCTAAACACAAATCCCCCAATTCGCATTAGATCATTCCTAAACATCTAAAGGGGATCACGCAATTCAAGAATAAATTAAAAAGAGGTTAAGGCTGAATCTATGTTTGAGGGAGGACTACAAACACTTCCAAAAGTATAAGAAGTACACAGGCAAGTACAACTCATCAGATTACTCTCATCTGTGAAGAAGAAAGGTCATCCCCTTCCACCTGTGTTGTCCAAGACTTACTGCACAAAGGGTAGATGGTTAACACACAAACTAATCAGTAAGCCTATTCATCTTGCCTTGCAAGGACAAGTCGTCTTGCCACACACGAACAAGTCTTTCCAAGCCATACACGGACTAGGGCATCCCAAACCTCGCAAGGATAAGGGCTTCCTGTCTCACAAGGACAGATAACCAGCGCACGCATGTTGGGGTTTGCAACCCATACAACTCCCATACCAGTAAGAACCTCTCCTCTCCCTTGGAGCATCAACGCTTATCCCAAATAGCCACCGAAAAAGGATCCTGACACACAAACATGTACAATCACACACAGGCAAGTACAAAGCATAATACCACAACAGGGTATCCTCAATCATGTCGAAACATAATCAGCATATTCAATTCATATAACATATGCAAGCCAGGCACTCAATACCTAACTCACGGATTTTTTATAGCCTATGAGATCCATATCTCACTATGAATTTCATACTCTCACCCTATAATCCAATCGCATGCAATACAACAAGGGCAGGTAACAAAAACATGAAGAAAATAACAGAGGTCTCTAGAGAAACCGATGAGGCATAGATCCTACCTCTCTTGTCTCTGAACAAGAAGCTACTCCTTTGCCTTTCTTAAGTAATTTCGAACCACCTATATTATCACCAGGCAAAGACGAAAACAAACTAAGCATTCATATTCAATAATGAATTGAATGCCCTATGTCCTTACCAATTCCACTCACCAAACCTATCAGAAACTAGTGATAAGATGCTGCAGGTGACTCTCCCTTGGATGTGTGATGTGATAGCTAGGAACTTAACAAGATTCAACCTGAATTACCATACCAATCACCTATGCAAATTTCGTTGCTAAAAGTTGAGCATAGGACAATTTCAACTTTAAACATAGAGAAGTTTAAAAGAAAGAAATTCATTATCATACATCATAAATAGATTCTAAGAAATCATAAGAACACGCGAAACGACAACAGAAATCAACCGTAGACAAAAACTGTAGAAATCTAAAAAAAAGACCTAATTCCATCACTGATTTTCGACTTAACCTTAGACAAGAAAATATTTATGTCCAAATAACAAAACATATATGGTTGGAAAGAGGATGAAAATAGCTTTCCAACAAGCTATTATTTCTAGGGATCCGACAAATGATGAGAGAGTTATGCTATTCTGAAGTTCAAGACGATTTGGCAAAAACCTAATTCCGCTGCCGATTTTCAACTTATCTTTAGAAAAAGAAATACTAACCTCCTGATGAAAAATTAAATATGGTTGGAAAGAGGATGAAAAGAAATTTCCAACAAGATATTATTTGCAGGGATCAAATGAAAGATAAGAGAGTTATGCTGGTTTAAAATTTCAGTGAATTTTGGCGGTTATAGGGAGGTGTAGGGTTTTAGGCTTATACGAATTTTGTGTGTTTTCTCTGAATGATTTTTGTGAGGTTGGCTTCCTATTTGTAATGAATGGGTATAAAATTATAATTACTACTTTTAAGATTTTGTTAAAAATAAGATAATTACCAGATAATTAAATTCTTTAATTATCTTCTTCTATTCTTAGGGATTTTAATCTCTAAGGCAATTATCTATCTATAAGGACTTAGATTAAAAGAAATTTATACCAGAATTAATTACCATACCACTCTTACCAATTTCGGCCATCACACATCCTTTTCTTCAGGTGCAAAATCATCTTCTCACCTGCACTGGCTTCTGGACTTCTAGGACTCAAAATTTGGGGTCTCACACGCGCGCTGGATGTCTGGTCCTTCTGTGGCCAGAACCTTGTCATTGTGTGGCAGAAATCCCTTATCCTTGTGTGTTTTGGGATGCCCTAGTCCGTGTGTGGCTTGGGAAAACTTGTCATTGTGTGGCAAGATGAATAGGCTTACTGATTAGCTTGTGTGTTAACTGTTTACCCTTTCTGCAGTAAGCCTTGGACAACACAGGTGGAAGGGGATGGCTTTTCTTCTTCATTGCTGAGAGCAATCTGATGAGTTTTACTTGCTTATGTACTTCTGATTTTTTGGAACTGATTGTAGTCCTCCCTCAACCATAGATTCGGCCCTAACCCTTTCTGATTGGTTCTTGAATTGCGAGATCTCCTTTAGATGTTTAGGAATAATCTAATGTGAATTTTATAAGGGGGGGAGGATGTGAGACCCTGATTTTTGTGTCCTAGAATTCTAGAAGCTAGTGCAGTTGAAAAGGGCATTTTTCCCATAAAGAAATGGATGTGTGATAGCCAAAAATGGTGCTGAAGGTTTAATGCTCATTTCCGAATTCATTTCTCCTTTTTTTAATTTCCTTCTTTATTCATTTGTATCTTAAATGATAATCTCCTAAAATTAAGAGATAAACCTTAATGATTATCTCCATATATCTAGCCTTAAAAGTAGGAAAATTAAGTCCCATTATACCCTATAAAAGGAGGTATTTGGCTATACTTAGATGCCACACCAAAAACACACAAAATCATCATGCAATCAAACTCTCCTCCCTACCCTTACTGCAAAAATTCTTCAAACATTCGTCTAGCTGAATTTATTGATCCATAATCAGAGTTTTGTAAATAATAGCTTGTTGGAAACCTCTTTCCATCCTCTATCTTGCTATCTTGGTTTCATCATTAGAAGGTTAGATTCTCTTTGTACTTTTCTTATCACAATTTCTTAGAGTTTGGAACCAAAATCTTTTGATTAATTCTTCAATTGGTTTCTATTGTTGTTCCTCTTGTTTGTATGATTGTTTGGCCCCTATTCATTTTGTAATATCATGACTTTATCCTTTTAATCTTCCCTATGTATGAAATCAGCATGTGCTTGCCCTATTGTTGCCGATTTTTGCTAATTGCTTTGCCTATTAGTTTATGATCTTGTTCATTTTAGTTGTATGTGTATTTGGCACCTAATCCTTGCATATTATCATGAAATTACAACCCCTAAACCCCTTATGCATGAAATCAGAATTTGCTCTATTGCCTTATCTTAGTGCTGAAAATTGCATGGTTAATTGGAATGGTAAATCAGGTTGATTCTTGTTGTGTTCCTGGTTATCACATCACACATCCAAGGGGGAGGTTATTGCGGTATCTGATCACTCATTTCTGATAGATTTGGTGAGTGGAACTGGTAAGGAATTAGGTTGTTTATTGGGTTTCTGAATTGTGTATGCTTAGTATTGTTTTGTCTTTGCTTTATGGATATATAGGTGGTTTGGATCCCCTTAAAAAAGGCAAAGGGATAGTTACTTATTCAGAGACAAGAAAGTTAGGATCTATACCTCATCGGTTTCTCCAGAGATCCTAGTAGTTTGATTGATCAATTCGTTAATTGTCTATGCTATTGTGTATGCGCATGCATTGTTTATAGTATGCATGAGTTGCGGATTGACTTGAGGATCACCTAGGCAATTTCAAACCCTTGAGATAGGTTGTGTGTGCCTAATTCGCATGTGTTGTGTGCATTGAACATGCTGATTGTGTTCTGATATGATTCAGGATTACCTATTCTGGTGTTATGCCTTGTACTTGCTTGTGTGTGTTTGTACATGATTGCGTGTTAGGATTCTTTTCTGGTGGTCGTTCGGGATAAGTGCTAATGCTCTTGAGAAGAGGAGAGGTTCTTACTGGTACGGGAGTCGTATGGGTGGCAATCCCCAGTATGTGCACACTACATGCCTAGTCCTTGTGTGGCTAGATGTCTTGTCTTGTATGCTGGCAGGTTGCCTTTATCCTTGTGTGGTTTGGATGCCCTTATCCTTGGGTGGTTTAGATGCCTAGCCCTTGTGTGGCTAGATACCTTGTCCTATGTGCTACCAAGATGAATGAGCTTGCTGATTAGATTGTGTGCTAACTATTTACCTTCGTGCAGCTAAGCCTTGGACAATACAATTGGAAGGGGATGGCCTTTTTGTTAATATGATCGATTGACAAATTGGCTGCCTCACATACTTCTGATTTTTGGAAGTATTTGTAGTCCACTCTCAGCCTATGACTTTCAGCCCTACCACTATTATGCTTGTGTGAGGGTTGTTTCATACCTCTTTAGTTGCTTAGGCAAATCTGATATTTTTTGGGAGATTTTTGTTTAGATTTTTGTAGATCTTATGATATTGTGACCCTACTGAGATTTTTGTAATCTCATTCTACTTTTTTACCATTTTTCAGGCTTAGGTACATCATTTGTTCGTGGTACCAGTGTGTGAGATCAAGGCTGCACGGCGGGATGATATTGCATCACATTCGCATCCCTTCTTCCTTGATTGCTTACGCATATAACATGAAGTTTGATTGGACTACTTTCTGGTTCTTTGAATACCTTCTTTGCTTGTTTGTTTCCGAAATTTATTGGAGGATTACTTAATGGATTTTAGATCCCTATGGGACTTGTGTGTTGTGATTCCTTTGATTTATTATAAAGACTTCCACTGAAATTTTATTCACTCCGTATGTTTCTAGAATATTTGCTCATTATCATGCTCCAACCTTTAAAAAAAGGCATAAAGAAAGAAACTTAATAAAATCAGAACTTAGAGTGGATAAGTCTTTGTGGGATTCAGATAGGTCCTAGGTTGGGCTTGTTTGGGTTTCTAGACGGTAAAGGTCCTAATAGGTTGGATTTGGGTCCTTACAACTCATTCCAACCTTATTACCTCATGATTGACGTCTCCATGCCACGTTCCTAGACCTGAAGAGCTCTCAAGGGTTGCATAGGTTACCCTATGCGGACTCGGTACATTCCACATGCCGATATCGATTCCCAAATCCGCCTAGTACATTTTATGTATTTCAACAGTCCAAGTATAGCAAACAGGCATATTTATGCAATTCGTGGCATATCTATTAGGCATATTTAATGCACGTTTATCCTTTTATCATGCTTAACACAATACATGACCAGCACACACATACAATTTTCAATTATTTGTTTTATATTATTCACATTTTAAACTTTCATGCTAACAATTTATCAAGAAAAAGAAGATTTCGTCCATTCACGTATTTTGATACCCATTAGCAGTTGATGGCGTTCCAGACCTATTCCTCTAGGTCCTACCATTTTAGATGTTCACCTACGCATAATATTTCTGCATTCTCAATAAACCATTCACATATCATTATAATACATAAAATAACGTGCCAAACTCCTTAAATTGGCATGTTTCAACTCGATAGTCAACCTGAGAAATAACCAGGTGATTTTTCTTCTTTTTTTTATTTCCTCAAAACTTGTTTGATTTAATTAATCCATCAAATCAAGTTTAATTCTTTAAAATTTGGTATCACTAGACACCAAACTAAATATAGCATTTTATGTAATTTTTCTGGAAATATTCCCAATTTTCTACTATTTTTCCTAAATTTTATATACTTTCTTGCCATTTTTCAGACTTTATTTAATTTAGACTAATAAGAATTCGCCATGTGGCAGCATCTGGTGCTCCCAGTCCCACAGCCATACCTATTTCCAGACTTGCAAGTGTCACACACAGAGCATGGATGTGAGACTCCGACCCTTTCTAGTTTAGATGTCTAGGAAGTCTAGTATCTGATGCAGTTGAAATGACTATTTTACTCTAAAGAAATGGATGCATGATGGACTAAAATGATTGTTGCCAGATATTTCCTATTTTAATTCTGGTATTTTTATATTAATTATCCTTAGTTTTATCTCTTATTATTTAAGGTATTAAATAATTCTTCCTTTTAAATAGAATATCTTTTTTAATAGATTTATCCATTTTAATAAAATTATCCATCTAATATAATTATTCTTTAATTTTCTTTTTAAGCTTAAAAGTAAGGATTTATCTATGAGCTAAACCTCCTTAGACACCTATAAAAGAGTGGTCAGCCTATCCCACCTAAACATACCAAAACTCACATAGAAATTTCGTAATTTATCTCTTTCTTCACAATTTCCGATTTTTGCCTAAACCCTAGCCGAAACTACTTGATCTTCATCTTGGCATAACTCTCTCATCCTTTATCGCATTCTTGCGAATAATAGCTTGTTGGAAAGTTCTATTCATAATTTTTCCAACCATCTTGGTTTTTTCATCTGGAGGTTAGTTTTTCTTTGTTAAAAGTTAAATCGTATCTTGACGGAATTGCCAAAATCTGATTGAACTTCAAAATAGCATAACTCTCTCATCCTTTGTCGGATTCTTGCGAATAACAGCTTGTTGGAAAGCTCACTTCATCGTCTTTCCAAAAATTCTTGTTTTTTCATATGAAGGTTAGTTTTTCTCTGTTAAAAGTTAAATCGTATTTCAGCAGAATTGCCAAAATCTGTTTGAACTTCAAAATAACATAACTCTCTCATCCTTTAACAGATTCTTGTGAATAATAGCTTGTTGGAAAGCTCTTTCCGTTCTCTATCCAGAAATATTGGGTTTTCATTCTGGAGATTAGTTTTCCTTTTCTGTAATTTAGGTCGAAATTCGGCGGGATTAGGTTTCAAAATGTGTAATTTTGCCTTCAATTGATTTATGTTATTGTTCCTCTTGTTCATATGATTGTTTAGCATCCATTCATGAATTTAAAATCATGAATTCATTCTTTTAATCTTCCTTATTCATGAAATCAGCATGCCCTACCTTTTCCCTATTGATGCCTGTCTTGATCAATTGATGAACCTATTGGATTCTGACCTTGTTTCTTTTGATTGTACATGTTATAAACACCTATTCCTTTCTTAACTTCATGAAATCACAACCCCTAACCTCTCTAATGTTAAAATCACAAGTTTCCCTATACACCTTAAGGTGTTGCCGAAATTTGCATATTGAATTAGGGTGAAATATCAAGTAGATTCTTACTAGGTTATTGGCCATCACACACCCATTTAGGGGAAAGATATTGCTGGATTTAGGTAGGTTAATTGATAAAGATTCCCAGTGCCTTTGGTTTTTAATTAAGTAGTCTTGTGGCTTAGTATTGTGTGGTCTTTGCCTTGTAATTGTTTAAGATATTCTGATCTTATTGGAAAGGCAAAGGATTGCATTTGATTCAAACACGTGAGAGGTAGGATCTATGCCTCATTGGTTCCTTTGGTTACCCTATTGTTTGATTGTTTGAATATGAGTGAATTCGATTGCCTATCTTGGTTATATGCTTGCGGAATGTGTGATTATAATGATAGGGAATCTCGGAAATTAATAGAAAAATAGGTTGTCTGATTCGGTTATCACTTTGAAGGTTGATTTTTGATTTGTATTGTGATTTGATTGAGGATACTTTGTTGTGATTTGTGTATGCGTATACTATGTGTGTATGTGCCCTGTTTGTACTTTGTTTGAAGGATCCTTTTGTCACTGGCCATGCAAGGTAAGTATTGTTGCTCCTAGGGAGAGGAGAGATGCTTACCGAACCGGGAGGTTTATGGGTGGTTATTCCCAGTAAGAGCTCGCTGGATGCCTTGTAGGCCGGTTCAAGTATGGACATCAGGAAGCCTTTTAGGCCAGTTCGAGTTTGGACATGAAGATGCCCTATATGCCAGTTCGAGTCTGGACGTTAGGTTGCCCCTGTTTGAGAGTGACAAGATGACTTGTATGCGCTGCTACAAGAGTGCTCCTAGGTCAGTTCAAGTCTGGATGTCGAAGACAACGAAAAGGCTTGCTGCAATATTGATTGTCTAACCATTTACCCTTTGTGCAGCAAAGCCTTGGACAATATAGGTGGAAGGGGATGACCTTTTCTTTTCCTACTACCGAGAGTAACCTGATGAGTTTTCCTGCCTGTGTACTTTTGATTTTCGAAAGTGTTTGTAGTCCACCCTCAGCCTTAGTTTCGGTCCTAACCCTTTTGATTGATTCTTGAATTGCGTGATACCCTTAGATGAGTAGGGATGATCTGATATTGTTTAGGAGATGTTTGATTGGGAATCTCTAGGACTTATGATACTGTGACCCTTGAGATTTTTGTAATCTCATCCCTTCTTTTCTCCCCATTTGTAGGCTTAGGTGTGTACTTTGTTACTGATACCAAAGGTGTGAGATCAAGGCTGCACGGCTGGATGAATTTGCATCCCTTTTCTATTGCTTGCGCATGCTATGTCTTTGAACTTATGTGGATTTGCATTCTGGCTTTCCAATCCCACTTTCTCTTTTTGTTGCTTCCGAAATATGCATGATAGTATTGGTTGATGTTTTGAGATTCTTATGGGACTTTTGTGTTATGTTTCCACTTGTTTTGAGTATTAATATAAGTCTTCTGCTGATGTTTTCTTTCACTCCGTATAACCCAGAATTTCATTAATGTATGAATATGCTCCAACCTTTAAATAATATATAAATCAACCAATAAAATTGACAATTAGGTGACTTGAGCCTTGTGGGATTCAAATAAGACCTTGCGAGAGCGGGCTTATTTGGGTTTCATGGCGGTAAGAGTCCTAATAGGTTGAGTTTGGGTTCTTACAATGGCATGCTTTGTCTTTGCCTCATTTCAAACCTAGACGTGTCACAAACAAGGCACGACATGCATTGCCCGAGCCTAACTCTGAACCAACACATGGCTTATCCCTAAACTGACACGATACATCCGAACCTCAAGTTTGGATGCCTCCTATCTGTCTAATCGATCGACACGCCGCCTGCACATGCAAGCAACATGTCGTTCACTTCACAGGTTTAACGACCAATCACTCAGGCATACCTCAGATGACATATCATCAAAGGTTATCTCCTTCCTCCGGTCGCTGGATTTTGCAAATGATATGAATACAATCTATACGCTGGAATCCCTAAATACTAGCTCAAATCCGATAAAAAGTATACTAAAATGAAGCCTAAGACACCTCAAACCTAACCACACAAACGTTAATGAAACTAAAGAACTAAAACAACAAAATCAAAGAGTAGAACACCCAGATTTCCTAGTTGATTTATTACCTTAAACCGACCGAGAAATCGTCAGATTTAGCTAAAAATGACATAAGCAAGTTTATGAAAGTTAGGGGAAGACTTCGGCACAAGATCTCTTGCTCGATATGAACTAAGGAAAAAATCCCTGAAATCTCAATCTAACCTATGCTTACTACGTCTTAAATGACATCATATGGCTTCTCTTCAAAACAGCATTGTTTCGTCTGAAACAACGTATCCTTACCTTGCATTGTCAAAACTATACGGGTGGGTGTTGTTTTGACCAATCCTGGTCAAAACGACATCTCCTCCCATCTTTTTTACTTAAATACTCTTATATTAATATAATACTATATTTATATAATAATAATATATTCCATAAATACTAAAACTTATATAAAATCCACAATAATTTATATATATCTCTGAAAAATATATCAAAAATTTCTATAAATTCCTTTTGAATAGAGGAATCCATCAAACTAAAAATGATATTTTGCTCATGAATATATAATTTACTAAAAATCAAAAACATCATAATACCCCTTAAAAAAATCATAAAAATTATAAATACTCTTTCGAAATTTTTTTGAAAATTTATATAATCTTAAATATATCCAAATAGACCAATCCATGGTCATAAGATTCCAAAATTAAGAATACAACCTCTATTATAATTTTCCAATCATAAGTAGGTAATTAAGATAAATTCTAAATATTAATATTTTCCTCAAAATTATCCAATTTACCCCTTAATTTCACAGTAAAATCTCAACCCATGAGGCTAAGGCTCACTGATGATATTGATCCTCAAATGGACTTCCCGACCCATATAACATAAAAAATATCAAGTTCTCACAACTAGTATGCCCAAAAATCTATCGGGGTAGATTACAAAGCACTCTTAAGTAACCTTCGCTAAAGGAAAAACGAAAACACACTGGCAATCAATTTTTAATTTTAAAATACATATATTCCCCTACTACTAGTGATATTCGACATTGAATGGAGAAAATACACTATTACACTCAATCACTACTCCACATATACATATAAACACATAGCCTGCTAAGTCATAGTAAATTCAGGCAGCTTGCTAAGTCATATCAAATTCAGGACCACATATATAATCCATCCATACAACAATTTTAGGTAAGCAATATTCTCCTCAGCTGGGATTCCATGTATTTATCTTGCTCTGGCCAATCATGAATCCTCAATTCCAAATTGTTCCCAAGAAACATATATATTTTGTTTGCACATAGTAAAACTAAACACTTATGGACATTCATCTAAGGTTGATTCAGGTCTTTAATAATGTTTATTTGGTGTTTGAAAGGTTTAACGTAGCTTTGGAAGTGTCAAGATGAGGTACATGGGCTGTAGGAAAAGTACAGGGGCAGTAGGAAAAGGTACATAGCCATGTACTATCTGGAAATAGGGTGTGTACTCAGTGCACGGCCTGAGTACACAGCTACATACTTCTCAACAGAGAAGTACAGGGGCTACTAGGAAAAATACACGGGCATGTGCTCTTCTGGACAGGATGTGTACTTCGAAAATCATTCAAAAACATACCTTAAATCCACCCAAACCCTAACGAACCCTCTCAAAAGTTTCTTGACAACAAAATACACCTCACAAGTCACAAAACTTATAGTTCTAAACTTAGTCAATCACAAGGGTAAGTTCATCTCATCATATGCCCTCCCAAAAATGCACAAACACACAACTATCATGCTTAGGGGTTCAAATATACATTTAATGTATCTAAATCATGGCAATCAAGTTCATGAATGTATTATAATCGTAATTCACAATGTATGTACGACCTCCATTCAAAACCAAGCAATTTTCCATATTTTATCTCAACAAACCAAAATATTTTTGTGTAAGCCAATGAAAACATAAACTCTCACCTCTTGTCATGTAGACGACTCAACAAACAATACCTTTGACCTTATGAACTGCACCAGCACCGCCTAAGCACACAAACCAAACCAAAGCAATAAGAAGCTTAAAATAGACAAAATCGATAAAGGACTAAAAATTGGAAACGCAGCCTAAAACACCCCTTAGACACTCAAACTAACTCTCAAATTACACAACCAACACTCCAGGGTCACAGCCCAAGCAATCTAAGAAGAGGGAATAATCACCCTCTCCTCGCGCATGCCGTTCAAGGCTCAAAATCAACCTCCAAGCTCAACCAACAACACCCTAGGGTTTCTCAGTCCCCAAACATCCTTTACAACACAAAAATAATCAAACCCAAGCAAGGAAACCAGATAATTACATCAATTTCATCAAAATCACAAAACCTCCAAAATTACCGAAAATGCCATCAAGAACTCAAAACACTCACCCATTGATCAAAAAGTGTTTTCATGCAATCCAATCCATCAAACCAAGGTAGAAACATCAAATTCCAACCAAATCAGTAGTTAATTGATAAAGAAATCAAGGATTTAAGGCACTTACCATAAAATCCCAAAAAATGCCCTAACACCAAAAACAATTTGATTTTTGCTCCTCAATTAAAAAATAATAGTGAAAATCGATTAAGGGAGGTTAGGAATGTGTTGAGGTTGATTTCCAATGGTTCTCTTTGAAAGAAAGTTAAAGAAAAATGAAAAATGGGTTCTTTGGGAGGTGAGAAAAGAGAGATGGCATGAGAAGGGAGTGAGAAAGAGGTAGAAGACTGCGAGTGGGTTTTAATAGTTAAAACAATTTCTAAGTGTTGGGTTCGACTAGCCTTCTATACTTTGCGCGCAAAATCCCGAAAAAACCCAAACAGAATATTTTAAAGGCTTAATATGCCCCAAATGGGCCATGAAATATTTAAAACCATAAAACATAAAAAATAGGCTCAATAAATAGTAAATGGTCTCGAAAACAATAATTTGGCTCGAAAATAATAATTGGGCTCAAAAAAGGTTAATTGGTCCAAAGGCTCATGATCACAAAAATGGACCCAAAACCAACCCAATCAATTTTCATTGACTGAAACCTCGACCACTCAACCTATACCACTCGTTAAGACAACTAGACACACAACTAGGCTTCCTATGACTGTGTCCACCTCACTAGTTAACTCTTAGATAAAACGGCCCACCTCGGTCAACTAGTCAAAAATTCTGATAAACCAATCTAATCACCCTAACTGTACAATCATGTTGCCTAGGCACTCGAAAGGATGAGGTCCCACATTGATTTTCTAACTCTTTGATTTTCTTTCAAAGAAACTCATTAGGAATCAATCCTAAACACTTTGCTAACCTCCCAAGGTTAATTTCCACTACTAGTTTTGGATTGAGGAGCGAAATTCAGATTGTTCTTGGTGTAAAGACATTTTTAGGGATTTTGTGGTAAGTGTCTCAAATCCTTGATTTCCTTGTCGATGTTTGGTTCATTTAGTTGGCATTTGATGTTTTTTATTAGTTTGGTGGATTATATTACATGAAAATACCCTTTGAATCATAGGTGAGTGTTTAAAGTTTTTAATGGTATTTTTTATAATTTTTTAATTTTTTGATTTTAGTGGAATTGATGGAATAGATTGATTTCTTTGCTTGGATTTTATTGATTGAGTGTTGTGAAGTTTGTTTGTGAACTAAGAAACCTAAAAGCCCCAATAGGTTTCATAATTCCATAGTACTCATCAATATCACATGAGCTACTATGCCTCAAAAACTTATCGTGGCCGATCACAAACCACCCTTGAGTCACCCCCGCTAAAAGGTAACTAAGAGCCCACTGGTAGTTAAATTTTCACTTTAAAAATATGTATAAACCCCATACTGTTAGTGTTATCCGAAATCAAGTAGAGAAAACACACTATCACTCTTAATAACCGTTCTATACATATACATGTACACATAGTCTACTAAGTTATAGAAAAATCGGGCGGCCTGCTAAGTCATAGCAAACTTAGACATAAACATAAAACTCATCCATACAACAACAATAAGTAAGGTAACATTCCCCTCTGTTGGGATTTCGTATACCTACCATACATTGGACAAATAAAATTGTCAATTCCATGTTACACCTAGGAAAATACTTATATCATATCTTTATATAAACTGAAATGCATGTAATGATCATGTGTGCATCATCATCACCATTGGTTCTTACAATATCAAGGCATGTTTCTCAAGGCCTCACAACACTCATAAATGTATGACAAAAGGTTATACTCATCTCTAGGCTTCACTTGGAATGAAATCAGGCTTTTTCAGGAAGTTTTGTTGGGATCGACCAGTCTGTGTATCTCCACCGACCGGTCGGTGAGCTCTTGGCAGAAAATTTTACATGAACCGACCGATTAGTGGGTATCAATTGACTGGTCAGTGGGCTTTTGACAATGAACCGATCGGTCGGTGTATCTCAACTGAGCAGTCGGTGGGCTCTCGGCAGGGTGTTCAATCTAGTCATTTTTCTGGGTTTCTCATGGGTTTTCACTCAACTTTTGGTGTATAATCTCACCCAAAATGAACCCTCTCAACACACCCTATATCCACACACAATATGTCCACAAACCAAGGTCTCAAATCCAATAGCACACTCTCCAAAACAACAGTATAATTGCTCACCAACCAATAATGCATCAATCGCATACAGCACATACACCAGTAATACCAAAAACAATGCATAAGTAACACCAGATTATTTGATGTATAAATCACATGATAAACATACAATGAGCCTAGTATGATCATCAATCACAATGCATATATAACCTCTATTCAAAACCAAGCATTTGATCATATTTTAATTTAACAAAAACAAAGCATTTCCATTTAAATGAATGAAACATTAACTCCCACCTCTTGTCACGCAGACTACTCAACGACAATACGCTTGCTCTTATTAACAGCTCCAACACCACATAATGCACACACACACAAGGCTAAGCACAAAATTGAAACAGTAAAAAAGAAATGACAAAACTAGAAACAACCTAAAGACCCAAAAAACTCACAACTTACACTACAGCTCATCAGCCTACAAACTCAGAAATTCAACCAAGAGGATGAATCATCCTCTCCTCAAAGATGCCACTCATGGATCATCATCAATCTCCCAACTCATCTAACAACCCAATTGGGTTCTTCAACCCACAATCATCCTCTACAATCCACAACCAATCAATCATAAGGAAGGAACTCAACCAAATCCACAAATTCTAGCAAAATCACCAAACCGCATATTTACTGAAAATACCATCGAAAACTCTAATCAATCACCCAAGAATCAAATGATGTTTCCAGGCAATCTAAACCATCATACTATTTTAGAAACATCGAAACAAACCTAAAGAAACTAGCAATCAACCAAGGAAACCAGAAATTAAGGCACTTACCAAGAAATCCCTAAATATGTCCTAACACAAAGAATAGGGGAAAAACCAACTCTTCAATTCGGAACTATCAGTGCAAAACAATCACGAAAGTTTAGGAAAATATCTTGGAGTAATGCTCATCAGGTTTCTTTGTAGGAAAATCAAAGATGAAGAAAATAGGTTATTTGGAAGGGGAGAAGGAGGAACTTGTGTGAGAGAGAAGAGAGGGAGGTTAGGCTTTCAACAATTAGAAAATTTTCATAGTGTTGGGTTGGGCTGGCTCTTTTATAATCCGAGGCTAAAATCCCATGAAAACCAGAAACAAAATGGTTTAAGGCTCGATAAGCCTCAAATGGGACATAAAAATGTTTAAAACCATTAAACATCAAAAATAGGTTTCAAATATTTAACTGGGCTCAAGAAATAATAAATGGGCTCAAAATGTGTTAATCGGCTCAAAGGCCCATGGTTACTCAAAATGAACCCGAAATTGGCCTAAATTGATTTCTACTTGCTCAAACCTCAAGACTCGACCCAAAACACTCGCTAAACACCTAGACACACACACCTTGCCTTTCTATGACTATATCTGACCTCAAGTCAATGCAAGGGTCAATGGTCAAACTCTTTAGTCGAAAGTTAAACCAAGAAAAATCAAGTTCTCACACTAAACGATCTCACTAACTAGGCACTAAGAAGGGACGAGGTCTCACATGCATTGTCTGAAAAGTTATGTGAGTATGCCACATTTTGACTGTGACTGTGCTGCATTTTCTTTAACTCATCGAGTCTTGATTTCCATGCTAGTATGTGTGTTTAATAAGTGGATGATTGTCTTGTGTTCTATGAATATGTTTTTCCTGTCTTCTCACCTTGTAGGTTTCTACTAGTCTTTGGTATGATTGTAAGGTAAATGAACAAAAGCTCACTCTTAGGCATAGCATGAAGGCTTAAGTTGATTACGAGAATTCGAGGTATCGTATGTAAGATTTGCATTCATAGTTGTTTCCACTAAGTCTGCTTGGTTGGTTGGGTTGTTCATATACCAATGACGCTAAATTCGAGCAAGTAATCCATATAATATGCTCATTTTTGAATTAGACATTCCCTGGTAGTTGCTATTAAACTTAATTATTTTACAACGTCATCCAGATGACGTAGTGTTTTGTTTTAAAATTTTGCTACTCATTTTATCAATGAATTCTTTTATTATCATCTGTATTTTAGTTTTATACCACTAGCCTTGTAGGTTTGCGAAATGCATTGCTGTGTGACGTGGTAGTGTATCATCGAGTAACCTTCATAAATAGAGTGTCCTCTATTATTTGAGAGAACACCAATGAGTCAATCATCTCTATCATTTCGATAGTCATTGAGTGTATCTTATAGGTCCATTTCTGCTTAGTCCTCTAGGTTGAGCAATCATCATTCTGGAATATATCTCGATGTTGGGAATTCATTTCCATATTATACACCATTTGATTTTTATGCCTATCTACTTGGTAGTATCTCTTGTATGAGATCTATTTAAAGACCTTATCCATTCTTTTGTTTCAGATTGTTAGTCGTTATCTATATGCATTGTTTTCAGTTTGCAAAGTCACCTCATAATCATCACCCGATTGGGTAACATATGAGTGCGACATAAGTTTGAGTTGTCACTTGTTTGCATAAGGGATCATTGTATCTAATTGCTATAAGGTTCGAAATAAATAATGTGGCACTATATAAATGAGCTTACTTATTTTGTCGTGAATTTTTCAGTAAGGGGAAACTATGAATATATATACCATACTAATCTTGATTTCAGATTCAAAGTTATGGGAGGAGCAAGAAAGATCGCATATATAATTGAATGTAAGTTTATATTGTAAGAACCAGAAATTTCACGCTGCTTGAGCACGGAAGCTCAATCGAGGATTGTTACAGCTAATGGGCCTTAGCTCACAGGTTGAGACTTTTATTATGGAATTAAGGAGTAAATTGAGAAATTTTGAGGAAAATAGTAATCTTCAGAATTTATTTTAACTATCTATTTATGATTGAAAAATCACAAATGAGGTTCAAAAGTGGAGCTTCCTTTAGCAATTTCGTAATCACGATAGGAAGTGTCTCAGCCTCATGATGTGTCAGCTGTACAAGTTCAAGTGGAGGAATAGGTTCTTCCACTGGTACAGGTGTAGGAGCATTCTGAAATTGCGCTTCCATAAGTTGCTGATTTGCAGCAATTCCTTGTAATACGTTTAAGATTTGTGCCATGACAGGATCAATGACTGGTGCCTCAGATTGGTTTTCAGGCTCAGCTTTCCCTTCCTACTCATTTTGTTCATTCGGCTCCTCTTGCTCAACAGGTTGGTGTTCAACTTGAATCTCAAAACTACCTCGTTGATCCCTTCTTAGCCTAAAGCGTGCCATACTACACGAATACACCATTATTACTCAATATATAACTAAATATGATAAACAAAAGTGGTACCTGGTGGAGAGGCATGCATCGGATGATACACATAGGCTAGAAAGCAACATACAAATTTTCGGAAATCATATGCACACATGCAAAGGTATTCTTGGCAATTCTATCAACATTCATATATATACTCTCGAAAATCATCCATATTTGGCAATACACACTAGCAATCACATACATATACATTCAGCAATATAGGAGTCAAATAGAGACACTCGACAGCATGCATAAATCAACACACACATTCTTAGCAATGATAAGAAACACAACAAACACTAACCGAAACATATCATGGCATACAAGACATAAGAACATACATAAACAAACATCACATCAGATTATCAGTCTCATCATTTAAATCTTACAAATCAATCCCATTTTTGCATTAGTTCATTTTCGGTATTAGCCCCTAAGTGAGTGAGTGTGTGCGCATGTTTTTACCTAAAAACACAATATCAACAAATAAGTTAGCATATAACAAATTATATTCCCTAAACCATGCTCCGCTACCAAACCTGTGACAACCCCAATTCCTAACTATTACTATTTGCTCCGATTAAGGTCATCACCGTCGTGAAACCCAAATAAGCCCAAATTACACCTAGGATCTATCTGAATCTCACCAGGCTTACCATTAACTTCTGACTTTTAGCATGTTTATTTTAATGTTTAACAACAATTGGAGCATGATATTGGACAAATATTCTGCTAACATACGGAGTGAATAAAACATCAGCAGAAGTCTTTAGATTAAATCATTGGATTCATAACACACAAGTCCCATAGAGATCCAAATAACCAGCGAGAAATCCTCCAACATATTTCAGAAACAGCAAGCAAAGGAAGGATCTTAAAATAAACCAGAAAGTAGCCCAATCATTCACGCTATATGCGCAAGTAAACAAGGAATAGGTGTGCAAATGTGATGCGATATCGCACCGCCATGCAGCCTTGATCTCACACACTGGCACCACGGACAGTGGATGTACCTAAGCCTAAAAAATGGTAAAAAAATAATGGTATGAGATTACAGGAATCTCAGTAGGGTCACAGCATCATAAGATCTGCAGAAACCCTAAACACAAATCTCCCAACTCACATTAGATCATTCCTAAACAACTAAAGGGGGATCACACAATTCAATAACCAATCAAAAAAGGGTTAGGGACAAATCTATGGTTGAGGGAGGACTATAATCACTTCGGAAAAATTAGAAATACACAGGCAGGTAGAACTCAGCAGATTGCTCTCGGCAATGAAAAAGAAAAACCATCCCCTTCCATCTGTGTTGTCCAAGGCTTACTGCACAAAGGGTAAACTGTTAACACACAAGCTAATCAGTAAGCCTAGTAAGTCATCTTGCCACACAAGGACAAGTCTTCCCAAACCACACACGGACTTGGGCATCTAAACCACACAAGGATAAGGGTTTCCTGCCACACAAGGACAGGGTTCAGTCGTCTTGCCACACAAGGACAAGTCTTCCCAAGCCACACACGAACTAGGGCATCCAAACCACACAAGGATAAAGGCTTCCTGCCACACAAGGATAGGGTTCAGTCGTCTTGCCACACAAGGACAAGTTTTCCCAAGCCACACACGAACTAGGGCATCCAAACCACACAAAGATAAGGGCTTCCTGACACACGGATAGGGTTCCGGCCACATAAGGACAAGACATCCAGCTCGCGCATGCTGGGGTTTGCCACCTATACAACTCTCATACCAGTAAGAACCTCTCCTCTCCCTAAGAAAATCAGCGCTTGCCCCGAATGGCCACCGGAAAAGGATCCTGACACACCAACATGTACAAGCACACACAAGCAAGTACAAAGCATAATACCATAATAGGGTATCCTCAATCATGTCAGAACACAATCAGCATAATAAATTCACATAACATATGCAACTAGGCATTCAATACCTAACTCAGGGGTTTGATATAGCCTATGAGTTCCATATCTCAATCTGAAATTCATACTCTCACCCTATAATCAAATCGCATGCAATACAACAAGGGCAGGTATCAAAAACATCAAGAAAATAACAGGGGTCTCTGGAGAAACCATTGAGGCGTAGATCCTACCTCTCTTGTCTCTGAACAAGAAACTATTCATTTTCCTTTATTAGGTAATTCCTAACCACATATACTATTACCAGGCAAAGACGAAAACAAACTAAGCATGCATATTCAATAATCAATTGAATACTCTATTTCCTTACTAATTCCACTCACCAAACCTATCAGAAACCAGTAATCAGATGCTGCAGGTGCCTCCCCCTTGGATGTTTGATTTGATAGCCAGGAACTTAACAAGATTCAACCTGAAATACTATTCCAATTAACTCTACAAATTTCGTTGCTAAGAGTAGGGCATAGAAAAATTTCGACTTGAAGCATAAAGAAGCTTAAAAGAAAGAAATTCATGATCAAACATCATGAATAGATGCTAAGCAATCATAAGAACACGCGAAACGACAACAGAAATCAACCGAAGACAAAAATTATAGAAATCTAAAAACCTAATTTCGTCGCTGGTTTTCAACTTAACGTTAGACAAGGAAATATTTTTTTCCAAACAAAAAAACATATTTGGTTGGAAATAGGATGAAAAAATATTTCCAACAAGCTATTATTTGTAGCGATACAACAAAGGACGAAAGAGTTATGCTATTCTGAAGTTCAAGAAGATTTGGCAGTGCTGCCGAATTTCAACTTAACCTTAGAGAAAGAAATACTAATTTTCCGAAAAAAAATAAAAGATGGTTGGAAAGAAGATGAAGAGAGTTTTCAAAAAATTATTATTTTCAGAGATTCGACAAACGATGAAAGAGTTATGCTACTCTAAAGTTCAAGAAGATTTTGGTAGTTCCGCCGAAAACCTAATTCCGCCGTCGATTTTCAACTTATCTTTTGACAAAGAAATACGAACGTTCAAAAAAAAAAATATGGCTGGAAACAGGATGAAAAGAGATTTCCAACAAGCTATTATTTGTAGAGATACAACAAATGATGAAAGAGTTATGTTATTCTGAAGTTCAAGAAGATTAAGTAATGCCGCCGAATTTCAACTTAACCTTAGAGAAAGAAATACTAACCTCCCAACAAAAATCCAAAGATTTTTGGAAAGAGGATGAAGAAATCTTTCCAACAAGCTATTATTTTCAGGGATCTGACAAACGATGAGAGAGTTATGCTGGTTTAAAGTTTCATCAAATTTTGGCAGCTATAGGGAGGTGTAAGGGTTTTAGGCTATACGAGTTTTATGTGTTTTCTATGAATGATTTTTGTGGGTTTGGCTTCCTATTTATAATGGATGGGTATGGAATTAAGATTACTACTTTAAAGGCTTTATTAAAATAAGATAATTACCAGATTTAAATTCTTTAATTATCTTCCCCTATTTTTAGGGATTTTAATTTCTAAGGCAATTATCTAGCTATAAGGACTTAGATTAAAGGGAATATAAACCAGAATTAACTACCATACAACTCTTATCAATTTCGGCTATCACACATCCTTTCCTTCAGGGAAAAAACCATCTTGTCACTTGCATTGGCTTCTGAACTTCTAGGACTCAAAATTCAGGGTCTCACATTGGGGATCGATTAGGTGGAGCAACCATCACGTAACGCCCTGGCATCTTCAATGGATCGAGCTAGGAATTAATTGGACATGGATTTGTCTACGGTATGATGAGATGAGATAAAATGAATGATAATAAGAGTAGAATGCAACTAAGGAACTCTAGTATTGTCCCTGGCCCGGATAGACTGGAAGATATTGCCAAGCTCAAATCACGGTCATATTTTTATTAATGACTCACACGTGTTGCATCTAAATTGAATGTGATTACATTTACTATTGCATGAGAATGACCTACATGCTTTAATAAATTAATGTGTGAACCAATAAAATTATAAAATGTCAGCAGGTTTTTTATGTTCGTTATGAATGCTTGTGAAACACTTTGTATATTTTCCCATCCGCTCACCTGGCAAGATTTTGCCAGATTGTTGGTATTTTCACAGGAATGATAATTAGAAACTCACTCCAAGGCAACACAAGGATACAAAAAGAAAGCGATGATGAGGCAAGTGCGGTCGAGGTAATCTAGTATGCATTATATTCATAGTAATAATTCCCATGAGTCTATTTGTGTATGATTATGAGCCAAATCCTTGGCCGATATATTAAGAACTTGATTATTTTACAATGTCACAAGACAAACATCGCATCATTCGATTAATTCCATTAATTGTTTCATTACCATCTCTGCTTTATTACGATACCACAAGCCTTGTAGGTTTATTTTATGCATTTCTGGGTAATATTGGGCCTACGGAGACTGTCACGTAAAATTTTGGGGTTCGGGGCATGACACATATTGCCTACAAATAGTTTAAATTCTAAAAAGTACATTGGATTAGGTACAGTTTATCGAGATTACAAATAAGTGTGAATAAATTTGAGATTAGGTATGCTCCCTTGAGGCATAAATTGACTTTGGGTTAGTCGTAGTCTAACATGTTTATAAGTAAAAAATTACCTCATTGAATTATAACTGGAATTACATGAATCACTATAAGATGAAACCTATTATAGGCTATTATTTTGGTGAGTAATAGGTGCTAACTCATCGAGATCTATGACTAGATAAGCAAAACACGAAGAAAAGGGATACTAATTATTCAGTTACTAATGTATTCTGTGTTTATAAGCACACTAAATGCATATTATTAAAGTTGATCACTCATTAAAGTGACCAATGGACAAAGTGTATATCCTTGTTTTGATATTGAGGAATGTTCTATCTATTAAAGCTCATAATATATAGTATATCGTACTATATATGGATCTCATCACATGCTCATTGTTATGTGATCGATTATTAATGTGTGCACTATAAAATCATGAAGTTATTGTTAAACTATCATTTTCAATCGTTGGGTTGGATTACCCAAATGACTCGAAAGTTTGAATTCTATAAGGATGTTTATGGTGGATAAAGAGGTGAAGTAATATTTGTTATACTCTAGGCAAATCAAAGTATAGGCTTCTTAACCTTATGCTAAATCATGATTAAAAAGAGCCTAGAAATGTAAATCGTAAGATTATGATATTTATATGATTTGACTAGTTTATCAAACTGAATAGAGCTATAAGATTCATGGTTATATCTTTAGGCATTGGATTATGGAATTATAATCTCAGCTTGTTTTCCCAAGTCAGGGAATATAAATTGTAGTACCTAATGATAAAAAGATTTGGTATGAAATTTCGTAAGAGATTTTGTGAGTAAGAGACACTCAAACAAAGTAAATAAGGCTTTGATGGATATAGCTTCAAAGCCAACAGTTTTGTGTAAAGGAGATTAATATGTAATTGGGGATTGACATATATAGTACAAATGATGATGAGAAAATCATATTGTTATTGATTATATTGTGGTGTGAATCTGAATTCATGGAATATTAAGTTAAAGTACTATTGATTCATGAGGTTCGTCTCTGAATAAGTTGGTGAAAGAAAAAGAATAAAATCGGAGTTGCACAGTGGAAGCATAGTGCTTTTATTTAAGTGATTAATATTTTGAGATGATATCGATGGTTCTTGTTGTTGGTATAATAGACTGTGGAAAATTTGGGATTAGAAGCCGATTGATATTGAGTAACAAAATGAAAAAAATATAGTAAGATACTACATTCTAATTAGAACTTGAGTTTGACGTGGAATTTATTTTGATATGATGAATTATAGGTTATTCCTTATTACTCTTGATGTTGATATAGTTGAGAAGAATATGAAGTAGGTTATGTAATGAACCATTAATGAATAATCATATAAATATTATTATGGAATATGCGGCCTAAACAATATGGCCTTGAGACTTTATTGATAATATGATTGTAATTATTCAATCAAATATGATGGAAGTATTGAACTTTGTTGATACAAAGGATCAAGGGAATATTATAGGATATCGCATTCCATACTATGAGTAGAATGATGCGACGTTATCATACAAGTGATTCTAATAAATGTTAGAAGTAAAAGAATGCAGTGAGATACTGCAATTCAAATTGTGGAACTGTGAATATAAAAAAAATTTCGATAAGAGTAACCTCAGTGTAAGAGAGTTAGTTGTGACTTTGTGGATGTGAAGCTTCCCTGCAAAGACTGATCTCAGTGTAAGAAAGTTTTGGGGACAAAACGCTTTGTAAAGTGAGTAGGATGTGAGAATTGAAAATTTTGACCTGTTTGGGCTGGCAAGCCCAATGGAGAATCATCAATGTTAGCAGGCTTTAGCCCGTAGTTCAAAATGATTTACGGACTTTTGGTAAGGTTTGCACATTTTTTAGGATATTTTCATTATTAGAAATAATTATAATAACTTATTTAATGATTGAAAAATCATAAAGGAATAGGTATGGTTGATTTTTGGTATTTAGGACCTTGGATAGGTCCAATGGCAGTTTAAAAACAATAGAGAATTTTTTGAGAAATTTTAGAAATGTATTTAAAATTATGGTAATTATTCTAAGAAAACAATGATATTTTATTTTTAATAAATTATATATATATAACAAAAAATACATTTCAGATACTAATGGATAGCACTATTCATAAAAACTTTATAAAAAAAATTTGAATATTTTTCGAAATAGTATAGTATTTATTAGGAAATTTTTAAGACTTAGTATAATTAATAAATAATATTTAAATATTTAATATTAATAAATTATATTATTATTTTAATGAAATATCAAAATGACATTGACCATTGTTAGTCAAAATGCTTGGGTGGTTGTCGTTTTGACCACCTGTATAACCTTGATGTCGTTTTCATAAAAAAGACGTTTAGCAAGCCTTCCATACAACGTTGTTTCGTTTACCCTCCATACAACGTTGTTTTGCCCTGCCACCGGACGCTATTTCACCCCTTCTCGATTCCATCCTATTTTTCTTAAACCTAATGGGATAAGACCCCCTTCTTTCCAAGTGTTGAAACATAACACCTCAAGCCTCAAAAACTTCTCCCGAGCTCTGATCCCCTCCCGTGAGTCTTCCCCGACCCCTTTTCTCTGTTGATCTCAGCCTTGCTTCACCTTATAGGTGAGTTTTCATCCAAAAAATATCAGATATTATTTTCTTCACTGAACTCAAATTAGAACATGAAATTTTTTAGTTTTTGTTGGGTTATGATCGGAATAGGGTATTATTCGATGGGGTATTGGTTTGATGCAGGATTGTGGCATGTATCGGGTTAATAGGATGTTGGATTTTTCTAGAATTTCTACGGTTTTAAGAGTAGCTTGAGGTTGAAGATGACCTCGGACGACTTGTCGTCCGAGGCATCTTTGTATGACATATCATTTGAGATCTTGAACAAATGACGTGTCACTTTCTAGAGCAAACAACATGTCGTATAAAGTTAAAGGCAGGTATGGCCCCAAGCTTTAGGCTCAAGCAATGTGGTGCACCCCTATTGAGCTGTGTGTCACAAATCCGGAGACTTGGATAGTGGCCTAGCATCACCTGGAGCTGCCAGGTGTTGCGCTGTGATTGAATAAAATTATTAAAAATCAAAGAAAATAGAAAAAAGGCAGAAAAGTCAAAAAAATAAGAAACAAATAGTGAAAAATTTCAGAAAAATCAGCAACAATTACAAACAGAATCAACTAGGAATCTAGTGGTAGCATAATTGATGAAATTAGAATTGATTTGATATATTTAATATTTGAACAAGATATGGAAAAATAAAAAAAAATAGGAAAAATATCCGAATCGATTCCGAGTTTGTTATCAGGTAGAAACATGTCAAATTAAGGTTATAGACGCATAAATTAATATATGCTTATGTTATCTAGCATGTGATATTAAGAAGTTAATTATAATTTCATATAGAGATGGATACCTATGGATGCAGGACCTCGAGGAATCAGTCCCTAGAAACAAGTGTGGGCTCTTTGAACTTTTGGAACTCGTGAGTGGACAGATTTATTTAAATACTTTATTGCTGGCATGAATAATTAGTTACGATTATCAAAGGATTAATGAATTGATTGGTGACTTGGCATCCTATGCATGCACAATAATTGACTACTATGCGATGTACTCGGCATGGTATGCCATGCTATGCTATATTATGATGTGAGTGTTGCACCCTTTAGGACATGGTAACTGTTATGCATACATTGTAATGAGTGCATCAGACACACGAGAAGTTAAATGCACAGGCATAGCATAGAGTAACCTATACGACTCTTGAGAGCACTCCTTGTATGGTATTGTGGCATGGATACGTCAATTATATTGAGGCTATAAGGTGGGACAAGGACGACAAGAGCAAGCCGATGAACGCAAGAAGGGTACCTATAGAGTGGGGATTGTTTAGGTGGAGCTGCCATCACCTAATGCCCCGATAGCTTCAATGGAATGGGAAATCTGGTAATTAAGGAAAAAGTATGTCCAACTACCACTAATGTATCTCAGTCCCAAATACCAGGACCTTAACAGACTAAGAATTACTTCCAGCCCATTCATGGTCATATTGTTTGGAAAGTTGTGTGAGTATACCTTATTTTTACTATGACTGTGCTGTATTTTCTTTGTCTCATCAAGTCTTTAATTGCATATCAGCATGTGTGTTTAATAATTGCATGACTGTCTTGTATTCTTTGATTACATTTATTCCATCCGCTCACCTGGCAAGTTTGTGCCAGGCTTTGTCATGATTGCAGGGTAAATGAACAAAAGCTCACTCCTATGCATAACATGAAGACTTAAGTAGATCGCGAGAATTCAAGGTATTGTATGTTGGATTTGTATTCACAGTCGTTTCCCCTGAGTCTTCTTGATTGGTTGGGTAGTTCATATACCAATGATGATAAATTCGAGCATGTAATCTATATAATGTGCTCATTTGTGAATTAGTGATGTGCTATCGTTCGTCACTCCAAATTACCTTCTTCCAAATATATGATAGTACGCAGCAAGAAGGATTAAATCCACTGGGTGAAGGGATCAAGTTCGAGTGGGACTATAGTTGCAAAAATACCAAGTGTAAGTCGAGACCCTGACATAGTATAACAGAGAATTATGTAAAGATTGTATCAACGTTGTAGTTGGACTACTGTATTGAATAGGAAGTATGGAATATAATGTTTGAATTTAGTTTTGTAAAGATCAAGTCCTTCCTTGAGCGTCCAAACCATGGTCATAGGCTCTCCTTAAGATAAAAATATCCAGCTCAATCCAAGTGCCAGAAAGGGGATGCCTGGTACGACCATGGGGACTTGGGGGCTTAGAACGTCTGAAGGCCTTTTCGTTTTCTTGTCCTACTGGTGACCCTAGTTTTAGGCTACGAATATCATCAACCTTCAACTATCCTCTCCTTCTCTCTTGTTTCACTCACTAGATTTTTTTCTCTTTCTTTGTCTCGCTAGGTGTGTCATTCACCAATGGGACACTCACATGGACTTTGAACGTAGGAATCTATTATTTTTAGTTGATCAGGCACAATAGAAGTAGAAACCATAAAAGTTGTATGAAAAAAAAAAAACTGAAATTGGGATTTTACTAATAAAATGACCGGAGCCTTTTTTGGGGCTCGAGACTAACTACAAGTCTGGACTGAAAAGGGAAATATCTAGCTACTCATGCTTAAACAATTCAAATCTAAAATAAAACATAAAACAAGAGATAATTTTTCGACCACAGGTGGCCTCCTACATATAAGAACTCGCAGGATCCTCTAATTAAGTCTTAAATTAATTATTTTTTCTTGCCAAAAAAGAAACACTCCTAGAAAATTCCATAAGGAAACCGGGGTCACCACCAGCTATCCACACATCTTTAATTCTTATGATTACGGTGGCCCCAATCTACTCCTATCATGACCCAACTCCCAGACCCCTAGTCTAGCAGACCTGGACGTATATGTGCGCATGATGGATCACAACTGTAATGGTCGGTGGGCTTCTAACCACATAGCCTAAAAGATGCAACTTGTTATATATATTCTATTCGAACAACACATATAGGCCCAAGACCTCTCCACTCCTTTCCGATGTGGGATTGGGTAGCACAAACATAGAACCCCCTATGCAGGTTGGATCTCACAACCTCCCCTCCTTGTAGACCTCGTATCCTTACAATGGGAGCTCAAACATGAAATGAACACACAGCACGACCCAAACCCACAATAAAAAGGGAGCAATTGCAATGCTCAATTGGGCTTCTAACCACATGGCCCAAAAGATGTAACTTGTTACATATATTCTATTCAAACAACACATATAAGCCCAAGACCTCTCCACTCCTTTCCGATGTGGGTTTGGGTAACATAAACATAGAACCCCCTATGCAGGCTTGATCTCATATCTCCTAATCCAGGTGCTTTCCATTTCAAAATCTGCATAAATCTAGCATTCATTGATAAAATCAAAAATAGATTACATTGTGCAATTAAAGGCACAAATTTCCATAAATATCGCTATATACCAAAATATTAAGCACAAAATATCTGTCAAATAATCACAGGATCGAATATATTTATACTTTTCTTATGCTTGTCCCTAAGCATATACTCTAATCTCAGGAAATCAAAACAGATTACTAGGGTTCGTAAAATGCAATCTAACATCAATGTATGTCTTTCTCATCAGGAATCTTTACACATGATTATCGCTAGATACTAAAATATTAAGCAAAAAATATCTGCCAAATAATGACAACATCAAATATCCTTATACTTTTCATATGCTTATCCCTAAGCATATACTTTAATCCTATGAAGTCAAAGAAGAATACTAGGGTTCATAAAATGCAATCTAACATCAATGTATGCCTTTGTCATCAGGAATCTTTACACAAATCCGAACATAGATTATTCTACACAATCAAATCATGTATTTTAGACTTAATCAAGTCAAACAAAACACTCAACCTCCTCACTCATCGGTCTAAACACTATAGGGTTGTCATTACTCCATAACTCCTTCACTTGGTTAAGTACTTACTTGAGGAATCATCAGGTCTTTTCCGAGGGTGCATCGGAGCCTTGATTCTGGTATGACAGAAGTCTTCTAAGTGGTAGAGTATTCAGCCACTATTTTCTGGTCTTATATGGGTCACCTTCTTCTAAATCTCTTATTCATTGATTCTTGATCATGTTGATTTCTTTTGATTTCTTATCCTTCCAAATTTTTCTTTGGTTTTTCCATGCCACGAAAACTCTATGTTTTTGTTTTAGAGAAAAAACTATAGCTTTATGTTTTTTAATGGTTCCGTGGAGGCTACAACTGTGGGTTGGTGTCAAAGTTTTATTCATGGAAAATTTTTTTTTATGTAACTGGTGCTCCATGCTACCATTTATAACAATGATAGACTACTGGGTTACCTTGAGGACACATGGTCGGATTGACTGATTTCATGTGTGGAAAGAACATGGTCACAACTCAAAATGGGTTACTATAGTAACTTCCACGGGTGGCTGCAAAAGGATAGGTCATTTCACACAACGGTCTCAATCCTAATTGCCCAAGTCATGTTCCTAGGTGTACTTTCCATGTGAACTTGTAGAGGATTCAATGACAAGTTCTAGATTTATCACAATGCAAGATCTCTTTGAAAAATACTAATGACAAAAGCCTTCCCGAGAAATGGTTTAAAACTCACTAGGGGTTTGTGTGCATGATTTTGTTTTGAGTCAAATTAACTATATTCCTAAGTCATGCAATATTTTTATGAAATCAGGATTTCCATTACTTATTCTCATGCAAACTAAGTACCTGAAGTGACCAATATCTAATTTCCTAACATATTTTAAGTAACAACTTAGGGATAGTTTGCAGATGCCGAAAAAAAATTTAGTATAGCAACAAATAATTTGATAAGAGAAAAACAACAATTTAAAGCAAACATGTATACATATTATCATACTTAAATCATGTTAGCTTTTAAGCATGTAAGTACAAAATTAAGAAAGAATAAAATTAAAAAAACCTGTTCGAGGTGGCTAGGCCCCTAATCAACTCCTCTTTCCTCGTCGGACTCACCAGGCCGGAGCCTCAGCGCATAGTCAATTCTGCTCCTCAATGCCTTCAGCTCGGCGTTCACAGATTACATCCATTATAGTACCTCCAGGGGTACACTGGGGGTAGTTGATGATGCAGCTGAGGTTGTTCGTTAAGGAGCTAGACCCTTGAGTCCTTCAGCCACTAGGGGCTTATCGGGGCACAGAATTGATGCTGCCCTAACTTTTCTTGTTCAACCAGCCCCATGTTGAAGAGATTGGTGATGTTGATTGAGGCCATATCTTGTAGCAACCTCAGATTGCTTAGGATGGTGAGCTTCAGCTGCTTGGTCAAATGTGTTATGATCAACCTCAGCATCAGTGATTTTTTTTTCTTCTGATAACTTTGAAATTGTTGGTTTATGAAGATGGCCAAGTTGTCCTTTGTCTCTATCTTCATACTCCAGATGAACATCAGCTCCATTTTGTTGAGTGTTGTGCAGAGTTAGACCATTCAGAGAATGTATAGGCTATGAAGCGGTGTAGGTAGCAAAACACCATGGACACCTGATAGTAGTCTTTCGAGGATCCTCGGTTGTATGGTTGGTCGCTTGTGGACCATGCTGCATAAAGTGCAGCTGAATCAAATTCCTTGAGCTCCTTGGTTATTCCTTGCATATACTCCACGCAGTCATGGAATTTGTTGAGATACCCACAGGATATGCTAAATTCCTGCCCCAACAGGAAGAATCTTACCAGGTATAGAGTTTTAATACTGAAGCTTGATGGCTTTGGGAACTAGAATGTCATGTAGAACTCCAGTACTAGCTCCTAGTATGCTGGGAAGTTTATTTCGAAGTACTGTGATCAGTCAATTCCTTCTGTGAGGCTCCATACTTCCTCTTTGATTCCCAGCTCCTCCATCGTATCACTGCAAAGGCATTTGCACAGATGGATGGATATGTGACTCAGATCCTCATACTTAGCCTGTAGATGGGGATCTGCAAATTGGCTAAGTGTTGTTGTTGGTGATGGCGAGGTCTTGGCTGGGGCCTTCCCCTTTTTCTTTGTCTGCTTGTGAACTGAGGATTCGCAGGGGGTAGCGCCTTACTGCTGCCTGATTCTTGTGCTCTGTCGGCTGGTGAGCGCCACTGTTGATGTTACTAGGGACGTCTTGGGAGTGGACTGTGGTAATATCTCTAGATTGTAGGAGGGGTTGTTCTCCTGTCTAGAAGTGGGTGTTCCTATGGGTCAGGACCCTTCCGATTGTGTAAGTACATCTAGAGACGCCTCTTGGCTTAAGGGATTGAAGACCTCCCTTTCGAACCATGGCATTGGTGTTGCCGTAGGTGGTGCTGGAGTTGAATCAAATGTTTTCGGGACCTCAATTGATTATACAGATGTCTGGGTTGGGGTTTTAGCAACCCTATGGGAGTGGGAGACAGCAGTGGGAGCTTATTCTATTGAATGGGTCTCAACTGGGGTCCTGATTGATGACAGATTAGTAGAAAAGGAGACTTAAATCGAGTTGTGACCCCAATTTTCTCCGTATGTTATTGGCACCTCCGTATCAACAAATGAACCTCGATTTTCTTCATCAAAACTGGAGGTTGTCATTGAACTAGAGTAGCTTATCATTTCTTTCATTTTTTCAGGACTTTTATGACTATTGTATGAATAGTTGTCAGTGGCATGGTATTGATTGGCTCCGGCTGGGATGGTTGTGGTTGAACAGGCAGCCGTGATTCGCCTGTCGGTGTGGTTTTCTGTTGGTTTTGGTACACCTTACCCGGTACCTTTTCCATCTGTTTCTTACGAGCAGATGATGGTACAATGGGTATTACGGCAGCTTCGATGGGTGCTACAGTAGGGTTGGTTGCAGGTTGGACTCGAGCTACTGGGTTGGGGGTTGGATGGACTGTGGGTGGTGATGCAGGTGCATTTTGGTCGGCTTCCATTTCAGCCAGCAGCTATAGGTGGGTTTCGTACATCTTGTACCCTTCCGTGGCCGCTTTGATAACCTGATGCCTAGCGAGCTCTTCCGGTGTTGATGGAAGGACAGTTGGTGGTACCACATTCTGGCCATGCCTAGCCTTGGTCTTGGTGCAACTGCATTTGCCACTTGATGGATCCATATAGACAGTCAGTAAAGAAAGCTAGGGTATTTTGGAGTTGAATTGAGGGTTTCTGCAGTGAGGGAGAGAGATGATCTTTTGATTTTGATGGAGGAGTGAATGTTGTTGTTTTGATTGTGGGTGATTAATGAGGCTACTATTGGGTAGTTAATACCCACTACTAATTCATAGCCACATTTCCCTCTCTCCTTTTTTGTGAGAACTTGAAAATCCAGAAGCTAGTGCAGCTGAAATAACCATTTTTCCCCTAATGAAATGGATGTATGGTAACTGAAAATGGTATTGAAGGTTCAGTGTTCATTTCTGATTTCATTTCTTCCTTATTTCTTTTCTAGTATTAATGATACATTATCTATTCTTTAGAGATAATTCCAAAATTAAATCCTAATGATTATCTCCTTATATCTAGCCTAAAAAGTAAGAAGATTAATCCCATTACACCATATAAAAAGAAGTAGTTAGCCACACATAAATTCCACACCAAAAACACACAAACTAAGCACGTGATAAACCCTACCCCTTACCCTTGCTGCCAAAATTCACCAAAATCTTACCCTAGCCAAATTCTTTCATCCTTCATCAGATTCCTACAAATAATAGCTTGTTGAAAACCTCTTTCTATCCTCAATCTTGCTATATTGCTATCTTGGTTTCATTATCAAAAGGTTAGATTTCCCTTATACTTTTATTATTGCAAATACCTATGGTTTGGTGCCGAAATTCTTTGATTGATTGTTCAATTGACTTCTATTATTGTTCCTCTTGTTCATATGATTGTTTGGCATCTATTCATGTTGTAATATGATGAATTCATCATTTGAATCTTTCCTATGTATGAAATCAGCATGCCCTATACCTTTACCCTATTGTTACCAATTTTTACAAATTAACTTTTCTGTTAGTTCCTAATCTTGTTCCTCTTAATCGTATGTGTAATTAACACTTAATCCTTCCTTGTTATCATGAAATCGCAACCTCTAAATCCCTTATGTATGAAATCACAATTTACCCTATTGCCCAATATTTGTGCCAAAATTTGCATATGGTTAATTAGGATGGTAAATCAGATTGATTCTTATTGTGTTCCTGGCTATCACATCACACATCTGAGGGGGAGATCTCAAATGCATCTGATCATTGATTTTTTATAAGTTTGGTGAGTGGAATTGTTAAGAAAATAAGATCTTTACTTGGTTATTGAATATACATGTTTAGTATGGTTTTGTCTTTTCCTTATGGCTTATGTAGGTGGTTTGGATCCTCTTAATAAAGGTAAAGGATTAATTACTTGTTCAGAGACAAGAAAGGTAGAATCTATACCTCATTAGTTTCTCTAGAGATCCTTGTTGTTTGATTGATGTATTCAGTATTTGTCCTTGCTATTGTATATGTGCATGCCTTGTTTATTATATGCATGAGTTACGGATTGACTTGTGGATCACCTAGGCAATTTCAAACCTCTGAGATAGGTTGTGTGTGCCTAATTCAAGTGTTGTGTGCATTGAACATGCTGATTGTGTTATGATATGATTGAGGAAGCATTGTTGTGATGTTAGGCTTTATACTCTCTTGTGTGTGCTTGTACATGATTATGTGTCAGGATCCTTTTCTGGTGGCTATTTGGGGTTAACTCTGATGCTCCTGAGGAGAGAAGAGGTTCTTACTAGTATGGGAGTCGTATGGGTGGTAATCCCCAATAAGAGCTCGCTGGATGCCTAGTCCTTGTGTGGCTAGATGCCTTATCCTGTGTACTGGCAAGATGCTCTTATCCTTGTGTGGTTTGGATGCCTTTATCCTTGTGTGGTTTGGTTGCCCTTATCATTCTATGGTTTGGATGCCCTTATCCTTGTGTGGTTTGGATGCTCTTGTCCCTGTGTGGTTTGGATGCCCTTGTCTCTGTGTGGTTTAGATGCCCTTGTCCCTGTATGGTTTGGCTGCCTTGTATTATGTGTTGGCAAGATGAATAGGCTTGTTGATTAGTTGTGTGCTAACTATTTACTTTTTGTGCAGCAAAGCCTTAAACAACACAAGTGGAAGGGGATGGCCTTTTTATTGATGAGATTGAATGATGAATTACCTGCCTATGTACTTCTGTTTTTAGAATTGTTTGCAGTCCACCCTCAGCCTATAACATTCGGCCCTATCCCTATTGTGATGGATTGATGATTGTTTGATAGCCCTTTAGTTGTGTAAGCAGATCTAATGTTGTTTGGGAGATGTTTGTTTAAATCTTTGCAAATCTTATGATATTGTGAGCCTACTGAGATTCTTGTAATCTCACCCTATTATATTCACTATTTTTAAGGCTTAGGTACATCTTCTGTTCATGGTACCAGTGTGTGAGATCAAGATTGCATGGCGGGATGATATTGCATCACATTCACATACCTTTTCCCTTGATTGCTTACGCATATAACATGAAGTTTGATTGGACTACTTTCTGGTTTTTGAATCCCTCCTTTGCTTTTTTGTTTCAATAATTTATTGAAGGATTATTTGCTGAATTTTGAGATCCCTATAGGACTTTTGTGTTGTGGTACCTTTGGTTAATTTTAAAGACTTCTTCTATTATTTTTATTCACTCCGTATGTTACCAGAATGTTTGTCCATCATTATCATGCTCCAACCTTCAAAAGTATAAGAAAGGAATCTAATAAAATGGTTTAGGATGATTAGAGCCTTGTGAGATTCAGATAGGTCCTAGGTTGGGCTTGTTTGGGTTTCACGGCGGTAAGGGTCCTAATAGGTTGGGTTTGGGTTCTTACATTTTTACTTTTCAAAAAATAGTTTTTTTTGAACTATTTCCCTTCAATTTTGCTAAGTCTGTAGATTTCTCACTTACACCCCAGGTTAGCCTATAATGTACCTCCGGTTGTATGGGTTATGGTGGTGAGGGCTGATTATGAACAAGATTTCTACTTATTACAAAACAAAAACAATAGTAATGATTAGAATTTGAACGGCTAGGTTGCCTCCCAGTAGCTCATTTGATTATGGTTGTTGGCTCGACTTTCTCACCTATTGGTCAATGATATTTGGGGACACTTACGTCATGTTGCTCAGTGATCTTAGGAAGTTCATAAAAGGGCTTGATTTGATGTGAATTGTCTTTGAAGATCTTCCGGTTTCTTGGCTAGCAATTTCAACGGCTCCGTGTGGATAAATCTTTGTAACAATGAAAGTTCTTATCCACTTGGAGCGCAGTTTTCCTTGAAATAATTTGAGTTTTGAATGGTACAATAGTACCTTCTAGCCCACGAAGAAGGTGGTTTTCTTCATATGGTTATTGTGGAACCATTTCACCTTCTCTTTATCAAACTTTGTGTTATTGTAAGCACTCAACCAAATCTCATCAAGCTCATCTAGTTGCAAGAGTCTTTCTTTTCTGGATTTTTCAAGATCTGTATTACATTGCTGTATTTCCGAATATGCACGATAATCAATCTCAATCGATAATTGGCAGGCTTTCCCATACACCTGGCTGAAAGGTGTTTTTCCAATTGGTTTAATGCGGTGTTGTAGGCCCAAAGAGCGTCATTGAGCCTGCTGTTCCATTCTTTTTGCCTTAGATTTACTGTCTTCTGCAAGATTGTATTTATGTCCCTATTGAAGACCTCGACTTGCTCATTGGTTTGTTGGTGATAGGCAGTCAAGGTCCGGTGAACCACTCCATATTTCTTTAATAGGTTGCTGAAGACATGGTCACAAAAACAGGATCCTTGATCACTGATTATGGTTCTTGGTAATCAATATCTATAGAAGATGTTAGCTCGGACGAAGTCTATTGTTGTCTTGGCATCATTCTTCTTGATAGCTTTAGATTCACTTCGAAACATAATCCATTGCTAGGATTATATAAGTGTTGCCAAACGAGGAAGGAAAACATCTTACGAAGTCTATTCCCCAAATATGAAAGACTGCACAAACAATGATTAGTTGTTAAGACCCCTCATCTCTGTTACTAAGAGGTCCTTCACGCTGGCACCAGGGGCATGCCTTACAGAACTGGTAAGCATCATAAAATATAATAAACTAGAAAAATCCACACTCCAAAATTTTTCGGGCTATGCGTCGAGGTCTAAAGTGGAACCCCCACTTATTTCAAAATAACAGAATTATTTGATTGAGTTATTCGGAGTCTGGGACACACCAGTGAATAATTTGATCCATTCTATACCTCCATAAATAGGGTTTGTCCCAGATCTAGAATCGTGATTCATCTTTTGTCTTGCTCTTCTGATTCTTGTTCATGTCTTCTGGTATTTTTATAGTTACCAAGTAATTAACAATATCTACATACCATGATATGCGTGCTGAATGCCTGGCTTAGACTTTTTTTTAGTCATCAAATAACTAAAGGCAGAATAGTCGAAGTATACTATGAATTTGGTCTCTAGGAGGTATGAAAGAAACTTCTATAGAGCAAAGACAACTGCTAAAAGCTCCTTTTCTGTGGTGGAATAATTTACTTGAGCTGCATTTAACATTTTGGAGGCATAGTAAATGACATGATGGTCTTAGCCTACCCTTTGTCCGAGTATAGCTCCTATTGCATGGTTACTAGCATTATACATGATTTTGAATGGGAAGGACCAATCCGGGACCTTGATGATTGGTGTTGAAATCATTGAGCTTTTTATCTTGGCAAAAGTTTGTTGGCATTCATCTGAAAATTCAAATTGCACATCTTGCTACAGCAATCTACACATCAGTTGGGTGATCTTTCAAAAATCTTTGAAGAATTTGCAGTAAAATCTAGTATGTCCCACGAAGGATCTGATTTCCTTGGTGTTTATAGGGTATGGTTGGGCCCTGATGGTCTCGATCTTTGCTTGATCCACCTTTATACCTTTGTCTGAAACTATACATTCCAGAATCGGCCATTGATCTACCATGAAGTGGCATTTTTTATAGTTGAGCACAAGGTACTTTTCAATACACCTCTGCAGGATTTTGGTGAGATTGCTTAGGTAGATTGCAAAAGAATCGCCATAGATAGTGAAATCATCCATAAATACTTCAATAATGTCTTCCACATATTTGAAAAAAATGTTTACCATGCATCTATGGAAGGTGGCCGGGGCATTGCACAGTCCAAAAGGAATACGTTTATAAGCAAATGTGTCAAACGGCCAAGTGAATGTTGTCTTCTCTTGGTCTTTCGAGGCCATGAGAATCTGGTGGAACCTTAAAAGACCATCCAAGTAGTAGTAGTGACTCTTTCCTGCAAGTCTTTCAAGCATTTGATCAACGAATGGGAGTGCAAAATGGTCCTTGCAAGTGGCCTTGTTCAACTTTCTGTAGTCGATGAAAACTCTCAATCCACTTTGGAACCTTGTTGGCACCATTTGTCCCTTGACATTCTACACGACTGTGACTCTGGTCTTTTTGGGGACAACCTGAATGAGACTTATCCACTTGTTATTTGAGATCGGGTATATCATACCTGTACTCAGTATTTTTAGAACCTCCGTTTTTGCCACTTCCATCATTGATGGATTAAGTAACCTTTAAGCCTCTCGAGTAGGTTGGATTCCTTCCTCCATTTGGATTCGGTGCATGCATATAGCAGGGATGATACCCTTGATGTTGACAACTGTCCATCCAATGGTTTGCTTGTATTCCTTTAGGACATCAAGTAGCTACGTAGACTATGCTCAAAATTGCATAAGTCATGGCCTTAATGTCAAGATGCTGCATGGCTTCATAGATGTTGAATGTCACTGTGTCTCCATCAAATTCTATAGTTAAAGACCCATTATGCACATCAATCTTCGTTCTTGAGATCTTCAAGAATGGCCTTCCTAAAAGGGTGAGATCAGGGCCATCATTTTCCATTTTTAAAATGAAGAAATCAGTTGGGAATACTAACCTTTTTACTTGTACCAATAGATCTTCTAATAGACCAACTGGGTGGACAACTGATCTGTCTACTAGTTGTGTTACCACTCCTATCTTCCACAGCTTCCCCAAGTTCAGTAATTGATAAATAGGTAGTGGCATCACAATGATGGAGGCCCCTAGGTCACACATGATTTCAACCACTTCCTATCCATCAATCTTGATAGGGACTGAAATCATTCTCGAATCTTTGCATTTCTGGGGCATGCTCTTCTGAAGCATAGCAGATACATTCTCCCTCATTGTGACCTTCTCATGACCTCTCATTCGCCTCCAGTTTCTACATTGATCCTTCAAGAACTTGGCATAATAAGGAATCTATTTTATTCTGTTGAACATAGGTATGTTCACCTTGACCTTCCTGAATACCTCAAGAATTTCCTACTATTCCTAGGACTTGTAGCTTTTTACGAGTCTTAAAAGGAAAGGTCGTGGTATGGTATCCTTTGGTGAGGGAATGACCTCGATCTCCACTTTTAGTTTCTCCCTCGATGGTACAACAACATTCAAAGGCTTTTGCTTCCCTTTATAAATGGTCTTTTTTGTCTTTATTCTATCCTATTGATAACCTATTATTTTTATATATTTTATTTACTATTTATCTTGTTATTTTGAGATAAAAAATTATGATTTAATATATTTTGATTATTATTTAATAAACTAACCTAAAAATTAGCAGTTAAGAAACTTGCAAGAATTTAAGAGGTAATTTATGAAGAAAAGATTGAGATCATCTGTGACCTCCAATATTTGCGTGTGCTCACCAAAGACGTATGAAACATCCGGAAATAGATAATCATTATCTCTATTTTGGATAAACATACATTTGAATTTTGGATGATCTTTTATGGATCCTACATGATCTTTTTTGTACTATAAAAGTCCTAGTCGTATGTGGCCAGGCATCAGAAGCTCTAGTTTTAGTTTTTCTACATTTTCTATTTTTGCTACAACTATAACCAGATAGATTTCTTTAATCTAGTTCCAGTAGTTTTAATGTCGCGAGCCCACTGAGAGGCTCTGTTCTTATTTGTAGGAATTGATTCATTCTGTTTATCTTACCCTTTATACAATTCCATAGATCCAATCCCATTGTCTCTGACTAATTCAATCGGATAGTTTCTTACAATCAAAATCAATAACAACTTGTTTTTAGCTAAAAATGACCTCTCCAGTGAGTGAAGACATTTCTACAATCATTCAATTTCGATCTTTTTTTACAAAGTTTTCTATTAGTTATAACATCCTTTTGTAGATCTCTATTTTCACTCTTAAGGAGCTGAGGGCATGGCTAAAATGCAATCTTCTGTGATCACATTTGATCCCAGCTATCCTGAGGATGCAACCCTGCTTCTACTTGCTACCCTAGAAGAACATGTCTTAAGTTGTGTGACTAACGATAGCTCATCAAATTTTGCGTTGTTCCCAGGGAGATAGCACAACAATATGATCAATTGAAGATTGTGTGCCCAGATCATTATGGATAGGAACCAGTCTCTAGTCTTTGAAGCAGTAGTCGAGTTATCTGAGGTCTCGGTTCATTCTTTCTCAACAAGTCCATCGACTTTCTATTCAAATCCGTTGTTTGAAGCTATAGGGGACAACAGAGGTCATCGTGGAGCTCCCATCATCCGAGTTCTCTCCCAAAACAATAACAAAAATAATGCAGCCAACCTTGGAGGTCAAGCACAATAGACTTTCCTCAATGATGGGATAGAAGCAGATGAAGATGGTGAACCTCTCAAGCTCATGAATGAAGGACGTTCTCTTCACCGCATCAATCAACCAATAAACTTCCATACTCTGGCCGTGGATGAAAATTTTGACTTGAAACTTGTACTTCTCCAGATGCTACCTACTTTCAACGATCGTTCCAAGGAGGATCCAAACACCCATATCGAAGATTTTGAGGCCATTTGTTCAAGCTTTTAACCAAGTGGCATGGAGGAAAATGATATAAGACTTCGAGCATTCCAGTTTTCCCTAAAAGACATTGCTAAAGAATGGCTAAGAGGTCTTTCGCCGAGGTCCATAAACACTTGGGAGGAACTTGTGAGACCCCGTCTTTTTGATAGTCTAGTCAGCAGTCAGATTTAGTTAGATTGTTCGGATTGGTCGATTTGAGTGAGTTGACCATTTGACCGTCATAGCTGACCTTTTGACCGAGTGACATGGACATAGTCATAGAGCCTAGGTGTCATGTTTAGAATGACTAGAACGTCATGTCGTTAGTGGTGTGTCGATAATTTGCACGACGTGTCGTTTCGGAGATTTAACGTGCATTAGATTAATTAGTCGATTGATGCATTGTTTGAGGTTTGAGCCCTGAGGATATAGGCCCATTCTACTTTTTTGACCCGGATAAAAGTTTTTCGAGGTCCGTTTTGAGTGGCCGTAGGCCTTTGGGCCGATTTACCGTTCGTGGGCCCGATTTCGGTTTCTCGAGCCCAATTACGTTTTAAAAAACTGATTTTCACATTTTGAGCTTTTAAATTTTATTTTGGCCCAGTTGGGGTATATGTGAGTTATTTTATAATTATTTCAGATTTTAAGAAATTAAAAAAAAAAAAAAAAGTCAAAAAGTTAAATCAAAGTCAAAAGGGCAAAATTCCAGAACTGCCCCACTTACCTTTCCTCTCTCTTTCTACGGGAGTGAGCAGGTTTTTCCCCCATTTTCCCATTCTTTCCTTTTGCCGAGACTTCCTCCCAAACCCATAAAATTCCCAAACACAAAAATCCTCCCTATTTCATTTTTACATCAAATTAAGGAGTGGGTCTTGTTCCAAAACCTAATCCTAACTCATTTCCTTATATTTCCTCAGGTAATAGACTTATTTATGGTGGTTTTATATTTATTTAGGTATTTTTTTGTATTTTTGAATTTTATGAGTTTTTACTTGATTTCTTCAATTTCTTCTTTGATTTGTGGTTGATTTAGCAAGATTAGATGTTCATTAAGATAGTCTGATACTTTAGATTTCTTGAAAACATCATTTGATCCATGATTGATCAATTTAGGTGTCAATGGCATTTTGGTAATTTCGGGATTTGTGTAATTTTGTGAAATTGGATGAAATTGGTTGATGCCATTGCTTGAGTTAGGTTGATTGAGTGTTGTAGAAAAGGTTTGTCGAATTAGGAAACCAATTTTGATGTTGGTGGAGCTTGGAACTGGAAATTGAACTTAGGATCGATTGCGTATGTGAAGGGATTTGTTATTTTCTTAAGGAATTGAGTGGTTTGAGTTTCTAGAGGTTGAATTGAATAATTTGGGACTTAGAGTGAGTGTTTGAGGAGTCTCTTAGGTTGTTTTTAATTCTGGTCATTTTTCGAGTTTATTATTTTCGGCTTTGTTCTTAGTACGATTTTGTGTGCATGATTGTTTAGGTGGTATTTCAGCTATCGATAAGGGCAAAGGTTTAGCCGTCGAGTCGTCTGCGCGTCAAGAGGTGGGAGACTATGTTTCATTTACATGCACGGAAATATTTTGCTTTATTAATTAAAATTGGTAAATGCTTATTTTTGAATGGAGGTAATACGTACATTGATTTATAACTTGGCATGCTAGGTTCATTGTGTGCGAGACATATTTATGATGCATAAAATATTTATTTGAACCTATGCGCATGTTTGTTATATGATTAAAATGTGTTTGACAATATTCGTACGCATCGAATTCTTGACTTGTTGGGACTTTTAGGAAGTCTTTGATTTGGTTTTGATTGCACTACATTTTATTTATACTATAACATGATTTGAGAATTTATCTGTATGGTTGCAAAGAATATGTATACCTATATTTGCTAGGTATGACTTGGAATTGACGGACTGCGCTTGGCCAATGCGAAGGTAAGTGGATGAGTATCCTTAGATAGAAGGATAGTCCCTTGCCTAGGAGTATGGATGAGATATGTATGTCTTGTGGGAGTATGGGATGTGATAGGCTACATGTGCCTTCGGGCTTTCCGAGTTGTGTGTGCGTTGGGAATCGTGTGATAGCAGATTTCACCACTTTTCCCGAGGACAACACTGGTGGTAGGGGACTTAGTAATATTTTGAAAATGTGCATTTAATTAGTCACCAGTGGGCTTCTGATTTCCCTTTGGCCGGGGTTATCAGTGGAGCAATTTAGAGGTCCACCCCGATAGTTTTTAGGCATAGTAGCCCTTGAGAATGAGATTTCGAGATTTTTATACTTATTGGGCATGAGCCTGTGATACATGGTGTTATTATCAAACTCATGCATATGCATTCGATTATATTCAATGTGAGATTGTTTACATGATTAGCAGCATGGACTTACTGTGATTTTCATTACAAAGTGTTTATACTGGTTTTCGTGTATGCCTCTATTCCACCGAAATTGTTTATGACGCTG
This sequence comes from Passiflora organensis, assembly GCA_019739055.1. Classification (NCBI taxonomy): domain Eukaryota; kingdom Viridiplantae; phylum Streptophyta; class Magnoliopsida; order Malpighiales; family Passifloraceae; genus Passiflora; species Passiflora organensis. The sequence continues at coordinate 363,340 of JAEPBF010000258.1, read as the reverse complement.
TGACTTTCACTGAGGTCTTTGAGATCTCACCCCCCTCTTGTTGATATTTTTCAGGACTAGGTCGAGAGCCACTGTAGCTGACTCATTTGTGAGGTCGAGATTTCCGGTTTGTCTTAGGGCTGGACTACTGCATATGACATGTTTGAGAACTCGACACTATCATTATTATTTTGGATTTGTGTATGCTTGCTTATCTTGTTTGCATACTTGCTTATTGAAATTGTGATCCCTTAATGGGTTTGGGTTGATGCATGTTATTGGACTTATTTTGATAAAGTATGTTTGGGGCCGTGTGGCCTGTTGTGTGTGAAATTAAGTCTTCCGCTGTTTGTAATTGCACTCTGTGATTGATTTTGTTGTGTCGAAATTTCCGGTTAAATACATGCTCCTTTTTAAAGAAAGTGAGAAGTTTCAAATTTTTATGCAATTTTATATATTTTACGAAATTAATTTGAGGGTAAGCCTAGTGTGGTTTTAATTAGACCACGAGTTGGGCCAATTGGGACTGCACGGCGGTGAGGAGCCCAATTATCGGGTTCGGGTCCTCACAGAACTAGTAGATGCTTTCTTGACCAGATGCTTTCCAAAAACCTGTGAATCAACTCTTCGTAAGAATATATTAGGAATCAAATAGTACAAGTATAAGTCATTTAATGAATATTGGAAGCGTTACAAGACATTATGTTTGGCTTGTCCCACTTATGGATTCTCCAACAAACAACTCATTCAATACTTTTGCGGGGGCTTGAAGAAGGCTGAAAAATTTATGCTGAATTCACATAGTGGAGGAAATTTCATGAGTTTGAATTATCAAGAAGCTCAAGAGGTCATTGCTGACTTGGCATCACAAACTCAGCAATACATAGATGATGAAGATGAGCCATCACAACTTGTGAAGAGGCCATGACTGAGTTAAAAGAACAGGTAACCCAGTTAACTTTTTTAGTTAAGAAAATGACTATTACCCCCAATCTATCTATGCCTATAATGATTATGATATAAACATAATGACTTATGAGCAGCGAAAGAAATATCACCTTGGATTATCTTATACTCCTCAAGGTCACTACCAGCACATAACTTTTAACCACCACTGAACTATCCATCGCAACCAAATTTTCCACCTGGAAGAATCATGTCAAGAGGGGTTGCGGACCACCAAAGGCCAAGCCCTCTATTGAGAATACGGATAAGCAATTGGTCATGAGTCAGTAGATTCTACGAACCCAGATTGGACAGATGTCTTCAGCAATCACTAGATTTTAAGCACAAGGGAAGTTACCTTCTCAACCAGAGATCAATCCTAAGTAGAATGTTAGAGCGGTGATGCTAGTTTCTAATGCAGTTGATAAGACAGCGAAGACCATGAACAAACAGTTCCTAACCAAGATCACGGATGAATTAGTATCGGCCAAGACCATGGAGGAACCAATCCTAGTGAACACCATGGACAAGATTTTTGGGCACAATTCTAAGGTCTCAGATCAAGCCGAAGAATAATCCAGTAGCAAGACAAAGAAGGATGGTCGAGGCCAGAATAAGCAACCTATCAGTGGACCAGAAGCCAAGTTAGAGGTGATCCCACAACCTAAGATCACTATTCCACCTCCATTCCCATCTCAGCTAGTAAAGACTCACAAGGCAGCTGAAGAATAGGCCATACTCAAGGTTTTTAGGAAGGTAGAAATCAATATTCCACTCCTTGAGTCAATCAAATAGATTCCCAAATATGCCAAGTTCTTAAAAGAATTATGCACCAACAAGCAAAAGTTGAGGGATTGTGACAAGATCACCATCAGAGAGAATGTGTCAGCGGTATTGCATAAGAGGTTACCCAAAAAGTGCACAGATCCAGGTATGTTTTATTGTTCCTTACAAGTTTGGAGGGAAGGAAGTTATACAACAATGTTTGACCTCGGAGCTTCAATCAATGTCATGCCGCTATCAGTCTATAGTCCTTGAATCCTGGTCAGTCAAAGAAGATAGGGGTATTGATACAACTTACTGATTGACCCTTGATACATCTTTTAGGGATCTTGGAGGATCTACTTGTCTAGATTAAAGGACTAGTTTTTCCCGTTGTCTTCTTTGTTATGGAGATGGTGAATGATGATGCCCAAATGATTTATTGGGAATTCCATTCTTAAAGACCTCTAAAGCAATAATCAATGTACATGATGGGTCATTAACCATGAAATTTGATGGTGAAAATATCAAGTTCAACATCTATGATGCTTTGAAGCACCTAGATTCAGAGGGATCCGTTTCTATGGTGGATGTTGTTGAACCATATACTCAGAAAGAGGTCGTTCAAGATCTCCGATTTTCCACATAACCAGCTATCCCTAATAAATTTCAACTGATTAAAGTACCTTAGAAAGGCCTATAGGCCACAGGATATTGATTGCCTTGGCAAAAGGAACCTAAGAAAATTTCTAAAGAGTCTTTTAAAGGCACAACATGCCTTTCGGAGCCCTCCAATGACAAAGTAACAGAGAAGCATTACACTCGATCGACACTACAAGTGTTTGAAGAAGATTACAAAGATTCTTTATTATTACAATTTTCTGAGGTCTCTGATGAGTAGGCTTCACCTAAGATCTTTGATAAACAGGCTTCACCTGAGGTCTCCATGAAGGACACCGACCCAATACCCAGTTAAAAGAGCTCCTTGAGGTCTCCAACAGAATCAGAGCAGAACAATGAGTCTTTGAAAGTAGAGATACTTCCCCCTGCACAAAAGACAACTATGAGGATATTACACCCCTCTACCAAGCCCTTAAAGAAAGAATTTGTGAAGTGGAAAAAGAAGGTTCCTGTCGAGACCTCTAAGGACCCTTTGGTGCACACTTGACATTCCATAACTCAAAACCACAGACTCACTACACCAAGCTCAGCCAGAAACCCTATCCCCAAGGGAAACCATCCACTATAGAGGGCATGAAAGACCTTAACACAGATGCTACATCTTCAAGGCAACTAATGTCACTTTCATTGCAAGCATGGCTTTCAACTGCAGATGAGAAATTTAATAAGATATCATAGCGATAGGAGGATATTGTGGAGATGTTGAAGGTGGTGATGGGATTAAACCGGTCGTACAGGTTCTTTTAAATTATGTTTTATTTAATTTCTTTATTTTAGTTTTAATTATTTTTTACTACTTTATTTTACTTATGTTTTTATTTATGCTTCATATAAATGTTTAGAGACAAGCATTGTTTAAGTATGAGGAGGTGCGTTATCCATGTGTGATGCTTTGTCACCTCTGCGGATTGCATGTGATTATGATCTTAATTGAATTGCCGTGTCTATATAAAAGTCTCTACTCTTGATTGAAAATTTTTCATCTAAGGTCTTGGTTAGAAAAATGTCAGAATAACTGTATGATTTGAAATAAAATCACACACACACACCTCTATTTGTGAGACTTGAGCTTATCGAGGCATATTTTCTACCCTAGCAATTTTTCTTTCTTTAGAGGTCTTCATGTGTTGATAGACTCTAGAGCTTTCCATGTATACCTTTGTAAAGCTTAGAAAGAACTTTACATGTAGGAAGATGACTTGGGCACAATAGGTTTTAGCCAGCTTTGATCATGGACTTTTCCTTTTTGACCACCTTGTAAATATTACCCTCAAGGAAGGCCTTTGAGCCGAGACCTCTATTTGTTCATTCACCCAAGACTTGAAACCAAACCCAATCCGATTTTGTTCCTTATATTTCTAAGTCCAGTAGTTAGTCAAAATTATTTAGACATACAAGAAAAAAACGAAGGTCTTTGAAATTATTGACATTCCTCAAAGGCGAAGAATGATAGAGACATATCAGTCGAGCCCTCGGATGATTCAAATATAGAGAAATAAATAACCTGCACAACAAAGAAGAAAGAGTACACCACAAAAAACTCCAAATAGAGACCGAGGGACAAAAGAGATTAATCCAAATAAAATAAAAACGAAAAACAATAAGAAAAAAAAGATGAGACTGAAAAAATTACACTCTTATATGATCGAGAAAAATTTTTACTAACTACTTACCCTTTAGTAGAGCCCTCGACTCACCTCGACTCACCTCGACTCACCTCAACAGCATCCTCATTACAACCAAAGGAAAGATCCATTAATTTCTATGTGTAATATTTTGCAAAGTGGATTTTAGGTATGATGGCAAGCCTATGGTAGTCTATTAACTGTGAATTGACACTAAGTGAGTTAAACACTAACCCTTGGATTCTATTGGATATCCACTATCCAAAGTGTGTGTATTTGATTGAATATATTAGTAGTTCTGATATTTTGAATGACCCAAGGTCTTGGATGAGTATGAGTACATCAATGGTAGATTAGATTATATGGTTCTGTGGTTTACAGATTCTGATTATTTTACACATATTGCATGTTGAGGGACAAGCATTACATAAGTATGAGGATGTTTATTTTAAAATATTTTATTAATTATTTAGCAAGTTATTTTGAGATAAAAGATTATGATTTAATAATCTGTAACTAAAGACCCTTGCTGCTTTGAAAACCAAACAAGCTCAACTTAAGACCGCTCTGAATCCCACAAGGCTTATCTATCCTAAATTCTAACTTTTACCAAGTTTCTTTCTTATGCTTTTTAAAGGTTGGAGAATGACAATAATAGATAAATAATCTGGTAACATACCGAATGGATAAAAACATCAGCAGAAGTCTTTATAATTAATCAAGGGAAACACAACACATATGAGACCCCAAATTTTGAGTCCTAGAAGTCTAGAAGTCAATGCAAGTGAAAAGACGATTTTGCCCCTGAAGGAAAGGATGTGTGATGGCCGAAATTGGTAAGAGTTGCATGGTAGTTAATTCTGGTTTTAATTCCCTTTAATCTAAGTCCTTATAGCTATATAATTTCCTTAGAAATTAAAATCCCTAAAAATAGGGAAAGATAATTAAAGAATTTATATCTGGTAATTATCCTACTTTAATAAAGCCTTTAAAGTAGTAATCTTAATTCCATACCCATCCACTATAAATAGGAAGCCAACCCCACAAAAATCATTCATAGAAAGCACACAAAACTCGTCTAGCTTAAAACCCTTACACCTCCCTATAGTTGCCAAAAATTGATGAAACGTTAAACCAGCATAACTCTCTTATCGTTTGTCGGATCCCTAAAAATAATTTCTTATTGGAAAGCTCTCTTCATCCTATTTCTAACCATCTATGGGTTTTTTTCGGGAGGTTAGTATTTCTTTCTATAAGGTTAAATTGAAATTTGGCGGCACTACCAAATCTTCTTGAATTTCAGAATAGTATAACTTTTTCATCGTTTGTTGTATCTCTACAAATAAAAGCTTGTTGGAAAGCTCTTTTCATCCTCTTTTCAACTATATATTTTTTTTTTTGAACGTTCATATTTCTTTGTCAAAAGATAAATTGAAAATCGGCAGCGGAATTAGGTTTTCGGCGGAACTGCTAAAATCATCTTGAACTTCAGAATACCATAACTCTTTCATTATTTATTGTATATCTACAAATAATAGCTTGTTAGAAGGGTATTTTCATTCTCTTTCCATCCATATATGTTTTGTTGTTTTGACATAAATATTTCCTTGTCTAAAGTTAAGTTGAAAATCGGCGACGGAATAAGGTTTTTATCAGCGACGGAATTAGGTTTTTAGATTTATATAGTTTTTGTCTTCGCTTGATTTCTATTGTCGTTTCACATGTTCTTATGATTGATTAGTATCTATTCATAATGTATGATCATGAATTTCTTTCTTTTAAACTTCTCTATGTTTAAAGTTCAAATTATTCTATGCTCTACTCTTAGCAACGAAATTTGCATAGTTAATTGGAATGGTAATTCAGGTTGAATCTTGTTAAGTTCCTGGCTATCACATCATACATCCAAGGGGGAGACACCTGCAGTATCTGATCATTGGTTTCTAATAGGGTTGGTGAGTGGAATTGGTAAGGAAATAGGGTATTCAATTGATTATTGAATATACATGCTTAGTTTGTTTTCATCTTTGCCTGGTGATAATATAGGTGGTTCCGAATTACCTAATAAAGGAAAAAGAGTAGCTTCTTGTTCAGAGACAAGAGAGGTAGGATCTATGCCTCATCGGTTTCTCTAGAGACCCCTGTTATTTTCTTAATATTTTTGATACCTACTCTTCTTGTATTGCATGGGATTTGATTATAGGGTGAGAGTATGAATTTCGGATTGAGATATGGATCTCATAGGCTATATCAAACCCCTGACTTAGTTATTTAATTCCTGAGTTGCATATATTATGTGAATTGAATATGTTGATTGTGTTCAGACATGATTGAGGGTACCGTATTGTGGTATTATGATTTTTACTTGCCTGTGTGTGCTTGTATATGTTTGTGTGTCAGGATCCTTTTCCGGTGGCCATTCGGGGTAAGCACTGATGCTCCTAGGGAGAGGAGAGGTTCTTACTGGTATGGGAGTATGGGTGGCAAACCCATTATGCGCGCGCTGGATATCTGGTCCTTATGTAGTCGGAACCCTATCCTTGTGTGGCAGGAAGCCCTTATCCTTGTGTGGTTTGGGATGCTCTAGTCCGTGTGTGGCTTGAGAAGATTTGTACTTGCGTGGCAAGATGAATAGGCTTACTAATTAGCTTGCGTGTTAACTATTTACCCTTTGTGCAATAAACCTTGGACAACACAGGTGGAAGGGGATGGCCTTTCTTCTTCATTGCCGAGAGCAATCTGATGAGTTCTACCTGCTTGTGTACTTCTGATTTTTTCGGAAGTGATTGTAGTCCTCCCTCAACCATAGATTCGGCCCTAACCCTTTTTGATTGGTTCTTGAATTACGTGATACCCTTTAGTTGTTTAAGAATGATCTAATGTGAAATGGGAGATTTGTATTTAGGGTTTCTGCAGATTTTATGATGTTGTGACCCTACTAAGATTCTTGTAATCTTATACCATTGTTTTACTATTTTTAAAGCTTAGGTACATCCACTGTCCGTGGTACCAGTGTGTGAGATCAAGGCTGCACGGCGGGGCTATATCGCATCATATTTGCATACTTGTTCCTTATTTACTTGCGCATATAACATGAATGATTGGGCTACTTTCTGGTTTATTTTAAGAACCCTTCTTTTCTTGCTATTTCCAAAATATGTTGGAGGATTTCTTGCTGGTTATTTGGATCCCTATGGGACTTGTGTGTTATGAACCCAATGATTTAATCTAAAGACTTGCGCTGATGTTAATCCCATGATTTACCATTCACTTCGTTTGTTATCAAAATATTTGTCCAACATCATGCTCTAATTATTGTTAAACATTAAAACAAACATGCTAAAAGTCGGAAGTTAATGGTAAGCCTGGTGAGATTCAGATAGGTCCTAGGTGTCATTTGGGCTTATTTGGGTTTCACGGTTGTGATGACCTTAATTGGAGCAAATAGTAATAGTTAGGAATTGGGGTCGTCACAGGTTTGGTAGCGAAGCATGATTTAGAGAAAATAATTTCTTATAATCTAATTTATTTGTTGATTTTGTTGTGTGTAGGTAAGGACATGCGCACACACTCACTCACTTAGGGTCTAATACCGAAAATGAACTAATGCTAAAATGTGATTGATTTGTAAGATTTAAATGATGCGAATGATAATCTGATGTGATGTTTGTTCATGTATGTTCTTATGCCTGGTATGCCATGATATGTTTCGGTGAGTGTTTGCTGTGTTTCTTATCATTGCTGAGAATGTGTGTGTTGTTTTATGCATACTGCCGAGTGTCCCTATTTGACTCCTATATTGCTGAATGTATATGTATGTGATTGCTGGTGTGCATTGCCGAATATGGATGTTGTGTGAATCCTTGCTTGTTTAATGTTTGATGATGATTTCTGAGAGTATATATGAGTGTTGATGTAATTGCCTAGAGTTACTTTGCATGTGTGCATGTGATTTCCGAAAATTTGTATGTTACTTTCCAGCATATGCATATCGTCCGGTGCACACCTCTCCACCAGGTACCACTTCTTTTCTTAGTATCGTATTTAGTTATGTGTAAGTAACAATCTTATGCTTAAATAGTATGGCAAGGTTGAACGCTACGAGGGATCGACGGGGTAGGTATGGGGTTCAGGCTGAACAGCAACTCATAGGGCAGAATGAACTTGATGCACATATTGAGCAGGGAGAGCAACTGATTTACGATCTAGTCTACATCGACTGTGTTGTATGTATGGGACCGAATGTATTGGAAATGGATCTGATTCCATTAGACATCCAAGAGCTGGATGTGATCTTAGACATAGACTGTCTGGAGAAATATCAAGCCCGTATGGAGTGTTTCACAAAGCATGTGTGGCTCACTTTTCCTGATGGTGCCGAATACTGTTTTGAAGGTGATAGGTGAGTTGTTCCAACTTGCATGATTTCCTGGCTTAAGGCGAAGCGATTAATCAAAAAGGATGTACAACGTACCTCGTGCACCTACATGATATTTCTAAAGAATCCTCGGATCTGGATTCTGTTCCAGTGGTTTGTGAATTTCTAGAAGTATTTCCAGAAGACATAGCTGGTCTAGCATCAGCAAGGGAAGTGGAATTCGGTATTGAGCTGGTGCCTCTGATTTCCATTCCTCCGTATCGTATGGCTCCTGCGGAAATGAAGGAACTAAAAACGCAATTGGAAGATTTGTTGGATCGTGGTTTTATCCGACCTAGTGTGTCACCTTGAGGAGCACCTGTTCTGTTCGTGAAAAAGAAAGACGGTTAGCTTCGATTTTGCATTGATTATCGGCAGCTGAATTGTGTGACTGTGAAAAATAAATACCCTTTGCCGCGCTTCGATGATTTGTTCGACCAACTCTAGGGTGCAGCCATGTTCTCCAAGATCGATCTCAGATCTGGATACCATTTATTGCGAGTTCGTGATGCTGATATTCTGAGGAGCGCTTTTAGATCGCGATACGGCCACTGCGAATTTCTGGTTATGCCATTCGGCTTGACCAATGCACTAGCTGTGTTTATGGACTTGATGATTCGTGTGTTCTGTGAATTCTTGGATAAATTTGTGATAGTCTTCATCGACGACATTCTGATTTACTCAAAATCGGAAGAGGATCATGCTACGCACTTGCGGATTGTGCTTAAAATCCTGAAAGATTGACATTTTTTCGCAAAGTACTCAAAATGCGAATTCTGGTTACACGAAGTTAGTTTCCTTGGCCATATTGTTTCCGCCCAAGGTGTGTTAGTTGATCCAAAGAAGATTGAAGCCGTGATTTCTTAGGAACCTCCACAAAGTGTGTTAGAAGTTCATAGTTTCCTTGGCATAGCAGGATAATACCGTTGCTTTGTGGAGAATTTTTCATCGCTTGCCGAACCATTAACAAACCTGACACGTAAGGGTGAGCCGTTCATACGAAATGAGAAATGCCAGCAAAGTTTCAAAGAGCTAAAGAATCGGTTAGTTTCTGCACCTATCCTTACCCTACCTATTTGCGGAAAGGAGTTGTGGTTTACAGCGAAGCGTCAAAATCTGAACTTGGATGCATATTGATGCAAGATAGGAAATTCATTGCCTACGCTTCCCGAAAATTGTGACCGCACGAGAGTAACTATCCTACGCATGATTTAGAACTTGCAGTCGTGGTGTTTGCCTTAAAAATATGGCGACATTACTTATACTGCAAGATGTGCTGAATCTTCACTGACCACAAAAGCCTGAAGTACCTCCTCATGCAAAAAAATTGAATATAAGACAACGAAGATGGGTGGAGCGGATTAAAAACTATGATTTAATCATCGAATATCATCCTGGAAAGGCAAATGTTGTTGCCGATGCCCTGAGTCAAAGATTTCATCCTCCTTCCCCATCAGTTTTGGCCTACATGCACACCCATTACCTGCCGATGATGTTGGAATTGAAAGCTAACCGTGTGCATCTTGGCATCAATTTTTTCTAGATCATTGTTGGCACGAATCAAAGTCGCACCTACGTTAATTGAAGAAATCTGGAATCAACAATTAGAGGATCCAAAATTTACTGAAATTCGGAAGCAACTTGCTGATAGTGTTGATGCCATAGTTCGTGATTTCAAAATACGAAATGACGAAGTACTAGTCTTCAGAAACCAGGTATGTATTCCACAAAATGTTGATATTCGTAACCTTATTCTATCAGAGGCGCATAGTTAAAAGTTCGTTATTCATCCTGAAAGCATTAAGTTGTACCGAGATATGAAGGAGCAGTATTGGTGGCCAAACATGAAATGTCACATTGCTGAATTTGTTGCTCGATGCCTCGTATGTCAACAAGTAAAGATCGAACATCAAAGACCCGCTGGTCTACTTCAGTCACTTCCGCTTCCAGAATGGAAGGGGGAGTACGTCATTATAGATTTTGTGACTTGTTTGTCTAGATTGCAGCGAGGATACAATGCCATTATGGTGATCGTGGATCGACTGACGAAGTCTGCACACTTTCTTCCTATACATGTGACAGATACACCAGAAAAATTGGCAGTTCGTTACTTGGATGAGACTGTTCGATTGCATGGGGTACCAGTTTCTATTGTTTCAGATCGTGACCCTCGTTTCACCTCACGATTTTGGGAGAAATTCTAGAATGCGCTGGGTTCAAGATTGAATTTCAGTACAGCATTTCAAACCTAGACCGATGGTCAATCAGAAAGGACAATTCAGGCACTCGAAGACATGCTACGAGCGAGTGTGCTGGATCATCAAACCGGTTGGGATTGATGCCTGCCATTAGCAGAATTTGCTTACAAAAATAGTTTTCGTGCAAGCATCGGTATGGCACCCTATGAAGCACTATATGGGAGACATTGCTTGAATGAAGTAGGCGAGAGATGCTTAGACAATCTGGAATTGATTGACCAAGTAACAGAATAATTAAGCTTGATCCGACAAAGGCTAAAAACAACCCAATATCAGCAGAAAAATTTCGCCGACATTCAATGAAGGGAACTGTAATTTGTGGTAGGTGACAAAGTATTTTTGAAGGTTGCCCCATGGAAAGGAGTCTTTCGTTTTCAGCCACGAGTTAAGCTAGCACCTCGCTACATTGATCCGTATGACATTGTCGAAAGAATCAGCCCTGTTGCATACCGACTTGCCCTACCTCCAAATATGGAAAGAATTCACAACGTATTTCACATTTCAATGTTAAGAAAGTATATGCGAGATCCTGCTCATGTGCTTAAAGTATATGGGTTTATTTGGGTTTCACGGCGGTGATGACCATAATCGAAGCAATTAGTAATAGATAGGAATTGGGGTCGTCACAGAGCGCATGTTGGGGTTTGCCACCCATACAACTCCCATACCAGTAAGAACCTCTCCTCTCCCTAGGAGCATCAGCGCTTATCCTGAATTGCCACCGAAAAAGGATCCTGACACACAAACACATATAAGCACACACAGGCAAGTACAAAGCAAAAATATCACAACAGGGTATCCTTAATCATGTCAGAACACAATCAGCATATTCAATTCATATAACATATACAACCCAGGAACTCAATACCTAACTCAGGGATTTTTTATAGCCTATGAGATGCATATCTCACTCTGAATTTCATACTCTCACCCTATAATCCAATCGCATGCAATACAACAAGGGCAGGTAACAAAAATATCAAGAAAATAACAGAGGTCTCTAGAGAAACCGATGAGGCATAGATCCTACCTCTCTTTTCTCTGAACAAGAAGCTACTCCTTTTCCTTTATTAGGTAATTTCGAACCACCTATATTATCACCAGGCAAAGATGAAAACAAACTAAGCATTCATACTCAATAATCAATTGAATACCCTATTTCTTTACCAATTCCACTGACCAAACCTATCAGAAACCATTTATTAGATGCTTCATGTGCCTCCCCCTTGGATGTGTGATGTGATAGCCAGGAACTTAACAAGATTAAACCTGAATTACCATTCCAATCAACTATGCAAATTTCATCGCTAAAAGTAGGGCATAGGACAATTTCAACTTTAAGCATAGAGAAGTTTAAAAGAAAGAAATTCATGATCATACATCATGAATAGATGGTAAGCAATCATAAGAACACGCGAAATGACAACAAAAATAAACCGAAGACAAAAACTGTAGAAATCTAAAAAAAGACCTAATTCCGTCGCCGATTTTTGACTTAACCTTAGACAAGAAAATATTTACGTCCAAATATAAAATACAAAAATTTTTGGAAAATGGATGAAAATATCTTTCCAACAAGCTATTATTTCTAGGTATCCGACAAACGATTAGAGAGTTATGCTATTCTGAAGTTCAAGACGATTTGGCAAAACCTAATTCTGCCACCGATTTTCAATTTATCTTTAGAGAAAGAAATACTACCCTCCTGACAAAAAAATAAATATAGTTGGAAAGAGGATGAAGAGAGCTTTCCAACAAGCTATTACTTTTAGGGATCTCATGAACGATAAGAGAGTTATGCTAGTTTAACCTTTCAACGAATTTTGGCGGCTATAGGGAGGCGTAGGGTTTTAGGCTTATACAAATTTTGTATGTTTTCTCTGAATGATTTTTGTGAGGTTGGCTTCCTATTTGTAATGAATGAGTATAGAATTATGATTACTATTTTTAAGATTTTATTAAAAATAAGATAACTACCAGATAATTAAATTCTTTAATTATCTTCTCCTAATCTTAGGGATTTTAATCTCTAAGGCAATTATCTATCTATAAGGACTTAGATTAAAGGGAATTTATACCAGAATTAACTACCATACAACTCTTACCAATTTCTGCTATCACAGATCCTTTCCTTCAAGGGAAAAATCATCTTCTCACCTGCACTGGCTTCTGAACTTCTAGGACTCAAAATTTGGTGTCCCACACGCGCGCTGGATGTCTGGTCCTTGTGTGGCCGGAACCCTTTCCTTGTGTGTTAAGAATCCCTTATCCTTGTGTGGCTTGGAAGACTTGTCCTTGTATGGCAAGACAACTTGTCCTTGTGTGGCAAGATGAATAGGCTTACTGATTAGCTTGTGTGTTAACCGTTTACCCTTTGTGCAGTAAGCCTTGGACAACACAGGTGGAAGGGGATGGCTTTTCTTCTTCATTGCTGAGAGCAATCTGATGAGTTCTACTTGCTTATATACTTACTGATTTTTCGAAAGTGATTGTAGTCCTCCCGCAACCATAGATTCGGCCCTAACCCTCTCTGATTGGTTCTTGAATTGCGTGATCTCTTTTAGTTGTTTAGGAATAATCTAATGTGAATTGGGAGATTTGTGTTTAGGGTTTCTACAGATCTTATGATGCTGTGACCTTATTGAGATTCTTGTAATCTCATACCGTTGTTTTACTATTTTTCAGGCTTAGGTACATCCACTATCCATGGTACTAGTGTGTGAGATCAAGGCTGCACAATGTGGCGATATTGCGTCACATTTGCATACTTGTTCCTTATTTACTTGTGCATATAACATGAATGATTGGGCTACTTTCTAGTTTATTTTAAGAACCCTCCTTTGCTTGCTATTTCCGATATATATTGGAGGATTTCTTACTAGTTATTTGGATCCCTATGGGACTTGTGTGTTATGAACCTAATGATTCTAAAGACTTGCACTGATGTTTTATTCACTCTGTATGTTACCAGAATATTTGTCCAATATCATGCTCCAATTGTTGTTAAACATTAAAATAAACATGCTAAAAGTCGGAAGTTAATGGTAAGCCTGGTGAGATTCAGATAGGTCCTAGGTGTCATTTGGGCTTATTTGGGTTTCATGGCGGTGATGACCTTAATCAGAGCAAATAGTAATAGTTAGGAAATGGGGTCGTCACAACACACAAGTCCCATAGGGATCTCAAAATCCAGCAAGTAACCCTCTAGTAAATTCCAGAAACAAGCATGAATAAGAGGGATTCAATAAACCTGAAAGCAGTCCAATCAAACTTCATAATAATGGTTATATGAGCAAGCAATCAGCAAGGAGATATGGGATGCAAATGTGATGCAATATCGTCCCGCCGTGCAGCCCTGATCTTACACATTGGTACCACAGATAAATAATATAACTAAGCCTGAAAATTGGTGAAAACAATAGGGTGAGACTACAAGAATCTCAGTAGGGTCACAACACCATAAGATCTACAGAAATTTAAACAAACATCTCCCAAACAACATCAGATCCATCTACACAACTAAAAAGGCATCAAACAATCATCCATAAGCACTAAGAGGTAAGGACGAAAGTCATAAATTGAGGGTGGACTATAAACACTTTCAAAAGTCAAAAGTACATAGGTAGTTATTTCATCATTTGTTATTATAAAAAGACAGACCATTCCCTTCCAGCTGTGTTGTCAAAGTCTTAGCTACACAAAGGTAAATGGTTAGCACACAATCTAATGAGCAAGCCTATTCATCTTGCCAGCGCACAATAAAAGGCATCAAAGCCACACAACGTCAAGGGCATCCAACCACACAAGGATAAGGGCATCTTGCAAGCACACAAGACTTGGCATCTAGCAACATAAGGACTTGGCATCTAGCAACATAAGGACTTGGCATCTAGCAACATAAGGACTTGGCATCTAGCCACAAAAAGACTAGGCATCCAGCGTGCACATGCTGGGGATTGCCACCCATACGACTCCCATACCAGTAAGAACCTCTCCTATCCTTAGGAGCATCAGCGTTTACCCCGAATGGCCACTGGAAAAGGATCCTAACACACAATCAGGTAAAAGCACACACAAACAAGTACAAAGCATAACATCATAGCAGGGCATCCTCAATCATACAACAATACAATCAGCAAGTCATATGCACATGATACATCTGAATTAGGCTCACCTAACCTATCTTAAGGAGTTTGAATTTGCCTAATGTATCATAGCTCAATCTACAACTCATGCATACACTATACAAGGCATACGCATGCACAATAGCACGGACAAGTACCGAATTCATCATTCAAACAATAGAGACATCTAGAGAAACTGATGAGGTGTAGATCCTACCTTTGTTGTCTCTGAACAAGTAGCTATCCCTTTAGCTTTATTAAAGGGATCCGAACCACCTATATAACCATAAGGCAAAGACAAAACCATACTAATCACACACAATTCAGAAACCAAATAAACTACCTAGTTCCTTACCAATTCTACTCACCAAACCTGTCAGAAACTAGTGATTAGATGCCGCAGGAACCTCCTCATTGGATGTGTGATGTGATAGCCAGTACACAACAAGAATCAACCTGATTTACTATAACAATTAACCATGCAATTTTTGGCACTAAGATAGGGCAATATGGAAAATTGTGATTTCATGCATAAAGGATCTAGAGGTTGCGATTTCATGATAAAATAGAAGGATTAGGTGGCAAATACCTATACAATTAAAAGAAACAAGATCATAAAGCAATTGACCAAGCAATTGGCAAAAATCGGCAACAATAGGGCATGCAAATTTCTTTTATAAGGAAGATTCGAAGGATGAATTCATGATATTTCAACATGAATAGGTTCCAAACAATCATATGAACAAAATGAACATTAACATAAACCAATTAAAGGATTAATAAAAAGATTTCGGCTCCAAACCCTAAGAAATTGCGATAAGAAAAAATACAAGGAGAATCTAACCTTCTGATGATGAAACTATGATAGCAAGATAGAGGATGGAAAGAAGCTTTCAACAAGCTATTATTCACAGAAATCTGATCAAGGATGAAAGATTTCAGCTAGGATGAATGTTTGAAGAATTTTGGCAGCAAGGGTAGGGAGTAGAGTTTGATTGTGTGAAGATTTTTTATGTTTTTGGTATGGGACTTATGTGTGGCCGACTACTCCTTTTATATGGTGTAATGGGATTTGATTTTCCGACATTAGGATTTAAATTCTGGAACTATCTTTTAATTTTAGGAGATTACCATTTAAGATAAAATTGAACCAAGAAGGAAATGAAACAAAGGTGAAATGAATTTGGAAATGAGCATTGAACCTTCAGAACTATTTTTGGCTATCACACATCCATTTCTTCAGAGACAAAATGGTCATGTCACCTACACTGGCTTCTAGACTTCTAAGACACAAAATCGGGGTCTCACATCATTCACTCTTTATAAAAATTTCATCCTCGAAATTTTAGCACAAGTACCTAAAAAAGTAGGTAAGGAAATTTTACATGCATAGATTTCTCAATCTTCCAAGACTGTTCCTCAACTTGGACATTATGTTAAATAACTCATACCATAGGCATGCTTTGAATGGGAAGCTGGCGAACTGACCGATCTAGTATGAAAACTGGCTGTACGGGATAGGATAGGTCTTCAGCAGCCTCAATTGATGGCTCTTCAAGCACATGAGAAGGGTCTCGCACATACTTTCCATACTTGAAGGCAATACAAGTTGGTATGAAACAGAGCCTATTCTTTCAACAATATCGTACGGGCCACTACAATGAGGTTTACCTCGCTGCTAAAAATGAAGGACTCTTTTCCACGAGTTGACTTTTAGAAACACTTTGTCACCTACCGCAAATTCCAGCTCCTTTTGTTCAATTATAGGTATAGTTTTTCTGCCGATCTTGTGCTGTCTTCAGCCTTTGTCAAATCAAATTCAGCTGCTCCATTGCTTGATCAATCAATTCTGGACTATGTAGGAGTCTCTCGCCTACTTCATTCCAGCAAATGGGAGTTCTGCAATTTCTCCCATACAATGCTTCATACGAAGCCATTCCAATGCTTACATGAAAGCTATTATTGTAATAAACCAAACTCCTAACCTATTATGAATTGCTCCGATTAGGGCCTTTACCGCCATGAAACCCAAACAAGCCTAAAAACCAGGGCCTATCTGAATCCCACATGGCTTACTAATCAAATTCTTGTTTTTTAGCATGTACATTCTTTATGCTTATCAACAATTGGAGCATGATATTGGATAAGTATTCTAGCATCATACAAAATGAATGAAATATCAGAGGAATTTTTTAAATAAAATCAATAAATCCACAACACAAAAGTCCCATAGGGATCCAAATATCAAGCAAGTTAACCCCCAATATAAATCGGACACAACAAGTAAAGGAGGAATCTTGAAAAACCAGAAAGTAGTCCAATCATAATTCATGTTATATGCACAAGCAATCATGGAACAGTTATGCAAATGTGATGTGATATCGCCCCACCGTGCAGCCTTGATCTCACACACTTGTACTACTGATAGTAGATGTACCTAAGCCTGAAAAATGGTAAATACAATAGGATAAGATTGCAAGAATCTCAGTAGGGTCACAACATCATAAGATCTACAAAAATCTTAAACACAAATCTCCCGAACAACAACAGATCATCCCTACACAACTATGGGTTTTACGTAATTCAAGAATCAATCAAAGGGATAGGGCTGAAACTAAGGCTGAGAGTGGACTGCAACACTTCTGAAAATCAGAAGTACACAGACAGGTAAAACTCATAAGATTACTCTTGGCACTAGAGAGAAAGAAAGGTCATCCTCTTCCACCTGTGTTATCCAAGGTTTACTGCACAAAGGGTAAAAGTTAGCACATAAGCTAATAAACAAACCTATTCATCTTGCCACACAAGGACAAGACATCCAAACCACACCAGGACAAGGCTTCCAGCCACATAAGGACCAGACATCCAAGCCACATAAGGACCAGACATCCAAGCCACATAAGGACAAGGCTTCCAGTGCGTGCATGCTGGGGATTGCCACCCATACAACTTTCATACCAGTAAGAGCCTCCCCTCTTCTAAGGAGCATCAATGCTTACCCCGAATAGCCATCGGAACAGGATCCTGACACACAAATACGTACAAGTATCCACAAGCAAGTACAAAACATAATACCACTACAGGGTATCTTTAATCTTGTCAGAACACAATTATATGCAATTCAGGCACTCAAAACCTAACTCAAAGGTTCGATATGGGCTATAGGATTTATATCTCAATTCATGATTCATGCACATATCCGACAATCAATTCGCATGCAATAATAACAAGGACAGGTATCAAAAATAACAAACAAACAATAGGGATCTCTGGAGAAATAGATGAGGCATAGATCCTACCTCTCTTGTCTCAAAACAAGAAGCTATTTCTTTGCCTTTATTTAATAATTCTGAACCACCTATAGCATCACAAGGCAAAGACAAAACCAAATTAAGCATGCATACTCAATAACCAAGTAAGTACCCTATTTCCTTACCAATTCCACTCACCAAACCTATCAGAAACCAGTGGTCAGATGCCGTAGGTGCCTCCCCTTTGGATGTGTGATGTGATAGCCAAGAACTTAACAAGATTCAACCTGAATTACCACCCTAGTTTAACTATGTATATTTTGGCACTAAGCATAGGACACAAGATAATTTTCGATTTTATGTTAGCAAGGTGTAAGGTTGCGATTTCATATTAACAAAGAAGGATTAAGTGTTTATAACTTATATAATCAAAAGAAACAATATCGGAATTCAATAGGTTAATCAATTAATCAAGATAGGCAACAATAGGGAAAGGGTAAGGCATACTGATTTTATGTATAGAAAATATTCAAAGGATGAATTCATGATTTTATAACATGAATGGATACCAAACAATCATACGAACAAGAGGAACAACAATAGAAATCAATTAAACACAAAATCACACAATCTTGAAACCTAATCCCGCCAAAATATAATCAAACTTTTGACATGGAAATTCTAACCATGAGAAAATAAACCAGGAATGGTTTGAAAGAGGATGAAGAATTCTTTTCAACAAGCTATTATTTCCAAGAATCCAACAAAGGACGAGAGAGTTATGCAATTTTGAAGTTCAAACAGATTTTGGCAATTTCGTTAAAATACAATTTAACTTTCGGCATAGAAAAACTAACCTCCAGATAATAAACCAAATCTGGTTGAAAACAGGATGAAGATATCTTTATAACAAGCTATTATTTGGAAGAATCCGACAAAGGATGAGAGAGTTATGGTGATTCAAAGTTCCAATGGATTTCGGCAGAAATTAGGAGGTATAACGTTTTTAGGTTTTACGAATTTTGTGTGTTTTACGTATAAAAATTTTGTGTGGCTGGCTTTCTATTTATATAAGGTGGTTATGGGATTAAAATTTTTATTTTAAAGACTTTATTAAAGTAAGATAATTATCAGAATTAAATTCTATAATTGTCTCCCCTTAATTTTAGGGATTTTAATTTCCAAGGTAATAATTATCAACCTATAAAGAACTAGATTAAAGGGAATTAAAACCAAAATTAATTACTGAACATTTCTTACCAATTTTGGCCATTGCACATCCTTTTCTTCAGGGTATAAATGGTCTTTTCATCTGCACTGGCTTCTGGACTTCGAGGACTCAAAAATCGGGATCTCACAATTATTGTAAGCGAACTTCGTCAAAGGTAAACATCCATCCCAACCGGTATTCTTATCTATTACACATGCATGCAACATGTCTTCAAACGTTTGAATCATCCTTTCAGATTGACCATCAGTCTGGGGATGAAACGCTATACTGAAATTTAGTCTCGAACCTAGTGCGTTCTAGAATTTCTCCCAAAATCGTGAAGTAAAATAAGGGTCATGATCTGAAACAATGGAAACTGGCACTCCGTGTAGGCAAACAATCTCATCCAAATAATGAATAGCCAATCTCTCGGGGGTGTCAGTCATATGAATAGGAAGGAAGTGTGTAGATGTCGTCAGTCGATCCATGATCACCCAAATAACATCGAATCCTCGTTGGAATATAGGCAAACCAATCACAAAGTCCATCATGACATGCTCCCACTTCCATTCTGGAATCAGACGTGACTGATGTAAACTAGATGGTCTTTGATCAATTTTCACTTGTTGACATATAAGGCATCGGGCAACAAACTCACTAATGTGGTGCTTCATGTTCGACCACTAATATTGTTTTTTCAAGTCTTAGTACTTCTTAGTGCTATCAAGATGAATAACAAACTTCGAACTATGCGCCTAAAAAAAATCAGATTGCGAATATCAATATCATGTGGCACACACACCCGGTTTCTAAAGACAAGAACTCTATCATCTTGTACTGTGAAATCACGAACTATGGCATCAACATCATCAAAAGTTTGTTGCCGAATTTCAGCTAGTCTTGGATCTTCTAATTGCTGATTTCGGATCTCTTCTAGCAAGGTAGGCTTGACTTTGATTCGAGCAAACAACGAACCAGAAAAATCAATGCCAAGATACACATGCGTAGCTCTCAAATCCAGCAACATTGGTATGTACTACGCACACATGTAGGCCAAAATTGATGGAGAAGAAGAATGGGTCTTCTGGCCTAAAGCATCAGCAACAACATTCGCTTTTCTAGGATGATATTCAATGATCAAATTGTAGTCTTTAATCAGCTCCACCACCCATCTTTGTTGTCTCATATTCAGCTCCTTCTGCGTAAGGAGATACTTCAAGCTTTTGTGGTCGGTGACGATTTTGCACGTCTTGCTGTACAAGTAGTGCGCCATATCTTCAATGAGAACACCACAATTGAAAGCTCCAAATCATGTGTAGGATGGTTGCTTTCATGTGGATGCAACTATCAGGAAGCATATGCAGCAACTTTCCCATCTTGCATCAACATGCTTCCAAGTCCAGATTTTGATGCACTGTTGTACACTACATATTCTTTTCCGCCGACCGACAAAGTGAGGATAGGTGTTGTCACCAATCTGTTCTTCAGTTCTTCAAAACTTTGCTAGCATTTCTCATTTCACATGAATGGCTCTCCTTTGTGTGTCAATTTTTTAGAAGGTCAAGCAAACGATGAGAAATTCTCCATGAAGCAACAGTAATATCCAATTAAGCCAAGGAAACTACGAACTTCAATTACAGCCCGTGGGGGTTCCCAAGCAACTACTACTTCAATCTTCTTTGGATCAACAAGTACACCATGGGCAGAAACAATATGGCCATGAAACCAATGTCACATAACCAGAATTCGCATTTGGAGTACTTTGCTAACAGGTGTCAATCCCTCAGAATTTTCAGCACAATCCGCAAGTGCTTGGCATGCTCCTCTTCTGATTTTGAATGAATCAGAATGTCGTCGATGAGGACTATCACAAATCTGTCCAAGAACTCTCAGAACACTCGATTCATCAAGTCTATAAACATGGCTGGTGCATTGATCAAAACGAATGGCATAACCAGAAATTTCCAATGGCCGTATCGCGATCTGAATGCAGTCTTTGGAATATCAGCCTAACAAACACATAACTGATGGTATCCCGATCTTAAATCGATTTTGAAGAACACGGCTGCACCTTGGAGCTAGTCGAACAAGTCATCGATTCGCGGCAGAGGGTACTTATTCTTCATGGTCACACAATTTAGTTGTAGATAGTCGAAGCACAATTGCAGCGAACCATCTTTCTTCTTTACGAACAAGATAGGTGCTCCCCATGGTGACACAATGGGTTGGATGAAACCATGATCCAGCAAATCTTCCAATTATATCTTTAATTCATTCATTTCCACAAGAGCCATATGATAAGGAGGAATGGAAATCAGATCCATACCCAACACTAGTTCAATGCCGAATTCCACCTGTAAGACCCCGAATTTTGAGTCCTAGAAGTCTAGAAGCCAGTGCAGGTGAAAAGATGATTTTGCCCCTGAAGGAAAGGATGTGTGATGGCCGAAATTGGTAAGATTGTTTAGTAGTTAATTTTTTTTAAAATTCCCTTTAATCTAAGTTCTTATAGATGGATATTGCCTTAGAGATTGTCCTTATAGAGGGATAATTGCCTTAGAGATTAAAGACCCTAAAAAAATAAGAAAGATAATTTAGAGTTTAATTATCTGGTAGATTATCTTATTATGATAAAGTGATTAAAAGTAGTAATCATAATTCTATACCCATTCATTATAAATAGGAAGCCAACCCCACAAAAATTATTCATAGAAAACTTACAAATTCGTAGGAGCCTAAAACCCTATGCCTCCCTATAGCCACCATAATTCGCAGAAACTTCAAACCAGTATAACTCACTCATCGTTCGTCGGATCTCTGCGAATAATAGCTTGTTGGAAATATCTCTTCATCCTCTTTCCAATCACATTTTTTTTTTGTCAGGAGCTTAGTATTTATTTGTCTAAGGTTAACTTGAAAATCGGCGACGGAATTAGGTTTTTGCCAAATCTTCCTGAACTTAAAAATAGCATAACTTTCTAATCATTTGTCAGATCCTTACAAATAATAGCTCGTTGGAAAGCTATTTTCATCCTCTTTCCAGTAATATATAAATTACAGCTTGAATGTAAATAATTCCTTGTTTAAGATTAAGACGAAATCGTCCTATGCCCTACTTTTAGCGACAAGATTTTCATAGTTAATTGGAATGGTAAATTCAAGTTGAATCATGTTAAGTTCTTGGCTATCACATCACACATCCAAGGGGGAGGCACCTGCAACGTCTGATCACTAGTTTTCTGATAGGTTTGGTGAGTGGTATTGGTAAGGAAATAGGGTATTCAATTGACTATTAAATATGCATGCTTAGTTTGTTTTTGTCTTTGCCTGGTGATAATTTAGGTGGTTCAGATTTACTTAATAAAGGAAAAAGAGTAGCTTCTTGTTCAGAGACAAGAGAGGTAGGATCTACGTCTCATCGGTTTCTCCAGAGACCCCTGCTCTTTTCTTGATATTTTGTTACCTGCCCTTGTTGTATTGCTTATGATTGGATTATAGGGTGAGAGTATGAAATTCGGAACGAGATATGAATCTCCTAGGCTATATCGAACCCCTAAGTTAGGAATTGAGTGCCTGGGATGCAATTGTTATGTGAATTGGATAAGTTGATTGTGTTCTAACATGATTGAGGATACCCTGTCGTGGTATTATGCTTTGTACTTGCCTGTGTGTGCTTGTACGTGTTTGTGTGTCAGGATCCCGTTCCGGTGGCCATTCAGGGTAAGTGCTGATCCTCCTAGGGAGAGGAGAGGTTCTTACTGGTATAAAAGTTGTATGGGTGGCAAATCTTAGCTAGAGCTCGCTGGAGGTCTGGTCCTTGTGTGGCCGGAACCCTGTCCTTGTGTGGCAGGAAGCCCTGGTAGGTATATGACCTGGGATGCCCTGGTAGGTATGTGACTAGGGAAGACTTGTCCGTGTGGGACTAGTCGACTTGTCCTTGCGAGGACAAGATGAAAGGCTTACTGATTAGTTTGCGTGTTAACCATCTACCCTTTGTGCAGTAAGTTTTGGACAACACAGGTGGAAGGGGATGGCCTTTCTTCTTCATTTCCGAGGGAAATTTGATGTGTTTCACCTGCCTGTGTACTTCTGAGCTTTCGGAAGTGTTTGCAGTCCTCCCTCATCCATAGATTCAGCCTTAACCTCTTTTGATTGGTTTTTGAATTGCGTGATCCCCTTTAGTTGTTTAGGAATGATCTTATGTGAATTAGGAGATTTGTGTTTAGGGATTCTGTAGATCTTATGATGTTGTGACCCTACTGAGATTCTTGTAATCTCAAACCGTTGTTTTTACCATTTTTCAGGCTTAGGTACATTCACTGTTCGTGGTACCAGGGTGTGAGATCAAGGCTGCACGGTGGGGCGATATCGCATCATATTTGTATACTTGTTACTTGCGCATATAACATGAATGATTGGGCAACTTTCTAGTTTATTTTAAGCACTCTTCTTTACTTGCTATTTCCGAACCTTGATGAAGAATTTCTTGCTGGTTATGTGGATCCCTATAGGACTTGTGTGTTATGAACCCAATGATTTGATTTAAGACTTCCGCTGATGTTTTATTTACTCCGTATATTACCAGAATATGTGTCCAATATCATGCTCCAAATGTTGATAAGCAAAAAAATGAACAAGCTGACAAAATGAACAAGCTGAAAATCGGTAGTTAATGATATGCCTGGTGAGATTCAAATAGGTCTTAGGTATCATTTAGGCTTATTTGAGTTTCACGGCGGTAATGACCTTAATCGGAGTAATTAATAATGGTTTAGGAATTGGGGTCGTTACAAGTTTGGTAGCGGAGCATGGTTTAGGGAATATAATTTGTTATATGCTAACTTATTTGTTGATTTTGGTGATTGCAGGTAAGAACATGGGCACACACTCACTCACTTAGGGGTTAAAACCGAAAATGAACTAGGGATAACATGGGATTTAAATGATGGGAATAACAATAGCAGATGTGATGATTGTTCATTTTTAGTATGCCTTAATATGTTTGAGTAGATGATTAGCTATGTTTCTTGTCATTACCGAATGAATATGCATGTGATTGATGATGTGTATTGCCGAATATGGGTGATGTGTGAGTCTATGCTTGCTTGATATTTGAAAATGATTCCTATGAGTGTTGATGGAATTGCCAAGGATATCTTTGCATGTGTGCATGTGATTTCCGAAAATTTGTATATTGCTTTCTAGCATATGCGTATCGTCTGGTGCATGCCTCTCCACCAGGTACCACTCCTTTTACTAGTATTCTATTTAGTGTGTGTTGAGTAACAATCGTAAACTTGAGTAGTATGGCACATTCGAGGCAACAAAGGGACCAACGGGGTAGGTTTGAGATTCAGCCTGAACAGCAACCTGTTGAGCGAGAGGAGCCAAATACACAAATGGAGCAAGAAGGGCAAGCTGAGTCCGAAAACCAACCTGAGACACCAGCTGCACCAGGTATTGACCTTGTTATGGCATAAATCTTAAATGTGTTACAAGGAATTGCTGCAAACTAGCAGCGAATGGAGGCGCAATTTCAGAATGCTCCTGCGCCTGCGCCTACACCAGAACCTATTCCTCTAATTGATGGTGGACATCTGTTAGCTTGCGATTCGGCAATCGTTTGCCCACTTGGGAGGATGTGGCAGTAATAGATATAGATACTCTCTATATCTATTGCTGTTATTTGCAAAGAAGGCGGGAACCAAGAACACTTGTCTGTATGTGATTCATTCAGTTCACTAAATCCATGTGTTAATTGAATAAAAGCAGAGATAGAGGAAGAACAAATACAGGGATGAGAAAGAATATGATAGGATGATGAAAGAACGGTTCAACAATAATCCTATTTTACGTGCATATGCTGATGAGACAAAAAGGATTATTGACAGAGATTCTTGCTTACCTTGTGCTGAGGATCCGACTTTATGGAAAGTCAAATACGTTGTTGGGCGTGAGAGGCATTCAGCCTTCTGTTTAATGCAGAAGTTTGTTGACTTAAAATCTCTGGGAGCCAAATTACAGATAGTATCTGCATTTGCTGTTGACCATGTAAAAAGTTTTATCTTCATTGAAGCCTACAAGCAATGTGATATCAACGAGGCTTCTAAAAGACTTACTGGTATATATGCTAGTAGACTGTCAACAGTTCCACTAAATGAACGTTGCCATCTGCTCACTGTCCGGAATAATCGTTGTCCAATTACCAAGAGCATGTGGGCTCGTCTGAAGATGGGAAATACAAAGGAGACCTTGCACTGATTATTGTTGATAATGACGAACAGAGAAAGAGCCTATGAACAATGCTACTGCCACTCCTACGGTGAATAGGGACCCAGCCCAAGCGAAAGCAAAACGGGAAATCGAAAGGCTCCTACAAGATAACCAGAAAGAAAGGGCCGTGCTAGCGGACAGGTATAAGAAGAAAATAGACTTCCTAGAGGAAGAAATAGAAAGACTAACTGATCGGGGCGCCAGCGATCGACTAATAGAAAAGAAAGAAAGAGAAATTAGCGCACTAATAGCAGACTATAATCGTAGAGTGGCACCACTCCTCAAACGAGGAAGTGAACTGAAACAGCAATTAGAACTAGTAGAAAGAGCGCCTTGGAGACATGAGAAAGCGCCGGCTCAGCTACAGGCGTGAATGATGGTTGGAGCCAGTACGATCGTACAGATTCCGGGTCTCAAGAAGTTGCTACAGAAGGTGCTGCCGAGATGGCTACAAGAGGTGCTGCTCAACCAAATGATCAAGATGATCCCCTATTTCTATTTACAAGGCGGGAAGATGCAGGTTCTGACTTTGATTACGACAGTCCAGCCTTACATACGGCGAATGATGGTCCAACTTACCACTACAATCCTTCTCTTCAAGATAACCATCCTTCCGTGCCACCTATGCCGCCTGTGCAAGACGAGAGCACTCCACTTCATCCAAGCGAGCGAATAGAGCTCATCGATGCGCTGATTGAGGAGAACGATCAGCGAATAGAGCAACTAGTGGGTCCGTATCAAAGTCAAGTCGAATTCAGAGAATTACAGATCTGACGGCTCGTCAGCTAAGATAGGGAGAGGGGCGGTTTTCGTTCTTAGGCTGCTCTGTGCCTTTCACAGACAGAAGAGAGGATTGCCATTAAGTGCATCGTATTCTGCCAAAGAACCTATTCCTGCTTGCTTGACTGCCACTGACCCCCTTTCCTATTGTCTCTACCTTAGTGAGTGTTCCTTTGGCACAGAAGAGCAAGCACATTCATTGATGCAGAGAATCGTCCTTGATTCCGAGATGTTTTGAATAGCTATCTTTTGTTTGGAACACCTTCATTGTCCAGGTGATCATAGACCGTACGACATTTTTCATCAGATAAATATGCTATGGCCTGTCCTACTGAGATAGAACAAATATGAGTTTGCAAAAGCTTACTGTGCTGTCAGACATGTACGTACTTCAGAAGGGAAAAGTTTCCAGGATTTTTTCCAGAGGTGTTCGGTTGGAGGAAAATAAAATCAAGTTTTTATTAAGAGGATTCGTGAAGACGTTTATGGCGTCTCTCAAAGTAAACGGCCGTTTGGCTCCTCGCGAGGAGACTCTTACAGGCAGTCGCAGAGTCCAGCAGGAGGTGCCAGTGGCGACGGTGGAGGTGGTGCTACACAAAAACTAACAACTACTGATGCCCTGACTAATCTTCAGGAAGTGAAAGATATGTTCCAAGATCAAAAGGACCAATATGACACGTTCCTCGAAGTCATGAAAGATTTCAAGGCTCAAAGAACTGACACCGCTGGTGTTATTCAAAGGGTGAAAGAATTGTTCAAGGGCCATAATAATTTGATAATTGGGTTTAATACCTTTTTGCCGAAAGGATATGAAATAACCCTTGATGAGGAAGAGGCTCCGCCAAAGAAAGCAGTTGAATTTGATGAAGCTATAAAATTCGTGAACAAAATAAAGAAACGTTTTGAAGATGATGAACGTGTCTATAAATCCTTTTTGGATATTCTGAATATGTATAGGAAAGAAGACAAGGACATAAATGAGGTCTACACTGAGGTTGCTTCTCTTTTTGACTACCATGCAGATTTGCTTGATGACTTCATTAGATTTTTTCCAGATGCATCAGCAGCAGCAATGGCTCATCATACTCCATATGGTCGGAATGCTAGCCAACAGTATAACGAGAAGATTTCTACCGGATCCAACTTGCGAATGCATATGGACAAGCGTCGCTGGTGAGATAGAATTCTGATCTCTCAAGCTGAATGTGATCTAAAGGTTGATCATCCCGAGATGGAAGATGACAAAGGAATAATGAAGGTGCACCAGAAGGTTGAAGGGTTTGGGACAAATGCCAACTTTTCTTCTTATGACGGAAAGGATTTATTAAAAGGCATGTATAACCAAGAAGTTGTTTTCTTTGAGAAAGTTAAGGGAAAGTTAGGCAATGAAGATGATTACCAGGCATTCTTGAAGTGCATTCTTATTTATGCTGAGGGAATAATCAAAAGAACGGAACTCCGAAACCTGGTGACAGATTTATTGGGAAAGTTTCCTGATGTTATGGAAGAGTACAATGAAATCTTGGAGCGTGATGGTTTCAGTTCCAGCATTATGAAAAAAAAAAAAAAGACATTTGGTGGGCATGCTTCTAGGCCATTAACAGTGAGTGACAAGGATACTGAGCACAAACATGAGTCTGATGGAGTGAAGGAAAAGGAAAGAAGTGGGGACAAGTATCTTGGAAAATCCATTCAAGAGCTTGACCTTATCAACTGTCAACGCTGTACTCCAAGCTATAGGCTATTGCCCGATGATTATCCAATTCCTTCAGCAAGCCAGAGGTCAGAACTGAGGGGACAAGTATTAAATGATCATTGGGTCTCAGTAACTTCAGGAAGTGAGGATTACTTGTTTAAACATATGCGCAGAAATCAGTTTGAAGAAAGTCTGTTTAGATGTGAAGATGATAGATTGGAGCTGGACATGCTGTTGGAGTCTGTGAGTTCAGCTGCCAGGCGTGCAGAAGAATTGTTAAACAACATCAATGAAAATAACATCAAGAATCCATTCCACATTGAAGACCTATCCTATCCCGTACAGCCAGTTGCCATACTATATCGGTTAGTTCGACAGCTTCGCAGTCGAAGCGTGCCTATGGTACGGGTTGTTTGGTGTAATGGCCAAATTGAGGAGCAGTCCTGGGAGACTGAGGAGTCTATGCATGCAAAATTTCCTTACTTTTTTTATTAGATACTTATATTAAAAATTTCGAGGATGAAATTCTTGTAAGGAGGGAATGATGTAAGATCCCGAATTTTGAGTCCTAGAAGTTCAGAAGCCAGTGCAGGTGAAAAGACGATTTTTTCCCTGAAGGAAAGGATGTGTGATAGCCGAAATTGGTAAGATTGTTTAGTAGTTAACTTTGTTTTAAATTCCCTCTAATCTAAGTTCTTATAGATGGATATTGCCTTAGAGATTTTCCTTATAGAGGGATAATTGCCTTAGAGATTAAAGACCCTAAAAAAATAAGAAAGATAATTTAGAGTTTAATTATCTGGTAGATTATCTTATTATGATAAAGTGATTAAAACTAGTAATCATAATTCTATACCCATTCTTTATAAATAGGAAGCCAACCCCTCAAAAATCATTCATAGAAAACTTACAAATTCGTATGAGCCTAAAACCCTATACCTCCCTATAGCCACCATAATTCGCAAAAACTTCAAACTAGCATAACTCACTCATCGTTCGTCAGATCTCTGCGAATAATAGCTTGTTGGAAAGATCTCTTCATCCTATTTCCAACCATTTTTTTTTGTCAGGAGCTTAGTATTTATTTGTCTAAGGTTAAAATGAAAATCGGCAGCGGAATTAGGTTTTCGCCAAATCTTCCTGAACTTCAAAATAGCATAACTTTCTAATCGTTTGTCAGCTCCTTACAAATAATAGCTCGTTGGAAAGATATTTTCATCCTCTTTCCAACCATATATAAATTACAGCTTGGATGTAAATATTGTTTTGTTTAAGGTTAAGACAAAATTGTCTTATGTCCTACTTTTAGCGACAAGATTTGCATAGTTAATTGGAATGGTAAATTCAGGTTGAATCTTGTTAAGTTCCTGGCTATCACATCACACATCCAAGGGGGAGGCACCTGCAACATCTTATCACTGGTTTTCTGATAGGTTTGGTGAGTGGTATTGGTAAGGAAATAGGGTATTCAATTGACTATTGAATATGCATGCTTAGTTTGTTTTTGTCTTTGCTTGGTGATAATTTTGGTGGTTCAGATTTACTTAATAAAGGCAAAGGAGTAGCTTCTTGTTCAGAGACAAGAGAGGTAGGATCTACGTCTCATCGGTTTCTCTACACACCCCTGCTCTTTTCTTGATGTTTTTGTTACCTGCCCTTGTTGTATTGCTTACAATTGGATTATAGGGTGAGAGTATGAAATTCGGAATGAGATATGAATCTCCTAGGCTATATCGAACCCCTGAGTTAGGAATTGAGTGCCTGGGATGAAATTGTTATATGAATTGGATAAGTTGATTATGTTATGACATGATTGAGGTTACCCTGTTGTGGTATTATGCTTTGTACTTGCCTGTGTGTGCTTGTACGTGTCTGTGTGTCAGGATCCTATTCCGGTGGCCATTCGGGGTAAGCGCTGATGCTCCTAGGGAGAGGAGAGGTTCTTACTGGTATGGGAGTTGTATGGGTGGCAAATCCTAGCAAGAGCTCGCTGGAGGTCTGGTCCTTGTGTGGCCGGAACCCTGTCCTTGTGTGGCAGGAAGCCCTGGTAGGTATGTGACCTGGGATGCCCTGGTAGGTATGTGACTAGGGAAGACTTGTCCATGTGGGACTAGTCGACTTGTCCTTGCGAGGACAAGATGAAAGGCTTACTGATTAGTTTGCGTGTTAACCATCTACCCTTTGTGTAGTAAGTTTTGGACAACACAGGTGGAAGGGGATGAACTTTCTTCTTCATTTCCGAGGGCAATTTGATATGTTTCACCGGCCTGTGTACTTCTGAGCTTTCGGAAGTGTTTGCAGTCCTCCCTCAGCCATAGCTTCAGCCCTAACCTCTTTTGATTGGTTTTTAAATTGCGTGATCCCCTTTAGTTGTTTAGGAATGATCTTATGTGAATTGGGAGATTTGTGTTTAGGGATTCTGTAGATCTTATGATGTTGTGACCCTACTGAGATTCTTGTAATCTCAAACCGTTGTTTTTACCATTTTTCAGGCTTAGGTACATTCACTGTTTGTGGTACCAGGGTGTGAGATCAAGGCTGCACCGCGGGGCGATATCGCATCACATTTGCATACTTGTTACTTGCGCATATAACATGAATGATTGGACAACATTTTGGTTTATTTTAAGCACTCTTCTTTACTTGCTATTTTCGAACCTTGATGAAGAATTTATTTCTGGTTATGTGGATCCCTATGGGACTTGTTTGTTATGAACCCAATGATTTGATTTAAGGCTTCCGCTGATGTTTTATTTACTCCATATATTACCAGAATATGTGTCCAATATCATGCTCCAAATGTTGATAAGCAACAAAATGAACTAGCTGACAAAATGAACAAGCTGAAAATCGGTAGTTAATGATATGCCTGGTGAGATTCAAATAGGTCTTAGGTGTCATTTAGGCTTATTTGGGTTTCACGGCGGTAATGACCTTAATCGGAGCAATTAATAATGGTTTAGGAAATGGGGCGTTACACCACCTCTTTTGCTGGTGGAAAACTGGCTATGTTTTCAGGAAAGACATCCGGAAATTCACGAACCACTGGAACAAAATCCAGATCCGAGGACTCTTTAGAAATGTCATGTACATGCACGAGGTATGCAGTACATCTTTTGCTGATCAATCGCTTCGCATCGAGCTAGGAAATCATGCAAGTTGGAACAACTCGCCTATCACCTTCAAAGCAATACTCGGAACCATCAATAAGGGTGAACCACACAAGCTTGGTGAAACATTCCATTCGGGCTTGATATTTGGCCAAACAATCCATGCCTAAAATCACATCTAGTTCTCGGATTTCCTGTGGAATCAGATCCACTTCAAGTATACTCGAGCCAATACGTACAGCACAACCGATGTAGACTAGATCACATGTCAATTGTTCTCCCAAAGGAGTCAGAACAACAATAGGAAGGGACAGGGGAAACAGAGCACAATCTGAACTAAGTGCTATCCTTGGACTCACAAATGATTTATTCGCTCCGGAATTTAATAACATATTAGAATTTTGAGAAAAGACTGAAATAGTACCTATGACCACATTAGGGATTGCTTTGGCATCAGTCAAATTGAATAACCTCTTTGGTCTAGGCTGCACCTCACTCGTAGGTCTGCTAGGTGGTCCTCCAGGTGCATGTGCTGGTGGTTTAGTGGGATTGGCATAGCCACCTCGGTTTGCATTCAATGTGCCTGAGATAAGCCTCAGTTTGGGACATTCCTTCTAAATATGACCCATTTTGTCACAATTGTAGCATCGTTGTGGCTACAAACTCCATCTAGATCTAATAGGATTACGACTGGAAAAATTCCTCCTGAAGTTACCCCCATTGCCATCATTCTTCATAGGGTAGGACCTCAAAAGATTGGGTCTTGTACACTGGTTGAATTTGGAATCACACCTGAATGATCTACCACTACTTGCTGAGGATGCCTTTTCTCTTTACACGATCTTCTCGGCTTCAGTCGCAGCAACAATCAATTCTTGCAAATTCTGCCTTGGTGTCGTGCCCACTGTAAGGACCCACTTTCCATATTCCCGAATTTGTTCTTAATGGGACCTTTGCCGCCATGACACCCAAACAAGCCTAAAACCAGGACCTATTTGAATCTCATAAGGCTTAACCATCTAGTTTTGATTTTAACAAGTTTTACGTTTTTAAAGGTTAGAGCATGATGATATTGGACAATCACATTCTAGTAATAAATGGAGTGAATGAAAATTTCAGCGGAAGTCTTTATAATTCAGCAAGAGTACCACAGCACACAAGTCTCAAAGGGATCTCAAAATCTAGCAAATATACTCTCAATAAATTTCGGTAACAAGTAAACGAAGCAGGCATTCAAAAATCCAGATAGTAGTCCAATTAAACTTGATATTATATGCGCAAGTAATCATGCAATAGATATGCAAATGTGATGCGATATCACCCCGCCGTGCAGCCTTGATTCTCACACACTGGTACCACAAACAGGGAATGTATCTAAGCCTGAAAAATGGTGAAAACAACAGGATGAGATTACAAGAATCTCAGTAGGGTCACAACATCATAAGATCTGTAGAAATCTTAAACAAACATCTCCCAGTCAACATTAGATCATACTATACAACTAAAGGATAACACGCAAGCATTCAAACATCCCATGGTGTAAGGCCGAAACTAAGGCTGATGGTGGACTACAAACACTTCCGAAAATCAGAGTTACACAGGCAGAAAAAAACTCATTAATCATCTCGGCAATAGGAAAAGGTCATCCCCTTCCACCTATGTTGTCCAAGGCTTTGCTGCACAAAAGGTAAAAGGTTAGAACCCAAGATAATCAACCAGCCTATTTATCTTGCTTGCACATAGGACTAGGTATCAAGCCAGTACACAGGACTACGCATCCTAACCAGCACACAGGATTAGGGCATTCAAACTAGACAAGGATAAGGGAATTCAAACTAGACAAGGATAAAGGAATCTTGCCAGCACACAGGACAAGGCATCAAGGCATCACATAGGACTAGACATCCTAACCAACACATAGGATAAGGGCATCCAAACCAGCACACAGGATTAGGGCATCCAAACCACACAAGGATAACGGCATCTTGCCAGCACATAGGACAAGGCATCGAGCCAGCACATAGGACTAAGCATCCAATGCGCGCAAGCTGGGGATTCCCACCCATATGACTCCCATACCTGTACGAACCTTTCCTCTCCCAAGGAGCATCAGCACTTACCCCAAATGGCCACCGAAAAAGGATCCTGACACACAAATACGTAGAAGCACACACAAGCAAGTACAAGGCACAATACCATAATAAGGTATCCTCAATCATCTCAAAATACAATCGGCATGTTCAATTCACACAACACATGCAAATTAGGCTCTCATAACCTATCTCAAGGGTTTGGTATAGCCTAAGTGAGTCTTAAATCAACCCGCAACTCATGCATACACTATCTCTCATATGTGCATACAAACATTAATCACGTATATCAAAATCGACAAACAATCAAGGATCTCTAGAGAAACCGATGAGGCATAGATCTTATTTCTTTTGTTTCTAAAAAAGAAGCTATTCCTTTGCCTTTATTCAAGGAATCCGAACCACTTACAACATCATAAGGCAAAGACAAAACCACACTAAGCATGCATACTTAATAATCAAGTAAATATCCTATTTTCTTACCAATTCCACTCACCGAATATGAGACCCCGATTCTTCGTAGTGTAGATGTTTAGAAAGTCTAGGAGCCAATGTAGTTGAAATGACTATTTTTCCCCTGAAGAAATGGATGCATGATGACCTAAAATGGTTGTTGCCAGATATTTCCTATTGTAATTTTGGTATTTTTATATTAATTATCCATAGTTTTATCCCTTATTATGCAAGGTATTAGATAATTCTGCCTTTTAAATAGAATATCTCTTTTAGTAGATTTATCCTTTTAAATAGAATTATCCTTTAATTATCTTTTTAAGTTTAAAAGTAGGGGTTTATCTCTTAGCTATACCTCCTTAAACACCTATAAAAGAGTGGCCAAGCCTATCCCACCTAAACATACCAAAATCCACATAGAAATTTCGTAATTTATTCCCTTGTTCTCAATTTCCGATTTTTGCCTAAACCTAACCGAAACTCCTTGATCTTCATCTTGGCATAACTCTCTCATCCTTTATCAGATTCTTGCGAGTAATAGCTTGTTGGAAAGCTCTCTTCATCCTATTTCCAACCATCTTGAGTTTTTCATCTGGAGGTTAGTTTTTCTTAGTTAAAAGTTAAATCATATTTCGACGGAATTGCCAAAATTTGCTTGAAATTCAAAATAGCAAAACTCTCTCATCCTTTGTCGGATTCTTGTGAATAATAGCTTGTTGGAAAGCTGTTTCCATTTTATATCCAGCCATCTTGGTTTTTTTTCTTCAGGTTAGTTTTTCTTTGCCGTAATTTTGGTCGAATTTCAACGGGATTAGGTTTCAAAATTGTGTGATTCTGACTTTAATTGATTTCTGTTATTGTTCTTTTTGTTCGTATGATTGTTTAGCATCCATTCATGATTTTAAAATCATGAATTCATCCTTTGAATCTTCCCTACTCATGAAATCAGCATGCCCTACCTTTGTCCTATTGATACCTATCTTGATCAACTAATTAACCTATTGGATTCTGACCTTGTTTCTTTTGATTGTACATGTTATAAACACCTATTCCTTTCTTAACTTCATGAAATCAAAACCCCTAACCTCTCTAATGTTAAATCACAAGTTGCCCTATAAACCATAAGGTGTTGCCAAAATTTGTATATTGAATTAGGGTGAAATATAAAGTAAATTATTACTGAGTTATTGGCCATCACATCACGCATTCAGGGGAAAGATATTTCTGAAACCAGATTGCTGGATTTGGGTAGGTTAATTGGTAAGGATTCTCAATGCCTTGGGTTTTCAATTAATGAGTCTTTTGGCTTAGTATTGTGTGGTATTTGCCTTGTAATTGTTTAGGAAATTCCGATCTTATTGAAAAGACAAAGGATTGCATTTGATTCAGACACGTGAGAGTTTATATGCTTGCGGAATGTGTGATTATAACGATAGGGAATCTCGAAAGTTAATAGGAAAATAGGTTGCCTTATTCGGTTATGACTTTGAGGATTGATCTTTGATTTATATTGTGATTTGATTGAGGATCCTTTGTTGTGATTTGTGTATGTGTGTACTATGTGTGTATGTGCCTTGTTTGTGCTTTGTTTGAAGGATCCTTTTGTCACTGGCCATGCGAAGTAAGTATTGTTGCTCCTAGGGAGAGGAGAGATGCTTACCGAACTGGGAGGTTTATGGGTGGTTATTCCCAGCAAGAGCTCATTGGATGCCTTGTAGGTCGGTTCAAGTCTGGACGTCAAGAAGCCTTGTAGGCCAGTTCGAGTCTGGTCGTTAGGTTGCCCTATTTGAGAGTGATAGGATGACTTGTATGCGCTACTGCAAGAGTGCTCCTAGGCCAGTTGAAGTCTGGATGTCGGAGACAACTAAAAGGCTTTCTGCAATATTGATTATCTAACCATTTACTGTGAGACCCCGAATTTTGAGTCCTAGAAGTCCAGAAGCCAGTGCAAGTGAAAAGATGATTTTGCCCCTGAAGGAAAGGATATGTGATGACCGAAATTGGTAAGATTGTATAGTAGTTAATTCTGTTTTCAATTCCCTTTAATCTAAGCCCTTATAGATAGATAATTGCCTTATGATTAAAATCCCTAAAAATAGGGGAGGATAATTAAAGAATTTAATTATCTGGTAATTATCTTATTTTAATAAAGTGATTAAAGGTAGTAATCATAATTCTATACCCATTCATTATAAACAGGAAGCCAACCTCACAAAAAATATCATTC
Source organism: Passiflora organensis (assembly GCA_019739055.1). NCBI lineage: Eukaryota > Viridiplantae > Streptophyta > Magnoliopsida > Malpighiales > Passifloraceae > Passiflora > Passiflora organensis. The sequence continues at coordinate 327,459 of JAEPBF010000258.1, read as the reverse complement.
AGAGAAAACATACAAAATTCGTATAAACCTAAAACTCTACACCTCCCTATAGCCGCCAAAATTCGTTGAAACTTTAAACCAGCGTAACTCACTCATCGATTGTCGGATTCTGGAAAATAAAAGCTTGTTGGAAAGCTATTTTCATCCTATTTCCAACCACCTTTTTTTTTGTCAGGAGGTTAGAATTTCTTTTTCATAAGATAAGTCGAAAATTGGCGACGAAATTAGGTTTTCGCCAAATCTTCTTGAACTTCAATATAGCATAACTCTCTCATCGTTTGTCGGATACCTGTAAATAATAGCTTGTTGGAAAGCTATTTTCATCCTATTTCCAACCATATATGTTTTGTTGTTTGGGCATAAATATTTTCTTATCTAAGGTTAAGTTGACAATTAGCGACGGAATTAGGTTTTTAGATTTCAATAGTTTTTATCTTCGGTTGATTTTGTTGTCGTTTCCCATGTTCTTATGATTTCTTAGCATCTATTCATGATGTATGATCATGAATTTTTTTCCTTTAAACTTCTCTATGCTTAAAGTCGAAATTGTCTTATGCTCTACTTTTAGCGACGAAATTTGCATAGTTGATTGGAATGGTAATTCAGGTTGAATCTTGTTAAATTCCTGGCTATCACATCACACATCCAACGGGGAGGCACCTACAGCATCTGATAACTGGTTTCTGATAGGTTTGATGAGTGGACTTAGTAAAGAAATAGCGTATTCAATTGATTATTGAATATGCATGCTTAGTTTGTTTTCGTCTTTGTCTGGTGATAATATAGGTGGTCCAGAATTACCTAATAAAGGCAAATGAGTACCTTCTTATTCAGAGACAAGAGAGGTAGGATCTACGCCTCATCGGTTTCTCAAGAAACCCCTGTTATTTTCTTGATATTTTTAATACCTACCCTTGTACATTGCATGCGAATTGATTATACGGTGAGAGTATGAATTTCAGTTTGAGAAGTGAATCTCATAGGCTATATAGAACTACTGAATTAGGTTTTGAATGCCTGAGTTGCATATGTTATGTGAATTGAATATGTTGATTGTGTTCTGACATGATTGAGGATACCCTGCTATAGTATTATGCTTTGTACTTGCCTGTGTGTGCTTGTACATGTATATATGTCAGGATCCTTTTCCGGTGGCCATTCAGGGTAAACACTGATGCTCCTAGGGAGAGAAGAGGTTTTTACTGGTATGGGAGTTGTATGGGTGGCGAAACCCCAGCAAGAGCTCGCTGGATGACTAGTCCTTGTGTTGCCGGAACCCTGTCCTTGTGTGGCAGGAAGCCCTTATCCTTGTGTGGTTTGGGATGCCCAAGTCCGTGTGTGGCTTGGGAAGACTTGTTCGTGTGTGACAAGATGACTTACTAGGCTTACTGATTAGCTTGTGTGTTAACCGTTTATCCTTTGTGCAGTAAGCCTTGGACAACACAGGTGGAAGGGGATGGCCAACACACGCACCAGGAGGACCACCCAATGTATCCACGAGTGAGGCACAACCAAGACCAACAAGGCTATTCACCCTGACTGATGCTGAGGTTAGTTCTAATGCGTGTTTGTGATGCTGATATTCCAAAGACCATGTTCAGATTGCGATACAGCCACTACAAATTTCTGGTTATGCCATTCGGCTTGACCAATGCACCAGCTGTGTTTATGGACTTGATGAATTGTGTGTTCCTCGAATTCTTGGATAAATTTTTGATAGTCTTCAACGACGACATTCTGATTTACTCAAAATCTGAAGAGGATCATGCTATGAACATACGGATTGTGCTTAAAATCCTGAAGGATCGACGGTTGTTCGCAAAATACTCCAAATGCGAATTCTGGTTACGCAAAATTGGTTTTCTTGGCCATATTGTTTCCCCCCAAGGTGTGTTAGTTGATCCAAAGAAGATACAAGCTATGATTGTGGAGAATTTTCATCGCTTTCTAGACCATTGACAAAACTGACACGCAAGGGTGAGCCGTTCGTATGGAACGAGAAATGCCAGCAAAGTTTCGAAGAGCTAAAGAATTGGTTAGTTTCCGCACCTATCCTTATCCTACCTATTTGCAGAAAGAAGTATGTGGTTTACAGCAACGAGTCAAAATCTGAACTTGGATGCGTATTGATGCAAAATGGGAAACGGCGATTGCGACCGTACGAGAGCAACTATCCTACGCATGACTTGGAACTTGCATCTGTGGTGTTTGTCATAAAAATTTGGCGACATTAATTATACGGTTACACGTGCCAAATCTTCACTGACCACAAAAGCCTGAAGTACCTCCTCACTAAAAAGAATTGAATATGAGACAACGAAGATGGGTGGAGCTGATTAAAGACTATGATTTAATCATCGAATATCATCCTGGAAAGACAAATGTTGTTGTTGATGCCCTGAGCCGAAAGTATCATCCTCCTTCCCCATCAGTTTTGGCCTACATGCCCACCCAGTACCTACCGATGATGTTATAATTGAAAACTAATCGTGTGGATCTTGGCACCGATTTCTCTGGTTCGTTGTTGGCACGAATTGAAGTGGCACCTACCTTAATTGAAGAAATCCGGAATCAAAAATTAGAGGATCCAAAATTTACTGAAATTCGGAAGCAACTTGCTGATGGTGTTGATGCCACAGTTCGTGATTTCAGAATACGAGATGACGAAGTACTAGTCTTCAGAAACCGGGTATGTGTTCCACAAAATGTTGATATTCGTAACCTTATTCTATCAGAGGCGCATAGTTCAAAGTTCGCTATTCATCCTGGAAGCACTAAGATGTACCGAGATTTGAAGGAGCAGTATTGGTGGCCAAACATGAAACGTCATATTGCTGAGTTCTTTGCTCGATGCCTCGTATGTCAACAAGTAAAGATCGAACATCAAAGACCCTGCTGGTCTACTTCAGTCACTTCCGATTCCAGAATGGAAGTGGGAGCACATCACAATGAATTTTGTGACTTGTTTGCCTAGATCAAAGCAAGGATACAATGCCATTTGGGTGATCGTGGATCGACTGACGAAATCTTCACACTTTCTTCCTATACGTGTGACAGATACACCAAAAAAATTGGCAGTTCGTTACTTAGATGAGATTGTTCGATTGTATGGAGTGTCAGTTTCTATTGTTTCAGATTGTGACCCTTGTTTCACCTCACGATTTTTGGAGAAATTCCAGAATGCGCTGGGTTCAAGATTGAATTTCAGTACAGCATTTCATCCCCATACCGATGGTCAATTAGAAAGGACAATTCAGACACTCGAAGACACGCTACTAGCAAGTGTATTGGATCAGAAAACTGGTTGGGATCGATGTCTGCCATTAGCAGAATTTGTTTACAACAATAGTTTTCATGCAAGCATCGGTATGGCACCCTATGAAGCACTATATGGAAGACGTTGTAGAACTCCCGTTTGCTGGAATGAAGTAGGCGAGAGATGCCTAGACAATCCGGAATTGATTGACCAAGCAACAGAACAATTAAGCTTGACTAGCGTAACTCACTCATCGCTTGTCGGATCCTTGAAAATAATAGCTTGTTGGAAATCTCTCTTTATCCTCTTTCCAACCACCTTTTGTTTTTTTCTAAGGAGGTTAGTATTTATGTTTCATAAGATAAGTTAAAAATTGGAGACGAAATTAGGTTTTTGCCAAATTTTTTTGAAATTCAATGTAGTATAACTCCCTCATCGTTTGTTGAATCCTTACAAATTACAGCTTTTTGGAAAGTTCTTTTCATTCTCTTTCTAACCATATATGTTTTGTTGTTTGGACGTAAATGTTTCCTTGTCTAAGTTTAAGTTGAAAATCAGCGACGGAATTAGGTTTTTAAATTTCAATAGTTTTGGTCTTTGATTGATTTCTGTTGTCGTTTCGCGTGTTCTTATGATTACTTAGCATCTATTCATGATTTATGATCATGAATTTCCTTCCTTTAAACTTCTTTATGCTTAAAGTCGAAATTGTCCTATGCCCTACTTTTAACGATGAAATTTGCATAGTTGATTGGAATGGTAATTTAGGTTGAATCTTGTTAAGTTCTTGGCTATCACATCACATATCCAAAGGGGAGGCACCTGCAGCATCTGATCACTGGTTTCTGATAGGTTTGGTGAGTGTAATTGGTAAGGAAATAGGGTATTCAATTGATTATTGAATATTTTTGCTTAGTTTGTTTTCGTCTTTGCCTGGTGATAATATACCTGGTTCAGAATTACCTAATAAAGGAAAAGGAGTAGCTTCTTGTTCAGAGACAAGAGATGTAGGATCTACGCCTCAACCGTTTCTCCAGGGACCTCTGTTATTTTCTTGATATTTTTGATACCTGCCCTTGTTGTATTGCATGCGAATTGATTATAGGGTGAGAATATGAATTTCAGTTTGAGATGTGAATCTCATAGGCTATATCGAACCCCTGAGTTAGGTATTAAGTACCTGGGTTGCATAGGTTATGTGAATTAAATATGCTGATTGTGTTCTTACATGATTGAGGATACGCTGTTATGGTATTATACTTTTTACTTGCCTATGTGTGCTTTTACGTGTCTGTGTGTCAGGATCCTTTTTTGGTGGCCATTTGGGGTAAGTGTTGATGCTCCTAGGAAGAGGAGAGGTTCTTACTGGTATGGGAGTTGTATAGGTGGCAAAGCCCAGTATGCGCATGCTGGATGTCTTGTCCTTGTGTGGCAGGAACCTTGTCCTTGTGTAGCAGGAAGCCCTTATCCTTGTGTGGTTTGGGATGCCCAAGTCCGTGTGTGGCTTAGGAAGACTTGTCCTTGTGTGGCAAGACGACTTACTAGGCTTACTGATTAGCTTGTGTGTTAACCATTTACCCTTTGTGTAGTAAGCCTTGGACAACACAGGTGGAATAGGATGGCCTTTCTTCTTCATTGTCGAGAGCAATCTAATGAATTCCACTTACCTGTGTACTTTTGATACTTTCGAAAGTGTTTGTAGTCCTCCCTCAACCATAGATTCGGCCCTAACCCCTTTCTGAATGATTCTTGAATTACGTGATCCCCTTTAAACATTTAGGAATGATCTAATGGGAATTGAGAGATTTGTGTTTAGAGTTTCTGTAGATCTTATAATGCTGTGACCCTACTGAGTTTCTTGTAATCTCATACCATTGTTTTTACCATTTTTCAGGCTTAGGTACATCCACTGTCCTTGGTACCAGTGTGTGAGATCAAGGCTGCACGGCTGGGCGATATCGCATCACATTTGCATACTTGATCCTTGTTTACTTGCGCATATAACATGAATGATTGGGCTACTTTCTGGTTTATTTTCAGATCCCTCCTTTGCTTGCTATTTCCGAAATATGTTGGAGGATTTCTTGCTGATTGTTTAGATCCCTATGGGACTTATCTGTTATGAACCCAGTTATTTAATCTAAAGACTTCCGCTGATGTTTTATTTACTCCATATGTTACCAGAATATTTGTCCAATATCATGCTCCAATTGTTGTTAAAAATTGAAATAAACATGCTATAAAAAGTTAATGGTAAACCTGGTGAGATTCAGATAGGTCTTATGTGTCATTTGGGCGTATTTGGGTTTCACAGCGGTGATGACCTTAATCTGAGCAAATAGTAATAGTTAGGAATTGGGGTCGTCATATAGTCGATGCGCAATTGCAGCGAACCATCTTTCTTCTTCACGAACATGACAGATGCTCCCCTGGTGACACACTAGGTCGAGCGAAACCACGATCCAACAAATCTTCCAATTGCATCTTCAGTTCTTTCATTTCCGCAGGAGCCATATGATACAGAGGAATGGAAATTGGATTCATACCCTGCATTAGCTCAATGTTTAATTCCACTTCCCTTGCTGGTGACAAACCGGCTATGTCTTCTGGAAATACTTATGGAATTCACAAACCACTAGAATAGAATCCAGATCTAAGGATTCTTTAGAAACATCGTGCACATGCCCTAGATACACTGTACATCCTTTGCTGATTAATCGTTTTGCATCAAGCCAGGAAATCATGCAAGTTAGAACAACTCGCCTATCACCATCAAAGCAGTACTCGAAACCATCAGGAGAGGTGAACCAAACACGCTTGGTGAAACACTCTATTTAGGCCTGCTACTTTTCCAAACAATCCATGCCTAAGACCAAATCTAGCTCTCAGTTGTCAAATGGAATCAGATCCACTTCAAGTACATATGTATAGTACTGTCGACATAGACTAGATCACAAATCATTTGCTCTCCCAAAGGGGTCAGAACCGCAATAGGAGTAGACAAAGGAGACAGAGGCCGATCCATGTTAAGTGTTATCCTTGGACTTACAAATGACCTGTTTGCTCTGGGATTTAACAAACATTTTAAGAAAATACTGAAATAGTACTTGTCACTACATCAAGGCTAGCTTCAATATCAGTTAGGGTGAATAGCCTCGTTGTTCTTGGTTATGCCTCACTCGTGGATCTATGGGGTGGTCCCCCAAGTTTGCGTGCTGGTGGTTTGGCAAGATTGGCATACCCACCTCGGACTATATTTGGTGCGCCTGTGAAATGTCTTGGTTTTGGGCAGTCCCTCTGAATATGTCCCATGTAGATCCATTAGGACTAGGACTGGAAAAGTTCTTCTTGTTGTTACCTCCAATGCCATTATTTTTCAGAGGGTAGGACCTCAAAAGATAGAGTCCCGTACACCGATTGAACTTCGAATCTCGCCTGAAGGACCCTCCACTAGCTGCTGCAGATGGCTTCTTGGTTTGCACGATCTTCTCGGTTTCAGTTACGGCAACAATTAATTCTTGTAAATTCTGCAGTGTCGTACCAACGATGGTTTTGAGCTCAGTACTCAGCACATCTTGAAATCGTCTCGCAAGCTGGTACGGTGAGCGACCCTCCTTAGGTGAAAATGGAGACAATTCCCTTAATACCTTCTTGTATTCCAACACCAAATGGGTGCCCTGTTCAAGCTTATAGAAAGCTTGTCGCTGCTCGATTTTATGGAATCTCGTATAGAACGTTTCGTCAAACTCATACCAAAACTCCTTCTAAGTAGGCAAACGATCTCTAAATCGCAAGCTCATGGCTGTCGACCATGCGAGGGCTTCTCCCTCAAGAAGGAAAGTGGCGATGGAAACCTTTTCATCGTCAGAGATTCGCAAAAATAGGGACACATGGCATAAGATGTCCATCCATTCACTAGCCGCAGCGGCCCCGGCTGAACCGCTGAAATCTTTACATCCCAATTGATGAGCTTCGTTTAGCAACTTCATAATAACAATTTCAACTCTCTCAGCTTCTTTAGAATGAGCTGGCTGTACAGGTTGAAGTGGAGGAACAGAATCTTCCAAGGGTGCGGGTGCAGGAGCATTCTGAAATTGTACTTCCACACGCTGCTGATTTTGCAGCAATTCCTTGTAACATGTTTAAGATTTGTGCCATCACGGGATCGATGGCTGGTGCGGCTGGTGCCTCAAGTCAGTTTTCAGGCTGAGCTTTCCCTCCCTGCTCAACTTGTGCCTGGGGTTCATACTACTCTACAGGCTGTTGTTCTGCATGAATCCCATGCCTACCCCTTCAATCTTGTGTTGCATTCATCATTGCCATACTATACAAACACACAATGTTACTCAACACTTAACCCAGATATGAATACTAGGAAAAGAAGTGGTACCTGGTGGAGAGATGTGCACCGAGAGATATGCATATGCTGGAAAACAAATCACTCATGCACACAAATATACAAGTTTCGGAAATCACATGCACACATGCAAATGTACACTCAGTAATCACTTTAACATACATATAAGCACTCGGCAATCATCATCAAGGCATTTGGCAAGCACATATTCACACAAATCATACTCAGCATCATGGAAAAAATTATACAGAAACATATTTGACATGCTTACGAATCACTCACATGCATAAGTACACTCGGGCAACACTCGGCAGCAAACAATGTGAGACCCTGAATTTTGAGACCTAGAAGTCCAAAAGCCAGTGTAGGTGAAAAAGACCATTTTTCCCTTGAAGAAAAGGATGTATGATGACAAAAATTGGTAAGGGATGTCTAGTAATTATTTCTGGTATTAATTCCCTTTAAATTGATTCTTTATTGGTTGATAATTACCTTAGAAAATAAATACCTTAAGTTTAAGGAAGGATAATTATAGAATTTAGTTCTGATAATTATCTTATTTTAATTAAGCCTTTAAAGTAGGGATTTCAATTCCATAACCACCTTATATAAATAGGAAGTCAGCCATATAAAAATCTTATACAAAAAACACACAAAATTCGTAAGACCTAAAAACCCTACATCTCCCAATTTCTGCTGAAATCCGCTGGAAATTCAAACAAGCATAACTCTCTCATCATTTATCGAATTCCTGTGAATAATATCTTGTTGGAAAGTTCTCTTCATCTTCTTTCCAAAAATATCTGGTTTTTTGTTTGGAGGGTATTTTTTTCTTTCTTAAAAGTTAAATCAAATTTTGGCGAAATTGTCAAAATCTATTTGAACTTCAAAATAGTATAACTCTCTCATCCTTTGTCAGATTCTTGCGAACAATAGCTTGTTGGAATAATCTTTTCATTCTCTTTCCACCATGTTTGGTTTTTTTTTCTGGATGTTAGTTTTTCTTTATCATAAGATAAGTTGAATTTCGGCGGGATTAGGGTTCAAGATTGTGTGATTCTACCTTCAATTGATTTCTGTTGTTGTTTCTCTTATTCGTATGATTGTTTGGCATCTATTCATATTATAAAATCATGATTGCATCCTTTGAATCTTTATATACATGAAATCAGTATGCCCTACCCTTCCCCTATTGTTGCCTATCTTGATCAATTGATGAACCTAATGGATTCTGATCTTGTTTCTTTTGATTGTATAAGTTATAAACACTTAATCCCTCTTTGTTAGCATGAAATTCTAACCCTTACACCTTGCTAACATGAAATCGCAAACTATCTTGTTAGTATGAAATTCTAACCCTTACACCTTGCTTAGTGCCGAAATATACATAGTTAAATTAGGTGGTAATTTAGGTTGAATCTTGTTAAGTTCTTGGCTAACACATCACACATCAAAAGGGGAGGCACCTGCGGCATCTGACCACTGGTTTCTGATAGGTTTGGTGAGTGGAATTGGTAAGGAAATAGGGTATTCAATTGGTTATTGAGTATGCATGCTTAGTTTGGTTTTGTCTTTGCCTGGTGATGCTATAGGTGGTTAAGAATTATTAAATAAAGGCAAAGGAATAGCTTCTTGTTTAGAGACAAGAGAGGTAGGATCTATTCCTCATCGGTTTCTCCAGAGATCCCTGTTGTTTGTTTGTTGTTTTCGATGCATGCCCTTGTTATTATTACATGCCAATTGATTGTAGGATATCATGCTTCAATAACTAATGAACATAACGAATGTACATGCTAAAACTCGAGGATTTGATAAGTAAGCCTTGTGGAATTCAGATACGTCCTGGTTCTTGGGCTTGTCTGAGTTTCATGGCGGTAATGGCCCTAATCGGAGTAATTAATAATAGGTTAGGATTTGGGGTCGTTACAGGTTTGGTAGCAGAGCATGGTTTAAGGAATATAATTGGTTATATGCTAACTTGTTTGTTGATTTTGTGTTTGTAGGTAAGAACATGTGCACACACTCACTCACTTAGGGGCTAATACCTGAAAGTAAACTAATGCTAAAAAAGGATTGATTTGTAAGATTTAAATAATGAGAATGATAATCTGATTTGCTGTGTGTTCATGAATGTTCTTATGCTTGGTATGCCTTGATGTGTTCTGATAAATCTTAATGTATTTCTTGTCATTTCCGAATGTGTATTTTTGCCATAATGCTGAGTGTCCCTATGTGACTTCTTATCATCGTCTTTAGAGTTTGTTGCAATGAATTCTGAGAATGGTTTGTATGATATTATTATTGCCGAATGTGTATGCGTGAATGCATTGGGTGGAGTTTGCACGATTGTCGAATATGGATTGTGTGAATCTATGCTTGCTTAATGTTTGATGATGATTTTCGAGAGTACATATGTGTGATGATATGAGTAACGAGTAGGCATTTACATGTGTGTATATGATTTCCAAAATTTGCATACTCATGTGCATGAGTATTTTAATTTCTAGCATATGCATATTGTTCGGTGCATGCCTCTCCACCAGGTACCACTTCTTTTCCTAGTATCTTATTTGGTTGTGTGATGAGTGACAATCTTATGCTTGTATAGTATGGCAAGGTTGAACGCTACAAAGGATCGACGGGGTAGGTATGAGGTTCAGGCCGAATAGTAACCTGTTGAGCAAGATGAGCTGAATACACAAACAGAGCAGGGAGGGCAAGCTGAGCCCGAAAACCAACCTGAGGCACCAGCTGCACCAGCCATCGATCATGTGATGGCATGAATCCTAAATGTATTGCAAGGAATTGCTGCAAATCAATAGCATATGGAGGTGCAATTTCAGAATGCTCCTGCACCCATGCCCGTGGAATAACCTATTCCTCCATTGATCCTATACAGCTGGCGCATCTTAAGGAAGCTGAGAGACTTCCTGTCGTGATTACAAAATTACTGAAGGAAGCTCGACAATTAGGATGTAAAAATTTCAATGGTTCAAATGGAGCCGCTGCCGCTCGTTAATGGATCGACACCTTATGTCGAGTGTCCTTGTTCTTACGTATCTCGGATGATGACAAGGTTGCCATCACCACTTTCCTACTTGAGGGAGAAGCCCTCGCATAGTGGACAGCTATGAGATTGCGATTTGGCGATCGTCTGCCTACATGGGAGGAATTTTAGTATGAATTCGACGAAAGATTCTATACGAGATTCCAAAAAAACGAGAAGCGACAAGCTTTCTACAAGCTTGAACAGGGCACCCGTTCGGTGTTGGAATATGAAAAGGCATTAAAGGAATTGTTTCGATTTTCACCTGAAGAGGATCGCTCACCGTACCAGCTTGCGAGACGATTACAGGATGAGCTGAGTACTGAACTCAAAACCATCATTAGTACGACACCGGTATAGAATTTGCAAGAACTAATTATTGCCGCGACTGAAGCCGAAAAGATCGTGCAAACCAAGAAGCTATCCGCAGCCACTAGTGGCGGATCCTTCAGGCGAGATTCGAAATTTAATCGATGTACGGGACCCTATCCTTTAAGATCCTATCCTTAGAAAATTAATGGCATTGGAAGTAACAACAAGAAGAACTTTTTTGGCTCAAATCCTAATGGATCTACGTGGAATTCTCAGCAACGTCAATGTTACAATTGTGATGAAATGGGACACATTCAGCAGGAATGCGAGAAGCCGAGACATATCACTGGCGCACCTAGTGCGGTCCGAGGTGGGTATGCTAACCCTACCAAACCGCCAACACGCACACCAGGAGGACCACCCAATAGATCCACAAGAGAGGCGTAACTAAGACCAATAAGGCTATTCACCCTAACTGATGCCAAGGCTAGTCCTGATGTGATGACAGGTACTATTTCAGTTTTTTTCTCAAAATGCTAAAGTATTATTAGATCCCGGAGCAAATAGGTCATTTGTAAGTCCAAGGATAGCACTTAACATGGATCGCCATCTATCTCCCTTGACTCCTATTGCGATTTTGACTCCTTTGGGAGAGCAACTAATTTGTGATCTAGTCTACATCGGCTGTGTTGTACGTATGGGTCCGAATGTACTTGAAGTGGATCTAATTCCATTTAACATCCGAGAGTTGGATGTAATCTTAGGCATGGACTGTCTGGCGAAATATCAAGACCGTATAGAGTGTTTCACCAAACATGTGTGGTTCACTTTTCCTGATGGTGCCAAATACTGCTTTGAAGGTGATAGGCGAGTTGTTCAAACTTGAATGATTTTTTGGCTGGATGCGAAGCAATTAATCAACAAAGGATGTACAGCATACCTCATGCACTTACATGATATTTCTAAAGAGTCCTCGGATCTGGATTCTGTTCCAGTGGTTCGCAAATTTCCAGAAGTATTTCCAGAAGATATAGCCAGTTTACCACCAGAAAGGGAAGTGGAATTCAGCATTGAGTTAGTGCCTGGTACGAATCCGATTTCTATTCCTCCGTATCGTTTGGCTCTTACAGAAATCAAGGAACTAAAAACACAATTGGAAGATTTTCTGGATCACGGTTTCATCCGACCTAGTGTGTCACCTTGGGGAGCACCTGTCTTGTTCGTAAAGAAGAAAGATGGCTCGTTACGATTATGCATCGACTATCGGCAGTTGAATCATGTGACCGTGAAGAACAAGTACCCTTTTCCACACATCGATGATTTGTTAGACCAACTCTAGGGCGCAATCATGTTCTCCAAGATCGACCTCAGATCTGGATGCCATCAATTGCGAGTTTGTCATGCTGATATTCCGAAGACTGCGTTCAGATCGCGATACGGCCACTATGAATTTCTGCTTATGCCATTCGGTTTGACCAATGCACCAGGTATGTCCATGGACCTAATGAATCATGTGTTCCATGAGTTCCTGGATAAATTTGTGTTAGTCTTCATCGATAACATTCTGATTTATTCAAAATCGGAAGAGGAACATGCTAAGCATTTGCGGATTGTGCTGAATGTTTTGAAGGATCGGCAGTTGTTTGGAAAGTACTCCAAATGCGAATTTTGGTTACGCGAAGTTGGTTTCCTTGGCCATATTGTTTCCGCCCAAGGTGTGTTGGTTGATCCAAAGAAGATTGAACCCACAGTTGCTTGGGAACCCCCACGAACTGTGTTCGAAGTTCGTAGTTTCCTTGGCTTAGCAGGAAACTACCATCGCTTTGTGAAGAATTTTTCATCTCTTGCCGCACCATTGACAAAACTGACGCACAAAGGGTGAGCCGTTCGTGTGGAACGAGAAATGCCAGCGAAGTTTCGAAGAACTGAAAAACCGGTTAGTTTCCGCACCTATCCTTACCTTACCTATTTGCGGAAAGGAGTATGTGGTTTACAGCGATGCGTCAAAATCCGGACTTGGATGCGTATTGATGCAAAACGGGAAAGTCGTTGCTTATGCTTTCCGACAGTTACGACTGCATGAAAGCAACTACCGTACGCATGATTTGGAGCTTGCAGCCGTGGTGTTTGCGTTGAAAATATGGCGACATTACCTATACGGCGAGACGTGCCGAATCTTCACCGACCACAAAAGCCTGAAGTACCTCCTCACGCAAAAAAATTGAATATGAGACAACGAAGATGGGTGGAGCTGATTAAAGACTACGATTTGATCATCGAATATCATCCTAGAAATTCAAATGTTGTTGCTAATGCCATAAGCCAAAAGTTTTATCCTCCTTCCCCATCGGTTTTGGCTTACATACGCACCCATTACATGCCTATGTTGCTGGATTTGAAAGCTAATCGTGTGCATCTTGGCACTGATTTTTCTGGATCATTATTGGCATGAATCAAAATCACGTCTAACTTGGTTGAGGAAATCCAGAATCAGCAATTAGAGGATCCAAAACTAATTGAAATTCGGAAACAACTTTCTAACGGTGTTGATGCCATAGTTCGTGATTTCAGAATACGAGATGACGAAGTACTTGTCTTCAGAAACCGGGTATGTATTCCACAAGATGTTGATATTCGTTACCTTATTCTATCAGAGGCGCATAGTTCGAAGTTCGCTATCCATCCCGGAAGCACTAAGATGTAACGAGATTTAAAGGAGCAGTATTGGTGGCCAAACATGAAATACCACATTGCTGAGTTTGTTGCCCGATGCCTCATATGTCAACAAGTAAAGATCGAACATCAACAACCCGCTGGTCTACTTCAGTCAATCCCGATTCCAGAATGGAAATGGGAGCATGTCACAATGGATTTTGTGATCGACTTGCCTTTGAGACCCTGAATTTTAAGTTCAAGAAGTCCATAAGCCAGTGCAAGTGAAAAAGTCCATTTTACCCTTAAGAAAAGGATGTGTGATGGCCAAAATTGGTAAGGGATGTCGAGTAATTATTTCTGGTATTAATTCCCTTTAAATTGATTCTTTATTGGTTGATAATTACCTTAGGAAATAGAAACCCTAAGTTTAAGGGGCGATAGTTACAGAATTTAATTATGATAATTATCTTACTTTAATTAATCCTTGAAGATAGGGATTTTAAACCTATAACCATTTTATATAAATAGGAAGTCAACCACACAAAAATCTTACACAGAAAACATACAAAATTCGTAGGACCAAAAAACCCTACACCTCCCAATTTCTGCCAAAATTTTCTTGAACTTCAAACAAGCATAACTCTCTCATCATTTGTCGGATTCCTGAAAATAATAGTTTTTTGGAAAGCTCTTTTCATCCTCTTTCCAATCATCTTTGGTTTTTCATCTCAAGGTTAGTATTTTCTTTAAAGTTAAATCGAAATTTTGCAAAACTGCCAAAATCTTCTTAAACTTCAAACAAGCATAACTCTCTCATCGTTTGTCGGATTAATGTAATTAATCGCTTATTGGAAAGTTATCTACATCCTCTTTCCAAAAATCTTTGGTTTTTCATCTGAAGGTTAGTATTTCTTTCTCTAAAGATAAATCGAAATTCAGTGGAATTAGGTTTTCAGATTTTTTTATAATTCTGCGCTTGATTGATCTCTGATATTGTTACCTTTATTCGTATGATTGTTTAATATCCATTTATAGTGAACAATTATGAATTCATCCTTTGAATCTTTTCTATACATGAAATTAGTATGCCCTAATTTTGCCCAACTGCTCTATTGTTGCCTATCTTGATCAAATGATTAACCTATTAGATTCTATTCTTGTTTCTTTTGATTATACATATTATAAACCCTTAATCCTTCCTTGTTAACATGAGATCGCATCTCCTACAACTTGTTAACATGAAATCGCAACTTGCCCTATTGCCCTATTCTTAGTGCCGAAAATTGTATGATAATATAATTCTCTCATCGTTTGTCGGATTCCTGCAAATAATAGCTTAATGGAAAGCTCTTTTCATCCTCTTTCCAACAATCTTTGTTTTTTTGTCTTAAGGTTAGTATTTCTTTCCTTAAAGTTAAATTGAAATTCAGCTAAACTACCAAAATCTTCTTGAACTTCAAACAAGCATAACTCTCTCATTGTTTGTCGGATTAATGTAAATAATAGGTTGTTGGAAAGCTATCTTCATCCTCTTTCCAAAAATCTTTAGTTTTTTATCTTAAGATTAGTATTTCTTTCTCTAAAGATAAATTGAAATTCAACAGAATTAGGTTTTCATATTTTTTTATAATTCTGCCTTTGATTGATCTCTGATGTTGTTACCTTTATTCGTATGATTGTTTAGTATCCATTTATAGTGAACAATCATGAATTCATCCTTTGTATCTTTTCTATACATGAAATCAGTATGCCCTACCTTTTCTCTACTGCCCTATTGTTGCCTATCTTGATCAATTGATTAACCTATTAGATTCTGATCTTGTTTCTTTTGATTATACATATTATAAACCCTTAATCCTTTTTTGTTAACATGAGATCGCAACTCCTAGAACTTCTTAACATGAAATCGCAACTTGCTCTATTTCCCTATTCTTAGTGCCGAAAATTGTATGATAATTAGGGATGGTAATTCAGGTTATTTCTTGTTAAGTTCTTGGCTATCAGATCACACATCCAAGGGGGAGGTACCTGCGGCATCTGATCACTGGTTTCTGATAGGTTTGG
Source organism: Passiflora organensis (assembly GCA_019739055.1). Classification (NCBI taxonomy): domain Eukaryota; kingdom Viridiplantae; phylum Streptophyta; class Magnoliopsida; order Malpighiales; family Passifloraceae; genus Passiflora; species Passiflora organensis. The sequence continues at coordinate 311,769 of JAEPBF010000258.1, read as the reverse complement.
TGAGTGGAATTGGTAAGGAAATAGGGTATTTAATTAGATATTGGATATGCATACTTAGTTTGGTTTTGGCTTTGCCTTGTGATGCTATAGGTAGTGCAGAATTATTAGATAAAGGCAAGGGAATAATTTCTTGTTCAGAGACAAGAGAGGTAGGATCTGTAACGACCCCAATTCCTAACTAGTAATAATTACTCCGATTAAGGTCATTACCGCCATGAAACCCAAATAAGCCTAAATAACACCTAAGACCTATTTGAATCTCACCAGGCTAATCATAAACTTCCGATTTTAAGCTTGTTAATCTTATTGCTTATCAACAATTGGAGCATGATATTGGACACATATTCTGGTATCATACGAAGTAAATAAAAACATCAGCGGAAGTCTTAAATTAATTCATTGGGTTCATAACACACAAGTCCCATAGGGATCCAAATAACCAACAAGAAATCCTTCAACAAATTTCGGAAATAGCAAACAAAGAAGGGTGCTCAAAATAAACTAGAAATTTTCCTAATCATTCATGTTATATGCGCAAGTAACAAGTATGCAAATGTGATGCGATATCGCCCTGCCGTACAGCCTTGATCTCACACACTGGTACCACGAACAGTGGATGTACCTAAGCCTGAAAAATGGTAAACAACAACGGTATGAGATTACAAGAATCTCAGTAGGGTCACAGCATCATAAGATCTGCAGAAACCCTAAACACAAATCTCCCAATTTACATTAGATCAATCCTAAACAACTAAAGGGGATCACGCAATTCCAGAATCAAACGAAAAGGTTAGGGCCAAATCTATGGCTGAGGGAGGACTACAAACACTTTCGAAAGTCTAGAAGTACACAGGCAGGTGAAACATATCAAATTGCTCTCGGCAATGAAGAAGAAAGGCCATCCCTTTCAACCTGTGCTGTCCAAGGCTCACTGTACAAAGGATAAACGGTTAACACACAAGCTAATCAGTAAGCCTAGTAAGTCGTCTTGTCATACACGGACAAGTCTTCCCAAGCCACACATGGACTTGGTCACCCCAAACCACACAAGGATAAAGGCTTCCTGCTACACAAGGGCAGGGTTCCGGCCACATAAGGACCAGACCTCCAGCGAGCACTTGCTGGATTTTGCAGCCCATACAACTCCCATACCAGTAAGAACCTTTCCTCTCCCAAGGAGCATCATCGCTTATCCTGAATGGCCACCAGAACAGGATCCTGACACACAAACACGTACAAGCACACACAGGCAAGTACAAAGCATAATACCACAACAGGGTATCCTCGATCATGTCAGAACACAATCAACATATTTAATTCACATAACATATGCAATCTAGGCACTCAATACCTAACTCAGGGGTTCGATATAGCCTATGAGATCCATATCTCATTCCGAATTTCATACTCTCACCCTATAATCCAATCCCATGCAATACAACAAGGGTAGGTAACAAAAACATCAAGAAAATAACAGGGGTGTCTGGAGAAACCGATGAGGCGTAGATCCTACCTCTCTTGTCTCTGAACAAGAAGCTACTTCTTTTCCTTTACTAATTAAATCCGAACCGCCTATAATATCACCAGGCAAAGATGAAAACAAACTAAGCATGCATATTCAATAATCAACTGAATTCTCTATTTCCTTATCAATACTACTCACCAAACCTATCAGAAAACCAGTGATCAGACGTTGCAGGTGCCGCTCTCTTGGATGTGTGATGTGATAGCCAGGAACTTAACAAGATTCAACCTGAATTTACCATTCCAATTAACTATGCAAATCTTGTCGCTAAAATTAGGGCATAGGACTATTTTGACTTAACCTTAAACAATGAAATATTTACATCCAAATTTCGAAACATATATGGTTAGAAATCGTATGAAAAGAGCTTTCCAATGAGCTATTATTTGTAAGGATCTGACAAACGATTAGAAAGTTATGCTATTTTGAAGTTCAAGAAGATTTGGCAAAAAACTAATTCCGCCGTCGATTTTCAAGTTAACCTTAGACATTGAAATACAAATCTTCTCATAAAAAAAAAAAGATGGTTGGAAATAGCATAAATAGAGCTTTCCAACAAGCTATTATTTTCACAGATATAACAAACAACAAAAGAGTTATGCTATTCTGAATTTCAAGAAGATTTGGCAGTGCCTCCAAATTTCAACTTGACCTTTGAGAAAGAAATACTAACCTCCTAACGAAAACTCAAAGATTTTTTGAAAGAGTATGAAGAGAGCTTTCCAACAAGCTATTATTCACAGGGATCCGATGAACGATGAGTGAGTTATGCTGGTTTAAAGTTTCTGCGAATTATGGCGGCTATAGGGAGGTATAGGGTTTTAGGCTCATATGAATTTTGTAAGTTTTCTATGAGGGATTTTTGTGGGGTTGGCTTCCTATTTATAATGAATGAGTGTAGAATTATGATTACTACTTTTACTCACTTTATCAAAATAAGATAATTTACCAGATAATTAAACTCTTAAGTTATCTTCCTTATTTTTAGGGACTTAATCTCTAAAGCAACTATCTATCTTTAAGGATGATTTCTAAGGAAATTACCCATCCATAAGGATGTAGATCTAAAGGAATTTAAAACAAAATTAACTACTAAACAAGCTTACCAATTTCGGCCATCACACATCCTTTTCTTCAGGGGTAAAATCGTCTTTTCACCTGTACTGGCTTTTGGACTTCTAGGACTCAAAATTCCGGGTCTTACATCAGATGCTGCAGGTGCCTCCCCCTTGGATGTGTGATGTGATAGCCAGGAACTTAACAAGATTCAACCTTAATTACCATTCTAATTTAACTACGCAAATTTCGGCGCTAAGAGTAGGGCATAGGACAATTTCGACTTCAAGTATAGAGAAGTTTAAAATAAGGAAATTCATGATCATACATCATAAATAGATGCTAAGCAATCATAAGAACATGCGAAACAACAACAGAAATCAACCAAAGATAAAAACTATAGAAATCTAAGAACATAATTTCATCGCCGATTTTTGACTTAACCTTAGACAAATAAATATTAACGTTCAAACAACAAAACATATATGGTTGGAAATAGGATGAAAAGAGCTTTCCAACAAGCTATTATTTGCAGGAATCTGACAAACGATGAAAGAGTTATGCTATATTGAAGTTCAAGAAGATTTTGGCAGTTCCGCTAAAAACCTAATTCCGCTGCTGATTTTTGACTTAACCTTAGACAAAAAAATATTAATTTCCAAACAACAAAAAATATATGGTTGGAAATAGGATGAAAATATCTTTCTAACAAGCTATTATTTGTAGAAATACAACAAACGATGAAATAGTTATGTTATTTTAAAGTTCAAGAAGATTTTGACAGTTCTGCCAAAAACCTAATTCCGCCGCTGATTTTGGAAAGAGGATGAAAAGATCTTTCCAACAAAAAAACATATATGATTGCTATGGAAGCCGCTTTCAAAGCTCCATTTCTTAACGACTTGCTCGATTTGGTTTTTTCTGTCATGGATAGAATTCCGATTTCCATCGTCTTAATAACATGTAAGGATGAGTATTCAGATTTTTGGGCCAGATTAAATTTATTTTGGTTTGATTTTCATTGAACAAAATTTATGAATATTCAGACCAAATCGAATTATTTTCATATGTAACCTAAATTTTATTAAATCAAAATTTATTCGGTTCATTCTAGTCTACACCAATCAAACTCAATATTATCATCTTCAATAATTTTATTTTAACAAAAAAATATAATTTAATATAATTTAAGAAATATATATTTTTTAAATTATAACATAGTTAAATATAGTAAAAAATAATTTTTTTACTAACACTCTCAAAATTATTAAAATTATTAAGAGGAAAAGATTTGATTTTTTAAAAATATTTAATTAATAAACTCGGTTCATTTTATATTTTGGACTAACCAAATTATCTATGAATCAGTACCGAACCAAATCCCCAAAAATTTTAGTCTGTTCAAACTATACTAAAATTTAAATTTTAAACTTGATTAAGATCTAAATTTAAATAATTTAAGTTCGGTTTTCAGTTATTTAGGATAATTCAGGCTCAGGGCTCACCCCTAATAACATGTTTTCTATCACCTAAAATCTTATATGAAGATTGAAAAGAATAGATTTTATATTTGTGCATGGTAATTTCTTGGGGTTAATTAGTATGTTCTTAAAACTACAACATTTTGCTGCCATATCGTAGATGAAACCCAACATGCCTCCCATCTTTTGACGTACCATTTCATTTATGACAACTCTTTTGCTTTTACTGTTTGAACCTATAACGCCTAGATAGCTAAAAACTACAAAGGAAATTAAAAACATGAAAAAAAAAACATTTAAGATAACATGACCACTTCTCTATATACTCAAACCAAATATGCAAATATCAACCGTCGGAGAAATTCACAGATTTTTCCCTCCTTCACCGCACAAATGACCATGAAAACTCAAACCAAGAATCTCAAGGGTATAACAAACCCTTATAACCGTTGAATATTGATGAAAAAGCATACTTAGTCCTTGCATATTATTCTAAATAATATGTATGAGTTAAATTATGATGAAAATGTAGACTAAATAGTACTTTTATTATTATTTTATGTTGATATTTTTCCTTAAGTTTTCAGTTTTATTATTTTTAGCAAAGCAGCTAAATTGTCACAATATACCCTCAATAGCCTAGATATTGTATCCACAAGTCAACGCTCAATGATGAAAACAAAAAAACATATATGGTTGGAAAGAGGATGAAAAGATCTTTCCAACAAGCTATTATTTATAGAGATACAACAAACGATGAAAAAGTTATACTATTCTGAAGTTCAAGAAAATTTGGCAGTGTCGCCAAATTTCAACTTAACCTTAAAGAAAGAAATACTAACCTCCCGATAAAAAACCAAAGATTGTTGGAAAGAGGATGAAGAGATCTTTCCAACAAGCTATTATTTGCAAGGATCCGAGAAACGATGATGAGAGAGTTATGCTGGTTTAAAGTTTCAGTGAATTTTGACAGCTATAGGGAGGTGTAAGGATTTTAGGCTATACGAGGTTTGTGTGTTTTCTATAAATGATTTTTGTGGGGATGACTTCCTATTTATAACAGATGGGTATGGAATTAAAATTACTACTTTAAAGACTTTATTATCAGATTTAAATTCTTTAATTATCTTCCCCTATTTTTAGGGATTTTAATTTCTAAGGCAATTATCTAGCTATAAGGACTTAGATTAAAGGGAATTAAAACCAGAATTAACTATCATACAACTCTTACCAATTTTAGCCATCACACATCCTTTCCTTCAGGGAAAAAATCGTTTTTTCACCTGCACTGGTTTCTGGACTTTTAGGACTCAAAATTCGGGGTCTCACACTTATACTAAAATTTCGAGGATGAAATTCTTATGAAGGGAGGATGTGAGACCCTGAATTTTGAGTCCTTGAAGTCCAAAAGCCAGTGCAGGTGAAAAATACCATTTTGCCCCTGAAGAAAATGATGTGTGATGCCCGAAATTTGTAAGGGATGTCTAGTAATTATTTCTGGTATTAATTCCTTTTAAATTGATTCTTTATTGGTTGATAATTACCTTAAGAAATAAAAATCATAAGTTTAAGAGGGATAATTACATAATTTAATTCTAATAATTATCTTATTTTAATTAAGCTTTTAAGGTAAGGATTTTAATCCCATAATCATCTTATATAAGTAGAAAGTCAGCCACACAAAAATCTTATACAAAAAACACACAAAATTCGTAAGACCTAAAAACCCTACACCTCCCAATTTCTACTGAAATCAGCTGGAAATTCAAACAAGCATAACTCTCTCATCGTTTGTCGGATTCCTGCGAATAATAGCTTGTTGGAAAGCTCTATTCATCTTCTTTCCAACCATCTTTTGTGTTTTGTTTGGAGGTTAGTTTTGTCTCTGTTAAAAGTTAAATAAAATTTCGACGAAATTGCCAAAATCTGCTTGAACTTCAAAATAGCATAACTCTCTCATTGTTTGTCGGATTCTTGCGAATAATAGCTTGTTGGAAAGCTCTCTTCATCCTCTTTCCAGCCGTGTTTGGTTTTTTGTCAGGAGGTTAGTTTTTCTTTATCGTAAGATAAGTTGAATTTCAACAGGATTAGGGTTCAAGATTGTGTAATTCTGTCTTCAATTTATTTTTGTTGTTGTTTCTCTTGTTCACATGATTGTTTGGCATTTATTCATGTTATAAAATCATGAATAAACGAAGTGAATGAAAATTTCAGCAGAAGTCTTTATAAATCAGCAAAGGTACCACAACATCAAAGTCCCGTAGGGATCTTAAAATCTAACAAATATACCCCCAATAAATTTTGGTAAAAAGTAAACAAAGGAGGCATTCAAAAATCTAGAAAGTAGTCCAATTAAACTTCATGTTATATGCGCAAGTAATCATGGAACAGGTATGCAAACCTGATGCGATATCACACCACTATGCAGCCTTGATTCTCACACACTAGTACCACAAACAGCGAATGTACCTAAGCCTGAAAAATGGTGAAAACAATAGGATGAGATTACAAGAATCTCAGTAGGGTCATAACATCATAAGATCTCTTAAATAAACATCTACCAATCAACATCAGATCATCCTATAGAACTAAAGGATAACACGCAAGCATTCAAATATCCAAAGGTGTAGGGACAAAACTAAGGCAGAGTGTGGAATATAAACACTTCCGAAAATCAGAAGTACACAGGCAGGAAAAACTTATCAATCATCTCGGTAATAGGAAAAGGCCATCCCCTTCCACCTGTGTTGTCCAAAGGCTCTGCTGCACAAAGGGTAAAAGGTTAGCACCAGCACACAGGACAAGGCATCATACCAGCACACAGAACTAGGCATCCTAACCAGCACACAGAATTAGGATCCAAACCACACAAGGATAAGGGCATCTTGCCAGCACACAAGACTAGACATCCAGCTCGCGCAAGCTTGGGATTGTCACCCATAAGACTCTCATACCAGTAAGAACCTCTCCTCGCTCAAGGAGCATCAGCGCTTACCCCGAATGGCCACTGGAAAAGGATCCTGACACACAAACACGTACAAGCACACACAAGCAAATACAAGGCACAATACCATAACAAAGTATCCTCAATCATCTCAGAACACAATCAGCATGTTCAATGCACACAACACATGAAAATTAGGCACTTATAACCTATCTCAAGGGTTCAGTATAGCCTAAGTGAGCCTCAAATCAATCCGCAACTCATGCATACACTATCTCTCATATACATATACAAACACCAATCACATGTACCGAAATCAATAAACATTCAATAAGGATCTCTGGAGAAACCGATGAGGCATAGAACCTACCTCTCTTGTCTCGGAACATGAAGCTATTCATTTTCCTTTCTTCAAGAAATCCGAACCAACTATAACATCATAAGGTAAAAACAAAACCACACTAAGCATGCATGCTTAATAATCAAGTGGATATCCTATTTTCTTACCAATTCCACTCACAGAACCTATAAGAAACTAGTGATCATATGCCTTAGGTGCCTCCCCTTTTGATGAGTGATGTGATAGCCAAGAACTTAACAAGATTTAACTTGAATTATCATCCCAATTAACTATACAAATTTTGGCACTTAAGATAGGGCACAAGGGAATTTTGATTTCATGATTACAAGCAATAGGGGTTGCGATTTCATATTTACAATGAATGATTAGGTGTTAATAACACATACAATCAAAAGGAATAAGATCATAAACCAATCAGTTAGTCAATTGATCAAAATCAGCAACAATAGGGCAAAGAGTAAGGCATGTCGATTTCATGTAAAAGGAAGATTCAAAGGATGAATTCATGATATTACAACATGAATGGAAGCCAAACAATCATATGAACAAAAGGTACAACAATAAAAACCAATTGAAGGAAGAATCATAAAATTTCGACACTAAACCCTATAAATTATGATTAGGATTTTGACAGGGAAGAATTAACCTTCTGATGATCAAACCAAGATATCTAGTTGGAGGATGAAAAGAGCTTTCCAAAAATCTATTATTTGCAGAAATCTAACAAAGGATGAAAGAGTTAGGTTAGGATGAAGGTTGGAAATTTTCGGCAGCAATAGGGTAAGATGTAGGGTGTGATCACTTGACAATTTTGTGTGTTTTTGGTGTGTGTGGACAAGTGTGGCCGGCTACTCTTTATGTAGGGTGTAGTAAGATTAATTTTTCCTAGTTTTAAGGCTAGATAAGGGAAGATAATCATCAGAATTAAATTATGGAATTATCTCCTTAATGTTAGGAATTTTATCACCTAAGGTATGATTGAACTAGTAAGGAAATGAAACTAGAAATGAATACTAAACTTTCAATTCCAATTTCGGATATCACACATCTTTTTTCTCATGGGAAAAATGGTCATTTCACCTACACTGGCTTTTGGACTTCCGGGATTCAAAATTCATGGTCTCACACCCATAATGGTTTTGAGTTCATTACGCAGCCATCCTAGAATTGTCTTGCAAGCTGATAAGGTGAGTGATCCTCCTCTGGTGCAAATCGGGACAACTCCTTCAATTCCCTCTCATATTCCAGCACAAAACGGGTGCCTTGTTCAAGTGTATAGAAAGCTTGTCACTGCTCGTTTTTGTGGAATCGGGTGTGGAAACTTTCATCGAATTCATGCCGGAGCTCTTCCCATGTAGGTAGCCGATCCCCGAACTTTAACACATGGCTGTCCACCATGCGAGGGCTTCTCCCTCAATTAAGAAAGTGGCGATGGCAACTTTTTCATCATCAGAGATGCGCAAGAACAAGGACACTCGACATAGGGTGTCAATTCATAAGCTGCAGCAACACCTGCTGAACCGCTGAAATCTTTACATCCCAACGTGCTTCCTTCAGCATCTTGGTAATAAGAACAGGAAGTCTCTCGGTTTCCTTAGGTTGAGGTGGGTGAATAGGTTCAAGTGGAGGAATAGGATCTTCCATAGGTGGTACAGGAGCATTCTAAAATTTGGCCTCCATTCGTTACTAGTTCGCAGCAATTCCTTGCAACACATTCAGTATTTGTGCCATTATAGGATCAATGGCTGGTGCGGCTAGTGCTTCAGGTTCAGGTTGGTTTTCAGGCTCAGCTCTCCCTCCATGCTCATTCTATGCATCCGGTTCATTTTGGTCAATGAGTTACTGTTCGGCTTGGGCTTCATACCTACCCCGATGATCTCTAGGTGCATTCTGTCTTGCCATACTAGACAAGCACACAGAGTCACTAAATACATAACCCAATTACAGGACTAAGGAAAAAAAGTGGTACCTAGTGGAGAGGCATACACCGGACGATATGAATATACTAGAAAAATAAAACACACATACACACAAGTACACACAATTACACACTCGGCAATCATGGCAACCACACACATTTATACAAAGAGATACTCGATAACCATAGTAGTCACATAGGAACAGTTGGCAGCACACATCAGTAAGTCGCAATCAACATCCATCATCATATACACAGTCGGCAATCATAAAAGAAACACAGCAAAACACACATTAAAACACACCAAATCATACAACATGCAAAACTACATAAAAAACTCAACAAGATACTCATTTAATCATGACATTCAAAAATTACAAACCATCATTTTAGTGTTATAATATTTTTGGCAATGACCCCTAAAGTTGTAGGTGTGTGCGCATGTTCCTTCCTACAGACACAAAACAAGAAAAAATGTTAGCATATAACAAAATATTTTCCCTAAACCTGTCTCCATTACCAAACCTGTAAGGACCCAAACTCAACCTACTAGGACTCTTACCATTGTGAAAACCAAACAAGCCCAACCTAGGATCTCTCTGAATCCCACAAGGCTTATCTATCCTAAATTCCAATTTTTACCAAGTTTCTTTCTTATGCTTTTTAGTGGTTGGAGTATGATAATAATAGACAAACAATTTGGTAACATACGGAGTGAATAAAAACATTAGCAGAATTCTTTATAATTAATCAAAGAAACCACAACACATAAGTCCCATAGGGATCTCAAAATCAAGCTAGTAACCCTCCAGTAAATTCCAGAAATAAGCATGAATAAGAGGGATTCAATAAACCAGAAAGCAGTCTAATCAAACTTCATGGTAGTGGTTATATACGCAAGCAATCATCAAGGAGATAGGGGATGTGAATGTGATGCAATATCGTCTCGCTGTACGGGCTTGTCACGCACTGGTACCACGAACAAATAATGTACCTAAGCCTGAAAAATGGTGAAAACAATAGGGTGAGATTACAAGAATATCAATAGGGCCACAACATCATAAGATCAGTATAAATCTAAACAAACATCTCCCAAACAATATCATATCCACCTCCACAACTAAAGGGGTATCAAACAACCATCCACAAACACTAAGAGGTAGGGCTAAAACTCATAGGCTGAGGGTCGACTACAAAAGATTTCGAAAATCATAAGTACACAAAGGTAAATGGTTAGTACACAATCTAATCATTAAGCCTATTCATCTTGTCAACACACAAGACAAGGCATCCAAGCCACACAAGGACAAGGGCATCCAAACCACACAAGGATAATGGCTTCTTGCTAGCACAAAGGACAAGGTATCTAGCCACACAAGGATTAGACATCCAGCGTGCACATGCTGGGGATTTCCACCCATACATAATGGATTTAGGAGTTGCAATTTCATGATAATATAGAAGGATTAGGTGGAAAATACACAAAAAATTAAAAGAAACAAGATCAGAAGCCAATAAGACTAAGCAAATGGCAAAAATCGGCAACAATAGAACAAGAGTATAGGGCATGCCGATCTTATAAGGTCGATTAAAAGGATGAATTCATGATATTTCAACATGAATAGGTGCCAAACAATTATATGAACAAAAGGAACAACAACAGAAACCAATTGAACGATTAATCAAAGTATATCGGTTCCAAACCCTAAGAAATTGTGATAAGGAAAACTACAAGGAGAATCTAACCTTCTGATGATGAAACCACGATGGCAAGATAGAGGATGGAAAGAGATTTCCAACAAGCTATTGTTCACAAAAATCTGATGAAGGATGAGAGATTTTAGCTAGGATGAATGTTTGAAGAATTTAGGCAGCAAAGGTAGGGAATAGGGTTTGATTGTGTGAAGATTTTCTATGTTTTTTGTGTGGGACTTATGTGTGGCCGACTACTATTTTTATAAGGTGTAATGGGATTTAATTTTCCTACTTTAAAGGCTAGATATAAGTGGATTGTAAGACCCCGAATTTTGAGTCCTAGAAGTCTAGAAGCCAATGCAGGTAAAATAACCATTTTTCCCCTGAAGAAATGGATGTATGATAGCCAAAAATGGTATGGAAGGTCTTGTAATTATTTTTGGTTTCAATTCCCTTTGATTTATTTCCTTATTAGTTCAATCTTACCTTAGGAGATAAAATTCCTAAAATTAAGGAAAGGTAATTCCAGAATTTAATTGTGATGATTATCTTCCCTTATCTAGCCTTTAAAAGTGGAAAATTAATCCCATAACCCTACATTAAGAGGTAGCCGGCCACACCTATATCCCACACCAACTCTCTCATCCTTTGTCGTATTTCAGCAAATAATAGCTTGTTGGAAAGCTCTTTCCATCCTTTATCTAACTATTTTGGTTTGATCATCAGGAGGTTAGCTCTTCCCTGTAAAACTTCAAATCATAACGCGTAGGTCTTGGTGCCAAAATTGTGAAATTCTTCCTTCAATTGATTTTTGTTGTTTGTTTTGTTCGTATGATTTTTTGGCATCCATTCATGTAGTAAAATCATAAATTCATCCTTTGAATCTTCTTTATACATTAAATCGGCATGCCCTACTCTTTGTCCTATTCTTGCCGATTTTGATCAATTGATTTACCTATTGGTTTCTGATCTTGTTCCTTTTAATTGTATGTGTTATTAACACCTAATCCTTCCTTCTTAACATGACATCATAACTCCTAAAATTTGTATACATGAAATCGCAATTTCCTTATTACCTTATTCTTAGTGCCGAAATTTGTATAGTTAATTGGGGTGATAATTCAGGTTGAATCTTGTTATGTTCTTGGTTATCACATCATGTATCCAAGAGGAAGGCACCAACGACATCTTATCACTAGTTTCTGATAGGTTTGGTGAGTGGAATTGGTAAGGAAATAGGATATCTACTTGATTATTGAGTATGCATACTTAGTTTGGTTTTGTCTTTGCCTTATGATATTATAGGTGGTTTGGATCCCTTGAATAAAAGCAAAGGAATATCTTCTTCTTCATAGACAAGAGAGGTAGGATCTATATCTCATTAGTTTCTTCAGAGATTCTTTTTGTTTAATTATTGATTTCGGTGCATATACTTGTTGATGATTGTATACACATATGTTGGATAATGTATGCTAGAATTGCGAATTGAGATGTGATCCTATAGGTTATACCAAACCCTTGAGATAGGTTATGAGTGCCTAGTTTGCATGTGTTATGTAAATTAAACATGCTGATTGTGTTCTGACATGATTGAGGATACCCTGTTGTGGTATTGTGCCTTGTACTTTCTTGTGTGTGCTTGTATGAGTTTGTGTGTCTGGATCCTTTTCAGGTGGCCATTCGGGGTAATCGCTGATACTCCTTGGGAAAGGAGAGGTTCTTACTGGTATGGGAGTCACATGGGTGGCAATCCCCAGCTTGCGCGCGTTGGATACCTAGTCCTTGTGTGGCAAGATGCCCTTATCCTTGTGTGGTTTGGATGCCCTTATCCTTGTGTGGCTTGGATGCCTTGTCCTTGTGTGAGAAGATGAATAGGCTTGCTGATTAGCTTGTGTGCTAACCCTTTAACTTTTGTGTAGCGAAGCCTTGGTCAATACAGGTGGAAGGGAATGGCCTTTCCTATTGTCGAGATTAATTGATGATTTACCTACCTATCTACTTTTGATTTTCGGAAGTGTTTGTAATCCACTCTCAGCATTAGCTTTCGGCCCCATCCCTTGTTTGTTGAATAGTGAGTGCATGTTTCCCTTTAGTTGTATAGGCTGATCTGATGTTGTTTGGGAAATATTTGTTTAAGATTTTTGTATATCTTATGATGTTGTGACCCTATTGAGATTCTTGTAATCTCACCCTGTTATTTTCACCATTTTTCAGGTTTAGGTATCCATTGTTCATGGTACTAGTGTGTGAGATCAAGGCTACATGACGGGCGATATTGTATCATATTTGCATACCTGTTTCCTTGATTACTTGGGCATATAACATGAAGTTCAATTGGGCTACTTTCTAGGATTTTGAATGCCTCCTTTGTTTGCTTGTTACTGAAATTTATTGGGAGTATGTTTGCTGGATTTTGAGATCCCTTTAGGTCATGTGTGCTGTGGTACACTTGTTGAATTATAAAGACTTCCACTAATAATTTAATCACTCCATTTATTGTCAAAATATATGTCCATTATCATGCTCCAATCATTATAAGCATAAAGAATAAACCTATTAAAATCGGAACTAGATGGATAAGCCCTGTGGTATTCATATAAGTCTTGGTTTTGGGCTTGTTTGGGTTTCACGACGGTAAGGGTCCTAATAGGTTGCCATTCGGTTCCATACAGGTTTGGTAGCGTAGCATGGTTTAAGAAATAGGACTTGTTATATCCTAACATATTTGTTGGTTTTGTGTTTGTAGGTGGAGACATGCGCACACACCCACATTAGAGGAGTATTACTGAAAGTTAACTAATGCTAAAAAGGGATTGGTTTGTAAAATTTAAATGATGAAATTGATAATGTGTTTTGCTGTGTTCTTTTGTTATTGTTGAGTATATATGTATGTGTTTGCTACCTGTTGATGTGTACTGCCAAGTGCTGTCGAGTGTTTCTATATGGTTGTCGAGTATATGTGATTGATTTGTTTGCATGTTGAGTATGTTTCTGTATGTTGGTTGCCGAGTATAATTTGTGTGAATCCATGCTTGCCGAATGTTTTGGTTATTGTTGCTGAGTGCATGTGTGTGTTAATATGATTGCCAAGTGAGCATTTGCATATATACATTTGTTTTCCGAAACTGGTATATTTGTGTGCATGTGTGTTTTGTTTTCCAACATATGCGTATCGTCCGGTCCACGCCTCTCCACCAAATACCACTTCTTTTCCTAGTATTCATATTTGGTTATGTGTTGAGTAACAATTGTGTGTTCGTATAGTATGGCAAGGTCGAGTGTACAAAGGAATAGGTGGGGTAGGTATAGGGTTCAGTCCAAGCAGAAACCTATTGAGCAAGAGGAGCCGAATGCACAAATTGAGCAGGGAGAGAAACCAACCTGAGGCACCAGCCGCACTAGCCATCGATCCTATGATAGCACAAATTCTAAACGTATTGCAAGGGATTGCTGCAAATCAGCAATGTATGGAGGCTCAATTTCAGAATGCTCCTGCACCCGCACCCACACCTGTGAAAGATCATATTCCTCCACTTAAACCTATACAGCTGGCTCATCCTAAAGAAGTCGAGAGACTCCCAGTAGTTATTACAAAGTTTCTGAAGGAAGCTTGTCAACTAGGATGTAAAGATTTCAGTGGTTTAGAAAGTGCCGCTGTGGCTTGTGAATAGATAGACACTTTGTGTCGAGTGTGCTTGTTCTTGCCTATCTCGGATGATGTCAAGGTTTCCGTTGCTACTTTCCTACTTAAGGGGGAAGCCCTCGCATGGTGGACAGCCATGAGTTTGCAATTTGGAGATCGTTTGCCTATGTGGAAGGAGTTTCGGCATGAGTTCGACAAGTGGTTCTATATGAGATTCCATAAAAGCAAGCAGCGACAAGCCTTCTACAAGCTTGAATAGGGCACCCATTCGGTGCTGGAATACGAGAAGGCATTAAGAGAGTTGTCCCGATTTGCACCAGAGGAGGATCATTCACCATACCAGCTTGTGAGACGATTTCAGGATGGGATGAGTACCGAACTCAAAATCATCGTTGGTACAACACCGGTGCAAAATTTGCAAGAACTAATCATTGCAGCCACTGAAGCTGAAAAGATCGTGCAAACTAGGAAGTTGTCCCCAACAACTAGTGGTGGATCCTTCAGGCAAGATTCAAAGTTCAATTGATGTATAGGACCTTATCCTTTAAGGTCCTACCCTCCAAAGAATAACTCCAATGGAGGTAAAAACAGGAAGAACTTTTCTGGTCCTAGTCCTAATAGAACTACGTGAAATTCACAGCCACGTCGATGTTACAACTGTGGCGAGATAGGCTACATTCAGAGGGACTGTCCGAAACTAAGACATATCACAAGCGCACCAAATGCAGGACGAGGTGGGAATGCCAAAGCCACTAAACCACCGGCACGCGTACTAGGAGAACTACCCAATCGATCTATGAGTGAGGCGCAGCCCACGCCCACGAGATTGTTCACCTTGAAGGATGCCGAGGCTAGCCTTGAAGTGGTGACAGATTTGTTATAGTCTTCATCAACGATATTCTGATTTATTCAAAATCGGAAGAGGAGCATGCTGAGCACTTGCGGATTATACTGAAAATTCTGAGGGATCGACACCTATTCACAAAGTAATTCAAATGCGAATTCTGGTTACGTGAAGTTGATTTCCTTAGTCATGTTGTTTCTGCCCAAGCTGTCCTTGTTGATCTGAAGAAAATTAAAGTCGTAGTTGCTTGGGAACCTCCGCGAACTATGTTCGAAGTTCGTAGTTTCCTTGGCTTAGCTAGATAGTATCATCGCTTTGTGGAGAATTTGTGATCGCTTGCAAGACCATTGACAAAATTGACGCACAAAGGAGAGTCGTTCATGTGGAATGAGAAATGCCAGCGAAGTTTCGAAGAGTTGAAAAGCCGATTGGTTTCTGCACCAATCCTCACCTTACCAGTCGCTGGGAAAGAGTACGTGGTGTACAACGATGTATCAAAATCTGGACTTAGATGCGAATTGATGCAAGATAGGAAAGTTGTTGCCTATGCTTTCTGACAATTGCGACCTCATGAAAGAAATTATCCTACGCACAATTTGGAGCTTGCAGTCATGGTGTTTGTATTGAAAATGTGGAGCCACTATCTATACGGCAAGGCGTGTTGAATCTTCACCGATCACAAAAGCTTGAAGTATCTCCTTACGCAGAAAGAATTGAACATGAGACAACGAAGATCGGTAGAGCTAGTAAGAGACTATGATCTGATCATTGAATATCATCTAAGAAAAACGAATGTTATCGCTACTGCCTTGAGCTGAAAGATTCATCCTCCTTCCCCATTGGTTTTTTCTTACATACGCACCCAATACATGCCAATGTTGCTGAATTTGAAAGCTATACGGGTGCATCTTGGCACTGATTTTTCTGGTTTATTGTTGGAACAAATCAAAGTCAATCCTACCTTGATTGAGAAGATTCAGAATCAGAGAACAGAAGATCCAAGGTTGGCTGAAATTCAGAAGCAATTATCTGATGGTGTTGATGCTATAGGTCGCGATTTCAGAGTGCGAGATGATGGAGTTCTTGTCTTCAAAAATCGGGTATGTGTACCACAAGATGTTGATATTCATAATCTGATTTTATCTGAAGCATATAGTTCAAAGTTTTCTATCCATCCTGGTAGTACTAAGATGTACCGAGATCTAAAGGAGCAATATTGGTGGCCGAACATGAAGCGCCACATTGCTAAGTTCGTTGCTCGATGCCTCGTAGATCAAAAGTGAAGATCGAGCATCAAAGACCTGCTGGTTTACTACAGTCACTACCGATTCCAGAATGGAAGTGGGAGTATGTCATGATGGATTTTGTGACTGGTTTTTCTATATCTCAGCGAGGATAGGACGCCATTTTGGTGATCGTAGATCGATTGACGAAATCTTCACACTTCCTTCCTATTCGTGTGACAGATACGCCTGAGAAATTGGTTGTTCGTTACTTGGACGAGATTGTTCTATTGCATGGAGTGCCAATTTCCATCATTTCTGATTGTGACCTTCATTTTACATCACAATTTTGGGAGAAATTCCAAAATGCGCTGGGTTCGAGATTAAATTTTAATACAGCATTTCATCCCCAGACTGATGGTCAATCGGAAAGGACGATTCAAACACTTGAGGACATGCTACGTGCGAGTGTACTAGACCAACTTACCGGTTGCTATCGATGTCTACCGTTGGCGGAGTTCGCTTACAATAATAGCTTTCACGTAAGCATCGATATGGCTTCTTATGAAACGTTATAAGGGAGACATTGCAGAACACCCATTTGCTGGAATGAAGTAAACGAGAGATGCCTAAATAATCCAGAATTTATTGATCAAGCAATGGAGCAGCTGAATTTAATCCGAAAACGGTCGGCAGAAAAATTATGTCGATAATCGACAAAGGGAGGTGGAATTTGCGGTAAGTGACAAAATGTTCCTGAAAGTCACCTCGTGGAAAGGAGTCCTTCATTTTCAGTAGCGAGGTAAGCTAGCACCTCGTTACATTGGTCCATATGACATTGTGGAAAGGATCAGCCCTATTGCATACCGACTTGCATTGCCTCTGAATATGGAAAGGATACATAATTTGTTTCACGTTTTGATGCTGAGAAAGTATGTGTGAGACCCTGCTTATGTGCTCGAAGAAGCACCAGTCGAGGTTGTTGATGACCTATCCTATCCTTTACAGCCAGTTGCCATACTAGATCAGTTAATTCGTCAGCTTCACAGTCAAAGCGTGCCTATAGTACAAGTTGTTTGGCTTAATGGCCAAATCAATGAATAGTCTCAGGAAACTGAGGAATCTATGCGTACGAAATTTCCTTACTTGTTTGATTAGATACTTGTGCTGAAATTTCAAGGACATAATTCTTATAAGGAGAGGAGGATGTGAGACCCAAAATTTTGAGTCCTAGAAGTCCAGAAGTCAGTGTAGGTAAAATGACCATTTTGTCTCTGAAGAAATGACCTTATGAGAAAAAATTTATAAAATTAAAGAAGAATAATTCCAGAATTTAATTCTGATGATTATTTTCAATAAACACCATACATTAAGAGGTCGTCGGTCATATCTATAACCCACACCAGAAACACACAAAATTATCAAGTGATCAAACCCGACACCATACCCTATTGCTGCCAAAATTTTCTTGATCTTCATCTTAGCTTAACTCTCTCATCCTTTGTCGGATTTCAACAAATAATAGTTTGTTGGAAAGCTCTTTCCATCCTATATCTAGATATCTTGGTTTGATCATCAGGAGGTTAGTTCTTCCCTATCAAAATTCAAATTGTAATTCGTAGGTCTTGGTGATGAAATTGTGTGATTATTCCTTCAATTGATTTCTATTGTTGTTTCCTTTGTTTGTATGATTGTTTGGCATCCATTCGTATTGTAAAATCATGAATTCATCCTTTGAATCATCTTTATACATAAAATCGGCATGCCTTACCCTTTGCCCTATTGTTGCTGATTTTGATCAATTGATTAACCTGTTGGTTTCTGATCTTGTTCCTTTTGATTGTATGTGTTATTAACACCTAATCCTTCATTGTTAATATGAAATTGCAACTCCTAAGGCTTGTATACATGAAATTGCAACCCCTAAGGCTTGTTGATGATTATAGACACATATGTTGGATAGTGTTTTCTTGAATTACGGATTGAGATGTGATCTTATAGACTATACTGAACCCTTGAGATAGGTTATATGTGCCTAGTTTGCATGTTTTGTGTGGATTATGTTCTGACATGATTGAGGATACCCTGTTGTGATATTGTGCCTTGTACTTGCATGTGTGTGCTTGTACGTGTTTCTGTGTCAGGATCCTTTTCTGGTGGCCATTTGAGATAAGCGCTGATGCTCCTTGGGAGAGGAGTGGTTCTTACTGGTATGGGAGTCGTACAGGTGGAAATCCCCAGCTTGCGCGTGCTAGATGCCTAGTCCTTGTGTGGCATGATACCCTTATCCTTGTGTTGGATTCCTTGGTCCTTGTGTGGCTTGGATGCCTTGTCCTTATATGGCAAGATGAATAGGCTTGCTGATTAGCTTGTGTGCTAACCCTTTAACCTTTGTGTAGCGAAGCCTTGGACAACACAAGTGGAAGGGGATGGCCTTTCCTATTGACGAGATTGATGATTTACCTACTTCTGTACTTCTGATTTTCGAAAGTGTTTGTAGTTCACCCTCAGCCTTAGCTTTCGGCCCCATTCCTTTTTGGTTGAACAGTGAATGCGTGATTCCCTTTAGTTGTATAAGCTGATCTGATATTTTTTGGGAGATGTTTGTTTAAGATTTATGTAGATCTTATGATGTTGTGAGCCTACTGAGAATCTTGTAATCTCACTCTGTTGTTTTCACCATTTTTCAGGCTTAGGTACATCCACTGTTCGTGGTACCAATGTGTGAGATCAAGGCTGCACGACGGGGCAATATCGTATCATATTTGCATATATGTTTCATTAATTACTTGTGCATATAACATGAAGTTCAATTGGGCTACTTTATGGATTTTTTAGTGCCTTCTTTGTTTGTTTGTTACTAAAATTTATTGGGGGTATACTTGCTGGATTTTGAGATCTCTTTGGGACATGTGTGTTGTCGTATCTTTGTTGAATTATAAAGACTTCCACTGATAATTTAATCACTCATATATTGTTAGAATGTATGTCCATTATCATGCTCCAACCATTATAAGCATAAAGAATAAAGCTATTAAAATCGGAACTAGATGGATAAGCCTTATGGGATATAGATAAGTCCTGGTTTGAGGCTTGTTTGGGTTTCACGACAGTAAGGGTCCTAATAGATTAAAATTTGGGTCCTTACATAAATAATCATTAGGATTTAAATTCTGGAATTATCCCTTAATTTTAGGAGATTATCATTTAAGATAAAAATTAACCAAGAAGGAAATGAAACAAAAGAGAAATGAATTTAGAAATGAGCATTGAACTTCAACACCATTTTCGGCTATCATACATCCATTTCTTCAGGGGCAAAATGGTTATATCACCTGCACTATCTTCTGGACTTCTAGAACACAAAATTGGGGTCTCACAATATGTGTTTCTCTCTCCTCGTCTCGCTAGGTGTGTCGCTCACCAAAGGGTCACTCATGCATTAAGATACTCGCATGGAATTTGAAGATAAGAATCTATTCTATTGAGTTGATCAGACACAATAGAAATAGAAACCATGAAAGTTTCATGAAAGTAAGATGAACTGAAACTGGGATTTTACTACTAAAATGACGAAGACCTTGCTGGGGCTTGAGCCTAACTACAGATTTGGATTAAAAAGGGAAATATCTAGCTACTCATGATCTGATTATCAAACAATTCAAATCTAAAATAAAACGTAAAACAGGAGATAGTTTTTTTATCACAAGCACCCTCTTATATATAGGATCTATCCTATAATAAAGTCCTAAATTAATTTTTTTGTCTTGCCAAAAGGGAAACACTCCTAGAAAATCCCAAAAAGGAAATCGAGGTCATGACCAGCTATCCATGCGTCTTTAATTCTGGTGATTGCGATGGCCCCAATCTTCCCCAAATTCAGGTGCTTTCCATTCCAAAATCTGTATAAATCTAGCATTCATGGATAAAATCAAAAAAGAATTGATTGAGTAATTAAGGGTATAGATTTCCACAAATATCACCAGATACCAAAATATTAAGCACAAAATATTTTCAAATTAGTCATAACATCAATCTGCCATTCTTGGGTAGTTGTGATTAAACTTAATCATTTTACGACGTCACCTGGACTTCTTGTCTTCTTTTAAAATTTCTCCTCTCATTTTATCAATGAATTATTTTACTATCATCTCCATTTTATTTTGATACCACCAGCCTT
The DNA here is from genome assembly GCA_019739055.1 of Passiflora organensis. Taxonomy (NCBI): domain Eukaryota; kingdom Viridiplantae; phylum Streptophyta; class Magnoliopsida; order Malpighiales; family Passifloraceae; genus Passiflora; species Passiflora organensis. The sequence continues at coordinate 290,899 of JAEPBF010000258.1, read as the reverse complement.
GTAGGTTTGCTAAATGCATTGCTGTGTGACGTGAGAGTGTATATAGTGGGCCTATAGTGATTGTCGCCTAAAATGTTTGGGATCCAGTGCATAACAATTGAACCTATTGTGCATGATTGGTATGGATTTGTAAACCTTATCATGATGACTGAAACCTTGAGTGAGCTTGAATTTCATTTAAGAGGTTAACTGATGTTTAAAATGATATTAGGATGAGTTGAAGTTGATTTTGGGTCATTAGGAAGTCATAGGATTTGGTCGAGATTGATTACGAGTTATTTTAAGTGAGTCTTGAAAATCTCATGTGCAGGTTCCCATTTTAGATCGGTCAAACTTTCAAAAGTAACCTGCCAAGTGACCGACGACCGGTTAAACTTTGAAATCCATCCCACTGAATGTCCAAAGATTGGTCAAACCATAAACAAAGACCAGTCAAACCAAAAACAATGACTAGTCAAACTATAAACAAAGACCAATCAAACTTTGATGAACTTCCCGAGCAAGCCCAATTTCTTTCTGAATGAAACCTAATGATGATTATATCCTTCTGTTACACATTTTTTAGTTTATTGAGGTCTCTAGAGACATATATAAAGGATTTAGGAACCAATATAGAGGAAACTTGTTTGTGCATTGCATGCATTATAGTTATCATCAAATTCCACTCACCAAACCAATTAGATACCAGTGATCAGATGTCGTAGGTGCCTTCCTCTTGGATGTGTGATGTGTTAAGAACTTAACAAGATTCAACCTGAGTTATCATCCCAATTAACTATACATATTTCGGCACTAAGCATAGGACACAAGACAAATTGCGATTTCATGCATACAAGGTGTAAAGGTTGCGATTTCATGTTAACAAAGAAGGATTAGGTGTTTATAACTTGTACAATCAAAAGAAACAAAATCAGAATCCAATAGGATAATCAATTGATCAAGATGGGCAACAATAGGGCAATGGTAGGGCATACTGATTTCATGTATAGAGAAGATTCAAAGGATGAATTCATGATTTTACAACATGAATGGATGCTAAATAATCATACGAACAAGAGGAACAACAATAGAAATCAACTGAAGGCAAATTCACACAATTTTGAAATCTAATCCCGTTGAATTATGACCTAACTCACAATAAAGAAAAACTAATCTCCAGACAAAAATCCCAAGTTGATTGGAAAGAGGAGGGAAAGAACTTTCCAAAAAGTTATTATTTGCAAGAATCCGACAAACGATGAAAGAGTTATGCTATTTTGAATTTCAAGTAGATTTCAGCAATCCCACCGAATTACGACCTAACTTTCGACAAAGAAAAACTAACTTTCAGACAAAAAACCCAATATGGTTGCAAAGATGATAGAAATAGTTTTCAAACAAGCTATTATTTGCAAGAATCTGACAAAGGATGAGAGAGTTATGCTTGTTTGAAGTTCAAGCAGATTTCGACAGCAATAGGGAGGTGTAGGGTTTTTGTTTGGACAAATTTTGTGTATTTTCTATGTAAGGTTTAAGCATGGCCGGCTTCCTCTTTATATAGGGTGATTATGGGATTAATTTCCCTACTTTAAAGGCTATATTAAATTAAGATAATTATTAGAATTAAATTTTGTAATTATCCTTCCTTAATTTTAGGGATTTTATTTTCTAGGGTAATTATCAATCAATAAAGAACCAAATTAAAGGGAATTAATACCAGAAATAATTACTAGACATTATTTACCAATTTCAGTCATTACATATCCTTTTCTTTAGGGGCAAAATGATTTTTTCACCTATAATGGTTTCTGGACTTCTAGGACTCAAAATTCGGGGTCTCACATGTTCTATTTCAGAATTATTTGACTCAGATTCAATTTTTGTTTCAGAAATGGCAGTTATCTGAGGTTTTGAAGATAATTCTAGGAATTCTAACTTTTTTGTTATCTTTTTGAGTAACTTGTCTTCATGTCCTAAGTTAAATTTTTTATACCTACATTCAGTTTTATTAAGAGTTTTTCTATTTTTAACTCTTTTTTTTCTTGACTTAATTCTAAATATTCTAGTTGTTGTGTTATCAATTGTAGCATTTGATTTGTATAATTATTTTGACTTTTTATTTTTCCATAGTCGGAATCATCTGCTTCTTTAAAAGAGGCCGCTATTATGGTGTTTCCATTCCAATCAATGACTACTTCTTCAAAGGGTGGATATTTAGACTTTTTTATGGTTTGTGTTTTTGTCTTGACCCAAGTTTTGTAACTAGATGAAGTTTCATTTACTTGCTTAGTATCTGATATATCGATTTCTTTTATATAGTTTTCTTTCTGGCTTTCCACCAAATAAAGAATTCTGTGTGAGCATGATATCGAGTTAATTCGTCTTTATAGTCTTGCCATATCTCCCCCCTTATTTTCATGGTACCTCTTGAAGATACTAGCGTCGTTTATCATCATTTTTATCTGCCAAATAATTATCATATATAATTTCCATGTCTAATTCAAACATCTTATAATTGTTAATTATAATTATTAACCATATCACTATGTGTTAGGGAGATTGGGGGTGTTTCCTTTTTATCTTTTACTGATGAGGTTTCCGTATAATAAGACTATGGAATACTTTTATTCCAGTCTATTCTTTTCAACGAAGGTTGTTTTCTTTACTTTATTAGTGTTTCATATCTGCTAGATAATGACCTCCTAGAGGGTTCTATCCTATTTTGTTTAAATATTATTTCAGTGTGACCTTTATCATTCTCTATTATTTCTATCGATTGGGTTCTTGGTTTTATTATTCTTGGTGGTACTATGTTCATTATTTTCCATGTGTCAGGAAATATTATCTGATCTCAATTTATTGATTTAGGTGTATGAATATTAACATGCTCATAGTTTGCTTCTATTAAGACTGTTGTTTCTTTTCCAGATTCTAGCTTGGCTTTAGGGCTTAAGTTAGATTTCATTACTTTATAATATATTATAAATATTATGGCTATATTTTTTGAACTATCCATCATTGTTGTGAGTAATTTTCATATTTAAGGTTAATATTTAACTTAAATTTTCATCAAAGAAGTCTATTGAAAAGTTGTGGTAACAATTAAAATATACAGGTCCTGTGGGTAGGTTTGATTCACATACAGCTAGTAAAGAATCTGTGAAGGATGTAAACCTAGCATCTCTTAAACACATCAGAATAGGAGAATCTACTTTATGTGTAATGGTTTTATTACTATTTCCACTAATCCTATGTGTATAAACTTATATTTACCTTTAAATTTTTATAATTTATTATTATCTATAAGCTCTATTTATTCTACCTGAGGATTTACAGGCAAAGATTTGTCAGAAGTCTCTAAAACATAGTCATGTGTAAATAAATTTTGAAAACATAATCTCGTTTCATAAATTTTATGAGTAGGGATTTTTGGTATATTCCAATTTTGTAACTTCTTCTCTATAGCAGAAATATGAAATTTTCTAGTATTATCAGAGTCCATTGATATATTAGTTTGATTTTCTTTAAAATAAGTGTTCTTTAAAAAAGATCCTATCCCTAACAATCTATCCATAATTTACTCTTTCTCACCGTATTGATCATAGTACCTTTCGCATAATAGAAGAGTGGGGTTATAAAGTCATACCTTGGATTCTAGGAACTGGAACACTTGTGGCTTGCCAAATGGACTTACTTCGCCTCCTGCTGGTTTCGGGAACACCGTACCAAGCTTTCCAACGCTCATTTTATCCGATGTATTGCCTTACAACGTGGCTCCGCTACCATTTGATCAGGATCGTGACTAAAGGGAAGATTGAGTAAAGGAATAAAGACTCTTAAGGATAGGAGGCGTGTTTTTAGCCGGACATATTATTAATAAGTGGGATCAAAAGACAAAATCTGAGAGAGAGTAGACATATCTCAAACTGAAATTTTCATTTGAAGCTTCAAATGCCTTACATAAGGAAAAATGCCTTTTTTATAAGCAAGTCGAGGGCTATTGACTTACATTTTTATCCTTACTTTTAATCAATAATACATGCCCTTATGAGAAAGTAAGTTTTATTCTACACCATTGCTTTTAAGTTTTATAAGTAAGTTTTATTATATCTTTCTGTTACGTATTTTTTAGTTTATTGAGGTCTCTAGTGACATATATAGGATTTAGGAACCAGTATAGAGGAAACTTGTTTATGCATTGCATGCATTATAGTTTTTAGATACGTATGCGATGTATGTATTTTCTAGGTACAACCTAGAATTAACAAATACACTTAGCTAATATGAGGTAAGTACATTTAGCAAAGGGAAATATTACTTATCTATTGTTATTGTATGGATGGATTATTTATGGAAATATTACTTTTTGGGTATAGTAACCATGTGATCATGATTAGCATTTGTGGATTGATAAATCTATTGGACTGAACCTTATTGCATAATGTTTTACAGATGCTTGGTTTAGACGATTTTGCTTGTTATGAACTCATTGTAGGCTTTCGATTCATTGATATCGGACTTGCATGTATAATATTGGATATTGGTTTATGATATGAGATGCATGCCTTAAGCACTTTTGTGGATTCGATTGGTCTTGTTTGTATTGACTTAACGTGTGGAATGTCTGAGATCATGCGACATGTTGTTTGTGATTTAAGACTTTTGTTGCATGTATATACTTATTTCATTGATTGTCATGTGTCAAACATACGTCGGACATATTTTGTAACGTGCCATGCTTTTTTTTAAATAAAATTCAAATGTGTAATTATCGATACTAAAAGCATGCACCTTATAAATACCAATCAGTAATTATAGATACACCTCCACCGACACACAAACAAAGCGTAATTCACAAATTGGAACTGAGTTCATTCCATGCTTGTGCGGTAACCATAAAACAGCCACTGAGCTAAGAAAACAATACCTGGGTTCTTTATGTGATCAGCCGACGATGAGGGAAACACTGAGTCCTTTACTGCCGGTGCACTGAGATCTAGATCAGCCCGTTTGGAAGCAGTCTTCTCACCATATACGGCAGTCTTTCTCGCCTTAAAAAAAATAGAAAATAATCTACATACCATACAAAATAACATAATATAGTTTATTCGGTTTATTCCTCACAAGAGTTGCAAAATGTACTCACGCCTCCTCATTCATCGGGATAGGGACTGACATTTGATTTCCTGATCTAAATACCCTATCTAAGTGACTAATTATATAATGGAGGCCGGAAAAAATAAGCGGGATAGCTTTACCAGTGAGGAAAAAATCTGTACATTATGTTTGTCTCACGCAGAACTAGGATTAATATAAAAATAAATTAGTAGATTTCCAAATATAAATATTTTTTTATAATTTATATATTTAATTAAAAAAATTAGATTTTAGTTAAATAATATAATTGATTAAAATATTTTTAACAATTATATTAGATTTTAATATCATTGTCAGAACCTCAATATATTTTAGTTAATTTATATGTGTAGAAAATGAAGAAGTAGAAATAATATAGCGTCAAAAAATAAAAGACTGAAAATTTATTTTTGGCAGATTTTAAATTTTAAAATAAATTTAAAAAAACTAGAGTGATGATTTAAGTCCTACCACATAAATTTTTTTTCAAGAAAATCAAGAAATATTATAATAGTAATATAATGTTGACAATGATATAATAGATTAATAATTCATACATGATTTATACTTAATTATTAAATTAATTTAATTGATTCAAACAAAACTTTTAATCTTCAAACGCAAGGATTAATTTGATTAATTTAATTAATTCAAAACTCATTTTAATCGAAATATTTCCATTAAAACAAAACACTGATATAGTTATTTCGTGGTGAATCCTGGTTAATCCGGACACGCTGGGAACTATATATCAATATCAATATCTATATATTATCTATATATCAATATCTCGACCACATAAACAAAAAAAACAAAGAGAAAGATATCCAAATTGCAAGGAGAATTATGAAAATATATGCCTAGTTGCGGAGACATTAGATATTACTTCCCAATCCACTAAACCTAAGAGAAAGAAACCCAAATTGCAATCACCTGTAGATTAGCTTCTCAGAGAAAAAAGACCCTCGAAATAAGGAGTAAATTCCGCGGGCACGAATGGAAGAACCACCTCGGAAAAGGTCCTCCGCCTCTGGCAATACAAGACTACAACACTCTCTTGGGAACCGAATGAACTGAATACAAATTGTAGATCGCATTTTATATAAGATTTCAGTTCTCCCACCTGAACCGGAGTTCTCCCTATTTGATTTGTGCAGATTCTTTCTGGAGGACTCCAAATGCAATTCGCCTCATCTTTAAGGAACCACAAATTTACAAAAGAATCACAAATCTTCACCAAACACAACCTCCCATCGACTTCTAAAATATGTGGGTAAGCATCTGCACTGTCTGTCAAATCTAATGGACGAGTCATCACTCTGAACTTCTCTTCCATGATATTGAAGCCAACTAGAAAATCATTATCCCTGGCAAGTTTGGAATGATGGCTGCGATCGATCAACCAATAAATTGTGTCCTTCACAAAAGCTGGATAGCTCAATTCAGGCACTAAGTATGGACACTTTTCGTTCATTAATCTCCAAAAAAGATTTGCTCCACCTCCATCAGACCTTGCAAGATTAAAAACCCAGCAATCTATGTTGGGTCTCGAGAAATCTCGGGGTTCCCTCAACAGTAACTGGACCACCTTGAACCCCTTTATGGAATCAAGATATCCGAATCCAAACCCTAACAGCATATCTCCTTTTAAGGCACATGATGGCAACTCAACAAGTTCATTATTGATGCTGGGGTTACACAGCCAGATTCCTTTATCAGTCCCAAAGCAAAGCAAACCCAGACTACTGGGCAACATAAGTTTGATGGGATCAAGATGCACCGTGACATCGAACTTGGACAGGATACTTCCCGCTAAATCGGTCGTCAAAAAGTTAGAAACCATTCGGCATTTGTTACCCCCCCATACAAAATCTGGCTCTATGAGTCGAAAGATTAGACTAGGTCTTCGCTGCGATCGGCTGTGGATGACTTGGAATTCAGGGTTGGAAATAACCCTGCTGAATGATTTGCTCACACACTTAAACCTGATGAGCGACTTGGCTGGAAGAGTTTGTAGGATCATGAGAATCATCACACTGTGGTGTACATCATCATTCTTCGATGATCTTTCTTCTCCAGTACCAACAAGATCAGTTATTGTGTTCGGGGTAGCCATTTTCTTGATTATTTGAGATTGACAGATTGAATAAACCAACGGTGCAAAACTCAGAACTTGCCATATATCGTTAGTCAGTTGTGGAATCCTTGGCAATAAGGACTTTCCAAAAACAATATTATTTCAGAAATTAGTTAAATAATTTCCTCAAATAGGATTTTCTTACAGATTATTTCTCGTAGTTAGGAGAAAAAACCCTTTAAAAACAAATTGAGTTAATAATTCAATTGTTAGACGTAGTATAAAAAAAAGAAAAAAGTATTTTACCATTAGTGCAATTAATATCTCCGGGTTTCCAATTCAACACCAATATTGTGGGAACATCCTCATCACTATAGGTATATTCTTTCTCAATTCACATCCAAGGTAACCTTAAACCTCCCAACCATATAGTCTGCTTCGACTCAATTCACATCCTCATCATGTCAAAATAATTTAGTATATAGGAAAATCTTTATGATTAATTTATTAATCCCATTAATAATGTCTTCGCAAAGTCATTCACTATTTCGCCTAGTGGTTAAGAGCTCTCTCCAGATTTCCTTATCTTGGTGATCAACTCGTAACTATTGAAGGTGTCATCATTGCTCTGCTTTAATATTGCTTTTGTCTACTCAGGTGATGCTCTTTGGTCCTTGATAGATTTGTTTTCTGAATAGATTTTGCGATTCCTATGATAATTTCTCTATAATGATCTCCATCACCACATTTTTCGCTTCTTCATCTTTTTGTTGCTTAGCTCTTGGAGACATTATATTCTATATATATGACTACTCCAAACCTCCTCTTATATTTATTTAATCATTTCTCTTACTATATATATATATATATTATCGTCTTTATCTAAATAAGGTTCATGCACAAATTTTCCGCCAACCTAAATACACGATGATCTCCTCGTTTCCCTTTTAAAGTAGAAACTATTTTTGTGACATCATACATCAAAGTTTTACTTTTCCCTTGGTACCTGCAACGGAATATTACTATAGAATCAACTTATGTTATCTTTAAATACCAGAGACATATCACTGAGACCATAATATTCCAACAGCTAAAAATTCTGCAGCTAATTTTGAAGTAGGTAATTAAATGAGAACAAAATAAATAGGCATTGGTGTATGTGAGTACAAAATATACAGAAAATAGAGTCCTTGGGAAGTAGAAGATATTCCAAGTGATAGGAAACAACAAAGAGAAATATCCACTTGTACATAAATCATGAAATAAAAAGTGTTCGTTAAATTGGAAATGCCAGTGTTAGTTTCCAATTGTTCAGTTCAAGTCCACTTGCAATGTTCGTTTAAGTAGTTGTTTTTGTGTTGGATACCAGATACCGTTGATAGTTGAATTGTTAAATACAAAATTTGAATAGCAAAATAGAGTATAAATCGTTTTTGCCCTCAACTATTTCACCTTCGGAGCACGCCAAACTGTCCTGAAAAGCATAGGTAAAATGGGCATTGTCAACATTACCTGTACATCAACTGACATGTTTCCAGTAGCCAATAGCGACTCAAACTTGAAAACCAATAATGGATATGGACATTAACAATAAAATTAATTGGGCTTCTTCACATGTCAGATCCATCACTATATACATATCCAAGTGAAAATTAATAGACCCTAGTATGTTTGGATTTTCTAGATTTGGTTTTGGTGTTGGAAATATTTAATAAAAAATATTAAATTAATTTTATAACAATAAATTTTGACATCGAATTGATATATTTAATATTAAAATATAAAATTTCACAATTTTCGAGACACAAAAACCATTTCCAATCCCAATGCCGGACTATCCAAACATATTGTCAGGGAATTGACACTGTTGGTTTCAGTCAGCTTTTGTTTTGTAATGATGGAGAGAAAATGGTTAGTTCCAATTTGATATTTACCAAATCAATGATTGGTACGACTTGGTACCAAGGTTTTTAAAACTGAACGGTCATAGAACCAATAAAGATTAAAACGGAAAAAAATATTTTAACAAATATTAATATACCAGTCAGCTTCTATTTTTTGTTATGTAAATCAAAATGACAATAATAATTTATAATAATTGAACTTACCAGGTATCATTTGATCATAATAAACAACAAATTTCAATGATATCATCAATGAATAAATAAATAAAATATTAATATATTGTAAATTAATAATACATAATTTAATAATTAAAAAGTTATTTTTATTCATTTGGGTCCACTAACGCAAGGTCCAAAATAACATTTTCAAGGAATACAAATGACAAAAGATTCATAAAACAAAGCATGAGTGGTACCAGGAATTACCCGCGGGTATTAAATTCTAATAAAACACACTGTGAGAATTGTAATTTTAGGAGGTCATAATTAAAATGAATGAAGTGTGCTGATCAATGTTAGATTGATTTACTATCCTCTGACCCAGAGTCAAGTCGACGCATACATGTCGTATAGTTTGTTTAAAGGGTATTTCGTAATATCGTATAATATCTTATAACTATTTTAATTTATCTTTTATATGGGTATAAATAATCAGAAATTAGAATTGAGGATTCTTAGATAGTGAGGGATAATTTATGACCTTAGATAGGTCTAAATTTGGGTTGGTTTAGGCTATGATTTTCAGAAAGTTTGGAGATAATATACAATATTCTAGTATTTCCATAAAATTTATAAAAATTATTTTAATTTATATATTTATCAAAATAAAAGGATCTAGGTCCATATAAAATTGACTGTTTATAAAGAGCATGTAGAGATTTTTTGGATATTTCTTTTTTATTTTTCTAGTATTTTTAATGATTTTTATAAATTTTTAAATAATTATATTTTATATTTGAATTAATTAAATCAGGAATAAACCCAATACAACATTATTTTGGAAAGTCCCAAATGATGCTATTTTGATGTTTGAACAGGGATGTTTGTTAGTGTGAAATGATGTCGTTTCATGAAGCGTAAAATGACATTATTTCAGGAACTGTGAAATGACACCATTTCACGTAGGGATGGGCACTGGCTTGGCTGTATCCATTGATCCACCGACTCTGGGTGTTAAACCTAGAGTACTACCCTAGATCGAGTAGTTTTCAGATTGTGCTTGAGACCTTGAAGATTTTGTGGGCATCTAGGCCAATTTTTCTTCACGGATTGATTGGAGCGATTGTTGAACAGAATCGATTGAGTTCTGGACCATCTCTGGTGAATTTTCAGTGTGGGTAAGACAGATTCTTCTTTAGCTTAGAACTAGTGATTTGGTGGATGGTTTGCTGTGATTTTACATGGGTTTTGTTGCGGGAGATGAGGCAAAGCTTTTGGGGTAGTTTTCAGGATGATTCGTCAACTAGAACGATGAATCACCATTCTAGGGCTTAGATCTCTAGCCGTTGGTCAAAGGATGAAGATAACCCAATGAATGACGGGTCATTCGTGGGTTATATGGACGATGAGTCGTCCATAGGAGGGACGGACGATAAGTCGTCCAGTTATAGATCAACCAATATGTCGTTGGTTCAAGGGGGGCTGAACCGGGCTAAAATTAAACCAGACTGAGTCAAATCAAACTGAGTCGGGTCAGAGTTGGGTTAGGAAAAAAATATAGATGAATGAGATTGTGACATATGGCCATATCTGGTGATGACACATGTCATGTTGACTTTTTTTAATTTCGATCGATTTTCAAAAATGAATAAAAATTCAGAAAAAATAGATAGAAAATGAAACAAATTATGAAAAAATTTCTAAAAAATAAAGAAAAATATAAGGAATCCAATGGTGTATAGTTTGGGTATTATGAATCTCATTTGAGGGGTATAAAAATTAGGAGAAGTTAATAGAAATTTAAAAAATATCGAGAAAAATCTTAAAAATTTTGTATAAGTAAATCAAGTCTCTTAGGACTGAGTGAGGAGTCGTATGATTTCAATTATGACTCTTATACCCAATTAGCTATAAAATTAAGTGAATTTATGGATCATGATCTGTATAGGTGTTGAAATGCGTGCACTAGACCTTAGAGCAGGACACAGTCGAGTGTCACCAAAATAAGGTGAGTGATATATCCTAAAATGTTTCCGTCAATTGTTTAAGCTTCCTATATGCATTTCTGTGCCAAATGTGTGACTTGGTATAAGCATGTTTTTCATTGAAAAAAAACTTCTCATCATAGCATTTTTTTCAAACCAATGATTGTTTTGCTTTGAATCCGACATGTAAAGAATTACATGAAAATCTAAATATTTTGTGAACAATGATATGATGGACGGTCATAAAAACCTTGCTATAGGAAAACTCTATAGGATTTTAGCTCTTTCGAGTATAGTGATGATATTCGTGTGCATGTTGATGAGTGTGATGAATTTATATCTAACATGATATTTATTACTAGTAGCACTGACTTGAGAGTGAGATTATAAGAGAATTTGCCAGTGTGAGTTTGGGATCGAGCTTGTGGAGTCACCACCACTGCTCCCTCTACAATGTCAATGAGTTATATACCTCTTCCGTTTTAAAGAAAATCACTGATGGTCTTTCTCGATACCAGGACGGTGGGTTCGATAAAAACAAATCCTTGCCAACAACATAATCTACCACTAATATACTATATGAATCCCAAGAAGCATGAAAACAACTAATGAGTGTTGCTTATGATGAATCATGAAAGCCTTGTTGATATTGATTAAGAATATTGGATTCTATGTGTCTGTGCACTATGATATTTCTTTTTCTCTTATTACTCCTATTGTGAAATATTTGGTTTGGCCATGAAAGAACTCCAAAGAGTTAAAACAATCGAAGTAGTCTTACTTACTCACCTTAAATCAAAAGAACAAATTCAAGGTCTACTCATCTAGTTTTCCATACCAGGTATCCTCAAGATATCAGAAAGTAGGGCTAGAGAGTGAGGGTTTTACGAGAAGAGCTACGACCATATTGTTGCTCTAGGTATATATAAATAATCGAGGATCTTACCATGTGTAAGTGGCTTACTTCATGTGCATATTTTGTTGTGAACTAAAGATTTTTGGGCCTATGGGATCATGGGTTTTGAAATAAATAAATGATGTATTTTTGTGTAACATGCATCATATGTTAACTCCACATATGATTTTGATGTATATACTAAATATCATCATGTAGTTTGATATAGTAATGATTTTATCGCAAACGACAATAGTATGATGGGAAACAAAATTCTTTCATATAGTTTTGTATAGTATTCATACTTTTTATTAAAGGATACTAATGAGAGGTATGAATGCTATATGGTTGGGGATTGTTATGTCACCATTTGATATTGGGATGTGACACACTCGATACTCTTTTTATGGAGTCAAAACCTAAGAACAATGTTTGTGAGTCTAACTCATTAGAATAAAATAAAAATATTAGAAATATGACCGAATAACCTTTGGGCCTTAAGCTATATAATAGGCCCAAAATGGTAAAACCAACTTATTAAGTCAATAAACCTTGGAAAACACTCAAATCATATCATATACTGAAAAATAATCTAGAGCTGTTGTCAGGACCCCAAATCGTAACCTATTCTTAAGTCTCTCCTAAAAAGGACCCTTATAGCCATGAAACCCAAACAAGCCCAAAACCAGGACCTACTTCAATCCCACAAGGCTTACCTATCTAGTTTTCGATTTTAGGATGTTCATTCTTTGTACTAATAACAATTGGAGCTTGATATTGGACAAGCATTCTGGTATCATATGAAGTGATTAAAACATCAACGAAAGTCTTTAAATTGAATCATTGGAACCACAACACACAAGTCCCATAGGGATCTAAAAATCCAACAAGTAAATCTCCAATATCATCCAGAAACAAACAAGCAAAGGAGGGACTTGAATAACTAGAAAATAGCCCAATCAAAGTTCTTGTTATATGTGCAAGCAACCAAGGAAACAGGAATGCAAATGTGATGTAATATCGCCCCGCCGTGCAGCCTTGATGTCACACACTGGTACCACGAACAATGAATATACCTAAGCTTGAAAAATGGTGAAAACAACAAGATGAGAATATAAAAATCTCAGTAGGGTCACAACATCATAACATCTACATAAATATTAAACAAACATCTCCCAAACCACATTAGATCATCCCTATACATCTAAGGAAATTCTCGCAATCCATTCAAACAATTCAAAGGTGTGGGGTCGAAACTAAGGCTGAGGGTGGACTACAAACACTGCCGAAAATCAGAAGTACACAGGCAAGAAAAACTCATCAAATATCTCGGCAATAAGAAGAGGCCATCCCCTTCCACCTATGTTTTCCAAGGTTCGTTGCACAAAGGATAAAGGTTAGCACACAAGCTAAGCAACAAGCCTATTCATCTTGCCACACAAGGACAAGGCTTCTGGCCACACAAGGACTAGGCATCCAGCGTGCACATGCTGGGGATTGCCACCCATACCAGTAAGAACCTCTCCTCTCCTAAGGAGCATCAGCACTTGCCCTGAATGGCCACCGGAAAAGGATTCTGACACATAAACACGTACAAGCACACACAGGCAAGTATAAAACACAATACCATAACAGGGTATCCTCAATCATATCAAAACACAATCAGCATGTTCAATGCACACAAGACATGCAAATTAGGCACACATAACCTATCTCAAGGGTTCGACAATGCCTAAGTAAGCCTCAAATCAATCCACAACTTATGTATACACTATCTCACCTATGTGCATACGACAATACAAAGACATACATCAAAATCAACAACCAAGAACAAGGATCTCTGGAGAAACCGATGAGGCATAGATCCTATTTCTCTTGTCTCTGAAGAAGAAGCTATTTTTTTTCTTTATTCAAGGGATCTGAACCACCTCTAACATCATAAGGTAAAGAAAAAACTAAACTAAGCATGCATACTCAAAGACCAAGTAAATACCCTATTTCCTTACCAATTCCAGTCACCAAACCTATCAGAAACCAGTGATCAGATGCCGCAGGTGCCTTCCCCTTGAAATTTTGATGTGATAGGAAAGAACTTAACAAGAAACAACCTGAATTACCATCCCAATCAACATACAAATTTCGGCAATAAGAATAGGGTAGTAGGTAAAATTGCGATTTCATGTTAACAAGCTATAGGTATTGCGATTTCATGTTAATAAGGAAGGATTAGGTGTTTATAACATATATAATCAAAAGGAACAAGATCAGAAACTAATAGGTTAATCAATTGATCAAAATCGGCAACAATAGGGCAAAGATAGGGTATGCCGATTTCATGTATAAGGAAGAGTCAAACGATGAATTCATGATTTTACAACATGAATGGATGCTAAACAATCATATGAATAAGAGGGACAACAACAGAAATCAATTGAAGGAAGAATCACACAATTTTGGCACCAAAGCCGAATTATGAGTTGAATTTCGACAGTGAAGAACTAACCACCTTATGACCAGAACAAAGTATCTAGATAGAGGATAGAAAGAGCTTTCCATCAAGCTATTATTTTCAGAATTCCGACAAAGGATGAGAGAGTTATGCTAGTTTGAAGTGGAAGAAATTTCGGCAGCAATTAGGAGGTGTAGGGTTTGATATTTGACGAATTTTGTATATTTTCTGTGTAAGATTTAAATGTGCCTAGCTTTCTCTTTGTATAGGGTGGTTATAGGATTAAGTTTCCTAATTTAAAGCCTAGATTAAAGTAAGATAATTATCAGAACTAAATTCTTTAATTATCCCTCCTTAATTTTAGGGATTTTATCTCCTAAGGTAATTATCAACCAACAAGGAACCAAATTAAAGGGAATTAAAGTCATAAATAATTACTAGACATTCCATATCATTTTGGTCGAATCAAGTTCAACTACTCCGTTGGTTGATAAATCATTTCAGAATTTTCTAGGCGTCTCTTGCACACTTCATTCCAGCAAATGGGAGTTCTGCAACATCTCCCATATAATGCTTCATGAGGTGCCATATCGATGCTTACATGGAAGCTATTATTGTAAGCAAATTCCTCCAGTGGTAGGCATCACTCCCAACAAGTATGCTGGTCCAACACACTAGTACATAGCATGTCTTCGAGTGTCTGAATCGTCTTGTCAGATTGACTATCAGTCTCGGGATAAAACACTGTACTGAAATTCAATCTCGAACCCAGCGCATTCGGAAATTTCTCTTAAAATTGTGATGTGAAACGAGTGTGTCCAAGTAACAAACAACTAATTTCTCGAGTGTGTCTGTCACAGGAACAGGTAGGAAGTGTGCAGATTTCGTCAATCGATCCACGATCACCCAAATAACATCGTATCCTTTTTGCGATGTAGGCAAACCGGTCTGAAAATCCATCATGACATGCTCCCACTTCTATTCTGAAATCGGAAGTGACTAGAGTAAACCAGCTGGTCTTTGATGCTCGATCTTTACTTGTTGGCATACGAGGAATCGAGCAATGAACTCAGCAATGTGGCGCTTCATGTTCGGCCACCAATATTGCTACTTCAAGTCTCGGTACATCTTGGTGCTACAAGGATGGATAGTGAACTTCGAACTATGTGCTTCAGATAAAATCAGATTACAAATATCAACATCTTGTGAAACACATACCCGGTTTCTGAAGACAAGCCTCCCATCATCTCGCATTCTGAAATTGAGAGCTATGGCATTATCACCATCAGAAAGTTGCTTCCGAATTTCAGCCAACCTTGGATCTTCTGATTGCTCATTCCAGATTTCTTCAATCAAGGTAGGCATGACTTCGATTTACGCCAACAACGAACCCGAAAAATCAGTGCCAAGATGCACACGGGTAGCTTTCAAATCCAGCAACATTGGCATGTAATGAGTGTGCATGTAGGCCAAAACCAATGGAGGAGGAGGGTGAAATTCCAGCTCAAGGCATCTACAACAACATTCGCTTTTCTAGGATGATATTCGATGATCAAATCGTAGATTTTAATCAGTTCCACCCATCTTCATTGTCTCATGTTCAACTCTTTTTGCGTAAGGAGGTATTTCAAAATTTTGTGGTCGGTGAAGATTCTGCACGTCTCGCTGTACAAGTAGTGGCACCATATTTTCTGTGCAAACACTATAGCTGCAAGCACCAAATCATCCATAGGATAATTACTTTCGTGCGATCACAACTGTCGGGAAGCATAGACAACAACTTTCCCGTCTTGCATCAATACGCATCTAAGTCCGTATTTCGAGGCATCACTATACACCATGTATTCTTTTTCGTCGATTGGTAAGGTAAGGATAGGATAGGCATGGAAACCACTTGGCTTTTCAACTCTTTGGAACTTTGTTGGCACTTCTCGTTCCACACGAATGAAAATTTTTCAACAAAGCGATGGTAGTATCCGGCCAAGCCAAGGAAACTACTAACTTCGGAAACAGTTCGCGGAGGTTGCCAATCAACTACGGCTTCAATTTTCTTCGGATCAACTAACACACCTTGGGCGAAAATAACATGGCCAAGGAAAACAACTTTGCGTAACCAAGTATCGCATTTAGAGTACTTTGCGAACAACCACCGATCCTTCAGAATATATAGCACAATCCGCAAGTGCTCAGTATGCTCCTCTTCCGACTTTGAATAAATCAGAATGTCGTCGATGAAGATTATCACAAATTTGTCCAGAAACTCATGGAGCACATGATTCATCAAGTCCATGAACATGGCTGGTGCATTGGTCAAACTGAATGGCATAACCAGAAATTCATAGTGGCCGTATTGCGATCTGAACACAGTCATTGGAATATCAGTATCATGAACTCGCAATTGATGGTATCCAGATCTGAGATCGATCTTGGAGAATACGGCTGCACCTTGGAGCTGGTCGAACAAGTCATCGATGCACAACAAAGGGTACTTATTCTTTGTGGTCACACGATTCACCTACTGATAATCAATGCATAGTCGTAGCGAACCATCTTTCTTCTTCACAAACAAGATAAGTGCTCCCCAAGGTGACACATTGGGTCAGATGAAACCACGATCCAACAAATCTTTCAATTGCGTTTTTAGTTCTTTCATTTCTGCAGGAGCCATATACCGGATGGAAATCAGGTTCGTACCAGGCACTAACTCAATGCAGAATTCCACTTCCCTTGCTAGTGGTAGACCGACTATGTCTTATGGAAACACATCCAGATTCGAGGATTCTTTGGAACTATTATGCACATGCGTGAGGTATGCTGTAAATTCCATGTTGATCAATCGCTTTGCATCAAACTAGGAAATCATACAAGTTGGGACAACTCACCTATCACCCTCAAAACAGTTATCGACGCCATAAAAAAAAGTGAACCACACACGCTTGGTGAAACAATCCATACGGGCTTGATATTTTCGCCAAACAGTCCATGTCTAATATCACATCCAGCTCTCAGATGTCTAATGGGATCCGATCCACCTCGAGTACATTCAGACCCATACGTACAGCACAGCCGATGTAGACTAGATCACAAATCAGTTGCTCTCCCAAAGGAGTCAGAACCGCAATAGGAGGAGACTAGGAAGAAAGAGGCCGATCCGTACTAAATGTTATCCTTAGACTTACAAATGACCTGTTTGCTCTGGGATCTAACAACACTTTAACATTTTGAGAAAAGACTAAAATAGTACCTATCACCACATTAGGGCTAGCCTCGGTATGAGTTGTGGTGAATAGCCTCGTTGGTCTTGGTTGCGTCTCACTTGTGGATCCTTCTGTTGCGTGTGCTGGTGGTTTAGTTGGATTGGCATACCCACCTCGGCCCGTGCTAGGTGCGCTTGTGATACGCCTTGGTTTTGGGCATTCCCTCTGAATATGCCCCATCTCGCAACAGTTGTAACATCAATGTTGCTGAGAATTCCATATAGATCTATTGGAATTCAGACTAGAAAAGTTCTTCTTGTTGTTACCCACATTACCATTGCTTTTCAGAGGATAGGACCTCAAAGGATAGGGTCCCATATGCCGATTGAACTTCAAATCTCGCCTGAAGGATCCACCACTAGTTGCTGTGGATTGCTTCCTAGTTTGCGCGATCTTTTCGGCTTCAGTCGCAGCAACGATTACTTCTTGCAAATTCTGCACTGGTGTTAAACCTACGATGGCTTTGAGTTCGGTACACAGCCCATCCTGAAATCGTCTCGCAAGCTGGTACAATGAACAATCCTCCTCTAGTTCAAATCGAGACAACTCCCTCAATGCCTTCTTGTATTCCAGCATTGAACGGCTGCCGGGTTCAAGCTTATAGAAAGCTTGTTGCTGCTCGATTTTTTGGAATCTCATGTAGAACCTCTTGTCGAACTCATACCGAAATTCTTCTCAAGTAGGCAAATGATCGCCGAATCGCAAGCTCACAACTGTCCACCATGCGAGGGCTTCTCACTCAAGTAGGAAAGTAGTGATGGCAACCTTGTCTTCATTAGAGATACGTAAGAACAAAGACCCTCGGCATAAAGTGTCTATCTATTCACGAGCCGCAGCTGCTCTGACTGAACCACTGAAATCTTTACATCCCAATTGACGAGCTTCCTTCAGCAATTTTGTAATGATGACTAGAAGTCTCTCAGCTTCTTTAGGATAAGTCAGTTGTACAGGTTCAAGTGGAGGAATAGGTTCTTCCAAGGGCGTGGGTGCAGGAGCATTCTGAAATTGTGCCTCCATACGTTGCTGGTTCACAGTGATCCCTTGTAACACAGTCAGAATTTGTGCCATCACAGGATCGATGGCTGGTGCGGCTGGTGCCTCAAGTTGGTTTTCTGGCTTAACTTGCCCTCCTTGCTCAATCTGTGCATTCCACTCCTCTTTCTCAACATGTTGCTGTTCGGCCTCAACCCCATACCTACCCCGTTGATCCCTTGTAGCATTCAATCTTGCCATACTATACAAGCATAAGATCGTTACTCAACACATAACTAGATACAAACAATAGGAAAAAGAAGTGGCACCAAGTGGAGAGGCGTGCACCGGACGATATGCTTATGCTGAAAAAAAAAATTACACATGCACACAAGTATACAAGTTTTAGAAATCACATGCACACAGGCATTGAACACTCAGCAATCACATTAACACACACAAGCACTAGGCAACAATCATATGAACATTCGGCAAGCATACTTTCATACTAACTATACGCGGCAATCATGCAAAACCACATCTCATGCATTTGACAATGCATATGTTTCACACATATCACACTTGGCATTAAGGCAACAATCATACAAAAACATACTTGACATGCTTACAAACCAATCATATGCATATATGGACATATTCGGAACCATATATAAGTACACTTGGCAACATTCGACAGCAAAGCATGCATCAACAACACCCATTCGGCAATAAGCATAAAACATATCATAATTATTTAGAAACAAACTCATTCGGCACTTCAATAGCTCACACTCATACATTCGGCAATAGCAAAGAAAACACAGCAAAACACATTAAGTCATACAAGGCATAAAAATACACATAAACACACAACAAATCAAATTATCAAACACATCATTTGAATAATTCAAACCAGGTTTTTAGCATCAGATTACTTTTGGTATTAGCCCCTAAGTGAGTGGGTCTATGCGGATGTACCTACCTACAAACACAAAACCAACAAAACAGGTTAGCATATAACAACTTATATTTCTTGAACCATACTCCGCTACCAAACTTGTAACGACCTCAAATTCTAATCTATTCTTAAGTTGCTCCTAAAAGGACTCTTACCGCCATGAAACCCAAACAAGCCCAAAACTAGGACATACTTGAATCCCACAAGGCTTACCTATCTAGTTTTTGATTTTAGCATATTCATTCTTTGTACTTACAACAATTAGAGCATAATATTGGACAAGCATTCTGGTATCATACAAAGTGAATAAAACATCAATGGAAGTCTTTAAATTGAATCATTGGAACCACAACACACAAGTCCCATAGGGATCTAAAAATCAAACAAGTAAACCTACAATATAATCCGGAAACAAACAAGCAAAGCAGGGACCTAAATAATAAGAAAATAGTCCAATCAAAGTTCATGTTATATGCACAAGCAACCAAGGAAACAGGAATGTGAATGTGATGTAATATCGCCCCACCGTGTAGGCTTGATCTCACACACTGGTACCACATATAGCAAATGTACCTAAGTCTGAAAAATGGTGAAAACAATAGGATGATAATTACAAGAATCTAAGTAGAGTCACAACATCATAAGATCCACACAAATCTTAAACAAACATCTCCCAAACCACATCAGATCATCCCTATACATCTAAGGGAATTCACGCAATCAATTCAAACAATTCAAAAGTGTAGTGCCGAAACTAAGGCTGAGGATGGACTATAAACACTTCCGAAAATCAAAAGTATGCAAGAACTAATCATTGTCGCAACTGAAGGTGAGAAGATCGTGCAAACCAGGAAGTCATCTGTAGCAACTAGTGACGGATCCTTCAGGCAAGATTCGAAGTTTAATCAGCATACGAGACCCTATTCTTTGAGGTCCTATCCTCTGAAAAACAATGGTAATGGGGGTAACAATAAGAAGAACTTTTCTGGTTGGAATTCCATTGGATCTACATGAAATTCTCAGCAATGTCGATGTTACAACTGTAAAGAACCAAACCCAACCTATCAGGACCCTTACTGCCCTGAAACCCAAATAAGCCCTCGTAAGGTCTTATTTGAATCCCACAAGGCTTAAGTCACCTTATTGTTAATTTTATTAGTTGATTTATAATGGTATTTAAAGGCTAGAGCATGTTTATATATTAATGAATTTCTGGCTTATATGGAGTGAGAGAAAACATCAGCGAAAGCTTGCATTAACATTGAAAACAAGTAGAAACATAACACACAAGTCTCATAGGAATCTCAAAACATCAACCAATAGTATCATGCTTATTTTGGAACCAATAAGAGAGAGGAAGAGGGATTGAAAAGCCAGAATGCAAATCCACACAAGTTAAAAGACATAATATGCACATACAATAGGAAAGGGTGCAAATGAAGTGCAAATTCATCCAGTCGTGCAGCCTTTATCTCACACCTTTGGTACTAGAAACAAAGCACACACCTAAGCCTGCAAAGGGGGAGAAATAAGGGGGTGAGATTACAAGAATCTCAGTAGGGTCATAACATCATAAGTCCTAGGGATTCCCAATCAAACATCTCCCAATAACCAAAAGATCAACATCTAAAACTAGCTAAGATATCCAATTAAAACCACAAGCATCAATCACACATAATAGGGGCCGAAATCATCACAAGCACACACAACATAAGGGTAGGCCGAAATTGATAGAAAACAAGGGAAAATAATGAAAACACTTCTTATTCAGAAGCACACAGGCAGCCTATAACACTGATTTTCAAAATCAAGGTTTGTCCTCATCAGCTCATGTTGTCCAAGGCTATACTGCAAAAAGGATAAAACGGTTAGGCAATTAATATTACAGCAAGCCTTTTAGTTGTCTCCGACATCTAGACTTAACTGGCTGATAAGCACTCTTGCAGCTACGCATACAAGTCATCCTTCCACACAAAAACAAGACATCCTAACATCCAGACTCAAACTGGCCTATAAGGCATCTTGATGTCTAGAGTCGAACCGGCCTACAAGGCATCCAGCGAGCTCTTGTTAGGAATAACCACCCATAAACCTCTCGGTTTGGTAAGCACCTCTCCTCTCCCTAGCAGCAACAATACTTACCTCACATGGCCAGTGACAAAAGGATCCTTCAAACAAAGCACAAACATGGCACATACTTACCTTTCCAATAAGATCAGAATCTCCGAAACCATCACAAGGAAAAGACTACACAATACTAAGCCACAAGATACTTAATTAAAAACCAAAGGCATCGAGAATCCTTACCAATTAACCTACCAAAATCCAGCAATCCGGATGCAGCAATATCTTCCCCATGAATGCTTGATGTGATGGCCAAAAATTCAGCAAGAAACAACCTGATTATTCATCCTAATTCATCATACAAATTTCAGCAACACCTTAGGGCTTAATAGGGTAAATTGCAATTTCATCATACACATAAGAAGAAACTACGATTTTTTGTCAATATGGAAAGAATAGGTGCCAGTTACTCAAACCATTAAAAGGAACAAGATCTGAAACCAATAGACAAGTCAATTGATTAAATTTTGGCAAATATAGGGTTAGGAATAGGGCATGCCAATTTCATGTATAGGGGAGATTCAAAGGATGAATTCATGATTTTACAACATAAATGGATTCCAAACAATCATACAAACAAAAGGAATAACAACAAAAATCAATTGAAGGAAGAATCACACAATCTTGGCACCAAAACTGATGAATTACGACTTGAATTTTGATAGGGAAGAACTAACCTTCTGATGACCAACCTAATATAGCTAGATAGAGGATGTAAAGATCTTTCCAAAAAGCTATTATTTGTAGAAATTTGACAAAGGATGAGAGAGTTATGTTAGGATGAAGATCAAGGAATTTCGGCTAGGGTTTAGGGTAAGCCAAAATCAGAAATTGAGAGAAAGAAGAGGGGATAAATTTCAAAATTTTCTGATGGATTTTGGTATGTTTAGGTAGGGTAGACTGACCACTCTTTTATAGGTTCTTAAGGGATAAAATTTTCCTACTTTTAAGCCTAGATAAGTTAGGATAATGCTTAAAAGATAATTCTATTAAAAGGACAATTATATTAAAATAGTAACTCTATTTAAAAGGAAGAATTATCTAATATTTTGGATAATAAGGGATAAAACTAAGGATAATTAACCAGAATTAAAATAGAAAATATTCAGCAATAACCATTTTAGGCCATCACGCATTTATTTCTTCAGGGAAAAAATAGTCATTTCAGCTGCACCGGTACCTGAGTTCCATTTCTGACCTGTGGACTTCTAGGACAGCTACCCTATAGAGGATCAGGGTCTCACAACAACTGTGGCAAGATGGGGCAGATTCAGAGGGAATGTCCGAAACCAAAACATATCACAGGTGCACCTAGCACAGGTTGACGCAAGAATGCCAATCCTACCAAACCACCAGCACGCGCACTTGGAGGACCACCAAACGGATTCACAAGTGAGGTGCAGCCAAGAGAAACGAGGCTATTCACCCTAGCTGATGCCAAGGGTAGCTTTGATGTGGTGATAGGTACTATTTCAATCTTTTCTCAAAATGCTAAAATGTTGTTAGCATTGGACAGATTGGCCTCTGTCTCCCTTGTCTCCTCCTATTGCAGTTCTGACTCCTTTGGGAGAGCAAGTGATTTGTGATCTAGTCTACATCGGCTATGTTGTATATATGGGAATGTACCTGAGGTGGATCTGATCCCATTGGACATTGGAGAGCTGGATGTGATCTTAGGCATAGACTATTTGGAAAAGTATCAAGCCTGAATGGAGTGTTTCACCAAGCATGTGTGGTTCACCTTTCCTGATGGTGCCGAGTACTGCTTTGAAGGTGATAGGCCAGTTGTTCCAACTTGCATGATTTCCTAGCTCGATCCGAAGTGCTTAATCAGCAAGGGATGTATAACATACCTCGTGCACGTACATGATGTTTCTAAAGAATCCTTGGATCTGGATTCTGTTCTAGTGGTTCATGAATTTCCGGATGTATTTCCAAAAGACATAGCTAGTTTTCCACCAGCATGGGAAGTGGAATTCGACATTGAATTAGTGCCTGGTACGAATCCAAATTCCATTCCTCTGTATCATATGGCTCCTGCAGAATTGAAGGAACTAAAAATGTAATTGGAAGATTTGCTAGATCGTGGTTTCATCTGACCCAGTGTGTCACCTTGGGGAGCATTTGTCTTGTTCGTGAAGAAGAAAAATGGTTAGCTACGATTGTGCATCGGCTATCGATAGGTGAATCGTTTGATTTGTTTTATCATCTCCAAGGTGCAGCTGTGTTCTCTAAGATCTATCTCAGATCTGGATACCGTCAATTACGAGTTTGTGATGTTGATATGGCAACTACAAATATCTGATTATGCCATTTGATTTGACCAATGCACCAATCATGTTCAACGACCTAATGAGTCATATGTTCTGTGAATTCCTGGATAAATTTGTGATAGTCTTCATCGATGACATTCTGATTTATTCAAAATAGGAAGAGGAGTATGTTGAGCACTTGCTGATTGTGCTGAATATTCTGAGGAATCGGCGGTTGTTTGAAAAATACTCCAAATGCGAATTCTGGTTATGTGAAGTTGGTTTCCTTGTTCATACAATTTGGAGCTTGCATCCATGGTGCATTGAAAATATGGTGCCACTATTTATATGGCGAGATGTGCAGAATCTTCACTGACCACAAAAGCCTGAAGTATCTCCTTATGCAAAAGGAATTGAACATGAGACAATAAAGATGGGTGGAGCTGATTAAAGACTACGATCTGATCATTGAATATCATCTTGGAAAAGCAAATGTTGTCACTGATGCCTTGAGCCAAAAATTTCATCCTCCTTCCCCATCGGTTTTGGCTTACATGCGCACCCATTACATGCCAATATTGGTGGATTTGAAAGCTACACGTGTGCATCTTGGTACTGATTTTTCTGGTTCATTGTTGGCTCAAATAAAAGTCATGCCTACCTTGATTGAGGAGATCAGGAATCAGCAAACAGAAGACCCAAGGTTGGCTGAAATTCGGAAGCAACTATCTGATGGTGTTGATGTCATAGCTCATGATGTTAAAGTTCAAGATAATGGAGTTCTTGTCTTCAGAAACCGGGTATGTGTACCACAAGATGTTGATATTCGTAATCTAATACTATCTGAAGCATATAGTTCGAAGTTCGTTATCCATCCTAGTAGCATAAAGATGTATCGAGACTTTAAGGAGCAAGATTAGTGGCTGAACATGAAGCGCCACATCGCTAAGTTTGTTGCCTGATGCCTCGTATGTCAATAAGGAAAGATCAAGCATTAAAGACCCACTAGTCTACTTTAGTCACTTCCGATTCCAGAATGAAAGTGGGAGCATGTCATGATGGATTTTGTGACCGGTTTTTCTAAATCTCAGTGAGGATACGATGCCATTTGGGTGATCATAGATTGATTGACGAATTCTGCACACTTCCTTTCTATACATTTGACAGACACACCTGAGAAATTGATTGTACGTTACTTGAACGAGATTGTTCGATTGCATGGAGTTCCAGTTTCCATCATTTCAGATCATGACCCTCCTTTTACATTGTGATTTTGGGAGAAATTCCAGAATGTGCTAGGTTCAAGATTGAATTTCAGTACAACATTTCATCCACAGACTGGCCAATCTGAAAGAACGATTTAGATACTCGAGGACATGCTGCGTACGAGTGTACTAGACCAACATACCAGTTAGAATCGATGTCTACCGTTGGCAGAATTCACTTACAATAATAGTTTCCATGTGAGCATCGGTATGGCTCCTTATGAAGCACTATATGGGAGACGTTGCAGAACACCAGTTTGCTGGAATGAAGTAGGCAAGAGACGCCTGGACAATCCGAAATTGATTGATCAAGTGACAGAGCAACTAAACTTGGTTCGGCAAAGGCTGAAGAAGGCCCAGGATCGGCCAAAAAACTATGCCGATAATCAACAAAGGGAGCTGGAATTTGTGGTAGGTGACAAAGTGTTCTTGAAGGTCACTCAGTGGAAGGGTGTCCTTACATTGGTAAACTAGCACCTCGTTACATTGGTCCGTATGACATTGTCGAAAGGATCAGCCCTGTTGTATATTGACTTGCCTTACCTCCGAATATGGAAAGAATTCACAACATGTTTCACGTATCAATGTTGAGAAAATATGTGTGAGACCCTGCTCGTGTGCTTGAAGAACCACCAGTCAAAGTTGCTGAAGACCTATTTTATCCTGTACAGCCAGTTGTCATACTAGATTGGTCAGTTCATCAGATTTGCAGTCGAAGAGTGCCTATGGTACGAGTTGTTTGGCGTAATGACCAAATCGAGGAACAGTCTTGGGAGACTAATGAATCTGTGCATGCAAAATTTTCTTATCTGTTTGTTTAGGTATTTGTGCTGAAATTTCATGGACAAAATTCTTATAAGGAAGGAAGGATGTGAGACCCCGAATTTGGAGTCCTAGATGTCCAGAAGCTAATAGGTAAAATAATCATTTTGCCCTTGAGGAAATAGATGTGTGATGGCCGAAAATGGTATGGAATGTCTAGTATTCATTTTTGGTTTCATTACCCTTTGATTTGTTTCTTAATTGGTTCAATCTTACCTTACGAAATAAAATTCCTAAAATTAAGGATAATTACATAATTTAATTCTGATAATTATCTAACCTTATCTAGCCTTTAAAATAGGTAAATTAATCCCATAAACACCCTATATAAAAAGTAGCTGGCCATACTTTACCACACACATTAAAAACACACAATTTTCGTCACACATCAAACCCTACACCCTATTGCTATCGAAATTTCCCTTGATTTTTAGACTAGCATAACTCTCTCATCCTTTGCCAGAATTTTTTAATTAATAGCTTGTCAGAAAGCTATTTCCATCCTCGATCTAGCTATCTTGAGTTGGTCATCAGAAGGTTAGTTTTTCTTGGTCAAAATTCAAGTCCTAATTTATCGGTTTTGGTGCCGAAATCGTGTGATTCTTCCTTCAATTGATTTCTGTTGTTGTTCTTTTTGTTTATATGATTGTTTGGCATCCATTCATGTTTTAAAACCATGAATTCATCCTTTGAATCTTCACTATACATGAAATCGGCATGCCCTACCCTTTTGCCCTATTAATGCTGATTTTAATCAATTGATTAACCTGTTGGTGTTTGATCTTGTTCCTTTTGATTATATGCATTATTAACACCTAATCCTTTTTTGTTTACATGAAATCGCAACCTCTAAGGTTTGGATACATGAAATCGTAATTTGCTCTACTGCCCTATTCTTAGTGCCGAAAACTTGTATGATGATTGGGATGGTAATTCAGGTTGAATTTTTTAAAATTCTTGGCTATCACATCACACATCCAAGGAGCAGGCACCTGCGGTATCTGATCACTGGTTTTTGATAGGTTTGATGAGTAAAATTGATAAGGAAATAGGGTATTTACTTGATCATTGAGTATGCATGATTAGTTTGGTTTTGTCTTTGCCTTATGATGTTATATAATGTTATAGGTGGTTCAGATCCCTTGAATAAAGGCAAAGGCATAGCTTCTTGTTCAGAGACAAGAGAGGTAGGATCTATACCTCATTGGTTTCTCCAGAGATCCTTTGTTTTGTTTGATTGTTTTGGTTTGAGTAATGGTCTATGCATGCTTGCGGATTGAGTGTTGATTGTAGGATCTATGCCTCATCGGTTTCTCCAGGGATCCTTGTTAATATTTCATGCGCTTATCTTGTATGGTGTATGCATGAACTACGGATTGAGATACGATTCCTTAGGCAGTGTCGCACCCTTGAGATAGGTTATGAGTGCCTAATTTGCATGTGTTGTGTGAATTGAACATGTTGATTGTGTTCTAACATGATTGAGGATACCCCATTGTGGTATCGTGCCTTATACTTGCTTGTGTGTGCTTGTGTTTCTGTGTCAAGATCCTTTTCCGATGGCCATTCGAGGTAAGCGTTGATGCTCCTTGGGAGAGGAGAGGTCCTTACTAGTATGGGAGTTGTATGGGTGGCACTCCCCAGCAAGAGCTCGCCGGATGCTAGTCCTTGTGTGGCTGGATGCCTTGTCCTTGTGTGGCTGGATGCCTTGTCATTGTGTGGCAAGATGCCCTTATCCTTGTGTGGTTTGGATGCTCTTATCCTTGTGTGGCTTGGATGTCTTGTCCCTGTGTGGTAAGATGAATAGGCTTGCTGATTAGTTTGTGCGCTAACCTTTGTCCTTTGTGCAGCAAAGCCTTGAACAACACGGGTATAAGGGGATGGCCTTTTTGTATTGCTGAGATGATTGATGAGTTTTTCCTGCATATGTACTTCTGATTTTTGGAAGTGTTTGTAGTCCACCCGCAGCCTTAGTTTTGGCCCTACACCTTTGAATTGTTTGAATGGATTGCGTGATATCCCTTAGATGTGTAGAGATGATCTGATGTTGTTTGGGAATTGTTTGTTTAAGATTTCTGTAGATCTTATAAAGATGTGTCCCTAGTAAGATTTTTATGATCTCATCCCATTGTTTTCATCATTTTTTTCAGGTTTAGGTACATTTGATATTCGTGGTACTACTGTGTGAAATCAAGGCTGCACGGCGGGGCGATATCGCATCATATTTGCATAGCTGTTCCTCAATTGCTTGCGCATGTAACATGAATTATGATTGAACTATTTTCTGGTTTTTCAAGTTCTTCCTTTTCTTGTTGTTTTCGAATTATGTTGGAGGTTTAGTTGCTGAATATTTGGATCCCTGTGAGACTTGTGTGTTGTGGATTCATTGATTAAATTTAAAGATTTCCACTGATGCTTTTATTCACTCTGTAAGATACCAGAATAGTTGTCTAATATCATACTCCAACCGTTATAAGTATAAAGAATAAAAATGTTAAAATCGGTTCTAAGGGGATAAGCCTTGTGAGATACAGATAGGTCCTAGGTTGGGTTTATTTGGGTTTAACGCCAGTAAGGGTCTCACTTAGGAGCAATTTTGGGAATATGAATGTGTGTCCTTACAAGATGCCTTGTCCTGTGTGCTAACAAGATGCCCTAACCTTGTGTGGTTAAGACGCCTAGTCCTATGTGCTAGCAAGATGAATAGGCTTGTTGTTTAACTTGTGTGCTAACCTTTTATCCTTTGTGCAGCCAAGCCTTGGACAACACAGGTGGAAGGGGATGACCTTTTCTGTTAATGATATTGAATGATGATTTTGCTTCCTGTGTACTTCTGATTTTCGAAAGTGTTTGCAGTCCACCCTTAACCTATAATTTTCGGTCCTATCCCTATTGTGATTGTTTATTGGTTGCGTGAAATCCCTTTAGATGTTTAGGCGAATCTAATGTTGTTTGGGAGATGTTTGTTTAGATTTCTACAGATCTTATGATGTTGTGGCCTTACTGAGATTTTTGTAATCTCACCCTGTTGTTTTCACCATTTTTTTAGGTACATCCTCTATTCGTGGTACCCCGTGTGTGAGATCAAGGCTGTATGGCGGGATGATATTGCATCACATTCACATACTTGTTTCCTTAATTGCTTGCGCATATAACATGAAGTTTGATTGGACTACTTTATGTTTTTTGGAATGCCTCCTTTGTTTACTTATTACTGAAATTTACTGGGGGTTTACTTGCTGGATTTTGAGATCCCTATGGGACTTGTGTGTTGTGATACCTTTCATAAATTATAAAGACTTCCGCTAATAATTTCATTTACTCTGTTTCTTGTCAGGATGTTTGTCCATTATCATGCTCCAACCTTTAAAAGGTATAAGAAAGAAACTTAGAGGAATAAGCCTTGTGAGATTCAAATAGGTCCTAGGTTGGGTTTATTTGGGTTTCATAGCGGTAAGAGTCATAGTAGAATGGACCGAGGTCCTTACATAAACACATTAATTTTTATGTGTTTATGTAATTTAGTATGCGATATTAAGAAATTGGTTATGAATACATAGGTAGGTAGATACCTACAGGTGATGGACCTTGAGGTCCAGTAAGCAAGGAAGAGTTTGTGGGGTAATCAAACTCCAAACCCATGAGTGGATGAATAATTGATATGATTATCAAATAAGTAATTAAGTAATTGGTAACGTGAAATGCTATGCATGGTATAATTAATTGTTGTTGCATTATGCTCAGTATGATATGCCATGCTATGAACTTAGTGTTGATATTATACATGATGTGAACGTCGGAATGCATGCTATGCATTGAGTGCACCAAATACATGAGATATGAATTACGTAAGCATAGCATAGAGTAACCTATGAGACTCTTGAGAGCTCTCCATGTATGGTAGCATGGTGCGGATACGCCAATAATACCAAGTCTATAAGTTGGGATAGGGACGACATGAGCAAGCAGATGAATGCAAGATGGGTACCTACAGTTTTGGGATAGCTTAGGTGGAGCTACCATCACCTAATGCCCCAGCAACGTTAGTGGAAGGGACAATGTAGTAAATAAGGAAAAAAGAAGTCAGAACTATCGTTGACATAAGTCAGTCCCAATTCTCGAGACCTTAACGGACTAAGATACATTGCCAGCCCAGTTATGGTCATATTTCTTGAAAAGTTTTGCTTATATGCTATGTTTGACTATGACTATGCTGCATACTCTTTGACTCATCGGGGCTGGTGTGTCTATTTATTATATACGTGATTGCAAGTGTATTATCATATATGGTTTTTCCGTCCGCTCACCTGCAGGTTTCTGCTAGGCTTTTGGCAATGAATACAGGGTTAAAGAGTAGGAGTTCGTTCCCTGGCATATCATGAAGGCTATATCGGATTTATAAGCATTAGGTAAATTATGACGATGTTATATTCATAGTTATTTTCCCTGAGTCATTTGGTTGTACCAGTATACTGGTAAACTTTTAACTATGAATTCGAGCATGAAAACTTTATAATATGCTCATTCCTGACCTATTTATTCCTTGGGTTGTCTAATGTTACCTGGAGACATTAATACTTCTTTCATATCTGCTGTGCATTAATTTAAATATTTATTCTAATGTCGACTATGTTATTTACTATTATACCACTAATCTTGTAGGTTTACTATTCTAATGTGACTGATCATATATCACTTAGGAGTCGAGATCACGATAAGCCCACGAACTGAACCACATTCCCACACACTCACACATACACTCACTGACTAGAATGCTAGTATATCACGTCATAACCTATAAGAGGAACTACCACAAAAAACTACAACTTAACCGACACTCGATCACACTACCAAATCATCACACTCATTTTAAGGTACACACATATAATGGAACCTATTATGAATTTCACACAACAACGTACCATATACATGCCTCTATTCAAAGCCACACATTTGATATATTTTAATTATAAAATATAAAAGGTATTTCCTACCAAATCGATGATATGTAGACTCCCATATGTATAGATGGATCAATGATAATGCCTTTTTTTCTAGTCATGTGATCCAGATCTACTTGAACAAATATACACAGTGAGAAAACTCTATGAATAAAAAAAGTATATAATAACCAAGAAGGAAACCCTAAGACCCCTTATGAGTAAGGATCCAAACCTAAACTATAAGGACCTTTACCACTGTGAAACTCGAATAAGCCCTCGCAAGGTCCTATTCAAATCCCACAATGCTCAAGTGACCTAATTATTAATTTTAACAAGTTAATTAAGTTGCTTTCAAAGGTTGGAGTATGGAAACTATTCTGGCATAATACAGAGTGAATAAAACATCAGCAGAAGTCTTTCATTATAACCAAAAATCAGTGAGAACATAACTCACAAGTCCCAATGAGATCTCAAACATCATATAACCATAGTAGGTTACGGAAATAAGAAGAAAAATGAACTAAAAATAGAAGCCAGAAAGTAGTCCAATCATGTATGCGTAAGCAGGAAATTGCGTAGTAAAATCCAGCAATGAAAGTGCAATGCATATGTGATGCAATATCATCCCGCCATGCAGCCTTGATCACACACCCAAGTACCGTCAGTAGAGCATGTACCTAAACCTGAAAAAGGGTAAAAACAACAGGATGATATTACAAGAATCTTAGTAGGGTCACAACATCATAAGATCTGTAGAAACCCAATCAACATATCAAATCACATATGGTAGTAATAGGCTCAAATAAATAGCAAGCAAACACATAAGCATAGGTAGGGGTATAGGCCAAAAGTATCATAAAAAAGGGAGTGGACATTCGAATCACTTCTGAACTAGAAGTACACAGGCAGCCTATTTCTTAATCTAATTTCCAAAGAAAGACCCATCCCCATCTACCTATGTTGTCCAAGACTTAGCTGCAAAAAGGGTAAAGGGTTAGCAACCAAACTAATCAGCAAGTCTTTCTATCTTGCCACACAAGGACAAGGTATCCAAGCTACACAAGGACAAGGGCATCCTGCCATCACAAAGGACAGGGCATCTTGCCATCACAAAAGACAAGGCATCTTGCCAACATAAAGGACAAGGCATCTTGCCAGCACAAAGGACAAGGCATCCAGTGAACTCTTGTTGGGGATTGCCACCCATGTGACTCTTATACCAGTAAGTACCTCTTTTTTCACTAGGATCATCGGCCATTTACCCTGAATGACCACCTAAAAGAAAATCCTAAGACACAAGTATAATACAAGCACACAAGCAAGTACAAGCACACAAGCAAGTACAAGCACATAGAAACATAATAGGGTATCCTCAATCAATCACAACACAAAGTATTTATCAATACCAAATACATAAACCGAATAGGGGTAATTAAATCCTCAATCAATATAGGTTCTGAAATCACCTAAGGAACCAGCAATCAATCCTTAGGTATACATAATCAATCCGCAAGCATGCATAGACATGGGGACACAAACCGAAACAAGTAAGCAAGCAAAAGGAATTTTGGAGAAACTAATGAGGTATAGATCCTACCTCTCATGCGTTTCAACAAGTAGCTAATGCTTTGGCTTTGTCAATAGGATAAGAACCACCTAAACAAACATAAGGCAAAGACAACACAATACTAAGCATATAAATTCAGAAACCAAAGAATATCCTAATGCCTTACCGATTTAACTCACCAAATCTATCAGAACCAGCGATCCAAATACAGTTGTAATGTCTCCTTGAATGTGTGATGTGATGGCCAAGAAATCAGCAAGAATTAACTTGATATTCAATTGGGAATTTCAGCAACACTAGGGTTTTTAGGGTATGAATTGTGATTTCATCATATGCACAAGAATAGGTTTCAATTTTAAGAAAATAAAATGGGAATAGGTGCCAAAAACTCATACAAATAAAAAGAACAAGATTCAGAACCAACAGAAAGAAGAATCAGAATTTTTGGCACACATCCCTAGGAATTTTGGAAATTCAAATTAAA
This sequence comes from Passiflora organensis, assembly GCA_019739055.1. NCBI lineage: Eukaryota > Viridiplantae > Streptophyta > Magnoliopsida > Malpighiales > Passifloraceae > Passiflora > Passiflora organensis. The sequence continues at coordinate 257,671 of JAEPBF010000258.1, read as the reverse complement.
ATAGAAAATCTAACCTTCTAATGATGAATTCTAGATAATAAGATGCAGCACGGAAAGAGGATTCCAACGAGCTATTACATGCAAAAATTTGATGAAGGATTGAAGAATTCGGCTACGGTTTGTGGAAGATTTTGGCAGCAAAAGGGAGAGAAAAGGGTGTATTTCAGAAAAATAAAAGAGATTTAGGTGTATGGAATAGAGTAGGCTGACCTTTGTATTTATAGAGTCCTATGGGATTAATTTTTTCTACTTTTAATCCTAGATAAATGAGGATAATGCTTAGAAGATAATTTTGAAATAAATTTGGGATAAACTTTCTAGAAACACATCAATTTAGGAAAGAAACCAAATAGGAAAGATCTAATTTAGGAAAGAAATGAATATGAATACCATAACCAAAATAGGAAAGATTATACACAACCATTTCAGGCCATCATGCATACATTTTAGCTGCACTGGTACTTAAGTGTCATTTCTGGCATACGAACTTCTTAGACATCTAACCAAGGATCAAGGTCTCACTTCCCCCCCTATTAAAATTTCGCCCTCGAAATTTCAGCACAATACCTAAGGAAATAGGTGAGGATACCTCGTTTGCATCAACTCTTGAGTTTCCAAGACTGCTCTTCAACTTAGCCATTATGCCAAACAACTCGGACCATAGGGACATTTTGACTATGAAACTGGCGAACAGACCGATCTAGTATGGCAACTGACTGTACAAGGTAGGATAGGTCTCTAGCAACTTCAACTGGTGGATCTTCAAGAACATGAGCAGGGTCTCGAACATTCTTTCTCATCATTGAAACGTGGAATATGTTGTGAATTCTTTCCATATTCATAGGCAAAGCAAGTCAGTATGCAACGGGTCCAATTCTCTCAACAATGTCATACGGAACAATATAATGGGGCACTAACTTGCCTTGCTTCTGAAAATGAAAGACACCTTTCCATGGGGTGATTTTCAGAAACACTTTGTCTCCAACTGCAAACTTAAGCTCTCTTCATCGATTGTCAGCATAGTTTTTCCATCTATCTTGCGTCGTCTTCAACCTTTGCCAAATCAAATTTAGTTGCTCGGTTGCTTGGTCTTTCAATTCTGGATTATCAGGTCACTTCACCTACTTCATTTTAGCAAATTAGAGTTCTGTAATGTCTTATGTATAATGCTTCATTAGGGGTCATTCCAATACTTACATGAAAACTGTTGTTGTAAGCGACTTTTTCCAAAGGAAGACATCAATCCCAACTAGTATATCGATCAAGTACACACACTCTCAACATATCTTCAAGAGTCTGAATTGTTCTTTCAGATTGTCTATCAGTTTGTAGATGAAATGCAGTACTAAAATTCAGTCTCGAAGCCATAGCACTCTGAAATTTTTCCCACATATATGAAGTGAAACAGGGATCACGATCTGAAACAATGGACACTAGCACACCATGCAATCAAACAATCTCATCCATATAACAAGTAGCCAACTTCTCGGGGATATCTGTAACACAAACAGGCAAGAAATGTGTAGATTTCATCAACCTGTCCACAATCACCCATATGGCATCGAATCCTTGCTGAGATCTGGGAAAACCAACCATGAAGTCCATCATAATATACTCTCACTTTCATTCTGGAATCAGAAGTGACTGTAACAAACCAACGGGTCTCTGATACTCGATCTTCACTTGCTGACACACAAGGCATCGGACAACCAACTCAGCAATGTGACGCTTCACATTCGGCCACCAAAACTATTCCTTCAAATCTTGGTACATCTTGGTATTTTCTGGATGAATAACAAACTTTAAACTGTGCGTTTCGGACAGAATCAGGTTTTGCACATCCACATCTTGTGGCATGCATAGACAATCTCGAGAAAACAGAATTCCATCATCTTGGTTTCTAAAATCACGAACTATGGCATCAGCACCATCAGCTAGCTGCTGCCGAGAAGGAAACCCTAAGACCCCTTATGACTCCTCTTTAACGCACGAATACATAGAGACTTGTTAGTACTCTTACCTTAGAAAACCCGAATGAAACTATAAATTAATAGATGCACAGATGGACGAATACAGTGCAGAATGGCTGAAATAAACAGGAAAGAGAGTAATCAGCAATAGGAACAGAACATGATAATCAAAACCAAAGTAACTAAAGAAAACGACGATCCTTTCCTTATAGTGTGTGTACTCGATGAACAAAGACAGATTTCATATACTTTGGAGGACCCTTGACCATAACTCGGGTATGAAGCAATAGACAAGACTAGATCCTTTCACCTATTGAAGATAACTAACCCATATTTCATTTCTTTCATTACTTGAAGTTTTTACAACCAGAATCCCATTACAACTGCTTAGCATCAACCCATACAATATCTGGAGGATACGTCAGGGGTACGACGTACCCATTATATACCAATGACTTTAGTTCTCTATTAAACTTGATCCCTTCCCCTCTCTATACTTTCTATAAGCTAAGTGGACAATTTGAGTGACTATTGATATCACATTACAGGTATTCTTATTCCAAGACTGATCAAGCACAAAGCCTGCGACTAGTCAACCATCGAAAAAGTGTCAGCTAAGTTTTTCTTCTTCCAAACACCTATTCAGAATTATCATATCCCTATCCCAACCTATGTGCGTGATTGATGAGGTGAGGATCATGGATAACATACATTGTATTGGTTTATACTTGTAAAGTCCTGAAAATTCAAGCAGTTTGAGCCAGAAAGTTCATTCGAGGATTATCAACATTAGTGATCATTAGCCAATAGATCGGGATCTGTCATAGGCTTAAGGTACGGTTCCAAGGTTTTTTTTAAAAAAAATATTAAAGAAGTTTATTATAATTAATAGAAATTTAATTCTATTAATAATTAATGATTGAAAAATCATAAGAAGGATATTATAAGTGTTTTTGGTGTTTTAGGGCTTTGGATATATCCATCAGGGTTTAAAAATATTGGTAATACTTTCTTAGAATTTTCAAAAATATATTTGGAACTATGGTGATTTTTCTAAGATTAAATAGATGATATTTGAGATTTAGTAATTGATATACTCATGCAAAAAATAATTCAAAGTTTTGATAGATTCTACTATTCATAAAGATTCTGCAAAAAATTTTCGTGTATTTTTTGGATGATTATAGTACTTATTAGTTCAGTTGGCTTCGAGCTCTAAAAATTTTCCACGAGCTTTGTCTCGACGCCAACAATCTTTCTGTGGTGGAATCGCACCTTCTCCAGCCATATCTCATTGGATTTGGGTATGTTTTAACCCCAAAGAACCAGGTGCTTGTCTTCTTTATATGTTTGATTTATTTGATCAAAGTTAATGATTTAAGTTAGGGTAGAGTTGGAATCTTGTGGGGAAGGTTATGATGTGGTTTTGGTGAAGCTTGAGTTCAGATATGATGGATTTGAGATACCTAGTTTTGGTGACGTTAAGAGGAGTCGAGAGGTAGGAGACGACCTTGGACTACATTTTAGACGACAGGTCATCTGGTAGGGGGATTGAGCGACGTGTCTTCAAAAGAAGTAGACAATGCATCATTTGTTCATGCGGACAGGTTAGAACCCGAGTCAAAGGCTCTAGCAACATGGCACGCATGGGATGGGCCACGTGGCACGCATGGGATGGGCCACGTGGCACGCATGGGATGGGCCACGTGGCACGCATGGGATGGGCCACATGGCACGCATGGGATGGGCCACGTGGCACGCTTTGAGTGCTTTAGGTGTAGGTGTGGCAGCACCTGATGCTGCCACGTTGTGTCTCCTGATTGGTTGGGATTAAATAAATTTTGAAAATAGTAAAAATAGCTATAAATTATTTAAAATTTGGAAAAAATAGTTAAAATTGAGAAAATTTCCTAAAAAATTACAAAAAAAAATACTAGATTCAATTTTAGAGTCTGATGGTACAAAAATTTTAGATATGGATGTGATTTGATTGATAAAAAAATGATATAATTCTTAGAAAAGTAAGGAAAAATACCTGGTTGGATCCCGAGTTGATTCTTGAGTAGAAACATGTCAAGTCAAAGATACAGATGCAGGTTTTTATGTGTTATTATGATATGAGTATGATATCGTTGGGTGTAGGTTGATATTTACAATGGCAAGATTTTGGAATCTATCCAGAACATCATCGACTAATATTTGGGCTTCAAAACTCGTGAGGAGATGGAACTTTCTTCTTAATTGCTTAATTTCTAGCATGGGTTATAAAATATAGTTATTATGAAATAATTAATTAGATTTGTGCATTCATGTGCATAAAAAATGCTATGTTAATCATGATAGCTAATATAATGTGTATCGGGTATCATGATATGATGTGAGCTGCATAAATGTGCCTTGCCATGATTAGATCATTAAGTTACATAAAATCCACTATGCACATTCAAGGTACACCATCGACATGTATAATGCACTGAATCCGCATAGAGTAACCTATGCAATCTTTGAGAGCTCTCCTAGTCTAGTAGCATGGCGTGGAGTCGTCAATTACGAGGTAATAAGGAAGGAAAAGGATTTTTTTTATTTTATTACAAATTAAATTATATGAATCAGGATCCTATAGAGTGGTGACCAATTAGGTGGAGCTATCATCACCTAACGTCCTAGCATTGTTTATGGATCGGGTTAGGAATGAATTTGACATAGATTTGTCTATTGCATGCAATAATGAGATAAATAGAAAGATAATGAGAATAGAGTGTCACTGATGAACTCCGGTCTTGTCCCTAACCTGGATAGACTAGAAGATATTGTCAACCCAAATCATGGTCATATGTGCTCTATAAAGTCGTGTGCTTGCTGCATATGAATTGACTATGATTGCTTGTGCTAAATACATATTATGATTAAATTATTGCCTGCTAGCTTGTTTTTCGATTAAAAAAATTATTGTGCATGAAATGCTTGTAATTTTTTTCCATCCACTCACCTTGTAGGCTTCTACCAGAATATTGGCATTGAATACAAGAGAAATGATTAGGAACTCTATCCCAGACAATGTCAAGAAAAAGTTAATTGATCAATCCCATTTGAGGTAAATAATTTATAAGTATTATATTTATAGTAATATTTTCCTTGAATTTGTTTGAGTTTGATTAGAGTATGGGACTAGATAAAAGCCTGGGTTGTTTTGTTAGAAGTCTGATTTTTGTAGGATGCCATCCGGGACGACATTCTGACTTTTAATCTTTTCTGCTGCACATTTATATGTTCTTTTGATTTCAAATTTTTCTCCATTTAGGTTTTGTATGACTAGTCTTGTAGATTTATTATATATACTATTGGGCTTATGGCAGTGTATATAGTTAATCTATAGCGATTTTCATACAATTGTTGGTCTTAGAGCTTGACAATACTTGTGATTTAATACTTTAGATTTTTTATGCAAAATGTATATATATGAGATTTCTAGGATTGATCCTAGAATTGACAAACAACAATGCTTGGCAAATATGAGGTAACTGAATGATCATCCTTAGATAGAAGGGTATTCGCTTACATAAGAGTGTAACTCGGTACTTGCCTTATGTATGTGTTATGTGAGCACATTATTATTATATGTCTTCGAGCTTTTCAAGTTGTGCGTACATTGAAACTTATATGATAGTGTAGTTTCTCTACTTGTTCTGTGGACAACACTGGTGGCAGAGGGTTATATAATATTTTAAAATATGTATTAAAATAACCACCAGTGGAATTCCAATTTCTCTTTGGTCTTGGTTTTCAGTCAAGTGGTTTTAAAGATCTACGTCACTAGGTTTAGAGCATAGTAGTCAATGAGACTAAGACTATAGTTTTGTTACTAACCTATTTTATACTTACTAAACTCAAGCATCATGGATTTCATTGTGTTTTATTACCAACTATTTTATACTTGTTTTTCTACATGTCTCTATTCCACCGGAACTGCTTATGATGCGATGACTCTTATTGAGATTCTCAAGATCTCACTCTATTGGTGTATTTGGAGTCTATCCATCTCACTACTCTTGCAAGTGGTATAGCTCAGGTCTATACAGTCCGAGGAACACAGGTGCATTTGCAAAGCCCACATCAACTAAGAAGTACTTACCTGACAAAAAATCATTTGCATAATGTGTGGGACCCACTCCCAGTAAATAAGACCCTCACCATCGTGTAGTCCTAATCAACCCAACACGTAGAACATTTGAAACCACACAAGGCTCATTTTAACTTTTCAAAACCAAAATCCCAAAAACACATATAAATTTGAATTTTTATTTTAAATGGAGCATGACACGACACATAATACACCCAACACAAATCAATCAACGAAGTATGCATTCACATATAGCAGAAGTCTTAAATCACAAGCAACAGGCCGCATGACCCCAAACATGCAACACACTGAAACCATACACACAAGCCCATATGGATCCACAAAAGTGCCCAAGGAACTCATCCTTTAACATAACATAAATCCGAGTCATATATGCACATAAAATATCACAGCTAGAAAACAAGCCCACAATAGGTCTATAACAAACAATATAGTCTAAAACAAGCATATACATCTCTAGAGTACGAAAATGATAAAACATGAAGCATGTCAAGCTTCCAAGATGTGCAAGTGCAATAGTCCAGCCCTAAGACCAACATCGTGAAAACTCGACCTCAAGGACGAATGGCTACGGCTGACAAACTAGCCTTGAAAAGATCAACAAAAGGGGGTGAGATCAAAGACCTCAGTGGCAGGTATAACGTCATAAGTATATTAGGTGGAATAAAGACATATGTAAAATCAATTATAAAACAGTTGCTTTAAACACAACTATCATCCATGCATACTAAGCGTGCACTCAATGTATTTTACAAGCAAGTAAGCATAATGCATGTATTGTAAAACACTATGTAATAAAGACATGCCCAATAGGTTTTGTAAGTCCACTACTCACAATATTATCACACGGGCTAATAAGCCCCAAAAACCTATCGGAGTGTATCACAAAACACTTTTAAGTAATGCCTGCTAAAGGGAAACCGAAAGCCCACAGATAGCTAATTTTTTATTTACAAAATACATATATTCCCCTACTTCCACTGTTATCCAAAATCTAATGGAGAAAACATACTATCCCACTCGATCACAACCCATGCATATATAAACACATAGCTTGCTAATTCATAGAAAATTTAGGAAGCTTGCTAAGTCATAGAAAATTTAGACACACATATAATATCCAACCATACAACAACATTAGGTAAGTAATATTCCCCTCCACTAGGATTCCATATACTTACATTGCTTGGACAAGCATTAACCGTCAATTCCAAGTTGTTCCTAAGAACACGTATATATCGATTTTATACAGAAAACTTATAATGCATGAAATGCAAGAATCACCAAAAGACACTCATTTGAGGTTGATTAAGGTGTGGTTTGATGTTTATTTGGGGTTAGATAGGTTTAGGGTAAGTTTACGGGTGTCAAAATTAGGTATACGGGCTGTAGGAATAGGCACATGGGCATGTGGAATATAAAAGTTGGGGTGTAGGGGGAGTACATGGGTTGTAGTACACAGTTGTGTACTCTTTGGAACAGGTCATGTACAAGTACATGGCCTGAGTACACGGCCATGTACTCTCCTAAATAGGCTATGTATTGCTTCGTCCAGAGTAGTACATGGGCTACTGGGAGGATACACGGGCATGTACTCATCCTGGATGAGTTATGTGCCCTGAAAATCACTCAGAATGATCCCCAAACTCGCTCAAACCCTCAAGAACCCTTACCAAGGGTTCTCGGCAACGAAAAATACCTCACAAGCCACAAAACACACAATTCAAAGAGGTCCAAACACAGTCAATCATACGGGTACAAACATCACATCACATGCTCTCACAACATCCATAAAAACGCAACCAACATGCTTAGGAGTTCAAACATATGGTTAATGCACCCAAAACATGACAAGCAATTTTGTAAAGCTAGTATGAACATCATTCACATGCAATTATGGCCTCCATTCAAAACTAACCAAATTTTTGTATTTTAATTCAACAAAATAAAATATTTTCTTGTAAGCATATGAAACGTAAACTCCCACCTCTTGTCGCGTTGAAAACTCAGTGGCAATACCGTTGTCCTTATCAACTGGTCCAACACCGCCTAAGTACACAAACTGAACCAAAACACACATAAGCTCAAAATCGACAAAAGAACTCAAAATTGGAAATGAACCCTAACAGACCCCAATGACTAACAAACTAACTCATCTCACTCTAACAACACTGTCAGCTCACAAATCAAGAAATCCGACCAACTGGAAAAACACCCACTCCTCATGCAATCTGCTCACAGCTCCAAATCGACACCCAAGTTTACCCAATCACATGATTGGGTTTCTCAGCCCACAAACATACTCCACAACACACAAATAAAAAATCCCAAGTAATAGAAACAACCAAATTCATCAGTTTAGCCAAAATCTCAAAACTTTCAAAATTACTGAAAATGCCTCTAAAACCCAAAATGCTCACCCATGGATCAGAGAGTGTTTCCATGAAATCCAAACCACCAAACCAGTTTAAAAATAATAAAATATCAAAAATAGGCTAAATTAATTAATTGGGCTCAAGAAAGGGTAAATGGGCTTGGAAAATAATAAATGGTCCCAAAATAAGTTTTTTGGCTCAAAGTCCCTCGGTCACTTAAAATGGATCAGAACCAGCTCAAACCTATTTTCACTGACTCAAACCTTGACAATCAACCTAAACCACTTGCCAAGACACCTAAACGCACACCTAGGCTTCCTATAACTGTGTCCACCCTACTATTTAACTTTTGGGTCAAATGGTCAACCTCAGTCAAACCAGTCAATTGCTCACACGGACCAAAATCGAACACTATCACTGTATGGTCACTCTGACTAGGCACTTGGAGGGATGAGATCCCACATAATGTTTTTTCATCCCAACACATTTATATCAAATAACAACAAATAGTTCTAAAATTATCATTTATAAAAAAAAAGTTATAGTATTTGTACTGCATGGGAATTTTAAGCCAGATGCTCGACTTAGTGCATCATGTCAAACTCTGCTATTAGTAGCTGATCCCTCCCATCTGGCCAGGATATAAACATAACGCTCATCCCATAAACGTATGAGTGGAATCGTGACCTTCATGTACATCTCATCCATTATGCCAAGACAATTCTACATATTTAAGGGCAATGCACGACAGATACTGAGACAAATAATGCAAGCAAAGAAATAAAAGAATGGAATACTTGACTTGAAAGTACTTAAGTGGTTGATCAGTGCAACCCGTGTCAACTGCTAGGATATAAGCTAATAACCATGCGTTTTTTGCCAAATCGACTTTATGGAATAAGTGTTTGTTTTAATAAAGTTTTATTTTAAATAAATTATTTGTTATGTATCCTTTATCTTATAAAGTAAAATGATTTAGTGTATAGAAGATTAAATCATTTAGTTCTTATAAGATATAAAGTTTGTATTCACAATCTAAAAATAAAATTGGATATATTGTCAGTATGATTGTAGTGCAAGATTATAAGTGACTTATCTTGATTTATAGGAATGGTTTAATTCCATCTTCTTGCGCTGTTATATTTTATATGTATCGAATAGGATCAACTTGAGATAATATTTTTAAATTAGTGGTTATGAAAAACAATGTCTCTTGCTTATAATATAACATATTAATATTCTTAATCTAAAGATAATTATTATTAGCTATGAATATCATTTTGTTATTTTGATTTATTAAAAGTTGAGGTTCATGGTGGATCAAAAACCTGATTAAATTGGATAATGATAATATCCATTATGCAAGAAAATAATTGATTGACAGAATCAGTGTCTCAGTAAATGATTGATTAAGGTTTGTAATCTTAACATAGGGAGTTTAGATATGTATTAAGTTTGGATTTTGAATTTATCTGTTAAAAGAGTACAGTTATGATTTTTTAGTAGAATAATTTATAACTAATTGTGATAAAGATATCCTAGTTTGGAAGATAATTTTTATCATAATCGAAAGCCTGATATAATCATGTAGTCCCTATTGTGCCCAACATGATAAGGACTCTACATTATAAGCTACTGTATAACAGCTTGCCCACAAGTAGATGTCATGGTATCATACCGTAAACATAGTAGAAGACTGCGAGAAGAAAACTAGTCAACAGGTGTCAAGTTTTCTACAAAGAGGTCACATTTAATTTAATGTCTAATTTAGGGTTGTGCATAATGAACCATACCAATGGTTCCGTACCAAACCGAATAATTTCAGACAGTAATCAGTCGGTTAAGTTAATGATGCGTTACTTTTTATTTGGTTTTATTTTTTACTAGACTGAGTTAGCAAGAAAGTCGGTAAATGAATCTTGGTATTTCGGTTATCAATTTTTGAATCGAACTAGGACTATATAAACGTAAAAAATCCTAGAAATATTTATTTTATCCTATCGATTCTCTCTCCTATTTACCTGATCTCTTCTCTCACTCACGATCTCCTCTCTCACTCAAGATCTCAAATCTTCTACCCACATACACCCGAGGATTCAGTTCACCGCCAATATTTTTCATTCTTCGATAGTCTTCCTATGTTCATAGGTCACTCAGTTATTATCTTCTATGTATATATTATATCAATACGATTTGAGTAGGTCGGTCTATGTAGATTTGTGTGTCTTTGTCATTGTTTTCTTGGTTTGTTTCTCTTCGATTGTAGTTAGTTTTGAGAAACCCTAATTTCTTCCCCAATTTCAAAACCCTAAAATTTTCCTTAATTTTGAAACCCTAATTTGTTCTTAACTCTATTAATAGTATATGTCTTACTCGTATGATCGCTTCCTATATGATTGTTTCTTATATGCGTTACTCATGAAACTTGAAAACACGATGCAGATTTAGAGAAGTAAATTTGGAGGGCATTACCGGGACTGATCAAGTAATATTACTCTCCAACTTAAATGTTTGTCCCTTTCAAGTAATATTTTTCACTCTAGCATTATTAAGGTAATATGACTTTTTTGTCTCTAATAATCTAACCATTTGTAATTACAGTGATTTCAGAGGAGTTGTTGATCTCTATATAACCAAATGTCTAACAATGATGATAGATTTCTCTTTTTAGAGATATTATTCTCGTTTAGTCAAGAAAGTAAATAATTAATTACAAATATATTATGCAATGATTAAACAGAAAGTGCAAAGAGGTTTGGATAAAAAAAAAAGAAAAAGTGCAAGAAGGCAGCATCATGATCGTGTTACAAGGATCTTGGTTTGAATCCATGAATAATTCCTCTGTAGACAAATTAGTTGTAGAAAGAGCAAAGACGTTCTCTATATTAAATAATTTTTTTTCTTTTCGTATACTTTTTACTATTTGAAAATAAGCTTGATTCATATATTTAGTATTGCATCATTTTTGCGATATTATTTGTGATTTGTTGGGATTGTTTAACAAATGAGAAACAATAATATATCATTGTGATTGTATCTTTGAATCTATTATTATAAAGTAATACAGTATTGTTGATATTATATCTCGTCAATCTTGCAGGATCATAATTTAGGATGGCCAAGTAGGATGAAGCAAGCAAAAATATTAATTAAGTGACAGAAACTGTTTTTGGGTGGCAGGCTACTTAGTCTACTCTGATCACTTGGATTGGTAGATGTAGTGTCAGTGTATAAGTTGTAGGGCTACTTACTAACCATTATGAACATTAAGGTATACAAAGTCACTAACTGCTTGATTGGTTTGATGTTTAAATATACATATATTTGTTGAGTTGGGATTTTTTTATCTATGTTTTCTATGTTTTTGAATTGAGAACATGCTTTAATTCATATACTTCATAGTATATTATTAAATTTATTTGTATATTACTTGTTTTAATAGCTTATTATTTATTTTATTGATATGATGCTTGTTTAGTTAGTGTATCTTGATTGATTGAATATGTGAGATTATTGTGCTATCGAGATGTATGTGAATTATGATATTGTTTAACTTAATTTTCTAACACAATGAAATAGTTGTAATTAGTCAATTGGCAGACATTTTGTGTGTTTGCTATTTGTTTTATTAGTATGTTGCTTGCTTTATTAGTGTATGATGGTTGATTCTATGATATTGTTAGTAATTTTTATCAAATAATTGATACAGGACTCTACGCATGGACAATCTGAAGCATCTATTCCTTCACAAAATAAAGAAGCTAATGACCCTATTACAACAATGGCTCCACCTTGACCCCAACCAATTGAGGGTACTGAATCAATGAATACTGGACAGAAGGGAAACATGATAAAGCCTAAGTGCAAAGTCTGGGATAACTTCAAAAGAATTGTAAAACCATCAGGGGACGTTGTGGGCAAGTGTTTGTATTGTGAAAAAGCACATTGTAAACTGTATGAAGAAAAATACTATGCATGAGCGGTATCATTTGAATTTTTAGAATATTGATGAATGTGTTGTTAAGGTAGTAAGTCCTTGGCCAGCTATAGATTTGATCAAGATGCTATTAGGGAGTCAATTGCTTTCATGATTATGAATGATGAACTGTCATTTAAGTTTGTTAAGACTCGAGGTGTTAGGCATGTAATGTCAACTGCTTGTCTTAGGTTCAGAATGCCATCTAGATGGATTATCACTAGAGATTGCTTTAACTTATACTTGGATGAAAAGAAGAAACTTAAAAATTATATGAAAGCACATTGTGAGAGAGTTTGTCTTACGACTGACACATGAACTAGTATTCAGAGAGTTAATGTGAAACCCCGTTCTAGTCGTGTGCCTAGTCAGCATCGTAGTAGTGGTCCACGTGTGTGTTTGACGTGTTGACCGGGATGGAAACCGAGACGGTGAAAATTTACCGTTTTGTCCCTATTGGACCCGGGCTTGTCTCCGGGCATGTTCACTTCCCCTAAGGTTTTCTTGGTCTCTTTTCTTAAGTTCGGGTCCGTTTGTTACCCTAAGCCCTATACATATCCTTTTAAGCCCAGTAACCAACCCTAAACACTATTACTGTATACGCTTCAGACAAAAACCTAATAAACGTTCATTCTCTATTCCTCTCAACCAGCCGCCTCTAGCCTCTCCCTGTTCCACTGCCAGATTGTTAGTTAACCTATAGATCGGTAAGGGTACGGTAAGAGTTTGTTTCTTTTCAGTATGTAAATTGGGTTGTGATTGTTTTTCTGTTATTGCTTCGATTGAGGTGGACCTGAATCGGGATACCGCGATAAGGGCAAAGGGATTGCCACCAGTTCATCTGCACGCTAGGTAGGAGTCTATGCATCATACGTTTGATCGGAAATTGTGTCATTCTTCTGTTCATGCTATCGGTTTCCTTCAATTCCTGTTGTATTCCCTGTTCTTGGTTTCTCTCTCGTTTCCTTCGTATTAGGGTTTATGATCTTTGCTGAAATTATGGTTGGTCTGGTTTTTACTGTTCGTATTTGTGTTTGATTCCTGCCTATTTATATTATTTCGTCGCTTCTCTGTGACATTGGCTTAGCATAGTGTTGATTTCCTCCTCTTCGCATGTAGCCTGTAAAATCGCATCCCCCTCTTCATTTCTTTGTTCTGTCACGTACTCAACCCGCAATTGTTAACCCTTTGTCTTCTCGCTTTTACGTCAAGCAAGACGTGTCTTCCCTTGGTCTACCGCATCGAGTTGCCCTGTAGCCTTGTGTTTCCAACTCATGCCTTATTCTCTTTCTCTACTCGTGTAAGCCGATTTCATGCTCTCCTCTTCCTTCTGTTCGCACAGGTTGAATTCGTACTCACCCTATAGGCTTTCCAAATCCACCAACTGGGTCCTGCGCCCTTCTTCTTCCTCTACTCATCAAACAAAGTGTGCCTTGTTGCTCTTGCGGGTTCCCAGCTAACTGCGTTTGCCTTACTCATCCGACTCTGCAGTTGTTCCCCCTGCGGCTCCCCGATATCCATCATCAACTGCCTCATGTCCCGTGTATGCCCAGCTGACCCATCTTCTCCTCTTCCCTTGGGCATCAACTCGCACCTCCCTCTCCCAATGGCCTTTTCCTTCCGTCACATACCCAGCTGTTTGTCACGCACCCAGTTCACGTCTTCTTCACTCCAGGTGCTATAAGATTGTTCCCTGCTGTACCTTTCACTCCCTTCCGTGGGCACAACCCATTATCACCATCTATCTCCCTTTGCGCGAATGGGTCTTTCTTCACCCAGTTCGCATTCTGTTTCTCTCCTCCTTCCTCGGCAGTTTCTGGGTCTGCCTGGATTCCTCATCATTCGTACCAGACGTACCTGTGCTCAGTTGCTTCATGAGGCTACTCGCTTCTAGGTGGTTTGACCAGCACCGAGGCTCCTTTGTCTCCGTTACTTGAATTTTCCATTACCTGCGTGACCCATCCTTGCAGGGTCCTCTTCCTTTTGTTTTCTTCTTGCCACCTTCTCAGTCGAACCAAGCGTGCACTCCTGCCTTTCCCTTCCTGCCGAGTAAGGCATACGCTCTTCTCATCAGTTTCTTCCCGATACCGCGAGCTTGTTTCCCCAACCGGATCGGGCTCCTTCTTCCTCTTCCTTCCATGTCGGACGGGGTTTCTCTTTCACTTATCTTCTGACGCAGTGAGCTTATGTCCTACCGGGTTTGTGCACACTGAACTGTGGGTTAGACAAACATACGAAGATCCAAACCTATCGTGTAGGTATTACGAATCTTATAGAATATGACATTAACGTATTATTGTTAAAATTATAACGTTTGTAAAAAAATGTCGTTTTATGAACCATCTACATGTTTCAGCTTGTGTATCCACAGTTATTATAACGTTCACTTGGCCAATGCGAGGTGAGTATACGGAATCCCAGTGTTAGGGGAGAGTTGCTTACCTGTATGAGTGTTGTTTACGTTTACTTGGCACGTCTTCGCAGGTTGGTTCGTACTGACTATTGGGACAGGTATGATGTGTGTTGTGTTTTCTCTGCCTAGTCTCGGACAACACTGGCAGTACGGGTTACCTATCCATTATTTTTCTTAAAATAAATTAACACTGCTAGTGGGCTCCAGGTTTCCTTTTAGCGGGGGTTACCTGAGGAGTGTTTTACTACGTCCACCCCGAAGGGTTTTTAATTGGCAATGTTAGCCGCATTGTAATATGAATCGTTGTGTTATAACCTATTGGGTTGGGATTATGTTTTTACATCACAAAAATCATATGTGCGAATCCCATATTCCTCGGATTCTTTCAGTTCTATCCCTATACGTATAGTGATTTGCTTCCTGCCCTTCTTGTTGTATCCTCGTTTTTCCCCGTAGGACATATGATGTTGTGACTCCTACTGAGATTTTTATCTCACCCGTTGATGTTTCCCCCTTTCAGGAGTAGTTCGTGAGCCGTAGTCGGCGTTTGAGGTGTGAGTGCTTCCTACGACTTGGCTGGACTACCGCACCTACACGTTTTGCATGGTTTTGTTTTTCATTCCTGGCATTTCCGATTTGACTCGTTTTGATGTTTGACTCACTTTACATTTTATATGTTTATTTGTCTACTGGATATACTGTTTATGTACCGGGCTTAAAGCCCAGTTCGTGATTTTGGGCTTGTGACTGTATGGATCGTTTTCCGTTTTGGTTATTCTATCCATTAAAAAAATAAGTCTTCCGTTGTGATATTTTGTTTACTCCGGTGTTGATGCCAGATGTCTGTTTATTATTCGATATGCTCCAATTTGTGAAAAATTAAATGCATTTGGTTTTGGGAATCATGTTTGAAAAGTCATCTAAGCCTTGTGGGATTCGGATTGGTCCACATGTTGGGTCTATCCGGGTTTCAAGGCGGTAAAGGCCTGGTTTCCGGGTTCGGGTCCTTACAGTTAACTACATAAGTCTCACTGTCCACTGTATTGTGATGCCACTATTTTTGTTCTTTGTAAGTTTTTTATTGTATATAGTTATGTTATATATTATAGAGATTAATTATTTATATTTGTAAATAATTCTATAGGTTTTACATATACATCATATCTATAACTTTTTTGCAGTTTATAAATTATCCTAGTGCCCAATTTGATCTGATTGGTATCATTGAAGCTCATTTTTTGTTCTTCTAAAGTTGTTTATTGTAACAATCTATTTATTCATACTCTATTATTATAAATTTTAACAGTTGTGCAGTTTGAGACTGGTGTAACATGAACCAAGTGAAGTCACTAGTCTTTCTTGAATCAGATGGCACCAATGGCAACATTAGATTGACTACTTTTGTTATGGAACATGTGTGTTATTGTACTTTTGTCATTTTTTTTCATGTGTGAAGTCACTAGCATTGGCTTTATTGTTTGGACACTTTAGATAATTCAACAGCATACCATTTTTGCTTTTCCTACAGAATATCTTTTACATTTTGTTCTATTGTGTGCAGATTGCTACCATTCAGTAGCACACTATTCTTGCTATTCCAGACCACTTTTGTTTTGTACTATGTAAATTTATTTCTATTATGCTTGTTTACTGATTGTTGTGTAGAATATGTGAACCGAAAATGTCAACATATATATCATCCTACAGAAATTCATTGCAGGGTTTTGTATCTCATGTCGTATGGTGGTTGAGAAACAATCACAAGGATTGGGCATTGTGATTAATTAGAAATATGGACACACTGTTGTATAAATTTTTAAGTTATTTTTTTATAATGTTCCAACGATAATTATTAGAGATGATTTGGTCAATCTATTAGTTGATCTTAATAATATCTTGTTATCAAAATCTACTACAGATTGTCTGTCAATTATATATTTTTACTTCTATTATATATTTAATTAATTATTAAAAAATAATATTTTCTATTTTATCTCTGTCGGTATAATTTTATAGATACCAACATATCTGATAATGGTTTTTATATGTCACTAAAATGAGTATATTTGGTATTAACATGTCATTCAAAATTTAAAATTGGTTTTAAAAAGTCCAGCCTCAGTCTGTAGTAAGTTGCAAAAGGTTTGAATGATAAACTTATCCATCTAATTCATGCCTATGAAGTCATTGTAGTGACTTGACATATAAAGAATCCACAGTTCCATTACTAGCAAAGAAAAAAATCCCAAGAATGAACTGTTGACAATCGACATATTGTAAATATAATTGCACCAAATTAATCCAAAAGTGGATTATTAGTAGAACGTCATTATTCTCCTGGTCAGATATTTCCTATGCACAGGAAAACAATATATCTATGCACAAAGAGTGACACACAACTGAATTCCTAGATAATTGGAGTATACAGGGAAAAGCACACAACATTGTATCCTATATATATCGAAGCCATTCCTGGGCATATATCTTGAGTATGTATTTATATCATTAATAATAACCCAAGCGAATCAGTAATAAAAAATAACATACTAGATAATAAGTTACATTGTAAATGTTCAACTAAAGGTAAGTATATAATGGCACACATCATCAAAGACACAGCAATACTTCTAATTCCAAATTGCAAACCGAAGCCATTAAATTCAAAACGAGTAATAGAGCAATACAAAGCACCCAATCGATATATATATATATAGTGCACATTTATTATTATAGTATAGATTATTCCCTCATAAGTCTCAAGATTTGACAAGTATCGAGGTATGAAAAGATGAAATTACCTTCAGGTACCGAGTTCCAAGAAATACGCCATCCAAGAAATACGCCATCCAAGATTCTTTTGGAGGTGTGAGAAGTCAAGAAATATACCTATGAGTCCAAATGACTCGACATGAGGAGATATAATCGTGAAATCAAACTTGAATATCTTTGGATCGAATACTTATGTTCTAACCCAATAATGGCTAACTTTAGTTATTCTGGTCTATTACCCACACTTATTGGTTCCGATAATATCTTTATATTCTTATAAACCTTGGCCATGGGCTATAGGCCCACCAAACTATTGCTTATCTAGTTATTGAGCTCAAGGCTCAACCTTCTAAAACATGAGACCTCACAAATTATTTGTGGGTCAAGATATAGAATGATATGTGTTTGATCTTTTTCTCCTATTTTAGGATATCTATCAAAAGATTTTTTATCCACTTTACATGCTATCGTGCTCTTTTTCTTGACTTAACATGAAATCAACAACCTTTAATCAGTTCAATATAGATCTCTTCTCTAATACACCTGTGAGACCCTGATCCTCCATAGGTTAGATGTCCTAGAAGTCCATATGTCAGAAGTGGAACTTAAGGACCGGTGCAACGGAAATGGTTACTTTGCCCCTAACAACTTGAGTACGTGATGACCTTAAGGTTTATGTCCGAATTTTTCCTTAGTATTATTCAGCTATTTTTTGTTAGTTCTCCTTAGTTTAGTTTGCAAAAAAATAGCCTAAATCGTTGTTTTAAAAAAAACCCTCATTATCCTAAGTATTGTTGAATTATCTTTTAAGCCTAAAAAAATAGTAAAGTTTAACCTTCTTAAATACCTATATATACTTAGTCCGGCCACCCTAATTCCCTACACACTTATTCTCTCTTTTATTTCTTCACACCTAAGCAAGCACAAGTCTTATTTCCCTTGCTTCCTTTGTGGTCGAAACTTACACACTTACAGCCAAAAATTTTCGAAAAACACCTCCTTCCTCATCAAATCATTGCGTGTGATAGCTCATTGGATTCCTCTCTTTGAGATGCATCTTTCTTGCTTAAATTTACATTCAGAAGGTTAGACGTTTTTTTATAGTATTGAAGTCGAGTTTTCCATCCCCCTTTTATGACCGATTTTTGATCTTCCTCTTCAGATGTTTTTAAATCTTGTTCCTTTTGTTCTTATGCACATCTGATACCTATTCCCATTATGTTTTCACAAAATTACACTCTTCCCCTTGGTTCTCTTGAACATCGTGTTATGCCTCTTATTCCCTAGTATTGCCTAATTGTGTCACCTTTAAGGTAACGTATAAGCAGGTTAAAATTTATTGGATTCTTTCCCATCACATCATGCATTCAGAGGGAGGTTATTGCTGCTTCGGATCATTGATTTTGGTAGGTTTTGATGAGAGAGTTTGGTGAGGATTGGAGGTTGTCCTTCATTTTTCTATTTTCGTATTGCATGCTTAGTTATTGTGTTGTCTTTTCCTTATAAATTTTTTAGGTGCTTCTAATCCTCGTGATAAAGGAAAAGGAGTGACTTCTTGTTCATCCACGTGAGAGGTAGGATCTTTACCTCATCGGTTTCTCTGAAAATTTCCTTGCTTGTTTCTTTGATTTCGGTTTGTTTGATAGTGTTATGCATACTTGCGGATTGTGATAACTGTTCCTTAGTAATTTTGGATTATGAAGGGTTTAGGTTTCCCTATTTCAGATTGTATTATAGTGTGTTGGATTGTGCATTGTGTTGTGATTCAATTGAGGATACCCCGTTGTATTCCTATACATGTATGTGTGTATACATGTCTTGTTTGAAAACAGGTAGGATCCTTTTGCTTGCTGGCCATGTGAGGTAAGTGTTGTTGCTCCAGAGGGAAAGGAGAGGTGTTTACCGGACCGGGAGTTGTATGGTATTTGCATTTCACAGCAAAAGCTAGCTAGATGCCTCGTATCTTGTGTTTGAAAGGATGTCCTGTATCTCATGTTTGGCAAGATGCCCCATATCTTGTGTTTGGCGGGATCCCCCATATCTTGTGTTTGGTGGGATACTCTATGTGTTTGATATGATGTGCTGTATCTCGTGTTTGGTAGAATGTCCCATATCTCATGTTTGGTGATATGAAGAAAAGACTTGTTGTAAGTTTGTTTGCTGTTTTCTTTTGCAGCACAGTTTTTGAGAATGTATGTGGTAGGGGATAATCGTTTGATTTTCATAAATTATATAATATATATTGAGCTGCCTGTGTGCTTCTGGTTTTCGTGTTTTGATGGTTACCTACGAAGCATCTTGAGTTCTCTATGTTATTTTGAAAAACTTGTGTTTACATATTTGTTTGTTGTTTTGTTTTGGAGTATAGATATTTATGGGATCTATATAAGTACTCGGGAGATGTTTGTTTAGGTTTCCGTAGAGCTTATAATTTTGTGGCCATATTGAGATTCTTGTATTCTCATTCTGTTGTTTTCTTCCTTTTTCACGTTTAGGTTCATGTTTTGCTAGCGGTACCGACGTGTAAGATTAGGGCTGCACGATGGGATGTTTGCATAGCACATTTCTATTTCATTTTTTGGCTTTCTGTTTCCTGTTCTTGTTTTCACAAGTTGCCATGAACATATGCTTGCATTATTGAGTTTCCTCTTAGGGCATGTGTGTTATGTTTTCACTAATTTCATGTTTACTTGATTGAAAGTCCTCCGCCAATGTTTCCTTTAACTCTATTTTGTGCCAAAATTTTACGTAATGAAATCACATGCTCCAACATTAAAACCAACTTGATTAACTAATGAATTTAATCTTATTCGAATCACTAATTGTTTAGAGCCTTGTGGGATTTGAATAGGACCTTGTGAGGGCTTATTCGGATTTCATAGTGGTAATAGCTTGGTAGGTTGGGTTCGAGTCCTGACAAGGGTGGTAACAGAGCATGGTTGTGTGTTTTGCATGCTTATGTGTTTCTGATATCTATTTCTGCGTTTTTTGCGCATGTATATGCATGGATAAGTGTTTGGCTCTGTTGCACATATACCTGAACATGTGTTAGTTGTTATATTTTGTTGTACCGTGATATGCCATGAGTTTCTGTGTTTTATGCACTTAAATGTTTTGTGTGAGTGTGTGTATCTGTGTGCGCATGAGTGTCTGATTGTGTGGACATATGTGAGCAAACATGAATGCAATGCGTGTGCATGTTTTGGTGTGTTGGTAGGCATGTATAGTATGATGTGTGCATATGTATATTATGTTTTCTGTATGATGTATGCTTATCATCTGGTGTAAGTCCTTCCACCAGGTACCATCTTCTTTTACTGGTTATGCATTTACGTTTATGTATTGGAGAATTATATCATGTGTGTGTTTCTTTAGTATAGCGAGGTCGACTAGGACACATAGTGTTACGTGTAACGATCCTAACTCCTAACCTATTATTAATTGCTTCGATTAGGGCCCTTACCGCCGTGAAACCCAAACAAGCCCAAGAAGCAGGACATATCTGAATCCCACAAGGCTTACTCATCAAATTCTCGGTTTTTAGCATGTACATTCTTTATGTTTATCAACAATTGGAGCATGATATTGGAAAAGTATTCTGGTATCATACGGATTGAATGAAATATCAGCGGAAGTCTTTAAATAAAACCAATGAATCCACAACACACAAGTCCCATAAGGATCCAAATATCCAGCAAGTTAACTCCCAACATAAATCGGACACAACAAGAAAAAGAGGAATCATGAAAAACCAGAAAGTAGTCCAATCATAATTTATGTTATATGCGCAGGCAATCAAGGAACAGGTATGCAAATTTGATGCGATATCGCCCCGCCATGCAGCCTTGATCTCACACACTCGTACCACAGACAGTGGATGTACCTAAGCCTGAAAAATGGTGAATACAATAGGATGAGATTACAAGAATCTCAGTAGGGTCACAACATCATAAGATCTACAGAAATCTTAAACACAAATCTCCCGAACAACATCAGATCATCCCTACACAACTATGATTATCACACAATTCATGAATCAATCAAAGGGATAGGGCCGAAACTAAGGTTGAGGGTGGACTACAACAATTTCTAAAATCAGAAGTACACAGGCAGGTAAAACTCATCAGATTACTCTCGGCACTAGAAAGAAAGAAAGGTCTTCCCTTTCCACCTGTGTTGTCCAAGATTTACTGCACAAAGAGTAAAAGGTTAGCACACAAGCTAATTAGCAAACCTATTCATCCTATCAAATAAGAACAAGACATCCAATCCACACAAGGACAAGGCTTCCAGCCACACAAGGACCAGGCATCCAAGCCACACAAGGACAAGGTTTCCAGTGCGCGCATGCTAGGGATTGCCACCTATACAACTACCATACCAGTAAGAGCCTCCCCTCTCCCAAGGAGCATCAACGCTTACCCCGAATGGCCATCAAAATAGGATCATGACACACAAACACATACAAGCACACACAAGTAAGTACAAGGCATAATACCACAATAGGGTATCTTTAATCATGTCAGAACACAATTATATGCAATTCAGGCACTCAAAAGCTAACTCAAGGGTTCGGTATGGCCTATAGGATTCATATCTAGATCCACGATTCATGCACATATCCTACAATCAATTCGCATGCAATAATAACAAAGGTAGGTATCGAAAATAACAAACAAACATAGGGATCTCTAGAGAAACCGATGAGACATAGATCCTACCTCTCTTATCTCTAAACAAGAAGCTATTCCTTTGCCCTTAATTAATAATTCCGAACCACCTATAGCATCACAAGGTAAAGAAAAAACCAAACTAAGCATGCATACTCAATAACCAAGTAAGTACCCTATTGTCTTACCAATTCCACTCACCAAACCTATCAGAAACCAGTGGTTAGATGCCGCAGGTGCCTCCCCTTTGGATGTGTGATGTGATAGCCAAGAACTTAACAAGATTCAATCTGAATTACCACCCAATTTAATTATGTATATTTCGGCACTAAGCATAGGACACAAGATAATTTACGACTTCATATTAGCAAGGTGTAAGGTTGCAATTTCATATTAACAAAGAAGGATTAAGTGTTTATAACTTATACAATCAAACGAAACAATATCAGAATCCAATAAGTTAATCAATTGATCAAGATAGGCAACAATAGGGCAAGGGTAGGGCATACTGATTTCATGTATAGAAAAGATTCAAAAGATTAATTCATGATTTTATGACATGAATGGATTCCAAACAATCATATGAACAAGAGGAACAACAACAGAAATCAATTGAAGACAGAATCACACAATCTTGAAACCTAATCCCGCCGAAATATGATTTAATTTTTGACAAATAAAAGCTAACATTCAGACAAAAAACCTAAGATTTCTGGAAATATGATGAAGAGATCTTTCCAACAAGCTATTATTTGCAAGAATTTG
Source organism: Passiflora organensis (assembly GCA_019739055.1). Classification (NCBI taxonomy): domain Eukaryota; kingdom Viridiplantae; phylum Streptophyta; class Magnoliopsida; order Malpighiales; family Passifloraceae; genus Passiflora; species Passiflora organensis. Next base: position 234,592 of record JAEPBF010000258.1, on the reverse strand, counting down.
ACAAAGGATGAGAGAGTTATGTTATTTTGAAGTTCAAGCAAAGTTTGGCAATTCCGTCAAAATATGATTTAACTTTTGATAAATAAAAACTATCCTCCAGATAATATACCAAACATGATTGGAAAGAGAATGAATAAATTTTTCCAACAAGCTATTATTTGCAGGAATCTGACAAAGGATGAGAGAGTTATGCTGGTTTGAAGTTTCAGCGAATTTTAGCAGAAATTGGGAGGTGTAAGGTTTTTAGGTTTACAAATTTTGTGTGTTTTCTGTATAAGATTTTTGTGTGGCTGGCTTCCTATTTATATAAGGTGGTTATGGGATTAAAATTCCTATTTTAAAGACTTGATTAAAGTAAGATAATTATCAGAATTAAATTCTGTAATTATCCCTCCTTAATTTTAGGGATTTTAATTTCTAAGGTAATTATCAACCTATAAAGAACTAGATTAAAGGGAATTAAAACCGAAATTAATTACTGGACATTTCATACCAATTTCGGCCATCATACATCCTTTTCTTTAGGGACAAAATAGTTTTTTCACCTGTACTGTCTTTTGGACTTATAGGACTCAAAATTCGAGGTCTCACACAGGTTGAGTAGGTTGAGTTGGTTAAGTAGGTCAAACTAAGTGAGCAGGTTGGGCAAGTTGAGCTCGAGATTCAGGTTAATCAACCAGGCGATCAGGCCGCACCAGTTTAGGAAGAGAATCAAGCCGCACTAGTTGCCCCAGCTGCACCAACTCAACACCCCGTGTTAGTCCATATTTTGGTTTCAATGCAAGCTACGTTGCATGGTATCGTTGAGCACCAGCAACATGTTGAGGCACAAGTCCAACATGTTCTTGCACCTCTCAGACCAAACCCTATTCTACCCCCTTGCCTCGATTCAGCCAACAATTCCAAGAGAGCCTAAGAGACTTCCTGCTATGATCACCAAATTGCTGAAAGAATCTCGTCAGTTAAGTTGCAAAGATTTTAGTGGTTTTGTGGGTGACACAGTAGCTCGAGAGTGGGTTCATACTTTATGCAGTGTTGCCTTGTTCTTGTGTATTACCGATGATGATAAAGTTCCCATCGCCACATTCTTGCTTGAGGGAGAGGCCTTTACAAGGTGGACTACTATTAGTTTGAGATTCGGAGGTTGTTTTCCGACTTGGGACGAGTTCTTGTACGAGTTCAATAACAGGTTCTATACCAGGTTTCACAAGATTGAACAACAAAGGTTGCACAATGTACCTTGCGCTTGTGCGTGATACTTCCATAGAGTCTTCAGACCTGAGTTCTATTCTCGTGGTTTGTGACTTCCCAGATGTATTTCCAGAAGATGTAGCCGGTTTGCCACCAACTAGAGAAGTCGAGTTCAACATTGAGTTGCTACCCATTACGTGTCCTATTTCTATTTTGCCTTACCTATGGCTCCAACAGAGATAAAAGAATTGAAGATGCAGTTAGAAGACTTGTTGGATTGTGGTTTCATTTGGTCTAGTGTGTCACCTTGGGGAGCACCAGTTCTGTTCGTAAAGAAGAAAGACGGTTCGTTTTGGTTGTGTGTCGATTATCGACAGCTAAACCGTGTGATGGTGAAGAACAAGTACCCCTTGCCACACATAGACAACTTGTTTAACAAGCTACAGGGAGTAGCCGTGTTCTCTAAATTTGATCTAAGGTCTGGATACCATCAGTTACGTGTTCGTGAGGCAGACATACTAAAGACAGCTTTCAGATAGCGTTATGGCCACTACGAGTTCCTTGTTATGCCATTCGGATTGACCAATGCACCAGCCGTGTTTATGGACTTGATGAACAGGGTATTTCGTGAGTTCCTTGATAGATTCGTGATAGTCTTCATCAATGATATTCTACTTTATTCAAAGATGAAAGAGGAGCATATAGAGTACTTGTAGATTGTCTTACAGATTTTGAGAGATCAGCAGCTGTATGAAAAGTACTCAAAGTGTGTGTTCTGGTTATGTGAGGTTGGTTTCCTTGGCCACATCGTTTCTGCCCGTGGTGTTCTTGTTGATCCTAAGAAGATTGAAACTGTTATTTCGTGGGAACCCCGTGAAGTGTGTCCAAAGTTTTGCAGCTTTCTTGGTCTAGCTGGATATTACCGTCACTTTGTGGAGAATTTTTCATCGCTAGCAGGTCCTTTGACACGATTGAAGCGCAAAGGTGAACCATTTGTGTGGTCTGAAAAATGTCAGCAAAGTTTTGAGGAGCTGAAGACCAGGTTGGTTTCCTCACCTATCCTTATATTGCCGGTGAGTGGAAAATAGTATATGGTTTACAACGATGCATCAAAATTTGGCCTTGGATGTGTGTTGATGCAAGATGGGAAAGTCGTTGTCTATACTTCCAGACAGTTACGTCTACATAAGAGCAACTATCCTATGCATGATTTAGAGCTTGTAGCCATGGTGTTTGCACTGAAAATTTGGCACCATTACCTATACGAAGAGACTTGTAGAATTTTCACCGATCACAAAAGTTTGAAGTACCTCTTTACCCCAAAAGAGTTGAACATGAGACAATGCATATGGTTAGACCTGATTAAAGATTATGATCTGATTATTGAGTACCACCCCGAAAAGGCTAAAGTTGTAGCCGATGCCTTGAGCCAAAAGACCCCTTCTTCCCTTGCCTACATGCATGCGCATTACCTGCCTATGTTGCTGAGTTTGAGAGTTTCACGTGTGCAACTTGGAAATGATTGTACAGGTTTGTTATTAGCCCGGATTGAAGTCAAACCTACCTTGTTGGAAGAAATCCGTGTTCAGCAATCCAAATATCCGTGATTGGTCCACATTCGGAAGCAGTTAGCTGATGGTGTTGATGCCGCAGTTTGTGATTTCCGAGTTCGAGATGATGGAGTCCTTGTCTTTCAAGATCATGTGTGTGTGCCACAAAATGTTGATGTGTTCAACATAATTCTATCTGAAGCACACAGTTCAAATTTTTCTATTCATCAGTGGAAGTACCCAGATGTATTGAGACATGAAAGAATAGTTTTGGTGGCCAGGTATGTAATGCCACATTGCTGAATTTGTAGCCCAATGTCTAGTATGCCAGTAGGTGAAAATCGAATATCAAAGACCCATAGGTTTGCTACAGTCCCTTCCGATTCTAAAATGAAAGTGGGAGCACATTACCATAGATTTCATGGTTGGTTTACCTAGATGTCAACAAGGATACGATGCTATTTGGGTGATTGTGGACAGATTGATGAAGTCCGCATATTTTCTACCTACCCGAGTTACAAATACCCCCGAGAGGTTGGCTACACGATACTTAGATGAGATTGTACTTTTGCATGGCGTTCTTGTGTCCATTGTTTCAGAATGAGACCCCCATTTCACTTTATATTTTTGGGAGAAATTCCAAAGTGCCTTAGGTTCGAGATTGAATTTCAGTACAGCTATTCATCCACAAACTGATGGACAGTCTGAGACAACAATTCATACCCTAGAAGACATGTTATGTGCATGTGTGCCTGATAGACAGACCAGTTGGGGCAGATGTCTTCCTTTAGTAGAGTTCGCTTACAACAACAGTTTCCATGTAAGCATTGGAATGGCCCTTTATGAAGCCTTATATGGTAGACGTTGCAGAACCCTAATTTGCTAGAATGAAGTAGGCAAGAGACGCCTAGACAATCCAGAATTGATAGACCAGGAAACCAAGTAATTGAATATAATTCGGAAAAGCTTGAAGATGGCACAAGATGGACTGAAAAACTATGTAGATAACCGATAAAGAGAGCTTGAATTCGCAATAGGTGAGAAAGTATTTCTAAAAGTTGGCCCAAGGAAAGGTGTCCTCCATTTTAAGCAATGAGACAAGTTAGCACCATGTTACATTGGTCCATTTGATATTACTGAAAAAGTTAGTCCTGTTGTATATCGTCTGACATTTCCCCCAAGTATGGAAAGAATCCACAACAAGTTCCGTGTTTCAATGTTGCGAAAGTATGTCCAAAACCCGGCTCACGTTCTTAGAGATCCTCTAGTCAATGTTTCTGAAGACCTATCCTATCTCGTACAGCTAGTTGTTATCCTAGATCGAACTGTCTGTCAGCTTCATAGTCGTAATGTTCCTATGGTTCATGTTGTTTGGCATAATGGCCAAGTCGAGGAGTCGATGCAGGCGAGATACCCTCATCTATTTCCGTAGCTTTGTGCAGAAATTTCTTGGACAAAACTTTTGTAAAGTGGGGAGGATGTGAGACCCTGATCCTCGATAGGTTAGATTTCCAAAAAGTTATTGTGTCAAAAATGGCAGCTAGGGATTGGTGCATTAGAAATGACAACTTTACCTTTGATGACCCGAGTGCATGATGACCCTAAGGTTTATGTCTGAAATTTTCCCAAATATTTTTCAGCTATTTTGCATTAATTCTCCTTAGTTTAGTTTGCAAAAAAATAGCCAAGATAATTCTTTTTAAAAAACTCGCTATTATCCTAAGTATTGTGGAATTATCTTTTAAGCCTAATTATCTTTTAAGTTTAAAAAAATAGTAAAGTCTAACCTCCTTAAATACCTATATATACCTAGGTCGGCCACCCTAGTTCCCCACAAACTTATTCTCTCTTTTGTTTCTTCACACCTAAGCAAACACAAGCCTTATTTCCCTTGCTTCCTTTATGGCTGAAACCTACGCATTTACAATCAAAGATTTCCAAAAAAAACCTCCTTTCTCGTCAGATTATGGCATGTGATAGCTCATTGGATTCCTCTCTTTGAGTTGCATCTTTCTTGCTTAAATTCACATTCAAAAGGTTAGTCATTTTTTATATTATTGAAGTTGAGTTTCCTTTCCCCCTTTTATGATTGATTTTTTATCTTGCTCTTTAGATGTTTCTGAATCTTGTTCCTCTTATTCGTATGCACATCTGATACTTATTCCCATTATGATTTCACAAAATCGCACCATTCCCCTTGTTGAAAATCGTGTTATGCCTTTTATTCCCTAGTATTGCCAAATTGTGCCACCTTTAAGGGATTGTATAATCAGGTCGAAATTTGTTGGATTCTTGTTCATCACATCACTCATTCAAAGGGAGGTTATTGCTACATCGGATCGTTGGTTTTCATAAGTTTTGATGAGAGAGTTTGGTGAGGACCATTTTTGTCCTTCGTTTTTTCTATTTTTGTATTGCATGCTTGATTATTGTGTTGTCTTTGTCTTATAAATTGTTTACATGCTTTTGATCCTTGTTATAAAAGAAAAGGAGTAGTTTCTTGATTATTCGCATAAGAGATAGGATCTATACCTCATCGGTTTCTCTGGAAATCGTCTTGCTTGTTTCTCTGGTTTCGATTTGTTTGATAGTGTTATACATGCTTGCGGATTGTGGTAATTTTTCTTTAGTAATTTCGGATTATGTAGGGTTTAAGTTGCCCTATTTCGTATTGTATTATTGTGTGTTGGATTGTGTATTGTGTGTTGGATTGTGTATTGTGTTGTGATTTGATTGAGGATACCCTGTTATGTTCCTATATGTGTGTATATGTGTATATATGTGTATGCGTGTCTTGTTTGAAAATAAGTAGGATCCTTTTTTTCTTCGTCCATGCGATGTAAGTGTTGTTGCTCTTGAGGTAGAAAAGAGGTGCTTACCGGATCGGGATTTGTATGGTGTTTGTGTTTCCCAGCAATAGCTTGTTGGATGCCTCGTATCTTATGTTTGGTGGGATGCCTTGTATCTCATGTTTGGCATGATGTCTTGTGTGTTTGGCAGGATGCTCTATATCTCGTGTTTGGCAGGATGCCCCATATCTCGTGATTGGTGGGATGTAAAAAGACTTGCTGTAAGTATGTTTGCTGTTTTCTTTTACAGCATAGTCTTGGACAACGTAGGTGGTAGGGAATAATCATTTGGTTTTTATAAATCATACAATATATATTGACTTACCTATGTGCTTCTGGTTTCCATTTTTTAATGGTTTCCTATGAAACGTTTTGAGTTCTCCCCATTATTTTGATAAACTTAGCCCATATGTAGTTGTGTTTACATGTTTGTTTGTTGTCTTTTTTGAAGTATATATATTTATACAATCTGTATAAGTATTCGGGAGATATTTGTTTAGGTTTCTGCAGAGTTTATGATGTTGTGACCCTACTGAAATTCTTATAATCTTATTCCGTTGTTTTCTTCCTTTATCAGAATTAGGTTCGTGTTTTGTTAGCGGTACTAAGGTGTGAGATTAGGGCTGCATGACGGGACTTTTGCATAGCACATTTCTATTTCATTTTCTGGCTTTCTATTTCCTGTTCTTGTTTTCTCATGTTGCCATGAATAGATGCTTGCATTATTGAGTTTCTCCTTGGGTCTTGTGTGTTATGTTTCCACTATTTTATTGTTTACTTGATTGAAAGTGTGGAACTCCATCCTTTCGAGTGCATAGGCAGCGAGAAAGAGGACAATTAGCATGGCTAGAGTGGTCGACGTAGAGCGTTTGATTAGTCGATCGAGTTAGCTGACCTGAGTGTCGTTAATAGCTCGGATATAGTCATAGGAAACAGTAGTGTATTAAGTGGGATTAGAGGGTGTTTTAAGGTTGAGTTTAGCGTAAATTCTATTCAATTATCATGCACCCGTAAATACATTCTAGGTCCGTTTTGGGTGACCATAAGCCTTTGAGCCGATTTTGCCAAAAACGGTCTCATTCACTACTCACTAGTTCCAATGTTGTTTCAAGAGCTAGAAACACTATTTTTAGTCCTCAAGGTATATTTTTCATATTTTTGGGTACGTCGGAACGTTTTAAAACGTATTTTGAATTTCGAGAATTGCGGGTCCCGCGTCGGGTCGGCCGGATCCATAGGCGGACCAGCCCACTTTCCTTCTTTTCCTTTTCTTCCTTTTTTTTTTCCCCTTTCCTCTCTTTCCTCTGGCTTCCCACGACTCCACACCAGAAACCAGAGTTTTTCTCCTTCTTCTTCTCCCCTTTTGAAAACCCAAACCTCCAAAACACAATTTCTTCCAAAATTGATAACAAATTGAGTTTTCTGCAGCAATTCTGAAACCCTTTGTGTAACTTTTTACTGGGGTTGGATGTTCTTCGAGTGGTTTCGACAGAGTTAGACTCTGAAAAGGAAAATTCAAAATTTTGGGGTAAGTTTCTGATTCCTTTTCATTTATGATGAAAAATCGGTTTTATTGGTGTTTTATGATGTTGTGGAAGATGGATTTGTAGTTGATTTTACTTGGTTCTGTAAATTTTGTATTATGGGAATCAGATATTGGGATTTCTTAAGGTTCTGGAGAATGTAAACTCTGATTTTGTTTCCCTTGACTTTTAGGATGTAATTAAGTGCAATTCAGGTTGCGAAGTACGTCGGTAGGCGATTATGCTGTCGATTCGCTTAGAATTGAGTTTGGTTATGTATTCTGGTTTGATTGTTGATGCTCTGTAATATGAGTTTACAGAGGTTAATTCCATGAGTTAGGAAGCTTTTAAGGATGAGTGTTTAAGGTCTGTTTGAGCATTATAGAATGCGTTAGAAGGGGTCACAAGAATCAGATTTTTGATTTAAGATTTTTCTGGTTTAGGTTTGCGTTGAGCTTGAATTTTCTTGTTCTGTTTGTAGGTGATTCTCAGAAAATTGATAAGGGCAAAGGGGTGGCTGTAAGTGTATTTTCTGCGCGTCAAGAGGTGGGAGTTTAAGTTTCATTTGCGTATACGAAATGATTTGATTTGCGTAATCTAAAAATCAGGAAATGCATGATTTGTTTTGAATAAAGGCATTACGTAAAAATATGTTGGATACTCATGTTAGTATCATGATATTGCTTGCCATGTTTATGTGCAGAAAATATATATTTGAACTCTTATGCATGTTGGGAATGTGGTTGCAAGATTTGTGTGCATGAATGGCCAGGAGTATATTCTGGTTGTTGAGTTGTGTATAAATTAAAATTATTGTGAGTTTTGAGCCATAAAATTTATTGAGAGTGGAATGAAAATGTTGGTATGTAACCAGCAGTAAGTAGTTAATTATTCCAGGAGGTAATCAACTACTTCGAGTGAAAAATAAACAGAGAAGTCTCGACCAACAATAAGTAATTGACTACTCCTCTATAGTAGTGCAAATCGAATTTTTCTTTCTTCTAAATAATACCCTGTGATGTGTGAATTTGTATGTGATATGTTTACGATTAATTATTGAAACCAAGTGGCTTATCTGAGTGGGAGAATGTCCTATAGTGGGATCAGATAATGAGCATACCATACAATCCATGTTTTAATACAAAGATATCTATATGTATATATATATATATATATATACATATTTCTGGAATCAAATGGAATTGACGAATGGGTTTGGCCAAACAAGGTAAGTTGATGGAATCCCAGCTGAGGGGAATGTCACTTACTAATGGGAGTAGTATGGATGGTTTGTGTTATGTGTGCCTAGTTTAACGTACGTACTTAGCAGGACACTTGGGACTGGATTGTCCTTGCCGGCTGTGAATTCATTGTGCATGCATGCTTGGTAATTGAATGTGATAGATTATTTTCTCCATTAAATTATGGATAACATTGACAGTAGGGGGTTTTGTGACTTATATATCTATTTTACAGAAATGAAAATATTAACTGTCAATGGGCTTTTGGATTACCCTTTAGCGGGGGTGGTTTGAAAGTGTTTTATATCCGCCCTGATGAGTTTTGGCATATTAGCCAAGTGAACTGATGAGAAACTGGATTTGAATTTATTTGTTTAACTGAATCGTATAATTTTCTGTGAGGCATGCATGATACATATTTGTCATGGATGTTGTTGGGTACATGATAGATGGCATAGATTTCAAGTATGTTTGAAATAAATATTTGTTAAACTGATTTAGTAAATGCCTTTATTCTAACAGATATTCTTATGACGCAGTAACTTCCACTGAGGTCTTTAGATCTTACCCCCTCCCCTTATTCTTTTTCAGGGCTAGATCGTGATTTCGTAGCAAGCTTTGTTGAGGTTTTCCCGGTGTCTTTCATAGGGCTGGACTTGTGCATATTCACGTTTTGGATACTCGGCATGTTCTGTTTTATCTTGTGAACTATGAAACTTATGCATGTAATAAAACATGATAAATGATGTGAATTGGTTGTGAATTTATTTTGGAAATTGGTTACGAATATGCATGGATAATTTGGAAAATAGATTGATATATATGATGTGTGCTTTGAATACTTATTAATGATCTTAAGGGCTTGTGTGTATGGACTTGTTGTGTGGCATGCTTGGGGCCGTGTGGCCTGTTGCATGTGACTTAAGACTTCCACTGAGTGTCTGTGATTACTCTGTTGTTTATTGCCGAGTGTTTTATCAAACGTGTCATACTTGTATCGATTTAATAAAATTCAAATTTGTACGCAGTATTGGGAATATTAGTTTTAAAAATTTAACTAAGCCTTGTGTACTTTCAATCGATTCACGAGCTGGGTTGATCGAAGTTGCACGGCGGTGAGGTTTCCATTTACCGGGAGCGGGTCCTCACAGAAAGTCTTCCGCTCATGTTTTCTTTAACTCTGTTTTGTGCCAAAATTTTACTTAATTAAATCACTTTCTCAAACCTTAAAACTAACTTGATTAATTAGTGAATTTAATCTTATTCGTGTAACCAATCCTTTAGAGCTTTGTGGGATTTGAATAGGACCTTGTGAGGGCTTGTTCAAGTTTCACGGTTGGTAAAGGCTTGGTAGGTTGGGTTCAGATCCTTACAACACTAATTAAAAAACCCATCTCAATTTTTGATTTAATATATTTTGACATATTATCAAATAATAGAAATAAGTAATAGAGATCTAATAATATAGAAAATAAAAAATAAATTCGCTTTTAAATTATTGAAACTCTCAAATAAAATAAACTAAAAGAACAAGGAATTAAAATAACATTTAGATCTTTTACTGTGGCGTAACAAAAATCATTATCTTAAAAGTGAATTTCGTTCGGACTCTGGTACAATTTACTATATAGAACGCTTCTCAATGTTAACACAACAATACTCAAACATGTGCATTCATGGCTAAAGATTTTAGAATTTTATATACTACAATTGCTCAAAATTCTAACATTAGCCTAGAAAAGATTTGTTAATATTAGCCAAGAAAAGATATTATTTTGGATATAAGAGAACCAAAGAGTGCTATACAAATGAACAACACATATACAAAGGACGAGAAGAACAAGAGAAGTAAGTCTTGTGTAGATATCATGTCAATGCATGCTTTATATGGGGAGTCCATGGGTGGTTATAAAGACAAAAAGTTAAGAGAAAAATTAAAAGGAATAATGGTCATTAATCCTATAAAAATTATTAATCTATAGGTTATATCAGTTTTTTTCTTTGAATTTAATAAAGAAAAAATAATTTCTCAAATGGCATATAATGTGAATATATAAACCCCAAGTTTTTTTTAATTTGGCACGTGTTAGATGTTGGTTCATTTTGTGTTTTATGCCTAAGGAAAATTTTGTAATTTCTTTTCTTAGTGTATTTTATGTTGGATGAAATATTTATGTAATATTGTGATTTTAAAGTATTTTTAGGCATGTATATGAGAATTATATGGTATAGTTTGATTTTTCATAATTTTAAGATATAGTTTATTCTCTTTTGTAAAATATTTTATTTTTAATTAAATATCGACTGATCAGAAAATTAAAATTTTTAATTCTTTGGAAAGATATGATTTTTCTAGATTTATAGTGAAATTTTCATAATTTTTGGACTTATATCCTATTTATTATGATTTTTCTAAGGATTAAAGTGTTTTAAGAATTTTGTTATTATTTTAAAATTTTAAATATCAATATTTTATTTATTATGTTAAATGATGTCGTTTCAACGTCAGCTTGATGGAATATTTAGTGGAACGATGTTATTTTGATGAAAGCCAAAACGACACCGTTTAAACTCGAGTCCTGTATAAAATTAAATATTTTTTTCCCTGTTCCTTCTCTCTCGTACCTATCTTCTTCTCTGACTCCGTTCTTCTTTCCGGTCCGGAAGTTACAGCATTTCCATTCATTGCCCGTTTGCCACACCATTGCCACCAGTCAGAATACCTCCTCGCTAGCAACACACGACAGTAAGAATCATCAGATTCCGCCACATTTCGGTGAGTATTCACTGAAATGAGTTCGGATGCTCCTTCCCCAAGCTCGAGTAAATGGCAATTTTCTTGGAGGAAGCCACTGAATTGAGTTCGGATTTTCGTTCCCTATGTCTTTATCTTTCTATTGTTGTATGGATTGTCGATTTTGGTTGAGTTTAGGGCAGGATTTGGATTTCTATCATCGTCCTCCGGTCCGGCTAGTCTCTGGCCACGCCCTGCCGCTCGCTAGCGCCATCCGGCCAAACGCTGCTTCTAGATCCCGATATACAAAATTTTCTCGTTACCTAATTTTGACGTTCCGGATGCGATGGCATCGTCAATTTTCTAATTTGATTTTTAATTTGTGAGCTATGAACTTTTAAAAATTTTCTAGAAAAATATGTTTTGATTTTAAATGATTAGTTATTGTTTTATAAATAATTCTATGTTGATTAAAATGTAATTTGAGAATTTCAGAAAATATGAATTTGTCTCGTTTTGCATGTTGGCTTGTATAGATAGTAATTATATGTTTGGTACATTATGTAAGCATGTGAACTATATTGATTATTGTGGATTGGATCTCTATTATGCTTTCTGATTTGCTATGTTGTGGCTATGTACTGGTGAGTGGGGACCTCACACTTGATTTTTATTTTAAAATGCATGATTGAAATTTATGATTTTTAGAAAATTAAATGGTGAATCATCTTGGTACTTGGACTTACATGTTTTGTGTTTGGAAATAAAATTAATTTTACGACTATAAGTTCTGGCAAGTATATTGGTTTTACTATGGTTTGGTATTGAGAGGCACATTATGATGAGGTGCATGTGGTTGCACATACTGTTGAGACATACGATTGTCTATGAAATTATATGCCTATTTTGACACTATGATATTGGGTTGAGTTTGCCTTGTTTGATTGGTTTTATATCCTACTCTGATTACTTGAGTATTCCAGTGCACTAATGACCTAGACTGACTTTAGTGGCCGACGGGTCACGTATTGAGATGGTCACAAGGGTTGACCACTGAAGCCTTCGGCAACACTAGTGTGGACTATGTTTTATAAAAATGAATAAATGAGCTACTAGTGGGCCTTGTCTTCTCCCTTGGCTCAGGTGTAGGTAGGTGGTGTTTTGTAGCTAACTTTCCAACCCTTTTTAATAAGAAATGTATGCATGTGTGTATAATTCAATATTTCAATAATTATGTTTTATTTGGATTTGAATTTGAGTATTGTTGAGAGTTTATATGGATTCTAGAACTTTAGCTTTTATAACTCGATTACGTTTTCATTATTCATATTGTGGTCCCTATTTTCTCTTACCTAGATATTTAAATAATTGTTTTATTACTGTTCATATTTGCTACAGGTGTAGGTTGTCACCCGTCCAGCTCTCATGGTTGATGTTGGAGTAACCTATTTTGATTTGATGTGTACATATGTACCAGAATATATTTTTAAATTTACACAGTTGATTATGATTTTAATTTTACACATATTATTTAGTGCTTAGTTTTTATGGATACGATGTTAGCATGTTCATACAAGTCCTCTTAATCATCAATTTTATTTGTTGATTTATGTAACAACCCCGATTCCTAACTATTATTATTTTCTCCGATTAAGGTCATCACCGCCGTGAAACTCAAATAAGCCCAAATGACACCTAGGACCTATCTGAATCTCACCAGGCTTACCATTAACTTCTGACTTTTTGCATGTTTATTTTAATGTTTAACAACAATTGAAGCATGATATTGGACAAATATTCTGGTAACATACGGAGTGAGTAAAATATCAGCTGAAGTCTTTAGATTAAATCATTGGGTTCATAACACACAAGTCCCATAGGGATCCAAATAACCAGCAAGAAATCCTCCAACATATTTCGAAAATAGCAAGCAAAGTAGGGTTCTAAAAATAAATCAGAAAGTAGCCTAATCATACATATTATATGCGCAAGTAAACAAGGATCACAAAAATGATGCGATATCGCCCCGCCATGCAGCCTTGATCTCACACACTGGTACCACAAACAGTGGATGTACCTAAGCCTGAAAAATGGTAAAAACAACTGTATGAGATTACAAGAATCACAGTAGGGTCACAGCATCATAAGATCTGCAGAAACCCTAAACACAAATCTCCCAATTCATATTAGATCATTCCTAAACAACTAAAGGGGGATCACGCAATTCAAGAACCAATAAAAAAGGGTTAGGGCCAAATCTATGGTTGAGGGAGGACTACGATCACTTCCGAAAAATCAGAAGTACACAGGCAGGTGGAAGTCATCAAATTACTCTCGGCAAAGAAGAAGAGAGGCCATCCCCTTCCACCTGTGTTGTCCCAGGCTTACTGCACAAAGGGTAAGCGATTAACACACAAGCTAATCAGTAAGCCTATTCATCTTGCCACACAAGGACAAGTCTTCCCAAGCCACACATGGACTAGGGCATCCCAAACCACACAAGGATAAGGGCTTCCTGCCACACAAGGACAGGGTTCCGACCACAAAAGGACAAGACATCCAGCGCCCGCATACTGGGCTTTGCCACCCATAATACTCCCATACCAGTAAGAACCTCTGCTCTCCCTAGGAGCATCAGCACGTACCCCGAATGGCCACCGGAAAAGGATCCTGACACACAAACATGTACAAGCACACACAGGCAAGTATAAAGCATAATACCACAACAGGGTACCCTCAATCATGTCATAACAGAATCAACATATTCAATTCACATAATATATGCAACTCAGGCATTCAATACCTAACTCATGGGTTCGATATAGCCTATGAGATCCATATCTCAATCCGAAATTCATACTCTCACCCTATAATCAAATTGCATACAATACAACAAAGGCAGGTATCAAATACATCAAGAAAATAACAGGGGTCTCTTGAGAAACCGATGAGGCGTAGATCCTATCTCTCTTGTCTCTGAATAAGAAACTACTCCTTTTCCTTTATTAGGTAATTCCGAACCACCTATATTATCACCAGGCAAAGACGAAAACAAACTAATCATGTATATTCAATAATCAGTTGAATACCCTATTTCCTTACCAATTCCACTCACCAAACCTATCAGAAACCAATGATCAGATGCTATAGGTGCCTCTTCCTTGGATGTGTGATGTGATATGCCAGAAACTTAACAAGATTCAACCTGAATTACCATTCCAATTAACTATGCAAAATTTCGTCGCTAAGAGTAGGCCATAGAACAGTTTTGACTTTAAACATAGAGAAGTTTAAAAAAAAAGAAATTCATGATCATACATCTTGAATAGATGCTAAGAAACCGTAAGAACACGCGAAATGACAACATAAATCAATCAAAGACAAAAACTGTAGAAATCTAAAAATCTAATTCCGTCGCCGATGAAAACCTAATTCCGTAGTCGATTCTCAACTTAACCTTAGAGAAAGAAATACTAACCTCCCGACGAAAAACCAAAGATATTTGGAAAGAGGATGAAGAGAGATTTCCAAAAAGCTATTATTTGCAGGGATCAACAAACGATGAAAGAGTTATGCTATTCTAAAGTTTAAGAATATTTTGGAAGTTTTGCTGAAAACCTAATTTCGCCGCCGATTTTCAACTTATCTTTTGAAAACGAAATATGAATGTAAAAATAACAAAAAAAATATGGTTCGAAAGAGGATGAAAAGAGATTTCAAACAAACTATTATTTGTAGAGATACAACCAACGATGAAACAGTTATGCTATTCTGAAATTCAAGAAGATTTGGCAGTGCCGCCGAATTTCAACTTAACCTTAGAGAAAGAAATACTAACCTCCAAATGAAAAACCAAAGATTTTTGGAAGTAGGATGAAGAGATCTTTCCAAGAAGCTATTATTTTCAGGGATCCAACAAACGATGAGAGAGTTATATTGGTTTAAAGTTTCAGCGAATTTTGGCAGCTATAGGGAGGTGTACGGGTTTTAGGCTATACGAGTTTTGTGTGTTTTCTATGAATGATTTTTGTGAGGTTGGCTTTATATTTATAATGGATGGGTATGGAATTAAGATTACTACTGTAAAGACTTTATTAAAGTAAGATAATTACCAGATTTAAATTCTTTAATTATCTTTCTCTATTTTTAGGGATTTTAATTTCTAAGGAAATTATCTAGCTATAAGGACTTAGATTAAAGGAAATTAAAACCAGAATTAACTACCATGCAACTCTTACCAATTTCGGTCATCACACATCCTTTCTTTTAGGGGAAAAATCATCTTTTCACCTGCACTGGTTTCTGGACTTCTAGAACTCAAAATTCGGGGTCTCACATCCTCCCCTCCTTACAAGAATTTTGTCCTCCAAATTTTAACATAAGTACCTAATCAAATAGGTAAGGAAATCTTGCATGCATAGATTCCTCAGTCTCCCAAGACTGTTCCTCAATTTGGCCATTACGCCAAACAACTCGTACCATAGGCATGCTTCGACTGCGAAGCTGTCGAATTGACCGATCTAGTGTGGCAACTGGCTGTACGGGATAGGATAGGTCTTCGGCAACTTCAACTGGCGGTTCTTTAAGCACATGAGCAGGATCTCGCATATACTTTCTTAGCATTGAAATGTGAAATATGTTGTGAATTCTTTCCATATTTGGAGGTAGGCTAAGTCGGTATGCAACAGGGCCGATTCTTTCAACAATGTCATATGGACCAATGTAGCGAGGTGCTAGCTTACCTCGCTGCTGAAAATTAAGGACTCCTTTCCATGGGGCGACCTTCAAAAATACTTTGTCACCTACTGCAAATTCCAGCTCCCTTCGTTGATTGTCGGCCAAATTTTTCTGCCGATCCTGGGCTGTTTTTAGCCTTTGTCGGATCAAGCTTAATTGTTCTATTGCTTGGTCAATCAATTCCGGATTGTCTATGCGTCTCTCGCCTACTTCATTCCAGAAAATAGGAGTTCTTCAACGTCTCCCATATAGTGCTTCATAGGGTACCATACCAATGCTTGCATGAAAACTATTGTTGTAAGCAAATTCTGCCAATGGCAGGTATTGATCCCAACCGGTTTGCTGATCCAACACACTCGCTCGTAGCATGTCTTCGAGTGTCTGAATCGCCCTTTCTGATTGACCATCGGTCTGGGGATGAAATTTTGTACTGAACTTCAATCTTGAACTCAGCGTATTCTTGAATTTCTCCCAAAATCGTGAGGTGAAACGAGGGTCACGATCTGAAACAATAGAAACTGGTACTCCATGCAATCAAACAATCTCGTCGAAGTAACGAACTGCCAATTTTTCTGGTGTATCTGTCACACGTATAGGAAGAAAGTGTGCAGATTTTGTCAGTCGATCCACGATCACCCAAATGGCATTGTATCCTCGCTGCGATCTAGGCAAACCAGTCATAAAATCCATTGTGACGTGCTCCCACTTCTATTCTGGAATCGGAAGTGACTGATGTAGACCAGCGGGTCTTTGATGTTTGATCTTTACTTGTTGACATACGAGGCATCGAGCAACGAATTCAGCAATGTGACATTTCATGTTTGGCTACCAATACTGCTCCTTCAAATCTCGGTACATCTTAGTGCTTCCAGGATGAATAGCGAATGTGGGACCCCAAATTTTGAGTCCTAGAAGTCCAGAAGCCAGTACAGTTGAAAATACAATTTTTCCCCTGAAGGAAAGGATGTGTGATGACCAAAATTGGTCAGAGTGGTATGGTAGTTAATTCTGGTATAAATTTGTTTTAATCTAAGTCCTTATAGATAGATAATTGCCTTAGAGATTAAAATCCCTAAGAATAGGGGAAGATAATTAAAAAATTTAATTATCTGGTAATTATCTTATTTTTAATAAAATCTTAAAAGTAGTAATCATAATTCTATACCCATTCATTATAAATAGGAAGCCAACCTCACAAAAATCATTCAGAGAAAACATACAAAATTCGTATAAGCCTAAAACCCTACAACTCCCTATAGCCACCAAAATTCGCTGAAACTTTAAACCAGCATAACTCTCTTATCGTCCATCAGATCCCTGCAAATAATATCTCGTTGGAAAGCTCTCTTCATATTCTTTCCAACCATATTTTGTTTTTCATCAGGAGGTCAGTATTGTTTTCTCTAAAGATAAGTTGAAAATCGACGACGGAATTAGGTTTTTGCCAAATCTTCTTGAACTTCAGAATAACATAACTCTCTCATCATTTTTTGGTTCCTTATAAATAATAGCTTGATGGAAATATCTTTTCATTCTATTTCCAACCATATATGTTTTGTTGTGTGAACGTAAATATTTCCTTGTCTAAGAATAAGTCGACGTGTTCTTATGATTTCTTAACATCTATTCATGATGTATGATCATGAATTTCCTTCTTTTAAACTTCTCTATGCTTAAAGTCGAAATTTTCCTATCCCTTACTTTTAACAATGAAATTTGCATAGTTAATTGGAATGGTAATTCAGGTTGAATCTTGTTAAGTTCCTGGCTATCACATCACACATCCAAGGGGGAGGCACCTACAGCATCTAATCACTGGTTTCTGATAGGTTTGGTGAGTGGAATTGGTAAGGAAATAGGGTATTCAATTGATTATTGAATATGCATGCTTAGTTTGTTTTCGTCTTTGCCTGGTGATATTATAGGTGGTTCGAAATTACCTAATAAAGGAAAAGGAGTAGCTTCTTGTTCAGAGACAAGAGAGGTAGGATCTACGCCTCATCGGTTTCTCCAGAGACCCCTGTTATTTTCTTGATGTTTTTGTTACCTTCCCTTGTTGTATTGCATGCGATTGGATTATAGGGTGAGAGTATGAAATTCAGAGTGAGATATGGATCTCATAGGCTATAACGAATCCCTGAGTTAGGTATTGAGTGTCTGGGTTGCATATGTTATATGAATTGAATATGCTGATTGTGTTCTGACATGATTGAGGATACCCTGTTGTGGGATTATGTTTTGTACTTGCTTGTGTGTGCTTGTACGTGTTTGTGTGTCAGGATCCTTTTCCGGTGGCCATTTGGGGTAAACGTTGATGCTTCTAGGGAGAGGAGAGGTTCTTACTAGTATGGGAGTTGTATGGGTGGCAAACCCCAGCATGCGCGCGCTGGATATTTGTCCTTGCGAGGCAGGAAGCCCTTATCCTTGCGAGGTTTGGGAGGCTCTAGTCCGTGTGTGGCTTGGGAAGACTTGTCCGTGTGCGGCAAGACGACTTGTCCTTGCGAGGCAAGATGAATAGGCTTACTGATTAGTTTGTGTGTTAACCATTTACCCTTTGTGTAGTAAGCCTTGGACAACACAAGTGGAAGGGGATGGCCTTTCTTCTTCATTGCTGAGAGTAATCTGATGAGTTCTACCTACCTGTGTACTTCTGATTTTTCAGAAGTGTTGGTAGTTCTCCCTCAACCATAGATTGGGCCCTAACCCCTTTTTAAATAATTCTTGAATTGCGTGATCCCCTTTAGATGTTTAGGAATAATCTAATGCGAATTGGGAGATTTGTGTTTAGGATTTCTGCAGATCTTATGATGTTGCGACCCTATTGAGATTCTTGTAATCTCATACCGTTGTTTTTACCATTTTTCAGGCTTAGGTACATCCACTGTCTGTGATACCAATGTGTAAGATCAAGGCTGCACGGCGGGGCGATATCCCATCACATTTTCATACTTGTTTACTTGCACATATAACATGAATGATTGGGCTACTTCTGGTTTATTTTCAGAACCTTCCTTTGCTTGCTATTTCCGAAATATGTTGGAGGATTTCTTGCTGATTGTTTGGATCCCTTTGGGACTTGTGTGTTATGAACCCATTTAATCTAAAGATTTCCACTGATGTTTTATTTACTCCGTATATTACCAGAATATTTGTCCAATATCATGCTCCAATTGTTGTTAAAAATTGAAATAAACATGCTATAAAAATCAGAAGTTAATGGTAAGCCTGGTGAGATTCAGATAGGTCTTAGGGGTCATTTGGGCTTATTGGGGTTTCACGGCGGTGATGACCTTAATCGGAGCAATTAGTAATAGATAGGAATTGGGGTCGTCACAGCAAACTTCGAACTATGCACCTCTGATAGAATAAGGTTACGAATATCAACATTTTGTGGAACACATACCCGGTTTCTGAAGACTAGTACTTCGTCATCTCTTATTCTGAAATCACGAACTATGGCCTCAACACCATTAGCAAGTTGCTTCCGAATTTCAGTAAATTTCTGATCCTCTAATTTTTGATTCTGGATTTCTTCAATTAAGGTAAATGTGACTTTGATTCGTGCCAACAACGAACCAGAAAAATCGGTGCCAAGGAGCATGTAGGCCAAAACTGATGAAGAAGGAGGATGAAACTTTCGGCTCAGGGCACCAGCAACAACTTTCGCCTTTCCAGGATGATATTCGATGATTAAATCATAGTCTTTAATCAGCTCCACCCATCTTCATTGTCTCATATTCAATTTTTTTTGCGTGAGGAGGTACTTCAAGCTTTGTGGTCAGTGAAGATTCGGCACGTCTCGCCGTATAAGTAATGTCGTTATATTTTTAAGGCAAACACCATGGCTGCAAGCTCCAAATCATGCCTAGGGTAGTTGCTCTCGTGCGGACGCAATTTCCAGGAAGCGTAAGCGATGACTTTCCCATCTTGCATCAATACACATCCAAGTCCAGATTTTGACGCGCCGCTGTAAACCACATACTCCTTTCTGCAAATAGGTAGGGTAAGGATAGGTGCAGAAGCTAACCGAATCTTTAGCTCTTCAAAAATTTGCTAGCATTTCTCGTTCCATACGAACGGCTCACCCTTGTGTGTCAGTTTTGTCAATGGTCTAGCAAGCGATGAAAAATTCTCCACAAAGCGACGGTAGTATCCTGCTAAGCCAAGGAAACTACGAACTTTGAACACACTTCGTGGAGGTTCCCAAGCAATCACGGCTTCAATCTTCTTTGGATCAACTCAGAATTCGCATTTTGAGTACTTTGCAAACAACCGTCGATCATTCAGGATTTTAAGCATAATCCGCAAGTGTATAGTATGATCTACTCTCGATTTTGAGTAAATCAGAATGTCATCGATGAAAACCATCACAAATTTATCCAAGAATTCACGGAACACACGATTCATCAAGTCCATAAACACAGCTGGTGCATTGGTCAAGCCGAAGGGCATAACTAGAAATTCGTATTGGCTGTATCGCGATCTGAATGCGGTCTTCGGAATATCAGCATCACGAACTCTCAATTGATGGTATCTAGATCTGAGATCGATATTAGAGAATACGGCTGCACCCTGGAGTTGGTCAAACAGGATTTCTTTTTCTTTTTCACAGTCACACGATTCAGCTGCCGATAATCGATGCACAATCGCAACGAACCGTCTTTCTTTTTCACGGACAGAACAGGTGCTCCCCAAGGCGACACACTAGATCGGATAAAACCATGATCCAACAAATCTTCCAATTGCGTTTTTAGTTCCTTCATTTCCACAGGAGCCATACGATACGAAGGAATGGAAATCGGATTCGTACCAGGCACTAACTCAATACCGAATTCTACTTCCCTTACTGGTGGTAGACCGGTTATGTCTTCTGGAAATACTTCTGGAAATTTGCGAACCACTAGAACATAATCCAGATCCGAGGATTCTTTAGAAATATCATGTACGTGTGCGAGGTACGCTGTACATCCTTTGTTGATTAATCGCTTCGCCTTAAGCCAGGAAATCATGCAAGTTGGAACAACTCGCCCATCACCTTCAAAACAGTATTCGACACCATCAGGAAAAGTGAACCACACATGCTTGGTGAAACACTCCATACGGGTTTGATATTTCGCCAGACAGTCCATGCCTAATATCAAATCCAACGCTCGGATGTCTAATGGAATCAGATCCACTTCAAGTACATTCGAACCCATACGTACAACACAGCCGATGTAGACTAGATTACAAATCAGTTGCTCTCCCAAAGGAGTTAGAACTGCAATAGGAGGAGTCAAGGGAGATAGAGGTTGATCCGTGCTAAGTGCTATCCTTAGGCTTACAAATGATCTATTTGCTCCGGGATCTAATAGTACTTTAGCATTTTGAGAAAAGACCAAAATAGTACATGTCACCACATCAAGACTAGCCTCGACATCAGTTAGGGTGAAGAGCCTAGTTGGTTTTGGTTGCGCCTCGCTTGTGGATCCGTTGGGTGGTCCTCCTGGTGCGCGTGTTGGTGGTCTGCTTGGGTTGGCATTCCCACCTCGGCCTGCGTTTGGTATACCTGTGATTCGTCTTGGTTTCAAGCATTCTCTCTGAACATGTCCCATCTCGCCACAATTGTAACATCGACGTTGCTGAGAATTCCACGAAGATCCATTGAAATTTGAACCAGAAAAGTTCTTTCTGTTGGTATTTCCATTGCTACTAATTTTTGGAAGATAGGACCTTAAAAGATAGGGTCTCGTTTGTCGTTTGAACTTCGAATCTCGCCTATAAGATCCGCCACTATTGGCTGCGGATGGCTTCTTGGTTTGCATGATCTTTTCGGCTTCAGTCGCGGCAACAATCAGTTCTTGCAAATTCTGCACTGGTGTCGTACCAGCGATGGTTTTGAGTTCGGTACTCAACCCATCCTTAAATCATCTCGCAAGCTGGTACGGTGTACGATCTTCTTCTGGTGAAAGTCAGGACAACTCCTTTAACACCTTCTCATTTTCCAGCACCGAACGGGTGCCCTGTTCAAGTTTGTAAAAAGCTTGTCGCTGCTTGCTTTTATGGAATCTCGTATAAAATCTTTTGTCTAATTCGTACCGGAATTCTTCCCAAGTTGGAAAATGATTGCCGAATCGCAAGCTAGCAGATGTCCACCATGCGAGGGCTTCTCCCTCAAGTAGGAATGTAGCAATGGAAACCCTGTCATCATCCAAAATACATAAGAACAAGGATACTCGGCATAAGGTGTCTATCCACTCACGAGCGGCTGCGACTCTAGCTGAACCACCAAAATCTTTACATCCAAGTTGTCGAGCTTCCTTTAGCAATTTCGTAATTACGACATGAAGTCTCTCAGCCTCCTTATAATGTGTTGTTTGTACAAGTTCAAGTGGAGGAATAGGTTCTTCCACTGGTGCAGGTGCAGGAGCATTCTGAAATTGCGCCTCCATATGTTTCTGATTTGCAGCAATTCCTTGTAATACGTTTAAGATTTGTGCCATGACAGGATCAATGACTGGTGCGGTTGGTGCCTCAGATTTGTTTTCGGGCTCAGCTTGCCCTTCCTGCTCATGTTGTGCATTTGGCTCCTCTTGCTCAACAGGTTGTTGTTTAGCCTGAATCTCAAACCTACCCTGTTGATCCCTTTGTAGCCTCGAGCGTGCCATACTACACGAATACACCATTATTACTCTACATATAACTAAATACGATACTAGCAAAAGAAGTGGTACCTGGTGGAGAGGCATGCATCGGACGATATGCATCGGACGATATGCATCGGACGATATGCATATGCTGGAAAGCAACATACAAATTTTTGAAAATCACATGCACACATACAAAGGTATTCTCGGCAATTACATCAACACTCATATATACTCTAGGAAATCATAATCAAACATCAAGCAAGCATGGATTCACACAACATCCATATTTAGCAATACACACCAGCAATCACATACATATACATTCAGCAATATAGGAGTCAAATAGGGACACTCGGCAGGATGCATAAATCAACACACACATTCTCAGCAATGATAAAAAAAACACAGCAAACACTCACCGAAACACATCAAGGCATACAGGAATAAGAATATTCATAAACACAGAGCAAATCAGGTTATCAATCTCATTACTTAAATCTTACAAATCAACCTCCTTTTACCATTAGTTTACTTTCGGTATTAGCCCTTAAGTGAGTGAGTGTGTGCGCATGTTCTTACCTACAATCACCAAAATCAACAAATAAGTTAGCATATAACAAATTATTTTCCCTAAACCTTGCTCCGTTACCAAACCTGTGACGACCCCAATTCCTAACTATTACTATTTTCTCTGATTAAGGTCATCACCGCCGTGAAACCCAAATAAGCCCAAATGACACCTAGGACCTATCTGAATCTCACCAGGCTTACCATTAACTTCCGACAAATATCAGCGAAAGTCTTTAGATTAAATCATTCGGTTCATAACACACAAGTCCCATAGGGATCCAAATAACCAGCAAGAAATTCTCCAACATATTTCGGAAATAGCAAGCAAAGGAGGGTTCTTAAAATAAACCAGAAAGTAGCCCAATCATTCATGTTATATGTGCAAGTAAACAAGTATACAAATATGATGTGATATCGCCCCGCCATGCAGCCTTGATCTCACACACTGGAACCACGGATAGTGGATGTACCTATGCCTGAAAAATAGTAAAAATAACGGTATGAGATTACAAGAATCTCAGTAGGGTCACAGCATCATAAGATCTGCAGAAACCCTAAACACAAATCTCCCAATTCACATTAGATCATTCATAAACAACTAAAGAGGGATCACGCAATTCAAGAACCAATCAAAAAGGGTTAGGGCCGAATCTATGGTAGAGGGAGGACTACGATCACTTCCGAAAAATCAGAAGTACACAGGCAAGTTGAAGTCATCAGATTGCTCTCGGCAAAGAAGAAGAAAGGTTATCCCCTTCCACATGTGTTGTCCAAGGCTTACTGCACAAAGGGTAAACGGTTAACACACAAGTTAATCAGTAAGCCTATTCATCTTGCCACACAAGGACAAGTCTTCCCAAGCCTCACACGGACTAGAGCATCCCAAACCACACAAGGACAGGGTTCCGGCCACACAAGGATAAGACATCCAGCGCGCCCATGCTGGGCTTTGCCACCCATACAACTCCCATACCAGTAAGAACCTCTCCTCTCCCTAGGAGCATCAACGCTTACCCCGAATGGACACCGAAAAAGGATCCTAACACACAAACACATACAAGCACACACAGGCAAGTACAAAGCATAATACCACAACAGGGTATCCTCAATCATGTCAGAACACAATCAACATATTCAATTCACATAACATATGCAACTCAAGCATTCAATACCTAACTCAGGGGTTTGATATAGCCTAAAGATCCATATCTCAATCCGAAATTCATACTCTGACCCTATAATCAAATCGCATGCAATACAACAAGGGTAGGTATCAAAAACATCAAGAAAATAACAGGGGTCTCTAGAGAAACCGATGAGGCGTAGATCCTATCTCTCTTGTCTCTGAATAAGAAGCTACTCATTTTCCTTTATTAGGTAATTCCGAACCACCTATATTATCACCAGGCAAAGACGAAAACAACTGCATATTCAATAATCAATTGAATACCCTATTTCCTTACCAATTCCACTCACCAAACCTATCAGAAACCAGTGATCAGATGCTGCAGGTGCCTCCCCCTTGGATGTGTGATGTGATAGCCAGGAACTTAACAAGATTCAACCTGAATTACCATTCCAATTAACTATGCAAATTTCATTGTTAAAAGTAGGGCATAGAAAAATTTTGACTTTAAACATAGAAAAGTTTTAAAGAAGGAAATTCATGATCATACATCATGAATAGATGTTAAGAAATCATAAGAACACGCGAAACGACAACAGAAATCAACCGAAGACAAAAACTGTAGAAATCTAAAAAATAAAAACCTAATTTCATCGTCGATTTTCGACTTATTCTTAGACAAGGAAATATTTACGTACAAACAAAAAAACATATATGGTTGGAAATAGAATGAAAAGATATTTCCAACAAGCTATTATTTATAGGAAACCGAAAAACGATGAGAGAGTTATGTTATTCTGAAGTTCAACTTAACCTTAAAGAAAGAAATACTAACCTCCCGACTAAAAAAAAAGACGGTTGGAAAGAGTATGAAGAGAGCTTTCCAACAAGCTATTATTTGTAGGGATCCGACAAATGATGAGAGAGTTATACTTGTTTAAAGTTTCAGTGAATTTTGGCAACTATATGAAGGTGTAAACGTTTTAGGCTATACGAGTTTTGTGTGTTTTCTATGAATGATTTTTGTGGGATTGGCTTCCTATTTATAATGGATGGGTATGCAGATCACTACTTTAAAAGCTTTATAAAAGTAAGATAATTACCAGATTTAAATTCTTTAATTATCTTCCCCTATTTTTAGGGATTTTAATTTCTAAGGCAATTATCTAGATATGAGGACTTAGATTAAAGGGAATTAAAACCAGAATTAACTACCATGCAACTCTTACCAATTTCGTCCATCACACATCCTTTCCTTTAGGGACAAAATTATCTTTTCACCTGCACTGGCTTCTGGTCTTCTAGGACTCAAAATTCAGGGTCCCACAATTTATATGATATTTAAAGATTGGAGCATGTTCATACATTAATGAATTTTTGGCTTATACGGAGTGAAAGAAAACATCAGCAAAAGACTTATATTAACACTGAAAACAAGTGGAAACAAAACATACAAGTCTCATAGGAATCTCGAAACATCAACCAATAGTATCATACAGATACAAAGGCAGTACACTCATACACAAATCACAACAAAGGATCCTCAATCAAATCACAATACAAATCAAAGATTAATCCACAAAGTTATAACCGAATCAGGCAACCTAATTCCCTATTAACTTCCGAGATTCTTTATCATCATAACCACACATTCCGCAAGCATATAACCAAGATAGGCAATCGAATTCAATCGAATTCAATCATATTCAAACAATCAAACAATAGGGTAACCAAAGGAACCGATGAGGTATAGATCCTACCTCTCACGTGTCTAAATCAGATGCAATTTTTTTCCCTTTCCAATAAGATCAGAATCTCTTAAACAATTACAAGGCAAAGACCACACAATACTAAGCTACAAGACTACTTAATTAAAAACAAAAAATATTGGGAATCCTTACCAATTAACCTATCAAAATCCAGCAATCCAGATGCAGCAATATCTTTCCCTCGAATACGTGAATTGATGGCCAAAAATTTTGTAAGAATCAACTTGATTTTTCACCCTAAATCAATATAAAAATTTCTGCAACACCTTCAGATTTATAAGGCAACTTGCAATTTCAACATTAGAGAGGTTAGGGATTGTGATTTCATGAAATTAAGAAAGGAAAAGGTGTTTAGAACATGTACAATCAAAAGAAACAATATCAGAATCCAATAGGTTAATTAATTAATCAAGATAAACATCAATAGGGCAAAGGTAGGTCATATAGATTTCATGAATAGAGAAGATTCAAAGGATGAATTCATGATTTTACATAATGAACGGATGCTAAACAGTCATACGAACAAGAGGAACGATAATAGAAATTAATTGAAGGCAGAATCACACAATTTTGAAACCTAATCCCGCCGAATTATGACTTAAATTATGGAAAAGAAAAACTAACCTCCAGATAAAAAAGAAAACTCAACATGGTTGGAAATAGGACAGAAATATCTTTCCAGGAAGCTATTATTTGTAAGAATCTGACAAACGATTAAAGAGTTATGCTATTTTGAAGTTCAAATTGATTTTGGCAATCCCATCGAAATACAACCTAAATTAAGACAAAGAAAACCTAACCTCCTGATACAAATCCCAAGATGGTTGGAAATAGGACAGAAATATCTTTTCAATAAGCTATTATTTGCAGAAATCCGATAAAACATGAGAGAGTTATGCCAAGATAAAGATCAAGGAGTTTCGGCTAGGGTTTAGGCAAAAATCAGAACTTAAGAGGAATGGGATAAATTTCGAAATTTCTAAGTGGGTTATGGTATGTTTAGGTGGGATAGGCTGACCACTCTTTTATAGGTGTTAAAGGAGGTTTAATTAAGAGATAATTCCCTACTTTTAAGCTTAAAAGAATAATTAAAGAATAATTCTATTAAAAGGATAATTATATTTAAAAAATAATTCTAATAAAAGAGATATTTTATTTAAAATAAATTTATCTAATACCTTAGATAATAAGGGATAAAATTAAGGATAATTAATATAAAAATACCAGAATTAAAATAGGAAACATCTGCCAGCAACCATTTTAGGCTATTACACATCCATTTCTTTAGGAGAAAAATAGTCATTTTAACTGCATCGGCACCGGGACTTCCTAAACTTCTTGGGCATCTAAACTAGGAAGGATAGGGGTCTCACATCCTCCCCTAATAAAAACTTCGTTCTCAAAATTTCTGAACAAGAACTATGGGTTATGGACCTACCATTCTTTCTATGCGCCACTCTGCTTTCTAGTTGACCTTACCGTACTAAACAAACACACATGATTTAATTATCCAAAACACACATGAAACCAAGACAGAGATGATATCTTGGTGGAGAGGAGTACACCAGACGATATGCATATGCTACAAATAAAACACAAACATGCACACAAAACACAGCAAACAAACATATATATTTTGGCATACACACAAAGCACACAACACTCCGCAAATCATACATATCAACATGAAATCAACAGACAAAAATATGCAAATCTAATATTCATGCTTTCATATTTGTAAGTCATAATCAATATATGTACAAATAGACATATGCGCATGCTTCTAAAATTGAGAATACAATATCATGCAAATCACACAATCTACTAAACCATACTCCGTTACCAAACGTGTAAGGACTCAAACCGAACCTATTAGGACCCTTACCGCCATAAAACCCAAATAAGCCCTCGCAAGGTCCTATTTGAATCTTAGAAAGCTCAAGTCCCCTAATTGTCAATTTTATTGGTTGATTTATATGTTATTTAAAGGTTGGAGCATGTTCATACATTAATGAATTTCTGGTTTATATGGAGTGCAAGAAAATTTCAGCGGAAGACTTATATTAACACTGAAAACAAGTGGAAACATAACACACAAGTCCCATAGGAATCTCAAAACATCAACCAATAGTATCATGCATATTTTGGAAGCAACAAAAAGAGAAAGAGGGATTGGAAAGTCATAATGAAAATTCACACAAGTTCAAAGACATGGCATGCGCTTTCAATAGAAAAGGGGAGAAAATTCGTCCAGCCGTACGGCCTTGATCTCACACCTTTGGTACCAGCAACAAACCACACACCTAAGCCTGCAAAGGGGGAGGAAAGAAGGGATGAGATTACAAGAATCTCAGTAGATTCACAGCATCATAAGTTCTACGGATTCCCAATCAAACATCTCCTAATAACCAATAGAACAACACCTAAAACTAACTAAGATATCTAATTAAAACCCCAAGAGTCAAACACACATATTAGGGGCTGAAATTATCACAAGCACACACAATGTAAGGTTAGGCTAAAATTGATAGAAAACAAGAGGAAAGACCGAAAACACTTCTTATTTAGAAGCACATAGGCAGCCTATACATAATCTGATTTTCAAAACCAAGATTTGTCCCCGTCTACCTATGTTGTCCAAGGCTATGCTGCAAAAAGGGTAAAACGGTTAGACAATCAGTATTACAGCAAGCCTTTTAGTTGTATCCGACATCAAGATTTGAACTGGCCTAGGAGCACTCTTGCAGCAACGCATACAAGTTATCCTGTCACTCTCAAACAGGGCATCCTAAAGTCCAGACTCGAGCTGGTCTACAAGGCTTCCTGACGTCCGGACTTGAACTGACCTACAAGGTATCCAGTGAGCTCTTGCTGGGAATAACCACCCACAAACCTCTCGGTTCGGTAACCATCTTCCCTCTCCCTAAGAGCAATAATACATACCTCACGTGGCCAGGGACAAAAGGATCCTTCAAACAGAGCACAAATAGAGCACATACACAAATCACAACAAAGGATCCTCAATCAAATCACAATAGAAATCAAAAATCAATCCTCAAAGTTATAACTGAATCAAGCAACCTAATTCCCTATTAACTTTCGATATTTTCTATCATCATAATCACACATTCCGCAAGCATATAACCAAAATAGGCAATCGAATTCAATCGTATTCAAACAATCAAACAATAGGGTAACCAAAGGAACCGATGAGGTATAGATCCTACCTCTCACGTGTCTGAATCAGATGCAATCCTTTTCCTTTCTAATAAGATCAAAATCTCTTAAACAATTACAAGGCAAAGACCACACAATACTAAGCTACAAGACTACTTAATTAAAAACAAAAAATATTGGGAATCCTTACCAATTAACCTACCAAAATCCAGCAAACCAGAAGCAGCAATATCTTTCTCCCGAATACGTGATGTGATGGACAAAAACACATTAAGAATCAACTTGATTATTCACCCTAATTCAATATACAAATTTCGGCAACACCTTTAGATTTATAAGGAAACTTGCAATTTCAACATTAGATAGGTTAGGGATTGTGATTTCATGAAATTAAGAAAGGAATAGGTGTTTAGAACATGTACAGTCAAAAGAAACAAGATCAGAATCCAATAGGTTAATCAATTGATCAAGATAAGCATCAGTAGGGCAAAGGTAGGGCATACAGATTTCATGAATAAGGAAGATTCAAAGGATGAATTCATGATTTTACATCATGAACGGATGCTAAATAGTCATACGAACAAGAGGAACAATAACAGAAATTAATTGAAGGCAGAATCACACAATTTTGAAACCTAATCCCGCCGAATTATGACCTAAATTACTGTAAAGAAAAACTAACCTCCAGATACAAAACCCAAGATGGTTTGAAAGATGACAGAAATAGCTTTCCAACAAGCTATTATTTGCAAGAATCCGACAGACGAAAGAGTTATGCAATTTTGAAGATCAAGTAGATTTCTACATTCCCACCGATTTACGACCTAACTTGAGATAAAGAAAACTAACCTACAGATAAAAAGTCCAAAATGATTGAAAAGAGGACAAAAAGAGCTTTCCAACAAGCTACTATTTTCTGAAATTATACAAAGGATGAGAGAGTTATCCCAAGATAAAAATCAAGGAGTTTCGGCTAGGGTTTAGGCAAAAATCGGAATTTGAGAGGAAGGGGATAAATTTCAAAATTTCTAGTTGGATTATGGTATGTTTAGGAGGGATAGGCTGGCCACTCTTTTATAGGTGTCTATCGAGGTTTAGCTAAGAGATAATTCCCTACTTTTAAGCTTAAAAGGATAATTAAAGAATAATTTTATTAAAAAGATAATTTTATTAAAAGAGATATTCTATTTAAAATGAAGAATTATCTAACATCTTAGATAGTAAGGGGTAAAACTAAGGATAATTAATATATAAATAGCATAATTAAAATAGGAAATATCTGGCAGCAACCATTTTAGGTCATCATACATCAATTTCTTCAGGGGAAAATTAATTATTTCAGTTGTATCGACTCCTGGACATCTAAACTAGGAAGAATCTGGGTCTCACATCCTCCTCTCCTTGTAAAAATTTCGTCCTCGAAATTTCTGCACAAGAACTATGGGTTATTGACCTACCATTCTTTTGTTGCGCCACTCCGCTTCCTAGTCAACCTTACCATACTAAACAAACACACAAGATTTAATTATCCAAACCACACATGAAACCAAGACAGAGATGGTACCTTAATGGAGAGGCGTACACTGGACAATATGCATATGCTCAAAATAAAACACAAACATGCTCACAAAACACAATATATTTTGGTATACACACAACATTCAGCAAATCATACATATCAACATGCAATCAATATACAAAAACATGCAAATCTAATAATCATGCTTTCATATTTGTAAGTCATAATCAATCAATGTACATATAGACATATGTGCATGCTTCTAAAATTGAGAACACAATATCATGCAAATCACACAATCTACCAAACCATGCTCCGTTACCAAACCTGTAAGGACCCAAACCCAACCTATTAGGACCCTTACCATCGTGAAACCAAAATAAACCCTTGCAAGGTATTATTTGAATCCCACAAGGCTCAAGTCTCCTAATTGTCAATTTTATTGATTGATTTATATGCTATTTAAAGGTTGAGGCATGTTTATACATTAATGAATTTTTGGTTTATACGGAGTGAAAGAAAACATCAGCGGAAAACTTATACTAACACTGAAAGCAAGTGGAAACATAACACACAAGTCCTATATGAATCTCAAAACATCAACCAATAGTATCATGCATATTTCGGAAGCAATAAAAAGAGAAAGAGGTATTGGAAAGCCAGAATGCAAATCCACACTAGTTCAAAGACATGGCTTGCGAATTCAATAGAAAAAGGGTGCAAATTCGTCCCGCCGTGCAGCCTTGATCTCACACCTTTGGTACCAGCAACAAACCACACACCTAAGCCTACAAAGGGGGAGGAAAGAAGGGATGAGATTACAAGAATCTCAGTAGATTCACAGCATCATAAGTTCTACGGATTCCCAATCAAACATCTCCTAATAACCAATAGAACAACACCTAAAACTAACTAAGATATCTAATTAAAACCCCAAGAGTCAAACACACATATTAGGGGCTGAAATTATCACAAGCACACACAATGTAAGGTTAGGCTAAAATTGATAGAAAACAAGAGGAAAGACCGAAAACATTTCTTATTTAGAAGCACATAGGCAGCCTATACATAATCTGATTTTCAAAACCAAGGTTTGTCCCCATCTTCCCATGTTGTCCAAGGTTGTGCTGCAAAAAGGGTAAAACGGTTAGACAATCAATATTACAGCAAGCCTTTCAGTTGTCTCCGACATCCAGACTTGAACTGGCCTAGGAGCACTCTTGCAGCAGTGCATACAAGTTAGCCTGTCACTCTCAAATAGGGCATCCTAACGTCCAGACTCGAACTGGTCGATAGGCATCTTGACATCCACACTCGAACTAACCTACAAGGCTTCTTGACGTCAGGACTTGAGCCGACCTACAAGGCTTCCAGCAAGCTATTGCCGAGAATAACCACCCATAAATCTCCCGGTTCAGTAAGTATCTCCCCTCTCCCTAGGAGCAAAAATACTTACCTCACATGCCCAGCAACAAAAGGATCCTTCAAACAAAGCACAAACAGGGCATATACACTTACACACACAAAGTACACGCATACACAAATCACAACAAAGGATCCTCAATCAAATCACAATACAAATCAATGATCAATCCTCAAAGTCATATTCGAATCAGGAAACCTATTTCCCTATTAACTTTCAAGATTCCCTATCATCATAATTACATATTCCGCAAGCATATAACCAAGATAAGCAATTAAATTCAATCATATTCAAACAATCAAACAATAGGATAACTAAAGAAACCGCTGAGGCATAGATCCTACCTCTCACATGTCTGAATCAGATGCAATCCTTTTCCTTTCCAATAAGATCAGAATCTCCTGAACAATTACCAGGAAAAAAACAAACAATACTAAGCCACAAGACTACTTAATTAAAAACCAAAGGTATTAGGAATCCTTACCAATTAGCCTACCAAAATTCAGCAATCCAAATGCAGCAATATCTTTCCTCTTAATGCATGATGTGATTGCTAAAAACACAGTAAGAATCAACTTGATTATTCACCCTAATTCAATATACAAATTTCGACAACATTTTTAGGTTTAGAAAGCAACTTGCGATTTAAATATTAGAGAGGTTAAGTGTTGTGATTTCATGAAATTAAGAAAGGAATAGGTGTTTATAACATGTACAATCAAAAGAAACAAGATCAGAATTAAATAGGTTAATCAATTGATTAAGATAGGCATCAATAAGGCAAAGGTAGAGTATACTGATTTCATAAATAGGGAAGATTCAAAGAATGAATTCATGATTTTACATCATGAATGGATGCTAAACAATCATACAAACAAGAAGAACAATAATAGAAATCAATTAAAGGCGGAATCACACAATTTTGAAACCTAATCCCGATACATTATGACCTAAATTATGACAAATAAAAATTAACCTCTAGATAAAAAAAAATAAAATTATTTGAAAGAGGACAGAAAGAGCTTTCCAACAAGCTATTATTTGCAAGAATATGACAAATGATGAAAGAGTTATGCTATTTTGAAGTTCAAGTAGATTTCGGCAATCCCGCCGAATTATGACCTAACTTAAGACAAAGAAAAACTAACCTCCAGATAAAAAGCTAAAGATGGTTGGAAAGAGGACAGAAAGATATTTCCAATAAACTATTATTTTCAGAAATCCAATAAAGGATGAGAGAGTTATGCCAAGATAATGATCAAGGAGTTTCGCCTAGGGTTTAGGCAAAAATCGAAATTTGAGAGGAAGGGGATAAATTTCGAAATTTCTAGATGGATTATGATACGTTTAGGTGGGATAGGCTGGCCACTCTTTTATAGATGTCTTAGAAGGTTTAGCTAAGAGATAGTTCCCTACTTTTAAGCTTAAAAGAATAATTAAAGAATAATTCTATTAGGACAATTTTATTTAAAAGGATAATTGTATTAAAAAAGATAGTCTATTTAATAGGAAGAATTATCTAATACCTTAGATAACAAGGGATGAAACTAAGGATAATTAATATAAAAATACCAAAATTAAAATAAAAAATATCTGGCAACAACTATTTTAAGCCATCACGCATTCATTGCTTCAGGGACAAAATAGTCATTTTAGCTGTATCGGCTCCTGGACTTCCTAGACTTCCCAGACATCTAAACTAGGAAGGATCAGGGTCTCACATTGTAATTGTTACTTTTAGAGTTCCGTGGCAGAGGTGATCACCCCTGGAGTAGGGTAGCGGGCGTGACATCTTTTTTGTGGTAATAGAGCACCATATTTGTTTTTGTCTAAAATATGTTTGGTGGTAGTAGAGTACTAAACAAATCTACCTTCCCCGAATTTTATCAAAGCGGTGTATTCTACTTGAGAAGAGATCAGAGCTCAGAGGGATGTGACGTGTGAGTTAGATATTGAGTCAGTTTAGGCTGTTGCTCAAGCTCAGACTGTTGCACCAGCTCGTGCAGTCATTGATAGAGATATGCCCAGGATGCTGAAGAGCATGAGGCAGTTGGGTTGTTTAGAGTTCTCTACTAAGAAGACAGATCCATGGCGGAAAAGGAGTGGCTAGACCAAGTGTCCAAAGCCACTAATGATCTAGGTCTTTTAGAGGATGACAATTTGAGAGTGAGCGCCAGGCTGTTGGAGGGTGATGATACTTTTGGTGGGCAACAGTTTCAGCTAGGTATGCTAAGGCTGTTAAATGGGTGACTTTTGAGATAGATTTTATAGTGCTCTACAATTTGATATAGGGTACAATGACAGTGGTGGAGTATGAGGCACGGTTTAGAGAGTTGGCTAAGTTTATGCCGAAGCTCTTGGTGACAGACGAGGAGTATCTTCAAAGGTTCGAGGATGGTTTGTCAATTGCAATGAGAGGGCATATGAGTGTTACATCGGATATTGACTTTGCCACCATTCTTCACTTGGACCAGAGAGCAGAGGATATCATACAGATAGAGGCGTTAGAGACTAGAGTTGTAGCTCAACCAGTTTCATCTTCCCTCAGGAATAGGCCTATGCTTTCAGGTCAAGTTCAAAGGAGAAGTCCATTCTTCCAGAGGTTTGGAGTTCAGAGGACTAGTGGCACATCTTATACGCATGTTGTTCGACACAGTCCTCTTAGGCTTTCAGACAGATAGCCCAATAGGTGTTTTACTTGCTAGATAGTGGGTCGTGTGGCAAGGAACTGCATATCTGGTGGTAGTTCTTTAGTATTTGAAGCTAGTGTTGGAGGTCCACCGAGGACTGGTGGTTACAAACCTCCAGTAGCTCCTTCCCAGGCTCGAACTCGGCCTGGAGGTTTTTCCAGAGTGCTGCATGCTGCCTTGGCAATTGTTCCTACTGCTGCACCTTTGACATTAGGTGGACTAGGACATCCCACTACTAGGAGTTAGGCCAGACTCTTCACACTTGCAGATGCAGAGGCAGTTGCCAGCCCTACGATTGTTACAAGTACTACCCTAGTCTTTTCTTTTACTGCTTAGGTGTTGATAGATCCTAATGCTAGTTGGTCTTTTATTGGTTCTCATATATCTTGTTTTGATGATATGTCTGTGTCTAGCTTGCATCCCATTAATGAGGTGTCTACTCCGTTAGGGGAGCACTAATTATGTGAGCATGTTTTATTGGGTTATTCTATTGTGATTGCTGGTGTTGCTTTTGAGGCTGATTTGATACTGCTTGAGTTGCTTGATTTTGTTGTGATATTTAGTATGGATTGTTTGGCCCACTATAGTGCGACTTTGTTGTGTTTTGAGAAGAGGGTGGTTTTGCAGACTCTTAAGGGAATGGAGGTTGTGTTTGAGTGAAATAGGAATGTTGTTGCTTCTTGTTTGATTTCAGTCATTGAGGCTAGACATTTGTTACAAAGGGGTTATCCGGCTTTCTTGACCCATATAGTTGATGTTTCTGTTGCTGAGCCTGTGTTGGATAATGTGCCTGTTGTGAGTGAGTTTGTAGATGTTTTTCCAGATTTTCCAGGTTTACCTCCTATGATGGATGTGGAGTTTTGTATTGAGTTGCTTCCAGGTGTTGCACCTATTTCTATTCCTCCTTATAGGATGGCTTCAGCTGAGATGAAGGAGTTGAGGACTCAGCTATTGGAGTTGGTAGAGAATGGGTTCATTCATCTCAGTGTTTCACCTTGGGAAGCCCTGATGGTGTTTGTTAAGAAGAAGGATGGCACCCTACAGTTGTGTATTGACTATATGCAACTGATAAGGTGATGGTCAGGAACCTTTATTCTTTACCTAGGATTGATGACCTCTTTGATTAGTTGCAGGGAGCAATGGTGTTTTCCAAGATAGACCTCAAGTCTGGATATCATCAGTTGAGGGTCAGAGATGTGGACATACCTAAGATAGCCTTTTGATCTAGGTATGGTCATTATTAGTTTATGGTGATGTTGTTTGGTTTGAATAATGCCCCTGCATTCTTTATGGATGTAATGAATAGGGTGTTCAGACCCTATCTGGATCATTTTGTGATTGTTTTCATTGATGATATATTGGTGTATTCTAAGT
The DNA here is from genome assembly GCA_019739055.1 of Passiflora organensis. Classification (NCBI taxonomy): domain Eukaryota; kingdom Viridiplantae; phylum Streptophyta; class Magnoliopsida; order Malpighiales; family Passifloraceae; genus Passiflora; species Passiflora organensis. The sequence continues at coordinate 198,490 of JAEPBF010000258.1, read as the reverse complement.
CCAGATATGAGCATGTGTAGCATTTGAGGATTGTGCTCCAGACTATAAGGGATAACCAGCTGTATGCCAAGTTCAGCAACTGTGAGTTATGGTTGTCTGAGGTTGGTTTTCTTGTTCATTCAGTCTCCGAGAAGGGGATTCGTGTTAATCCAAAGAAGGTGGAGGCTATTACTCAGTGGCAGACTCCCAAGAGCATGACTGAGATTCGTAATTTTTGGGTTTGGCTGGTTATTATTGGAGGTTTGTGGGGGATTTCTCTTTGCTTGCAACCCCTTTGACTCGTTTAACGAGGAAGGGTGTGAGGTTTGTTTGGGATACTAAGTGCAAGAAGAGTTTTTAGAAACTCAAGCACCGTCATAGTTTCGTGCCTACCAAGATTCTCCCCCCTTCAGGTATGGGTTACACAGTGTATAGTGACCCTTCAAAGCATTGTGTGTTTATCTAAGGGGATAAGGTGGTTGCCTATACATCTCGTCAGCTAAGACCACAGAAGGTAACTATCCTACCCACAATCTTGAGTTAGCAGCAATTGTGTTTGCTTTGAAGATTTGGCATCACTATTTGTATGGAGAGACTTGCAGGATCGTCACAGTTCATAAGATCATGAGGTATATTATGACTTAGAGGGAGTTGAATATGGGACAAAAGGAGGTGGTTGGAGTTGATAAAGGATTATGACCTTATTATCAACTACCAACCCAGGAAGGCTAATGTTGTTCCTGATCCTCTTAGCCATAAGTCCTTGGCTTCCTTGTTTTATTTTCGGGAGGCGTACTTACCGTTACTTGCTGGTTTGAGGTCTACAAATACTTCCTTAGCAATTGATTGGAGAGGAGTGTTGTTGGCTAGTCTTTTTGTACAGCCTGTTTTTCTTGATGAGATTCGAGATGCTCAAAGTCATGATCCGGTATTGATGGAAGTGAGAGATGGTCTTTCAGATGATTTAGACTCTGGTTATAGAGTCTGAGATGATGATGTATTGCTATTCAGAGACCAGTTTGTGTTCCGATGGATGATAGATTGAGGGACATGATTTTTTCTAAGGCTCACTCTTCAGCTTATACTTTTCTGAACAGGTATAAAGATGGGATGTTGCTCAATATGTTAGCCGATGCTTGACTTGTCAGCAAGTCAAGGTAGAGAGATAGCGACCAGGTAGATTGTTACAGCCTCTCCCATTTCCCGAGTGGAAGTGGGAGATTGTGACTATGGATTTTGTATCTAGTTTTTGTAGTTCACATAGAGGATATGATATAGTATGAGTGGTGGAGGATCAACTCACCAAGTCAGCCCATTTCCTACATATTCGGATGGGCCTTCCATTGGAGCACCTTACGGAGTTATATGTTCAAGAGATTGTTAGATTGCATGGTGTGTAGGTGTCTATTGTGTTGGATAGAGATCTTCAATTTACATCGAGAATTTGGGGTCAGATGCGGGAGGCTTTGGGTACATGATTTAGTTTCAGTTCCATGTTTCACCCTTGGATAGACAGTCAATCGAAGAGGACTATTTAAACCCTTGAGGACATGCTAAGAGCTTGTGTCTTTGATTTTTAGTGCAATTGGGATCGTTATATGCCGTTGGTTGAGTTTGTTTATAATAATAGTTTTTAAGCGAGTATTGGTATGGCGCCTTATGAGGCATTATATGGGAGAGCTTGTCAAACTCTATTGTTATGGAGCAAGGTTAGAGAGAGGATATTGAGTGGAGCAGAGTTGATAGTTTTCACTTTGGATAAGGTGAAACTGATTCGAAATAGGTTGAGAGTGGCCTAGGATTGCCAGATGAATTATATAGATAATAGGCGTAGGCCTTTGGAGTTTGCATTTGGGGACAAAGTATTCCTGAAGGGAGCACCCTGGAATAGGGTGATACGCTTCAGGTAGAGGGGTAAACTAGGACCTTGGTTTATTGGCCCTTATAAGGTGATCTGTAGCTTATCGGTTCAGTTTACCTTCGAAGTTGGAGAGGATACATAAAGTGTTCCATGTGTCGATGTTGAGGAGGTATGTTCTGGATTTTATTCATGTATTGGAGACGCCTCCTTTGGAGATAGCAGAGGATTTATCCTATCTTACTCAGTCGGTGTCCATCTTGGGTAGATCCAAGAGAGTCTTATGGAGCAAGACCATTCCTATGGTCCGTGTGCTTTGGAGGAGTCCCCAATTGGAGGAGGAGACATAGGAGGCTGAGACTGAGATGAGGAGGAGATTCCCTCAGCTTTTTGCTTGGTGAGTTTTCTGTTTCCCTCAAATATACTTCTTTTTCTTTTATGTTTATATTGTTATTGTGTTTGTTGATATTGTTGTTATGGTTGTTGATATTATTGTTGTGTTTGTTGATATTGATGTTGGTTGGTGGATATCTGTGGTGTTAAGGATATTGTGGTGTTGAGGTTATTGTGGTTGCTTTTGAGGATATTTTGGATGTGTTTGGTGATATGTTATTTCTTGTTCTTGTGCTTAAGAAAAGGTTTGGAACAAAACTTTTCTTAACAGGGGTAGAATATAAGCCCCGGTTTTTTTTTTATTTGCCACGTGTTAATCATTGACTCATTTTGTGTTTTGTACCTAAGGACAGTTTTTAATTTTTTTTCTTGGTATATTTGTGTTGGATAAAATATTTGTTTGATATTGTGATTTTAAAGTATTTTTGTGTATATATATGAGAATTATATGGTATGGTTTGATTTTTCATAATTTTAATATATAATTTATTATTTTTCAGATAATATTTTATTTTTCATTAGATATTTATTGGTCAAAAAATTATAATTTTAATTCATTGGAAAGATATAATTTTTCTAGATTTATGATGAAATTTTTATAACTTTTAGAGTTAAATCTTATTTACTATAATTTTTCTAAGGTTTAATGTATTTTTTAGAATTATATTATTATTTTAAAATATAAAATATTAATATTTTATTCATTATTTTAAATGATGTCGTTTCAGCGTCGGCTTGATGTAACATTTAGTGGAACGACACTGTTTTGATGAAAACCAAAATAATGCAGTTTTGACAAGAGTCCAATATAAAATAGAATTTTTTATTTTTCTTTTTCTTTTTCCCCTGTTCCTTCTCTCTGCTCTGTATCTTCTTCTCCATCTTTGTTTTTCTCTCTGGTTTGGAAGTTGCAGTGCCGCCGTCCATCATCTATTTGCCACACCGCTGCCACTAGTCAAAACACCTCCTCGCCAGCAACACACGGCAGCAAGAATCATTGGATTCCACCATCAGATGCTCCTTCACCGAGCTCGCAAAAGTGGCAATTTTTCCGGGAGAAAAATCATCAATTTACCCAGATTCTAGTGAGTAATCACCAAAATGAGTTTGGATTGTTGTTCTATGTGTCTCTAGCTTTCTATTGATGTATGGATTGTCGATTTTGGTTAAGTTTTGTGCAGAATTTGCATTTTCGGTTTCGTCCTCTGGTTCGGTCACCGTTCGGCCAGTCTTTGGTCATGAGCCACCTCAAGATCCTGAATCATGAAATTTTCCCCAATCACGCATGGTCTCAAGGCTGTAAGAAAATTCAATAGTTAAAATGACCATCACAAATAGGTATTAATAATTTAAACAGGGGAATTGAATGAGAACTAACATTGTTGTTGTAAGGACCCGAACTCGAAAACCAGGCCCTTATCGCCGTGAAACCCAGACAAGCCCAATACGTGGACCAATACGAATCCCACAAGGCTTAAACGACTTTTCAAACACGATTCCCAAAACAGACGCATTTAAAATTTCAAGAATTGGAGCATATCAATAAGAAACAGACATCTGGCATAAAAACCGGAGTGAACAAAATACCACAGCGGAAGTCTTTAGTCAAATGGACAAAATATTCAAAACGGAAAACAGGTCCATACAGCCACAAGCCCAAAATCACAAACTGGGCTAAAAGCCCGGAACTTAAAAACCGTATCCAGTAGAGTAATTAATGCATAAAAATAAAATGTAAGTCAAAACATCAAAACGAGTCAACAGGAAATGCCAGAATAGAAAACCGTGTAAAACATGCAAGTGCGATAGTCCAGCCAAGTCGTAGGAAGCACTCACATCTCAAACGCCGTCTACGGCTCACGAACTACTCCTGAAAGGGGGAAACAACAACGGGTGAGATAATAAAATCTCAGTAGGAGTCACAGCATCATATGTCCTTACGGGGAAACGAGAATACAAACAAAGAAGAGGAGAAACGGATTACGATGTGAACAAGGACGTAACGGAAACAAACAGAAGGATAAGGAATTCCCACATTAAAGTTTCATATTGTAGAATACGATTCCAACCCAATAGGTTATATAACAACAACTCGTAACACAATACTATTAACAATGTCAACCAAGAAAAACCCATCGGGATGGACATAATAAATCACTCCTCGAGTAACCCCCGCTAAAGGGAAACTGGGAGCCCACTGGCAGTTTAAATTTATATTTTAAGAAAATAATAAATAAATATATACGTAACCCTTACTGCCAGTGTTGTCCGAGACTGGGCAGAGAAAACATAACACACATCATACCCGTCTCAATACTCAAAACTGACCAACCTGTGAAGTCGTGGCAAGTAACGATAACAACACCCATACAACTCCCGAACAGGTAAGCAACTCTCCCCTATCACTGGGAATCCATTTACTTACCTCGCATTGGCCAAGCGAACATTTAACGACTGTAGATACACGAACTGAGCATATAGTCAATTTATAATGCTATACTTTGTCAAACGTTACAATCCCAAAAATATTACGTTATTATTACCCTTGATCAAATCCATAATATTAAAATCATAAGTTTGTAAACTCGTATACTTGAGTAACCCACACATTTCGTTATGAACTCACACCACAATTTAGTTAAGCTACATAACTAATACTTAGAGAAATCCAGAAAATATCATTTTGGAACCCGTAAGTGAACATGTATATATAAAGGAATATTAGACATACATATTATATCCCATGTACATGTTTTATTAATTGCTTAATTAATTAGTTCATTATTGAGGTGCAAAGGAAGGGAACACAAAACGAAATCACTGGAGAAGGAACACCATGTGCGCATCATACGAAGTGAGAACGGATCACAGGAAATCGATGGGAACGAAGGGGCACGGGTCCGGTTTAACCGAATCCAGTGAAGATCAAGCTCACAGCACCGGGACTAAACGCAGACAAGAGATCACCCGCCGCTTGACCTGCAAGGAAGAAACAGGGCGCAAGCCTTGCTCCACGGAAGAAAGGAAACGGAAGAACAGAGCACACTGAGAAAACCAGCAAGCCCGCCCCGTTCAAGGAAAAAGGAGAAGAGGGACTGGCTGAGCAAGTCCGGAAATACAGAGGAAAAAGATGAACGAACCCGGTTTGCTCAAACCGGTGGAGAACAAGCTCGAGGTACCCAGAAAGAAATGAAGAAGGAAAAACGAATGTGATTTCTTTTGTAGTACGCTTCACCCACTGTTAATGAAGAACGGGACTGGAGGGACAAGCTGGGTACGTCGGGCATAACAGGTGAAAGTCAAGGGGACAACCAGGGGTACCAAACTACAACGGAAAGAAGCTACGACAAGGGAAAGTAAATGAAAAGGAAACACGGAAACGACCAGTGGGGAAAGAAAGAAAACGGCTGGGCAACAGGAGAACGACCCCGTAATTGAACGGGACTGGAAGGGGGCTGGTGCTAGCTGGTGCGAGTCTGGAGCTTCGCTCAACGGGGACAGGAAGAAGGAAAATTGGGGAACTATGGAGAGAAGAGAGGGCCGCCGTAAATCAAGTGGTGTGGAAATGACAAAGCAACAGGAGGGCAGCTCTTGCTCTCGGCGTAACAGGAAGGAGAGAACGACAGCAAGTGGGTATCGCAGGGAAACAAGGGTGAGATCAGAGAGCCAACAGGGAGAGCACGGACTGGTGCGAATGGAAAAGAAAGGAAAAGGAAGAACACAAATCAGACTTGTAAGAATGGAATAAAAGGAAAGCACGAATCAGTTTACACGAAGGGAAGCCAAAAGGAGGTGCTCGGCGCTGACGGGGAGAAACGAAAGGAAGACAGGGGCGCGGCTTTGATCCCTTAACAAATGGGCCCGGGAATAAAACACAGGTACTTAGAAGGCTCTAAGGGGAAATTAACAGGCTCAGAAACAAGCCTGGGTCCAATAGGGGCAAAACGGTAATTTTTCTGCTGTCTCGGTTTCCGTCCCAGTCAACACGTTAAATGTACACGTGGACCACTAATACGACACTGACTGGACACACGACTGGGACGGGGTTTCACAGTTGTTTTGGGAGACACTGCGATATGGATTTTTATTTTATTAATACTTGTTTAGTTTTCTAATTACAATATATCATGAATGTAGACATGGGGAATAATCATCATGTACAAAAATTACTAGAACCCACAAAAGAAACCCTAACCTTGTCTTGTAATATTTCCTGACTATCTGTCCGCTTGGAGGAAAGCCAAGATCTTCGTCAAATCTAATCATATATAGATCCAAGGATCTGACAAAAATCTATAAGGTGAGCGGACAAGAAAAAAAATATATAGCAATTCACATGCAAACACACAATTCAATGTAAGACACTCAAGCACACAAGAATAACAACAGGTCACATCAGCATATCTAGCGAAACCATACATATAAGACTATAACTGGATTGGCAATATTTCTCAACCCCTGTGGTGCTAGGATTAGGACTGGGATGCATCAGTGGTATCTTGTATTTTTTTTTCCATTACCTTTGATTGCTCAATTCCATTGACAATGTCAGGATGTTAGGTGATGGTAGCTCCACCTATGCAGTCCCTACTCTGCAGGATCCTGTCTGACGTTCATCGGCTTGCTCATATAAACCTTGTCCCACATTATATCCTCTTTTTATAGCATTGCAACGCCTCACTACCAGACCCGGAGAGATCTCAAGGATTGCATAGGTTACCCTGGGTGTTGTATCATGATTTCATCGGTTTGGGCCACTAAACAATTATAGGGTCCATAAGTAATTCAGTTGAGTCTCCTACAGTTTTACTATCTCTGAATGAGTCATTTGGACTTATAATTGTCGCCTTTAGGTTTTGAATCCAAAAAAAGAGCATTGGGTTGCGCTTCTTAGAATTCAAGACACAAGGATATTGTGGTTATTTCATAAACTAGTACTCATTATGCTTATAATACGAGCTTATCGATATATGTGTCCTTCAATATGCCTTTCTTAGTCTCAATAAGGTATCGATGATTTTATAAAGATATATTAAGGGTTAATATTAATTTTGGAGACTTATTATAATCAATGAGATATTATTCTTATCAATATATTTTATGGACGAAAATTTATATGATGAGCAACATTGATGGTTTTGGAGTTTAAGACCTTAGAAAGGTCTAAGGATGATTTATAGGAACTAGTAAATTTTGTGTACATTTTTGGAGGTGTATTTGAATTATTATGATTTTTTTAAGATGATTTATAAAATATATGATTTTTAATAAATTGTATGATTATAAAAAAATAATTTTCAAATATTAATAGATATTACTATTCATAAAAATTTCGTAAAAAATTTATGTGTATTTTTTTGAAAGAGAATAACATTTATTAAGTATTACTAACTATTTTTAGTATTTAATTTATAATTTTATATTATTTTATTATGTTATAATTTGGTAACTATTAAACATCCAGTAGTGACAAGGATGACAATTTACAGATACTTGTCCAATTCACACGGAATCAATGAGGTTTGATTCGATTTGATTGGGTTTAAGATTAGATTAATACCAAAAATAATATAATATAGGATATGAAATTGATATAAATCTGCTTGTCAAAAATTAATTATATTAATTTATCATAAAAATTATAAAAATAAAAATTATTATTATTATATTTAATACCTTTTAATATATTTTGATATTATTATATTTTATTATTTGTCATTAGTATTAATTTATAATCTCATGTAACATCACTATATATCATGTCTGATATAATGATATATAAAATAAGAAAATATATATTTTTTTGAAAAAATCTCTATGATAAAAATTCTTTTTCTTCTTTACTATTTGATTTAATTTTATCTTTATCTTTTATATTATATTGATATATTTTTTATTAGGAGTAATTTATACTTATTTTTATTTATTTTTAATAATTTTTATTCTCAAATTAAAAATATATTAAGATGGAGAAAATAATAAAAATAATTGAGACTTATTTATTTTTAATTATTTTTCAGATTTTATGATATTAACCAAGTTAGTGAATGATAAACTAAATATATATTATCATAATAATTTAATTATATTTAAATTTTTAAAAATTTTATGCATATTGCTTAAAATAAGAAATTAAATTTTTTATCATTATAATATTATTTTTAGAAATTTTTTAAACTTAGTTAGTTATTAAAGAATATTAAATTTTTATTATAACTATAATAATTTTTTAGTATTATTATTTAAAATATATTTTTTATATATTAATATATAAATAACTAACCATAAAATTTATTAATTATTTTTTAAAATAATATAAATTTAATATAAATAAATTAATAATGATTAATCCACAGTAATGCAAAAATCCTATGAATATATTATGAAATTAATTATTAAAAATCTATTAGATTTGATTTGGAGAAAATTTTAAAATATAAATTTTGATAAAAAATATAAGAAAAACCTATTCAATATGAACTATTGTAGATTAACAAGATTTGTGGGGACATTTACCAAATAAGTAAACGGAAACCAATTAATTAAATTTATCTTGTGCTTAGTTTTTATGGATACTATGATAGCATGTGGTACTAATAAACTTACACAACAATATATCTAGTAAAATTACAAGGTTGTAAGAAAATTCAACAACTGAAATGACCTTCACAATCAGATACTAATAATTTAAACACGGGAATTGAATGAGAACTAACAATGTCGTTTTGGGAGACACTATGATACGGATTTTTATTTTATTGATACTTGTTTATTTTTCTGATTATAATATATCATGAATGTAGACTTGGGGAATAATCATCATGTACAAAAAATACTAGAACCCACAAAAGAAACCCTAACCATGTCTTGTGATAATTCCTGACTATATGTTTGCTTGAAGGAAAGCCATGATCTTTGTCAAACCTAATCAAATATAGATCCAAAGATCTAGCAGAAATCTGTCAGGTGAGCGGACGAGAAAAAGATATATAGCAATTCACATGCAAACACATAATTCAATGTCAGACACTCAAGCACACAAGAATAACAACAGGTCACAGTCGGCACATATAGCGAAACCATACACACAAGACTATAACTGGATTGGCAATATTTCTCAATCCTTGAGGTGCTAGGATCAGGACTAGGATCCATCAGTGATACCTTGTATTTTCTTTTTCCATTACCTTTGATTGCTCAATTCCATTAACAGTGTTAGGGTTTTAGGTGATGGTAGCTCCACCTAGGCGGTCCCCACTCTGCAGGATCTTGTCTCGCATTCATCGGCTTGGTCATGTAAACCTTGTCCCACCTTATATCCTTTTTTAAAGGCATCTCAACGCCTCGTTACCAAACTCGGAGAGATCTCAAGGGTCGCATAGCTTACCCTGGGTGTTATATCATAATTTTATCGGTTTGGGCCACTAATTAGTTATAGGGTCCATAAGTAATTCAGTTGAGTCTCCGACTTTACTATCTCTAAATAAGTCAATTGGACTTATAAGTGTCGGTTTTAGGTTTTGACTCCAAAAAAAGAGTATTGAGTTGCACTTCTTAGAATTCAGGACTCAAGGGTATGATGGTTATTTCATAAACTAGTACTCATTATGCTTTAAATTATGAGCTTATCGATATATGTGTCCTTAAATATGCCTTTCTCACTCGAGAAGGTATCAATGATTTTTAAAAGATATATTAAGGGTTAATTGTAATTTTGGAGATTATTATAATCAATAAGATATTATTCTTATTTATATATTTTATAGACGTAAAATTATATGATGAATAGTATTGATGGTTTTGGTGTTTAAGACCTTAGAAAGGTTTAAGGGTGATTTATAAGGACTAGTAAATTTTTAAAAAAAAATTGGAAGTATATTTCAATTATTATGATTTTGGGCCTAACAAATAAGTAAACGGAAACAAATTAATTAATAATTAATGCGGGATGAATTTTGGGCACAGTTTCCATCATAAACGCCTTTATATAGCACCAACCCCAACACCAACACGCATGCCACTTTATCCATCACGCACAAGAGCAAAGAAAGCCTATTCCTTGTGTAAGTTGTTAGTATCAGTACGTTGTTCAGTACAGAAACCTTTGATATTCCTTTTCTTCCTAGATAAAATGAGCATTGAAGTGGAACTGATATCCACAAACACTATCAAACCATCAACTCCAACCCCCGACCGTCTTCGCATATACCAACTCACCCTTATTGATAGATTATCTCCACCAATCTACAACTCATCAGTCTACTTCTTTCCACCACATGGTGGCACCAAATCCCGTTGCGTTGAACAATTTGAGCAGCTTCAGCAATCCCTGTCTGAAACATTAACTCGTTTCTATCCAGTTGCTGGACGTCTCGTGGACAACCTCTACGTAGAGTGCAACGACAAGGGCATCCCTGCCAAGCACGCCGGAGTCAATTGCAAGCTTTCTTATGTGCTGGAGAATCCAACAACCACCACCCTTGAAAAATTACTCCCATTACCTACACGTGATGTTGGAGAATTCCTTGCAGGCATCCAACTCAATGTTTTCGAGTGTGGTGGGATTGGGCTTGGTCTGTGCATCTCGCATGTAATTTCGGATGCCTTGTCGTTTTTCCTATTCTTAAACAGTTGGGCTAGCACAACCAGTGGTGATCATGCACGCCAAGTGAACCCAGAATTTGTATCGGCAAAACAAGTTCCTCATGGTCCCGGAGACTTGTTTGGATATGAACCCAGTTGTGTTATATCGAAAGAACCTATTCTGTCGAAGAGATTTGTGGTCACCAACTCTTCCATCCAGGCAATCATAGCAAAATACAACGAAAACACAGAGTCTGAAATCCAGCCTCGCCCTTCTCGCGTTCAAATTTTAACAGCCGTCATGTGGAGCCTTGTTGGTAGAGCTATAAAAGTAGGATCTGGACAGCGTAGATTGCACTTGGTACGTCAGCTGGTGAATCTGCGTTCTAGAATGAACCCACCTTTATCTGAAAACTCATTCGGGAACATTTACTGGTATTCCCTCGCAGTTCTGTCCCGGGAAGACGAGGAGAATCCTATGAAATTTGTAATAAAGGCACGCGAATCATTAAATGAAGTGGGCAACGAGTGCCTGAACATGCTCAAAGAAAACGGCAAAAGTCTGGTTCTAACGCTACAACCACCAGAAATTCCTGGTGACTGTGAGCTGCTTATACTCTACTTCACAAGTCTTTGTAGGTTCCCTCTATATGAAGTGGATTTCGGATGGGGAAAACCTATATGGGTTGCAACCATACCTCGCCCTTTTCAGAATTTTATTTCGTTTTCGGACACTGCATCTGGAGAAGGAATAGAGGTGATCATACACTTGACTGAGAAAGATATGGCCAAGTTGGAAAGAAATCAAGACTTCATTTCATTTCTTGCTTCAAGCGGATCAAACTAGTAGATTCAAGATCCTCTGACGTGATCTGATGCGCTAATCTGAAGATTTTATATTTTCAACCTTGTTTAATATGATATCCTTTTCTTTTTTTTACTTGTATTTATTATGTTCCCTTTGGTTACTATGTTGCTTCTTGTACCGGTAATGTTATTTATTATGTGGTGGCCATTTTCTCCTTGACTCATGAATTTATTATATATGAAATTCTGTTATAAAAACAAGCGAGGGTGGCGTGATGATTTATATAATATAATGTCCGCAAGCCCATCCAAGATCTAGAAGATAACCAGGAAACTTAGTATATTATTGAACAGAAGCCTAGGCCATTATTCCTTAAGAAGGGAAAGAATCCATTAAAAATTTAAAACCTGCTTTGCAGATTCAATGATTTGATTTGATTTGATTGTATTAAAAGGAAAGATTTGGGAGTTTGGATGGATGCTTTTGAGATCCCAATTCTTGTAGAAAATCAGACGATTGATAAATGCGAATTCTCTGGATTTCTATGGACATCTTAACAATCTATCAACTTAACCTACTTTTTTTATATTGATCACTAATTAGCACTTCTTAGTATTTTTCATTAAGACTAACCTTTACAAAAAAGAATAATAATTTAATCCTAATTTTTTTTTGTGTGTAGCGTGAAAAAAATTGTAGGTTGTAATGAAAGGAAGTTATACAAAATTAAGAACAAAGATAAAAAAGACAACTGTGTAGTGGGTTAAAACAGTCGTCTTGAAAACAAAATTCAACTAGGCCTGGTTGCAATCTTGAGGTCGTTGTAATCACCTGGAACTAACTAACTAACTAACTAACTAGTACAATTGTCTGAAATTTGTTTAAACACAAATTAAAAAAAGGTGACAAAAGATTTTAAAAAGATATAATATATTATCGATGATATTAACCAAAAAAAAAGTGAAGAAATGAAGTTGAAAAGTAGTCAAGATCAATAATTCAATTATAAAGGTATTTTGTTAATCAATAGGTACTAATGGCATGTTATATAAGAAAGATATGATCCAAAGTACCACCACAAATTATTGTTTTAACTTACAATCTGAATTCAGGTAAATTGTTATTGAGTGAGCCGTGGTGGTCCCGCAATCTACTTTTTTGGATGTTAGATTAGTTGTATGCTCTGTTTGTACCGTGGTCCAAGGGGAGATAATTTAGACTACTCATAACACGATCACAGACAAAAATATAATACAAAGATCCAAAAACAACCGAATCCCCCAAGGGAGTAGAGACTGACATACACATTATGCCAAATAAACATTTCCCAGAAAATATATTGTGTATGGCGTGAACTGCAAAATGGTGTATTAATTAGCCATGTGCAGTGCGGCCCTTGTGTTTCACCATTCGGTGTTCAGACAACCCTACTGGATCACCATTGTGTGCATCAAAAGATTTAGGGTCAACACATTAAATAGGACAGTATTAAAGAGAACAGTAAATCAGTAACCCATGAAATAGAGCGAAAAACCGCAACACAAAACGCGTGTAGGCCTATCCTAACTCAAACTTCAAAACAGATAAGCCTGAGCTGTTATATGGCTATCGCACCACCTCACCTAAAACTTGTAATAAAACAGCAGTCATCGGTGGCATTGTTGTTATGAAGTCAGAAGATGAATGCCATAAAGTATGAACTAACTTTCAGACACCTCAGTTTCCTTGCCTATTTGACGTTTCATCACACGTTTCATCACACGTCTCAAGAATCCGTAAGACCTGTCCAACTAGTCCCTCTTTTCTTGTTCGTGACGTTAACCCTATTATTTGTGAAGGCAGCATGTGGGCAACCTTTATTGGGATGCGAGGGTGGGACTAAGATTGGGTTGCAAGTCTCAAGGCCCTTAGGCGAGACCATAGAATAATACTGTATATCTGAGTTGGGTTGTCATCCACTAATTGATCCAAAAGAGAGGGAGGTCTTCTGGGATGAAATTCGTCCAAATATTCGGTTACCCAATACCCCGCTCAACTTCAGCCATCACAACATTACTCGGAAATAGGAAACTATTGAACCGTCATTAGAATCATGAGTGAGTAATGAGGTGTCCATATTTTCAACTTCCTCAATCCATAGTGTTCATCTTCTAACACTCGGATGAGTTTTACATTGCCATCCACGATCAATACGAAGATGTGATAACTCTCGCAGCTTAAAGCTTAGATTTGTACAGAATGACTTGATGACAACTCTTCCAGCCATTTGAAGTTTCCAGGAGCTGAATCAAATTTAAAGCAACCGTTTCCCTCGACTTGTTTGGAAAGTCTCTTTTCTCGTCCTTTCACCAGCCCGCCACAATTCCAGCCATCTCTATTGCTAGGTCTAGAGTAGTCTTAAGGAGGGTCAGCTCCTTTAATAACAGTGATTGTGAAACCCCATCCTAGATACCTGTCCACTCACCAAGTTTAGGTATAATCAATATTGCTCTAGTGGTCCACGTGTCTATTTGACGATTTGATCAAGACAAAAATCGAGATAATAGAAAATTATTATTTTGCATCTATCAGATCCGAACTTATTTTGGGTTCGTTTTGAGTAGCTGAGTGTTTTCGGGTTGTTTTGTAAACCTTTGGGCTGGTCCCATTGTTCGTTCTTTTCTAGGCCGATTGTTTTTATTTCCAAGTTAGGCTTGTTTTTCCAAGTCGGGCTAGTAGGGCTTCGGCACTCAGACTATTTAAGCTTGTGTTAGCTGCCAGAAAAATTACCCTAGCCACTTCGTTGCTTTTGTTTTAGATGAAAACCCTTGTCTTTTCCTCCTGCTCTATTCTTCACGCCGCCAAGCCCTACTCTTGATTTTTGTGCCGCCATCAATCCTTCTTGATTGGTGTGCACTCCTCCTCTAATCCAACTTGTGTTATGTTCCTTTCTTTTCCCACTGCTCGATTGTTCGTTTTATACGTCGGTAGTGCCGCCATCAATCCTTCTTGATTGGTGTGCACTCCTCCTCTAATCCACTTGTGTTATGTTTCTTTCTTTTCCCACTGCTCGATTGTTTGTTTTATAAGGGAACGGTACGATTCTTCTCTTCTGTATTTTATTTTGGGTTTGCAATTGTAGATTTTAATATTGGTTTGATTTAGGTGGTTTTGAATCTAAATTACGCGATAAAAACAAAAGAATTGCCACCAGTTCTTCTGCATGTGAGGTATGCCTCATCTGTTTGATCGACAATTGCTTCCTTGTTGCTTGTGTTTTCTTTTATTTTATTTCTTTTCCTTAGTTATTATGCTGTTTGTTTCCTCGTGTCCTTCTCTTTTAAATTTATCATGCGCCTTCTAGAGAAAGGTATTTAACTGTCGTCTTGTCGCACCCTTCAATTTGTTAGCTTGATGTGAAATCTCAGTTTTGACGTGCTCTCTCCTTGCTTTTCCTTCCGTTGGGACTGTCTCTTAATTGCCTAATTTTGATTTTATGCCAATTGAAACCGTGAGGATATGAGTATATTGGATCTTTCATAATACAGGTTACAGTCATTCCTGTTTCCCCACACTATAAAGATAGACCAAGGCCAAGACGCAGTCGATTTGTCGCCTTGGGTAGTGTTGTCAGACTCGGAGAAGGCCGCCTTTCTCATATCTTTCTAAATTCTTTTAGGTTGATACAAGGACCAAGATTTACTCTTTATGACAACAGATGCGGATGAAATGTAAACTGCTGCGCTTACGCCTTTTTATTAGGCGACTCCTAGGGCCAAAATAAAAAAACTAGGATTCGTGAAAAGAGAAAGAAGAGCTAGCGACTCTAACGAATAGAATTCGTACATTTGCCCGAAAAGAAAGACTCTGCAAGACCTATATAAGTTCTTCTTTTTTTTCTGAAATCGATTCACCTTGGCCTTAGATTGCTACGGTTCACCCTTGCCCTGGCTGTCAATCCCATGGTACCACGTCATTTCTTTTCTGTACCTTTGCTGATATATATTTTGTCCTTTTTTTCAATTAAGTTACTGATGGTGCATTGTCACCTCGCCTTCCAAGCAGCTTTATGCTGCTGCCAGTTTGCTGTTTTTTTTGTTCTTCTTTTTATAAATCTTTGTGCAGTGCCATTTTGCTTTGGCTGCCTGTTGTCTCCTTCCACGCAGCTTTGGGGCTGCTACCTTACCTTTTATGTATTCTTTGCTTAAATCGCTGCACACAGATCATGTCCCATCATCTTACCTTTTTGCCTTTTTATCTTTTTATCCTTTTTTGTTTTCTTGGTTTACCGCTTTGTCTTGATTATGGCCTTGCATTTTACCACAAGGTGACAAACTTCTCTTTCTCTTTTGTTCACGTGTGCCCTTCCTTTTGCTTTATTGTTTTTTTTTTAATTTTTTAATTTTTCTTTGTAGTCTTATACCCAATTAAGATAAGATAGAGATTTAATATATTAGAGAAAAAGGATATTCTTTTGGGATAATAAAAGTATATATGTATGAAAAGGATATAATTAATAGGATTTTATAATGTAAGATTAGATATAAAAAAATAATAAATAAACATGGGATTTATGCCTCTTATTTACTTATGGGTTTCATAAATATATTATTATTGAATCTTCTAGATATTAGCTTATGAGCTTAATATAATTGTAGGGTGAGTTTATACTTAGACATATTTGAGGACGTGTGATGCACGTGCACGTTTTACATTCGACTATAAAAGTAGGGTTTTGTACTATTAGTTTATGTAAGTATATTGGTTATGAGCCTATTGTTTTGGTATTATGGACTTTATCAAGTATATTGATTAATAAACGTAGTATTTTTGGAACTATGACGTTTGTCAAGTATATAATTTTATAAACATTCTACATTTTATATGTATCAGTTTGATATCTACAATTATTAAACGTTCACTTGGACAATGCGAGGTGAGTGTATGGAATCCAAGTGATAGTGGAGAGTTGCTTACCTGTTTGGGAGTTGTATGGATGTTGTCTTTTTTCACCTGCCACGTCTTCGCAGGTTGGTTCATATTGAGTACTGAGACAGGTATGATTCATGTAGTTTTTCTCTGCCTAGTCTCAGACAACACTGGCAGTAGGGGTTACGTGTATATTTATTATTTTCTTAAAAATATAAATTAACACTGCCAATAGGCTTCCGGTTTCCCTTTAGCGGGGTTACTCGATGAGTGATTTATTATATCCATCTCGGTAGGCATTGATAGCTGTGTTGTATTATGAGTTTATGAGTTATAACCTATTGGGCTGGAATTATGTTTTACATTATAAAAACTAATACATGAATTCTATATTCTTTGAGTTGTATCAGTTACGTCCTCGTTCCTATAGTAAACCATTTTTTCTCCTCTTAGTATGTACCTCTGATTCCCCGCAGAACATAAGATGCGGTGACTCCTACTGAGATTATTATCTCACCCATTGTTATTTCCCCCTTTTAGGAGTAGTTCGCGAGTCGTAGACAGTGTTTTGAGATGTGTGAGCTTCTTACGACTTGGCTGGACTATCGCAGATGCAAGTTTTACATGGTTTTCTTTTCTGGCATTTCCTTTTAGACTCAATTTGATGTTTTGACTAACATTATATTCTTACGCATTACTACGTTACTGGATACGGTTTTATGTATCGAGTTTTAAGCTCAGTTTGTGATTTTGGACTTGTGACTATAGGGACTCGTCTTTCGTTTTGGATATTTTGTTCATTTAAATAAAGTCTTCCGCTGTGGTATTTTCTTCACTCCGATGTTATGCATGATGTTTATTTCTTATTTGACATGCTCCAATTCTTGAAATATTAAATACGTTTGTTTTGGGAATCGTGTTTGAAAAGTTTTCTAAGCCTTGTGGGATTTGGATTGGTCCACGTGTTGGGCTTGTCCGGGTTTCACGGCGGTAAGGGCCTAGTTTTCGGTTTTGGATCCTTACAGTGATTCTACTCTTGTTTCGTTGTCCTTTGTAAGCCGAAATGTCATTCAAATTTTAGTTTCTTGATTCTCCACTATACTTAGCAATGTTGTTCCCTGCCATCTCTGTTTTTTTTTTTTTTGATGAATATCGAGTAATATTATAAGGAAAATCAGTACAAACACAGGTCAATAAAGCATTGTGCCCGTGTAAGGGACAAAGTGCAACCTGCAGATACCAACAATATAATCCGGTAACTGCTGCTTACACCAGCCTTGTATACTAGGCAGCTAATAACAGAATAAAATCTCCTGAAGGGATAACATCCAAGCTATCAAAACCCACCTCCAGGAGGTTGGTTTTTGCCCAATAAAATCCATGACGCATGCCGTTATAATACATATCAGCTGCAGTACTGTCTTCCCCACGAAAAATTATATTGTTCCGTCCTAACCAAATACTCCAAGCGCAAGAGAATAACATCACATACCAGAGTCCTCTCCATCGGTATGGGATTGGGAAACCTTGCCATTGGACAAATAATTCCGTCACGGATTGTGGCTGCACCCAGGTAAGTCCCCAGTTTCGAAATAGCAAACACCAGCAAGCCCACGCCTTCCTGCAATTTAAGAGAATATGGTTGGAATCGCCTTCCTCACCTCCACAGGCATCACAGTATTGCTGCGAATCTGGAAGAATGCCTATCCTGATCAGGTGTCCTTTGGTTGACAATTTCTCTCTGCATGCCAACCACAAGAATGTCTGCCATTTGGGTGCACCCTGATGGCGCCAAACGTTGGGTATCGGCCGATCATTGGCCATTGGAACACTCGCCTCCAGCGATTGATAACAGACTTTGGCTGAAAAAGGGTCCAGCCGTTCACCCCACCTTAGGCTATCTTCCTCCGCTGGATTAGGTTGAAACCCAGCCAACCTCTCTAACAGACAACCGACTTCCTCTGCCTCCCACATGAATAATGCGCGTCGCCAGCTGAAGTGCCAATTCCAGACTGTACCGAGCCACTCCCCAAACTGCGTCACTGGTCCCTCCTTCAACATAGATACAACATATAGTCTTGGAAATGCCAAGCGTAAGGGACCTGTATCACACCATACATCATGCCAAAATTCAATGGAACCACCATTACCCAGTTTCCAGCGGAATAGTGAGGATATGCAGCGCCCCGAAGGCAATAGCAATCTGCTGATCCTCACTATTCCAGTCCATAAGGCCGACATATTCCTAGTGGAACAGACTATCCCTTCCGATCTGAGGGAAGGGTTGTACTTCTGTTGGATGACCTTGCTCCACAAAGAACCAGAGTCGCTAGCAAGGCGATAACTCCATTTCATGAGTAGAGCAGTATTGCGAAGCTTCAAACATCCCACGCCGGCGCCCCCATTGTCGTTTGTGCGGATCACCGTTGACCATCGCACTTTACACAAGCAACGTTTCTCTGCTGTTCCAGCCCACAGGAAACGCTTCGTCCACTTCTCCAGATCTTTTCGTACTCCCTCAGGTATCTGAAAAAATGACATGTAGTAAACGGGTAGGCTGTTCAGCACCGCTTTAACCAAGGTGAGTCTGCCACCCAGGGAGAGCAGGGAGCCTTTCCACGAGGCTAACTTGGCTTTGAAGCGAGCCACTACCGAATCCCAGGTGCTACGTCGTCGTGGACTAGCTCCGAGGGGAAGGCCGAGATATGGAAATGGTAGGGTCTGTAATTGGCAATGGATAGAAGATGCCATCCGCTCTGCTTCTCGAGTTGGGACGTTGATTCCCACGAGTCCGGACTTGTAAAAATTGACTTTGAGTACTGAAAGTAGTTCGTAGCACCGCAGTAATGCTTGAAGATTGTGCAGTCCCTGTTGGTCACCGGTGCTGAATAATATCATGTCATCAGCGTATTGGAGGTGGGTCAGCTGAAATGTGCCAAAACTCAGGCCCTGGAATAAGTGACAATCTGCAGCCCGTCTCAACATACAGGACAGCACCTCCGCAGCTAGGTTGAAGAGAAGCGGTGACAACGGATCGCCCTGGCGCAGACCTCGTCCAAGTGAGAATTCCTCTGTAGGTGCCCCGTTAACCAAGACAGCACAACGCGCAGTGGAAAGGCATGCCTGCATCCATCTGCGCCATTGTACCCCAAAGCCCATCTTGTCCATCACATCCAATAAGAAAATCCAGTCTACGGAGTCGTAGGCCTTCTGGAAGTCCAGCTTCAAACACCAGCCACGACGATTGGATTTTTTCATAGAGTGGATGGCCTCATTGGCCACCATTACTGTGCCCGCAATGAGTCTTCCTTCCATAAACCCAGTCTGCCATGGGGAGATTAAGCTTTCCATAACTTGTTTGAGACGGGATGTCAGGAGCTTGGCAATAATCTTGTATAAGCCATTGAGGAGACTAATAGGCCGATAGTCTGAAAATTCAGTCGCTCCTTGTATCTTGGGTATCAAAGTCAGAAAGCTATTGTTGATGCCTCTTGGTAGAATCCCACTAGTATGAAATTCCTGAACCATCTTAACAATGTCCCCACCAATGACTGTCCACGCCTGTTGGATAAAATAGAAGTTAAAGCCATCCGGTCCAGGAGCTTTATGACTACCACAGTCCCATACTGCTCGCTTTATTTCATCCACTAAAAATGGTTGCTCCAAACCCCTAGCAATTTCTGTAGGCAACCGAGGCAAGATCAGACTTCCCAGACCATAACCCTGTGGACCCGGATCTGCAAAGAAATTTTGGAAATGCTGTACAGCTGCAGTTTTGATGTCGGAAGGTGTTGAGAAGGTTTCCCCCTGAAATCGGATCATTCCAATGTGGTTCCTGCAGTGCCTTATGGTGGCGCATGAGTGGAAGAATTTGCTATTCTTATCTCCGAGGCGGAGCCACTGCTGTCTGGATTTTTGTCGCCACATTGCTTCAATCTTCCTTTTAAGATCCCATTTTTGATTCTGCAATTCCTCATATCGCTCCACGTACATAAACCCCTGACTGCTTCTATGCTGGTCGAATATATCCAATTGTGCTAGGATTTGTTGTAACTGATGTTCCAGTGAGCCAAAAGATTCTTGGTGCCAAGTCTGCAGCTGCTTCCTTAGAAAAGCCAATTTCCGTACCACACTGTAATCTCCTGGAAAAAACCGGCCTGCCTCCTGCCATCTCTGTTGATGTTCGAAGCTTTTACAGGATAGGTAGGATTCCTCACAACACTGGTGTTTTTGAAACTCTCAGCCTCACGTCTATCACTCTATCCCAACAAGCATAATGAAAGGAAACTCTCACCTAAATTTAGGCCTTACCAATCTTTGTCAGTGTTTCAATAGCCATGAGCACACATCCCCTTGTGTTTAAGGTAAAACGAAATGACATCAGATGCAGAATGATTTTTAATCGAAATAGCAGCAATGGATCTATACTTTAATAAATATTGGTAGTAATTAAATGTCTTTTCATTTTGGTTTTTTATAATCTATATAAAATTATTCTCTTTTTTGAATTTTGAATTTTGAATTTTTGATTGATATAAATATTTGAGAAACCATAATTTTTTATAAATTATATGAAAAGTGTTATGAATATCAAATGTTTGGCAATTGAAAAGACAAATAACTTATTATGTCTATTCAATTGTGTAATGAATATTTTGTAACTACAAAACTCTTTATCCTCCAATGTCTCTTCATGTACCCTATCATGTTACCTATAAATAAGAGGTAACATTGTTCACTTTGTACACACTTGTTTTGAGTACTTGATATGATCTTATACTCCCTATATTGTTCTTAGTTTTCTCTCTTATTCTTAGTTTTCTCTCTTGTTCTTTTCTCCTTAATTCTTCTTATTGCTATATTTTATAACACGTTATCAGCACGATACTCTTATAAACAAAAGGAGAATCAAGAGTCTTACAAGAGTTCTTCACAAAGAACAAACAAGAATCTTAGTTTCTACAAAGGTATATTTGGGTGAGTATATTTTTATAATTATTTAGATATAATCATGTTGTAATATTATTGTTTCATATTGTATGTTCTTAAATTTGATTTTCTTATATTTGTTTTAGAAATTTAAGTTATTGATTGTTTTATTTGTATGATGCTAATATAATCATAATATTACCATCATTACATGTTATTAATATTTCTTATGTTATTATTCTTATAGATTATTTCTTATGTTTAAAATAAAAACTTTATTTCTTATCTTATTATGTGATTAATTTTATGTGTTTTTAATATTTTATAGTTTTACAATGGCAAATATTGCAAAGCTTGAGTTTGAAGCTCTTGACATTACTGGCAAAAATTATTTATCATGGATATTGGATGCTGAAATTCATTTGGATGCCAATGTCACGACCGAATATCAGACTACGCGTCATTCGTCTTCGTGCCGGACCCGACCCCCAAATCAAGGAACACGTTTCCCAAAAAAGGAGCTAATCAAGGAGGGAATCAAGGACCATGTTCCCCACTATGTTCCCCACTAAGAGAGGGAATCAAGGAACTCACTTGGGATCCGTGTTTGTGCTTTCTCTAAGAGAGGGAATCAAGGAATGCACTTGGGATCCGTGTTTGTGCTTTCTACTTTTGTATATAACCGTTAGATCATACGGCTTGATCTCCACCATCCATTGGGGAGTTGTAAAGGCTATATAAGGGGTGCCTCCCCTCATTTGTAATCATCCACCAAATCCAGCAATACTTGCAATATTGAGAGTTTAGAGCTTTCTCTCCATTATCTTGTGTCTCTCTCTTTTCAGTTGTGTTCTAAGCTTAGCATTCTAGCTAGCTTTGTGAGGAAGGCTTACTTAGTCTATTGCAAGAGCGATAGTCTAAGGCCGCACGGAGAGTTTCTATTCCGCAAAACTCTAGTCCCGTGACACAAAGGGCTTGGAGAGACAATCAAAACATCAAATGAAGCATCGAATCAAGATAAGGCAAAGGCTATGATTTTTCTTCGCCATTGTAACGACCCTAATTCCTAAACCATTATCAATTGCTCCTATTAAGGTCATTACCGCCGTGAAACCCAAATAAGTCTCAGCGACACATAAGATCTATTAGAATTTCACAAGGCTACATACCGATTTTAAGCTTATTTATTTTGTTGCTTATCAATCAATTGGAGCATGCTATTGGACACATATTCTGGTAACATACGGAGTAAATAAAATCATCAGCGGAAGTCTTTAATCAATCCATTGGGTTCATAACACACAAGTCCCATAGGGATCCAAATAACCAGCAAGCAATTCATCAACAATTTCCGGATATAGCAAGCCAAACGAATGCTCAAAAATAAACCAGAACATCATCCAATCTTTCAAGTTATTTGCGCATGTAACAGGTAAGTGTTTATGATGCGATATCGCCCCGCCATGCAGCCTTGATCTCACACACCGGTACCACGAACAAAGGGTGTACCTAAGCCTGAAAAAATGGTAAAAACAACAGGATGAGATTACAAGAATCTCAGTAGGGTCGCAGCATCATAAGATCTACAGATTCCCTAAACACAAATCTCCCGAATTCACATAAGATCATTCCCTAAATAACTATAGGGATCACGCAATTCAACAATAAACATAAAGAGGTTAAGGCCGAGATCATGGCTGAGGGAGGAT
This sequence comes from Passiflora organensis, assembly GCA_019739055.1. Lineage (NCBI taxonomy): Eukaryota > Viridiplantae > Streptophyta > Magnoliopsida > Malpighiales > Passifloraceae > Passiflora > Passiflora organensis. The sequence continues at coordinate 175,323 of JAEPBF010000258.1, read as the reverse complement.
TACACTTCCGAAAGTTCAGAAGTACACAGGCAGGTGAAATACAACAAAATCACACTCAACGATGAAGAAAGGCCATCCCCTTCCACCTGTGTTGTCCAAGACTTACTGCACAAAGGGTAGATGGTTAACACACAAACTAATCAGTAAGCCTTTCACCTTATCCTCGCAAGGATAAGTCGACTAGCCCCTCATGGAACAAGTCTTCCCTTAGTCGCAACTAGGGCATCCCCAAATCACACAGAAGTGGGCTTCCTGTCTCGCAAGACAAGGATCCGGCCACCAAGGACAGATATCCAGCGTGCACTTGCTGGTTCATCACCCATACACCTCCCATAAATCGATAAGAACCTCTCCTCTCCCTAGGAGCATCGGTTCTTACCCTGCCTGGCCAGCGGAACAGGATCCTGACAAACAAACACGTACAAGCACACACAGGCAAGTACAAAACATAATACCACAACAAGGTATTCTCAATCATGTCAGGAAATAATCAACACATCCAATGCATATAACAATAGCATCCCATGCACTCAATCCCTAACTCAGGGGTTCTATACAGCCTAGGAGATTCATATCTCATTCCGGATTTCATATTCTCACCATATAATCCAATCGTAAACAATACAACAAAGACAGATAACAAAAACATCAGATAAGAGCGGGGGTTTCTGGAGAAACCGATGAGGCATAGATCCTACCTCCCTTGTCTCTGAACAAGAAGCTACTCCTTTGCCTTTATCAAGTAAATCTGAACCACCTAAATCATCACCACACAAAGATAAAACCACTAAGCATGCATATCCAAAAATAAATTGCATACTCTATTCCTTACCAGTACCACTCACCAAAAATAAATTGCATACTTTTAATCAATCTATCAATTCAATACAACTTACCAAATAATCAAAACTCTTAAATTACCTTCCTTAATCAAATAAGGTAACTATCTACCTTAAAGGATGTTTCCTAAAACAATTACCCATCTATAAGATCCTAAATCAGAAGGAATCAGAAGCAAATTAATTTACTGAACAATCTTACCAATTTCGGCTATCACACATCCTTCTCTTCAGGGGCAAAATCGTCTTTTCACCTGCACTGGCTTCTGGACTTCTAGGACTCAAAATTCGGGGTCTTACAGCCATCATCTCCATGAGGGATTGAAATCTGAATATCTCACAGTAAAAGATCCTGCAGATCTTTGGAAAAATTTAAACGAAAGGTATGATCACCAGAAAACAGTGATACTTCCAAAAGCTCGTTATGATTGGATGCATCTTCGTTTACAAGATTTTAAATCTGTGAGTGAATATAATTCAGCATTATTTAAAATCAGCTCACAATTAAAATTATGTGGAGAAAATATCACTGATGCTGATATGCTTGAAAAAACATTCTCTACTTTTCATGCTTCAAATGTGCTTTTACAACAGCAATATAGTGAAAAAGGTTTCACAAAATATTCTGAGTTGATTTCATGCCTTCTAGTGGCTGAACTAAACAATGAGCTGTTGATGAGAAATCATCAATCTCGTCCTACTGGTTCTGCTCCATTCCCTGAAGTGAATGTGATGCTATCTCATAACCATAGTCGTGGTCGTAGTCGAGGCCGCGGACGAGGACGAGGACGAGGACGAGGTTATAATAAATTTCATTATGGTGGTGGTCAATCCAGTAAATTTATCTTCCAAAATCCGAAAGTTTTAAAGGATGAAGGACCTGGAAAAATAATGAGTGGTATAAAGAAAAAAGTTACAATTAGTAACTGTCATCGATGTGGAATGCAAGGTCATTGGCAACGTACTTGTCGTACACCAAAATATTTTGCTGACCTATATCAAGAATCTTTGAAGTCTAAAGGCAAGGATGTGGAGACAAATTTTGTCCAAGATGATTTCACTGAATTTGCTAATGGCCTTGAGGATATAACGCACTTGGATGTTTCTGATTTTCTTAATGATCCAAATGATGAAAGTGCAAGAAATCATGAATGATTTTAATTTTATAATTATGCAAATTTCAATCATGTTCTCTTATTTTATTATAATAAAAATCTATTTATTTTGTTTTATTTTTTTATATTTAAATTTATTTTATATTTTCTTATTCATTTTATTTATTCAATGAAGAGAATGGATATTGGCATGGATATCTCTAAGATGAACGCCAAGGAAATATGTTTGGTTGACAGTGCCACAACGCATACAATATTGAGAGATAAGAGATATTTCTCTTATTTGGATAATAGAAAAACCAATATATATACCATAAGTGGTAGTACAAAATTGATTGAAGGCTCCTGAAGAGCAAATATTATTCTATCTGGTGGTACCAAAATAATGATAGAAGATGCATTATACTCTTGTAAGTCTCAAAGAAACTTGTTAAGTTTCAAAGATATTCGTCTGAATGGATATCATATTGAGACAATGAACGAAGGAAGCATTGAGTATCTTTGCATAACTTCAATAATTTCGGGTAAAAAGTATATATTAGAAAAATTACCCGCTTTTTCTTCAGGATTGTACTACACAAGTATTACAATGATAGAATCTCATTCTATAATAAACCATCAGTTTAATGATGTGTTTAAAATTTGGCATGACCGGTTAGGCCATCCCGGTTCAACAATGATGCGAAAAATAATAGAGAATTCTTGTGGTCATCCATTGAAAAAGAATAAGATTTTTCAATCTAATGAATTCTCATGTGCTGCTTGTTCTCAAGGCAAATTAATAATAAGGCCATCACTAGCAAAAATTGGAATTGAATCTCCAAAATTTTTAGAAAGAATTCAAGGAGATATTTGTGGACCTATACATCCACCATGTGGACCATTTCGATATTTTATGGTTTTGATCGATGCATCAACCAGATGGTCAAATGTATGTTTATTATCATCTCGTAATATGGCTTTTGCGAGATTGCTTGCACAAATAATTCGTTTGCGAGCTCAATTTCCTGATTATCCGATAAAGTCCATTCGAATGGATAATGCTAGTGAATTTACATCAAAAGCCTTTATAGATTATTGCATGTCTATTGGAATAAAGGTTGAACATCCTGTTGCTTATGTTCATACACAAAATGGTCTTGCAGAATCATTTATAAAACGCTTACAATTAATTGCAAGACCTATGCTTATGAGATCCAAACTTCCAGTTTCTGTTTGGGGACATGCCATTTTACATGCAGCAACAATTATACGCATTAGGCCAACAAGTTATCATGAATACTCTCCAATGCAATTGGTTCATGGTCAGGAACCAAATATTTCCCATCTAAGAATTTTTGGTTGTGCAGTATATGCTCCAATTTCTCCACCACAACGTACAAAAATGGGTCCTCAAAGAAGGATGGGAATATATGTTGGATATGAGTCTCCATCTATCATTAAATATCTTGAGCCATTAACTGGAAATTTATTTACCGCAAGATTCGATGATTGTCATTTTGACGAGACTATATTTCCAACACTTGGGGGAGAAAATAAACAGTTGGAAAATAGGATCTATTGGAATGAATTATCATTATCTAGTTTTGATCCTCGAACAAATCAATGTGAACATGAAGTTCAACAGATAATTCATTTACAAACGATTGCAAATCAACTGCCAGATGCATTTACTGACCTTAAAAGAATAACTAGGTCTCATATTCCAGCTGTAAATGCTCCGATAAGAATTGATGTCCCTGAAGGACAATCTAAAGTTGCTAGTGAATCTAGACCACGTCAGAAACGTGGAAGACCATTCGGTTCTAAAGATAAAAATCCTCGGAAAAAGAAAGGAGCAACTATTCAAGATGGTCATGAGGAGGATATCGTTTTGGAAAATCCAGTTGACATAATTAATAAAATTCTGGAAGAAACACAAGAGAATGAAGAGATCTCGATTAATTATGTCACTACAGGAACAAGATGGAACCGAAGCTCAATACTTGTCGACAATATTTTTGCATATAATATAGCGCTAAATATTATGGAAGAAAATGAGGATTTTGAACCTACCTCTGTGGAGGAATGTAAAAATAGAAATGATTGGCCAATGTGGAAAGACGCAATTCAATCAGAATTAAAGTCATTTGAAAAACGTGGAGTTTTTGGACCTGTAGTCCATACACCAAAAGGTGTAAAACCGGTGGGATATAAATGGGTATTTGTGCGAAAAAGAAATGAGAAAAATGAAGTCGTGAGATATAAAGCAAGACTCGTCACACAAGGTTTTACCCAAAAACCGGGTATTGATTATGATAAGACATATTCTCCAGTGGTGGATGCAATAACATTGCGATATTTACTTTGTTTGGCAGTACATGAAAAGCTTGAAATGCGTCTAATGGATGTAGTTACAGCCTATCTGTATGGCTCGTTGGATACTGATATATATATGAAAATCCCTGAAGGATTTAAATTTCCAGATGCAAATAAATCAAATTCCCGAGAAATTTATTCAATAAAGTTAAATAGAGCTCTATATGGATTGAAGCAATCTGGACGGATGTGGTATAATTGCCTCCGTGAATGCTTAATTAAAATTGATTTCAAGAATGATCCAATTTGTCCATGTGTCTTTATAAAAAGATATGGATCTGGTTTTGTTATAATAGCTGTTTATGTTGATGATTTAAATATCATTGGAACTCGTGAAGAGATAGATAAAACTATCAGCTATTTAAAAAATGAATTTGAAATGAAAGATCTTGGAAAAACAAGATATTGTTTGGGTCTTCAAATTGAGCATCTAAGTGAAGGAATATTTATTCATCAATCAAATTATGTGGATAAAGTTCTTAAAAGATTTTATATGGATAAAGCCCATCCGTTAAGTACACCAATGCTTGTGAGGTCACTTGATGTGAAAAAAGATATTTTTCGACCTCGTGAAGAAAATGAAGACCTCTTAAGTCCTGAGGTTCCATACCTTAGTGCTATTGGTGCACTTACATATCTTGCTAATAACACTCGACCTGATATATCATTTGCAGTAAATTTACTAGCAAGATATAGTTCTTCCCCAACTCGAAGACATTGAAATGGAGTTAAACATATTTTTAGATATCTACGAGGGACAATGGATATGGGTTTATATTATTCAAATTTATCCACTTTTGATTTAGTTGGCTATGCAGATGCAGGATATTTGTCAGATCCACATAAAGCCAGATCGCAGACAGGTTATTTATTCACTATAGGTAATACTGCCATTTCATGGCAATCGGTGAAACAAACTTTGGTTGCTACTTCTTCTAACCATGTAGAGATTTTAGCAATTCACGAAGCAAGTCGTGAATGTGTTTGGCTACGATCAATGTCACAACACATAAGAGAAGCATGTGGATTATCAAGTGATAAAGAACTTGCAACTACACTGTATGAAGATAATACTGCTTGTATAGCTCAATTGAAGGAAGGCTACATAAAGGGTGACAAGACAAAACATATTTCACCAAAATTCTTCTTTACTCATGATCTTCAAAACAAAGGGGAAATCAGTGTCCAACAAATACGCTTAAGTGATAACCTGGCTGATTTATTTACTAAAGCTCTTCCCACATCAACATTTGAAAAGCTTGTTCGAAAGATCGGAATGCAACGCTTGAAAGATTTAAAGGGATGACTAAATCAGGGGGAGTATGCACTGCACTCTTTTCCTTCACCAAGTTTTTATTCCCATTGAGTTTTTCTTGGTAAGGTTTTTAATGAGGCAGTATTCTGATTTCATACTCACATTCTTAAAATTCAAAATATTCAAGGGGGAGTGTTATGAATATCAAATGTTTGGCAATTGAAAAGACAAATAACTTATTATGTCTATTCAATTGTGTAATGAATATTTTGTAACTACAAAACTCTTTATCCTCCAATGTCTCTTCATGTACTCTATCATGTTACCTATAAATAGGAGGTAACATTGTTCACTTTGTACACACTTGTTTTGAGTACTTGATATGATCTTATACTCCCTATATTGTTCTTAGTTTTCTCTCTTATTCTTAGTTTTCTCTCTTGTTCTTTTCTCCTTAATTCTTCTTATTGTTATATTTTATAACAAAAAGAATGAAGTAACTTTCAGAGATTATTATTTTTTTGGGTAAAGTACTCGAAATCTTATTCTTCCAGTACATTCAGAGATTCTTTATCACACTAAAAAATAGTTGAATTTAAAATAGTTGAATTTTTCAACATCTTGGTTATTGAAAATGGTGAATACCCCTTCGTTCCATCACACTAAAGAAATCAACTATATTCGTATTTTCTTGTTCTCTTCGCTTACCCTACACGCATTAACGCCCGATACCAATTAATTAGTAAAGGCAAATGTCTGTGCTGACATTCAAAGAGAAAGACATTCTTCCGTCAACCCAACTATTTATGAAGGCGGGTAGCATTCAGTAACCACGGTGTGCTTAATACAAAATTCTCGAAAAATAACTAATTAATTTTATTTGAGTTCTGTATTACCTGAATCCTACCCTATGAAGGCAACTTGTGGGGTGATTTCTATTGGGGACAGCAACTAAACCAATTAATTAGGGCATGTTTACTTTGGTGTCGCCTTTCACAGAGAAACCAACTGAACCATGTAACTCCGGTATTTAGCATTATTTAAAGTTTCTCAATCTCAATCCCACCTACTTCTGAAGCAACTTGCAGTGCTGACATTGTGGGAAAAGTAAACCCAACAAAGCAATTTGGGTATTTCTCTACTATTAACTTGTGCAACTAGGAGATCAACAAATCTGTGCTGACTTTTACAAATTAGCCGAGTGAACCAATGATCTGTAAGGGATGATCGACAACTTGGCTTTGGCCAAAGGAAGGAAGAAAAGAGTACAGGAATATTAAAATCTGACGGAGACAAGGGTTTCCAAGACATTAACTTCCTCTAAATAACATTATATAATATTATCTTGACTGTTAGCTAAGTTCTGACATTTTCTATCGTATACACCTTTATATAACTCCGCTGGAGGCCACTTCATCACTCACGAAAAGCAAAGGAAAACCACCCAACCTCGGTAATCTCTGTTTTTTGTCCTGAGAAAATGAAGATTGAAGTGAAAGTGATATCCACAAACACAATCAAACCATCAACTCCAACTCCTGACCATCTTCGCAAATACCAACTCTCCGTTATTGATCGAGTATCTCCACCAATCTACAACTCAAAAATCTACTTCTTTCACGCAGATGATGACTCCAAATCCCGCTACGTTGAACTATTTGAGCGGCTTGAGCAATCCCTATCCCAAACATTGTCTCGTTTCTATCCATTAACCGGACGTATCGTAGACAACCTCTACGTAGAGTGCAACGACAAGGGCATCCCTTTCAAGCACGCACGAGTCAATTGCAAGCTTTCTCATGTGCTGGAGAATCCAACGTCCAAAACCCTTGAAAATTTGCTCCCACTACCCACACGTGATGTTGGAGAATTCCTTGCAGGCATCCAACTCAACGTTTTCGAGTGTGGTGGGATTGGGCTTAGTCTATGCACCTCTCATGTGATTACGGACGCCTTGTCGTTTCTCATATTCTTCAACAGTTGGGCTGCCACTACCCGTGGTGACCGTTCACGTGAAGTGAATCCAGAATTTGTATCGGCCAAAGATGTTCCTCCTGGCCCCGCAGACTTGTTTGGATATGAACCCAGTATTCCTATATCGAAGGAACCTATTGTGGTTAAGAGATTTGTGCTCGCTAACTCTTCCATTCAGGCACTCATAGCAAAACTCAACGAAAGCGCAAACTCTCAAATTCAGCCTCGCCCGTCTCGTGTTCAACTTCTATCAGCTATCTTGTGGAGCCTGGTTGTGAGAGCTATAAAGGAAGAATCTGGACAGGATAGATTGCACCTGATACGTCAGATGGTGAATCTGCGTCCTGGAATGAACCCACCACTATCAGTAAACTCATTCGGGAACATTTATTGGTATGCCCTAGCACTTCTATCCAGGGAAGACGAGGAGAATCCTATGAACTTTGTTATAAAATCACGCGAATCAATAAATGAAGTGCGCAATGAATGCCTGAACATACTCAAAGAAAACGGGAAAATCCTGGGTCAAACGCTACAACCACCCGAAATTCCTGATGGCTGTGAGCTGCTTATGTTCGGTTTGACAAGTCTTTGCAGGTTCCCATTATACGATGTTGACTTTGGGTGGGGAAAACCAGTATGGGTTGCACTCCTACCTCGGCCATTTAAGAATTTTATTACCTTAGCTGACACTGCATCTGGAGAAGGAATAGAAGTGGTCATACACTTGACTGAGAAAGACATGGCCAAGTTGGAAGGGAACCACGAGTTCATTGGATTTCTTGCTTCAAGCGGATCAAACTAGTGGATTCAAGATCCTCTAATGTGATCTGATGCTCTTATCTAATCTGCGTACTTTCATCCTTGTTTGAGCATTTTTTCTCAAATGTTTGTTTTACTCCACTGTCTGTCCTTTGGAACTTGATTGTATTTATTTTCTTTCCTTATGTTCTTCATAATGTTGCTTCTTATACCATTAATGTAACGTGAAACTTACTATGTTAATTTTTCTAGAAATTTGTCAAGAAGCTTAGTATGTTTAGTTACTTGATAGCACATTATTTGTGCTAATTAAATATGGCAACAATATTCTCTCTCGCCCCACCCTCCCAATCTCCTCCCCACCCCCAAATCACCCGATCACCCTCCATGAACATAATCCAATCCTCTCCCCACAGAACCATCCTCCTTCCATAACCTTCCAGAAACACCAAATATCCCCTGACACTCATCACACTAAGGAGACGAGCCTTCCTAATTCCTCTTCCACATGGAAACTTATGGTCATTTTCAATAATGATCGATTTATTTCTTACTACGTGGATGGCATTCCTGAAGATTGGTCCACTGCAGATCTTCGCTGCCAAGTTAGTAAGGTAGAGGCTGTGGCTGATGTGTACATTCCACAGAAACGGAGCAGGCACAACTCACGCTTCGGGTTTGTTCGATTTACTCGTAACGAAGGCAATGAGACAGCTCACCGCTCCCGGCTGAATGCTATTTCCATTCCAAGAGGACGTTTGGTCTTCAGCGTGGCTCGTTTCGAAGCTAGAGGGAGGGGATCTTCTTCAAGAGTAGGAATATTACCTCTTCCTGATCGGAATAAATTCCAAGATCAAGGCGTTCGAAGTGAAGAGTTGATAGGAGGAATGGAAGGACTTACGCCGAGGTGGTGAGCCTAAAAACCCAATATGATATGGATGTCTCCATTGTTCCTTCAGCCATCAACAAGACCTGGTTATCTAGCAGTGTGGTAGGTATTGCCAGAAATGGAAATCTTAAGAAGGAATCTTGCCCTTCCCAGATTGGGGTCAAACATATGGGAGGAGACTTATACCTCCTATCTTTCTATACACCAGAAAACATGGCTAGAGACCTTTCGGAGAGAATTCACTGGTGGAACTCGAACTTTGTAGAATTTCACCCATAGAAACCCGAAGATGTCTGTAGAAGAAGATCATGTTGGATTAAGGTTACAGGCATCCCTCTCCATGCCTGGTACGAGGAGGGGTTCAGGCAGCTGGTTCAACCTTTCGGGTCCTTGGTAAAGGTACATCAAAAAACTTTGAATTGGGAGTCTCTGGACGTGGCTTTCCTACATATCCTGACACCCAAAGAAGAGCTTCTAGCACTCAAAATTCGCACAGTTATCGAGGAAGTCCCCTTTGTTTTGTCAATCTCGGAAGTCGGCCATGCTAAAAGACAAGAATTATCAGCGATAGGGGAAAAGGTGGGATCTTCAGGGTACTGCAACTCTACTCTATCGCCTGCACAGACCGCCAGACCTGTGGGGAAAAAGGTGTTTTTTGAACTACACAATAGACACCTTGATGGGGATAACCTTCGCAACACCGGTTCTCCTCGGCAAGAGAGACTTATATCGAACTTGCAGCCTGATGATGACTTAGCTTCACATATCTCCAGCCCATCTCCTAACACTTGGAATGGCCAGGGCCTTGAGGGTAGTGTAAACCTAGATGCTTTCATTCCGACCCCCTATGTCTGTGTGGGCTCCTTAAGCCCAAAAGTGCTCTTCTCCGAAACCAACCATCCTAATGGACTTCCTGATACTGTGAGACTTAGTACTCTGAATTCTAAGGACCTGGCCTCCCCATAGTTGGTTAGCACCCCTAAACAAAAGCCCAATCCTTACCCCATCTATCTGGATTATGTGGAGAACACCACGAGTGAACAGTCAATACCTCAAGCTGCCGATGTCGATTACTTAGCTGTCTCAATGCGAGCTCTGGGACCTAAGAATATGGATCTTTTCTGCAAACAAAGATTGTTTGAGAAAAGCTCAGATGTGCAGCCAGGTGAATATAGAGAAGTCGAGAGCAACCTGTCGGAAAGCTCTGGGGTCAATCCTGACATTTTCATATCCCGAGTCAACCGTAGACTTCTCACAGAAGATGAATCTATAATAGAGATCTCCCCAGATGTCTCTAGAGTTCCTGAAACGCATCTCTCAGTGATCGAGGAGGGGGTACATGCAAATTTGAACGTAATAAAGGCTCTAGGGCTAGAATTGAAATAGTCATCGAAGCTAGTGGCAGAGAGATTAAAAGTACAAATTGAGGAGGAAAGAGAAGGAGGAGGAGGCATCCGTCGCCCCCGTAGAGCATAATGCTTCCTCGGATGAATAGGATTCGAGACAGGTGTGTCCTTTTCTAATGATCTATTTTTGCTCATGGAATGTTAGGGGTTTGGGGAGTAGAATGAAAAGGTGTGATATGGAAAATCTCATTCAAGTGAATAAGATTTCATTAGTTGTTCTGTTGGAAACGAAAATTCCCTTTTGGAATGAAGCAATTACTAACTCTGTCTGGTACGGCTCATCTATAAATTGGCTAGCGATAGATTCGGTGGGAAGATCGGGTGGCCTTTGCATGCTTTGGGATAGGAATGTAGTTGATGTGCACCGGACTTTCAGCTTTGATAGATGGATGGGTATCGAACTGTCTATTATCTCTAGCGGGTTCAAGTTCATCTGTATCGGATTATATGCCTATAACTTAAGTACGGAGAGAGAAAGATTATGGGCAGAGATTCTAGCAGTGAAGAACCAATCGTCCCTTCTGTGGTTGATGATGGGAGATTTTAATGAGATCATGCACCAGGATGAACAGACAGGACATAGTTTTGATGCAAGAGGTGCCCGTGACCTAATTCAATTTATGGAAAATTGCGAAGTAACGAATATTCCATTGATAGGGAAATATTTTACCTGGTTCAACTCTCATGGTGCATCCAAGCTAGATAGAATCCTAGCTAGTCCAGAGTGGATGATCTGAAATGGTCATCTAAAACTTTATGCCGGCAATAAAAGATTTTCAGATCACATCCCACTAATTTTGAGATCTGATATTTATGATTGGGGCAGAAGACCATTTAGATCATGGGATATCTGGTGGGATAAACCCAACTTTATAGATACGGTGGCAGATTTTTGGGAGGAAGAAGGTAGAGCTTTCCCTGGAAACTTTGCGACGATCAGGAAATGGAACTTCTTGGAAAAATCCCTTGCGAAATGGAATAGAGTGGAGGTGGGGAACCCGAAAAACAGACTGAAACAGGTTATGCAGACGCTAGACGAGCTAGATAAGAAGAGATTAGAGACTGGGAATCAGGAGCAACTCTCGACTTGTTCTATTTACCAGAAACTACAAGCTGAGAAGTGGGATCTGAAAAGAAAAGTGGAATCGATGTGGAGACAGAAGGCCAGAGCCCATTGGCTTAAGCTAGGTGATAGAAGCTCAAAATTCTTTCACCTGAGTGGAAGTTTAAGACAACAATGTAATTTTATTGCAGCTCTCCGAGTAGATGGTGTGATCCTTGAGAAACCAGAGGAGATTAAAAGTGCATCCCTTGACTATTTCAAAGATATGTTTAGTAGTGAGAAAGAGGAGTGGCTTGGTATGGGAGATCTTCACTTTACCAGAATTTCAGAGATGGAGGCTACCAATCTAGAATTACCTTTCTCGAATGAGGAGATCAAGGAGGCAATGTGGAGCTGCGGAAGCAATAAGGCTCCAGGACCTGACGGCTTTAACTTTCTCTTCATTAAAAAAGCATGGAGGGTGGTGGGAGAAGATATCTCTACATTGTTAAAGAATTCTTCCGGAGAGGTGTGATGCCTAAAGGGATAAACAATACGTTTATCTTGTTAATCCCTAAAATTAAAGGTTCAGACAATCTCATCAATTTCCGACCTATCAGTTTGATCAACGGCCTATATAAGATCATTGCCAAGATACTAGCTGGAAGACTTCGGTGTGTTATTGACAAGAAAATCTTCCCGTCTCAGTCGGGATTTATCTAAGGGAGAAACCTTCTTGATTCAATGATGGAAGCGGCTGAAGCAATCCATGTATTGAAAACTGGGAAACGTAAAGGGTGGCTACTCAAATTGGATTTCAGGAAAGCTTACGATATGGTTGAGTGGAGGATCATCTTTGATGTAATGAAGTACATGGGGTTAAAGAACAAATGGATCTAGTGGATTTTGCAGTGTATATCCACGAAAAAGGTAGCTATCCGAGTCAACGACTCACCAACTGAAGAATTCAGCACCGACAGAGGACTGAGACAAGGAGACCCTCTCTCCCCTCTACTGTTTGATATGTTGGCTGAAGTACTGTCTAAGATGATGGATAGAGCAGCGGAAAGAGGCTTATTTCAAGGCTTCCAATTGGGAAGTATATCTCTAACTCACTTACAATATGCTAACGATGTGATATTATTTTGTGAAGGTGATATAGAGGACCTTAAGAACATGCAGCGAGTTCTTCGAGCATTTGAATTACTAACAGGATTGAAGATTAATTTCAATAAAAGTTCTTTGATTGGTATAGCTCGGTCGGCCCAGGAAGGAGAGAGCATCGCCCAGATCCTTAATTGTAGGCACCAGTCATTTCCATTTAATTACTTGGGTATATCTCTAGGATACAATCCTAAATACCTAAGATCATAGAGAGGCATCGTAACAAGAATTCGGCAGAAACTATCAGGCTGGAAAGGATGCTATCTATCTATGGGGGGTAGACTTACACTTACTAAATCTACCTTGAATAGCATTCCCATCTATACTATGTCAATCTACAGAATGCCGCAGGGCATAAAGAGAGAAATCGACAGACTGCTTAGATAATTCTTGTGGAAAGGAAAGATTGACAAGAGATGCTTAAACAAGGTCAAGTAGAGACAAACTTGTCTAAGTAAGAAATATGGGGGAGCAGGCATGGGTTTTATTGAGCTGAGGAATACAGTGTTACTTCTCAAATGGTGTTGGTGATTATTTAATGCAAAGAATCAAATCTGGAGATATATTCTTGTTGAGCACTACAACCCTCAACTTATGGCAAAAGGGCTCTCTTTTGATAATCAGCGGATTTTCCCAATATGGAGAAGTATATCTGATTGCCTAAATGGAGATTCCGATATTGCTAGAAGATGCCGTAAAAATTTTAATTGGAAACCAGGAAATGGTGTAGATATAAAATTCTGGGAAGATATCTTGTGTGAAGATAGACCTTTATCAGCTAAATTACCGAGACTGTATGAATTATTTAGTTTGCAGGATCTCTCTATATCATAGATGGGATATTTTGAAGATATCAGATGGATCTGGGTATTATCTTGGAGAAGAAACCTTTTCCCTTGGGAAAAGCAGATGGCAGCTGATCTATTGCAATTCATACAAGGTAGTAGAATGAAGGATATAGAAGAAGATTTCTTCGGCTGGGGGCAACACTGCAAGAAGTATCGGGTGAAGGAAGGATATCAATTTCTGGAAGAGGTGACCAACCTGGATATTCCGCAGCCCATTCCCAATGTATGGGAGATGAATGGAGCTCCGAAACATCAAATGTTAATGTGGTTGGCTTGTCTGAACAAAATCGATTCCAAGGCCCACCTCGCGAGAATAGGGATTCTGAATGAATCAGAAGTACTCTTCCCAAGCTGTGAGGAGATTGAAAGCGACTCTAATCACATTCTATTGACGTGTAGAGCAGCTTGTTTATGCTGGTCCTTGCTAATTAGAAGATGGGGATACCAATGGGTACAACCGAGCTGTATAAGAGACCTGTTTCAGCAATGGGGAAGCTTTTCTTCTGGCCGGATTCAGAGAAAAATTTGGTACTCCCTCCTGTTTTCAACGATTTGGGGCCTGTGGTCTAATAGGAACAAAAGTATATTCCAACAAACCTCCAAATGCCCAGCGGATATCTGTTTTGAAAGCCTGATTCATGGAATAGGATGGCAAAAGTCAATATCAGAAATGTTGATTTTAATGGTATGGAGTTGATGCCTGTAGATAATCTACATATGATTTTGAGATGACAGGCAGTGATAGACCGGGATACATTTGCATAGACGGAATGTATTCGATTCAATCACTGTCTTTGCATAGGTCCTCATGCGTGGACATCATGTACATTCCCCCTTAATATATTCATCGATCCTTTTAAAAAAAAAGGAAACATTATTTGTGCTAATTTCATTAAACTATCTGATTGTTTTAGGATATTAGATATGAATTTCTAATATTTTATATATTATTTTGATTATCTGATCCTAAAACAATAGTTTCGAGATGTTTGTAGAAAGTTAAGAGAATGTTCAATATATTTGGATCGGATCAAGATAAGTTTGGCATCTGCGAGATTATCGGATTTTATGAACTCCAAAGATTTAGCAAACTTTATATAGAGACCTCCATATAAAATAGAATATCGATTATTTTTTATCATTTTGATTTTGAACTTTGAATATAAGGAGGCATTCAAAGAACCATAAAGTAGTCCAATCAAACTTCATGTTATATGCGCAACCAACCAAAGAAATAGGTATGCGAATGTGATGCAATATCGTCCCGCCATGCAACCTTAATCTTACACACCAGTACCACGAATAGAGGATGTACCTAAGCCTGAAAAATGGTAAAAACAGTAAGGTGAGATTACAAGAATCTCAGTAGGGTCACAACATCATGATATCTACAGAAATCTAAACAAACATCTCCTGAACAACATTAGATTCGCCTAAACATCTAAAGGGATATCACGCAAATATTAATCAATTAATAGAGATAGGGCCGAAAGTTATAGGCTGAGGGTGGACAGCAAACACTTTCGAAAATCAGAAGTACATAGGAAGGAAAATCATCATTCAATCTCATCAATAGAAAAGGTCATCCCCTTCCACTTATATAGTCCAAGGCTTTGCTGCATAAAAGGATAAAGGTTAGCACACAAGCTAATTAGCAAGCCTATTCATCTTGCCATCACACAATGTAAGGACCCCAAATCTTAACCTATTATTAATTGCTCCTATTAGGACTCTAACCACCGTGAAACCCAAACAAGCCCAAACCAGGACCTATCTGAATCCCACAAGGCTTATCCATCTAGTTTTGATTTTAGCATGTTAATTATTTTAAGATTTTAAAATTTGGAGCATGATATTGGACAAATATTTTGGTATCATACGGAGTGAATAAAACATCAGCGGAAGTCTTTAAATTTAATCAATGAATCATAACACACAAGTCCCATAGGGATCTAAATAACCAACAAGTAAACCTCAAACATAATTCGGAAATAACAAGCAAAGGAGGAATCTTGAAAAACTAGAAAATAGTCCAATCAATAATTATGTTATATGCGTAAGCAACCAAGGAGATAAGTATGCAAAAGTGATGTGATATCGCCTTGCCGTGCAGCCTTGATTCTCACACACTGGTACCACGAACAACGAATGTGCCTAAGCCTGAAAACTAGTGAAAACAATAGGATGGAATTACAAGAATCTCAGTAGGGTCACAACATCATAAGATCTATAGAAATCTTAAACAAACATCTCCCAAACAACATCAGATCACCCCTACTCATCTAAGGATATCACACAATTCAAAAATCAAACAAAAGGGTTAGGACCGAAACTAAGGTTGAGGGTGGACTACAAACACTTTCGAAAATCAGAAGTACACAGGCAGGAAAACACATCAAGTTACTCTCGGCAGTAGTGAAAAGAAAGGCCATCCCCTTCCACCTGTGTTTTCCAAGGCTTTGCTGCACAAAAGGTAAAAGGTTAGTACATAAGCTAATCAGCAAGCGTATTCATCTTGCCAGCACACAATATAAGGCATCTAACCAGCACACAGGACTAAGCACCCTAACCAGCACACAGGATTAGGGTATCTTGCCAGTACACAGGACAAGGCATCTAGCCAGCCCAAAGGAGTAGGCATATAGCCAGCACACAGGACTAGGCATCCAGCGTGTGCAAGCTGGGGATTGCTACCCATGCAACTCCCATACCAGTAAGAGCCTCCCCTCTCCCAAGAAGCATTAGCGTTTACCCTGAATGGCCACCGGAAAAGGATCCTGACACACAAATATGTACAAACACACATAGGCAAGCACAAAATGCAATACCATAACAAGGTATCCTCAATCATGTTAGAATGCAATCAGCATGTTCAATACACAAAACATGCAAATTAGGCACACATAACCTATCTCAAGGGTTCTGTATAGGCTAAGTAGTCATATCTCAATCCGCAATTCATGTATACACTATACAATTAATTTGCATGCAATAATAACAAGGGTGTGCATCGAAAACAACAAACAAACAATAAGGATATATAGAGAAACCGATGAGGCATAGATCCTACCTCTCTTGTCTCTGAATAAGAAGCTATTTCTTTGCTTTTATTTAATGGTTCCGAACCACCTACAGCATTACAAGGCAAAGATAAAACCAAACTAAGCATGCATACTCAATAACCGAGTAAATACCCTATTTCCTTACCAATTCACTCACCAAACCTATTAGAAACCAGTGATCAGATGTCGTAGGTGCCTCCCCCTTGGATGTGTGATGTGATAGCCAAGAACTTAACAAGATTCAACCTGAGTTATCATTCCAATTAACTATACATATTTCGGTACTAAGCATAGGACACAAGACAAATTGCCATTTCATGCATATAAGGTATAAGGGTTGCAATTTCATGTTAACAAAGGAGGATTAGGTGTTTATAACTTGTACAATCAAAAGAAACAAGATCAGAATCCAATAGGTTAATCAATTGATCAAGATAGGCAACAATAGGGCAAGGGTAGGGCATACTGATTTTATGTATAGAGAAGATTCAAAGGATGAATTCATGATTTTACAACATGAATGGATACTAAACAATCATACGAACAAGAGGAACAACAATAGAAATCAACTGAAGGCAGATTCACACAATTTTAAAACCTAATCCAGCCGAATTATGACCTAACTTACGACAAAGAAAAACTAACGTCTAGAAAAAAATCCAAGATAGTTGGAAAAATAATGGAAAGAGCTTTCCAACAAGCTATTATTTGCAAGAATCTGACAAACGATGAACAAGTTATGCTATTTTGAAGTTCAAGTAGATTTTAACAATCCCGCGGAATTATGACCTAACTTTTGACAAAAAAGAACTAAACTTCAGACAAAAAACCCAAAATTTTTTGAAATAGGACAAAAAGAGCTTTCCGATTTTATTTTCTAGGGTAATTATCAGCCAATAAAGAACCAAATTAAAGGAAATTAATACCAGAAATAATGACTAGACATTCCTTACCAATTTCGGCCATCACACATCCTTTTCTTCAGGGACAAGGTGGTCTTTTCACCTGCACTGGCTTCTGGATTTCTAGGTCTGAAAATTTGGGGTCTTACATCCTCCCCTCTTTATAAGAATTTCTTCCTCGAAATTTTAGCACAAGTACTTAAGCAAACAGGTAAGGAAATCTTGCACACATAGATTCCTCAGTCTCCCAAGACTGTTCCTCGATTTGGCCATTATGCCAAACAACTCGTACTATAGGCACATTTTGACTACGAAACGGACAAACTGACCGATCTAGTGTGGCAATTGGTTGTACGGGATAGGATAGGTCTTCAGCAACTTTGACTGGTGGTTCTTCGAGCACATGAACAGGGTCTTGCACATACTTTCTCAACATTGAAATGTGAAACACGTGAATTTTTTTTATATTTGGAGGTAAGGCAAGTCGGTATGCAACAGGATTGATCCTCTTGAAAATGTTATACAGACCAATGTATCGAGGTGCTAGCTTAGCTTGCTTCTGAAAACGAAGGACTCTTCTCCATGGGGCGACCTTCAAGAACACTTTGTCACCTACTGCAAATTCTAGCTCCCTTTGTCGATTATTGTTGGCATAGTTTTTCTGCTGATCCTGGGCTGTTTTTAGCCGTTGTCAAATCAAGTTCAACTGCTCCGTTGCTTGATCAATCAATTCTGGATTGTCCAGGCATCTCTCGCCTACTTCATTCCAGAAAATGGGAGTTCTGCAATGTCTCCCGTATAGTGCTTTATGAGGTACCATACCGATGCTTACATGAAAACTATTGTTGTAAGAAAATTCTGCTTGTAGTAGGCATCGATCCCAACCGGTATGCTGGTACAACACACTCACACGTAGCATGTCTTCGAGTGTCTAAATCGTTCTCTTTGATTGACCCTCAGTCTAGGGATGAACTATTGTACTGAAATTCAATATTGAACCTAGCGCATTCTGGAATTTCTTCCAAAATTGTGATGTGAAACGAGGGTCACAATTTGAAATGATGAAAACTAGCACTCCATGCAATCGGACAATCTCGTCCAAGTAACGAACAACCAATTTCTTAGGTGTGTCTGTCACACGAATAGGTAAGAAGTGTGCAGATTTCATCAATCGATCTACGATCACCCAAATGGCATCATATCCTCGCTACGATCTAGGCAAACTAGTCTCAAAATCCATTGTGACATGCTCCCACTTCCGTTCTGGAATCGAAAGTGACTGTAGTAACCCTTCGACTCTTTGATGTTCGATATTAACTTGTTGACATATGAGGCATCGGGCAACGAACTCAGCAATGTGACGCTTCATATTCGGCCACCAATACTGCTCCATTAAAACTTGGTACATTTTTGTGCTACCAGGATGGATAGCTTTGAACTATACGCCTTAGATAAAATAAGATTATAAATATCAAAATCTTGTGGAACACACATACCCAGTTTCTGAAGACAAGAACTCCATCATCTCGTACTCTGAAATCACGATCTATGGCATCAACACCATCAGATAGTTGCTTCTGAACTTCAACCAGTTTCGGATCTTCTGATTGCTGATTCTAGATCGCCTCAATCAAGGTAGATGTGACTTTGATTCGTGCCAACAACGAACCAGAATAATCAATGCCAAGATGCACATGGTTAGCTTTCAAATCCAGCAACATTGGCATGTATTGGGTATGCATGTAAGCCAAAACCGATGGAGAAGGAGGATGAAAATTTTGGCTTAAGGCATCAACAACAACATTTACTTTTCCAGGATGATATTCAATGATCAAATCATAGTCTTTAATCAGCTTCACCCATCTTCGTTGTCTCATATTCAATTCTTTTTGCGTGAGGAGGTACTTCAGGCTTTTATAGTCGGTGAAGATTAGGCACGTCTCGTCATACAAGTAATGTTGCTATATTTTCAATGCAAACACTACGACTGCAATCTCCAAATCATGCGCAGGATAATTTCTTTCGTGCAGTCGCAATTGTCGGGAAGCATAGGCAATGACTTTCCCATCTTGCATCAATATGCATCCAAGTCTATATTTCGATGCATTGCTGTAAACCACGTACTCTTTCCCACCAACTAGTAAGGTGAGGATACGTGTGAAAACTAACCAGTTTTCAGTTCTTTGAAACTTTGCTGGCATCTCTCGTTCCAAAAGAACAGCTCGCCCTTGCGCATCATTTTCATCAATGGTCCAGCAAGCGATGAAAAATTTTCTACAAAGTGATGGTAGTATCTGGCTGAGCCAAGGAAACTACAGACTTTAAATACAGTTCGCGGGGGGGAAGCAACTACGACTTCAATTTTCTTTGGATCAACAATGAAACCTTGGGTGGAAACAACATGGCCAAGGAAACCAACTTTACGTAACCAAAATTCGCATTTGGAGTACTTTGCGAACACCCGCCGATCCCTCAAAATATTCGACACAATCCGCAAGCGCTCAACATGCTCCTTTTCCAATTTTGAATAAATCAAAATGTCATCGATGAAGACTATCAAAAATTTATTCAGGAACTCATAGAACACACGATTCATCAGGTCTATGAACACAACTGGTGCATTGGTCAAACCGAACGGCATAACCAGAAAGTCGTAGTGGCCGTGTTGCAATCTGAACGCAGTCTTAGGAATATCAGCATCACGAACTCGCATCAGGACTAGCCTTGGCATCAGTTAGGGTGAATAGTCTTGTTGGTCTTGGTTGTGCCTCACTCGTGGATCCGTTTGTTGGTCCTCTTGGTGCGCGTGCTGGTGGTTTGGTGGGGTTGACACACCCACATCGGCCTATATTTGGTGTGCCTGTGATATGCCTTGGTTTTGGGCAGTCCCTCTAAACATGGCCCATCTCGCCACAATTATAACATCGACGTGGCTGCAGATTCCAAGTAGATCCACTAGAATTTGGACCAGAAAAGTTCTTCTTGTTGTTACCTCCATTGCCGCCATTATTTTTCGGAGGATAGGACCTCAAAGGATAGAGTCCCGTATGCTGATTGAACTTCGAATCTTGCCTAGAAGGTCCGCCATCTGTGGCTATAGATGGCTTCTTGGTTTGCATGATCTTTTCAGCTTTAGTTGTGGCAACAACTAGTTCTTGCAAATTCTGCATCGGTGTTGTACCAACGATGGTTTTGAGTTTGGTACTCAACCCATCCTCGAATCGTCTTGCTAGTTGGCATGGTGTGCGATCCTCCTCTGGTGCAAATCGGGACAACTCCTTTATTACCTTCTTGTATTCCAGCACCGAACGGGTGCCCTATTCAACCTTGTAGAAAGCTTGTCTGAACTAAACTTCAGACAAAAAAACCAATTTTTTTTGAAATAGGACAGAAAGAGCTTTATGATTTTATTTTCTAGGGTAATTATCAACCAATAAAGGACCAAATTAAAGGGAATTAATACCAGAAATAATTACTAGACATTCCTTACCAATTTCGGCCATCACACACCATTTTCTTCAGGGACAAAATCATCTTTTCACCTGCACTGGCTTCTGAATTTGTAGGACTGAAAATTCAAGGTCTCACATCCTCCCCTCCTTATAAGAATTTTTTCCTCAAAATTTTAGCACAAGTGCCTAAGCAAATAGGTAATTAAATTTTGCACGCATAGATTCCTCAATCTCCCAAGAATGTTACTCGATTTGGCTATTACGCCAAACAACTCGTAGCACAGGCACGTTTCGACTGCGAAGGTGACAAACTAACCGATCTAGTATGGTAACTGGCTATACGGGATAGGATAGGTCTTTAGCAACTTCGACTGGTGGTTCTTCAAGCACATGAGCAGGGTCTCGCACATACTTTCTCAACATTGAAACATGAAACACATTGTGAATTCTTTCCATATTCGGAGGTAAGGCAAGTCGGTATGCAATAGAGCCGATTCTCTCTACAATGTCATACAGACCAATGTAACAAGGTGCTAGCTTACCTCGCTGCTGAAAATGAAGGACTCCTCTCCATGGGGCGACCTTCAAGAACACTTTGTCACCTACCATGGGGTGGAAACAAGATGGCTAAGGAAACTGGCACTCCATGTGGATGAACAATCTCGTCCAAGCAACGAATAGCCAATCTCTCAAGGTTGTCTTTCACACGAACAGGAAGGAAATATGTATATTTCGTCAGTCGATCCACAGTCACCCAAATGGCATCGAATTCTTGTTGAGATTAGGCAAACCAGTCACAAAGTCCATCATGACATGTTCCCACTTCCATTCTAGAATCGGAAGTGACTGAAGTAAACCAGCGGGTCTTTGATGCTCGATCTTCACTTGATGACATACAAGGCATCGAACAACGAACTCAGCAATGTGGCGCTTCATGGTCAGCCACCAATATTGTTCTTTCAAATCTCAGAACATTTAAGTGCTACCAGGATGAATATCAAAATTTGATTGTGAATATCAACATCTTGTGGCACACATACCCGGTTTCTGAAGAAAAAAACTCCATCATCTTGCACTCTGAAATCACGAGCTATAGCATCAACACCATCAGATAGTTGCTTCCAAATTTCAGACAGTTCTGGATCTTCTGATTGCTGATTTTTGATCTCTTCCAGAAAAGTAGGCTTGACTTCGATCCGAGCCAACAACGAACCAGAAAAATCACTGCCAAGATACACACGCATAGCTCTCAAATCTAGCAACATTGGCATGTATTGCGCACGCATATAGGCTAAAATCGATGGAGAAGAAGAAGGGATCTTCCAGTTTAAGGTATTAACAACAACATTCACTTTTCCGGGATGATATTCGATGATCAAATCATAGTGTTTAATCTGCTCCACCCATCTTCGTTGTCTTATATTCAACTCCTTCTACATGTTGAGATACTTCAAGCTTTTGTAGTCGGTGAAGATTCTGCATGCCGTATAGGTAGTGGCTCCATATACTCAATGCGAACACCACGACTACAAGCTCCAAATCATGTGTAGATTAGTTTCTTTCATGCAGACGCAACTTCCGGGAAGCATAGGCAATGAATTTTCCATTTTGCATTAGCACGCATCCAAGTTTGGATTTCGATGTATGCGCACACACCCACACACTTAGGTGCTAGTACTGAAAGTGATCTAATGCTAAAAAGGGATTGGTTTGTAAGATTTAAATGATGAAATTGATTACTTGATTTACTGTGTATTTATGTGTGTTTTTATGAATTGTATGACTTAATGTGTTTTTCTGTGTTTATATTAGTGTGTGCTATGAAAGTGCCGAATGAGTTTGTTGCCAAATAATTGCAATGTGTTTTATGCTTATTCCCGCAATGGGTGTTGTTAATGCATGCTTTGCTGCCAAGTGTGATATGTGTAAACATGTGTATTGCCGAATGCATGGGATGTGGTTTTGCATTATTGCCAAGTATGGTTTGTATGAAAATATGTTTGCCGAGTGCTTGTGTGTGTTAATGTGATATCCGAGTGTGCAATAGAACATGTACATGTGTTTCCAGAAACTAGTATATTTGTGTGCATGCACGTTTTGTTTTCCAGCGTATGCATATCGTCCAGTGCACGCCTCTCCACCAGGTACCACTTGTTTTCCTATTGATCGTATCTAGTTATGTGTTGAGTAACATCATGCGCTTATATAGTATGGCAACGTTGAACGCTACAAGGGATCTATGGGGTAGGTATGGGATTCAGGTCGAATAGCAACCTGTTGAGCAAGAAGAGCCGAATGCACAAATTGAGTAGGGAGGGCAAGCTGAGAGCCCGAAAACCAACCTGAGGCACTAGTCATTGATCCTATGATGGCAAAAATTCTGAATGTGTTACAAGAGATCGCTGCAAATTAGCAGCATATAAAGGAGCAATTTCAGAATGCTCCTGCACCCGTGCCCATGGAAGAACCTATTCCTCCAGTTGAGGATGTACAGCCGGTTCACCCTAAGGAAACTGAGAGACTCCCCACCATTATTACGAAGCTATTGAAGGAAGCTCATCAACTGGGATGTAAGGATTTCAGTGGTTCAGCCGGAGCTATTGTAGCTCGTGAATGGATACACACTTTATACTGAGTTTCCTTGTTTTTGTGTATCATTGATGATGACAAGGTTTCCATTGCTACTTTCCTAATTTTGAGAGAGAAGCCCTCGTATGGTGGACATCTGTGAGCTTGCGATTCGAAGATCGTTTTCCTACTTAGAAAGAATTTCCATATTAGTTCAATGAGAGGTTCTATATGTGATTTCATAAAAGCAAGCAGCGACAAGCTTTCTATAAGCTTGAACAAAGCACCCATTCTATGCTGGAATATGAGAGGGGACTGAGGGAGCTTTCCTGATTTGCCCTAGTGGAGGATCATTCACCATACCAAATTGCGAGGCAATTTCAAGATGAGCTAAGTACCAAACTCAAAGCCATCGTTGGTACGACACTAGTGCAGAATTTGTAAGAACTAATGTAAGGACCCCAAATCCTAATCTATTATTAATTGCTCCTAATAGGACCTTTACTGTCATGAAACCCAAACAAGCCTGAACCAGGACCTATCAAAATCCCACAAGGCTTATCCATATAGTTTAAATTTTAGCATGTTAATTCTTTTAAAATTTTAAAGTTTGGAGCATGATATTGGACAAATATTCTGGTATCATACGGAGTGAATAAAACATCAGCAGAACTATTTAAATTTAATCAATGAATCCATAACACACAAGTCCTATAGGGATCCAAATAACCAGCATGTGAACCTCCAACATAATTAAGAAATAATAAGCAAAGGAGGAATCTTGAAAAACCAGTAAATAGTCCAATCAATGATCATGTTATATGAGCAAGCAATCAAGGAGACAAGTACGCCAAAGTGATACAATATTGCCCTGCCATGCAGCCTTGATTCTCACACATTGGTACCACGAACAATGAATGTACCTAAGCCTGAAAAACGGTGAAAATAATAGGATGAGATTACAAGAATCTCAGTAGGGTCACAACATCATAAAATCTACAAAAATCTTAAACAAATATCTCCCAAACAACATCAGATTATCCCTACTCATCTAAGGGTATCACGTAATTTAAGAATCAACCGAAAGGGTTAGGGTTGAAACTAAGGTTAAGGGTTGACTACAAACACTTCTGAAGATCAGAAGTACATAGACAGGAAAACATATCAAGTTACTCTTGGCAATAGGAAAACGAAAGGCCATCCCCTTCTACCTGTGTTGTCCTAGGCTTTGCTGCACAAAAGGTAAAAGGTTAGCACACAAGTTAATCAGCAAGCCTATTCATCTTGCCAGCACACAGGACAAGGTATTTAGCCAGCACAAAGAACTAGGCATCTAGCCAATGCACAGAACTAGGCATCCAGCACGCGCAAGCTGGGGATTGCCACTCATATGACTCCCTTACCAGTAAGAGCCTGTCCTCTCCCAAGAAGCATAAGAGTTTACCCCGAATGGCCATTGAAACAGAATCTTGACACACAAACAAGCACACACAGACAAGCACAAAGCATAATACCACAGCAATGTGTTCTCAATCATGTCAGAACACATTTAATATGTTCAAAACACACAACACATACAAATTAGATACTCATAACCTAACTTAATGATTCAGTATTGCCTAAGTAATCAGATCTTAATCTGAAATTCATACATATACCATATAATCAATTCGCATGCAATATTATCAAGAATATGCATAAAAATGACAAACAAGCAACAAGGATCTCTAAAGAAACTGATGAGGCATAGATCCTACCTCTCTTGTCTATGAACAAAAAACTATTCCTTTGCCTTTATTTATTAGATTCAAACCACCTATAGCATCATAAGGCAAAGATAAAACCAAACTAAGCATGCATACTCAATAACCAAGTGAGTATCCCATTTCCTTACCAATTCCACTCACCAAACCTGTCAGAAACCAGTGATCAGATGCCGTAGGTGCCTCCCCTTTGGATGTGTGATGTGATAGCCAAGAACTTAACAAGATTCAACCTGAATTATCATCCCAATTAACTATGTATATTTTGGCACTAAGCATAGGACACAAGACAAATTGTGATTTTATGCATACAAAGTGTAAAGGTTGTGATTTCATGTTAATAAAGAAGGATTAATAGGGCACAATAGGGCAAGGATAGGGCATACTGATTTCATGTATAGAGAAGATTAAAAAAGGATGAATTCATGATTTTACAACATAAATAGATGCTAAACAATCATACAAACAAGAAGAACAACAACAGAAATCAATCGAAGGCAGAATCGCACAATTTTGAATCCTATTCCCGCCAAATGTTGACCTAATTTACGATAAAGAAAAACTAGCCTTCAGATGAAAAACCTAAGATTTTTGGAAAGAGGATGGAAAAAGCTTTCAAACAAGCTATTATTTTCAAGAATCAGATAAACAATGAAAGAGTTATACTATTTTGAATTTAAAACAGATTTTGACAATTCTACCGAATTATAATTTACCTTTTGACAAAGAAAAATAATCTCCAGACAAAAAAAACCATATTTTTAAGAAATAGGACAGAAAGATCTTTCCAATAAGCTATTATTTTCAAGGATATGCCAAAGTATGAGGGAGTTATGAATGTTCGATGTTCAAGCAGATTTCGGTAGAAATAGCGAGGTGTAGGGTTTTTGGTTGGATGAATTTTGTATATTTTCTGTGTGAGGTTTAAGTGTGGCCGGCTTCCTCTTTGTATAGAGTGGTTATGGGATTAATTTACCTACTTTAAAGATTAGATTAAAGTAAGATAATTATAATAATTAAATTATGTAATTATCCTCTCTTAATTTTAGGGATTTTATTTTCTAAGGTAATTATCAACCAATAAAGATTCAATTCAAAGGGAATTAATATCAGAAATAATTAATGGACATTTCTTACCGATTTTGGCCATCACATATCCTCTTCTCCAGGGGCAAAATGGTCTTTTCACCTGTAGTGGCTTCTGGATTTCTAGGACTGAAAATTCGGGGTCTCACATCCTCCCCTCCTTATAAGAATTTCGTCCTCGAAATTTTATCATAAGTACCTAAACAAACAGAAAAAGAAATTTTTCACGCATAGATTCCTCAGTCTCCCAAAACTGTTCCTCAATTTGGCCATTACGCCAAACAACTCGTACAATAGGCACGCTTCGATTGCAAAACTGTGGATCTGACTGATCTAGTATGGCAACTGGCTGTACGGGATAGGATAGGTCTTCAGCAACTTCGACTGGTGATTCTTCGAGCACATGAGCAGGGTCTCGCACATACTTTCTCAACATTGAAACGTGAAACACGTTGTGAATTCTTTCTATATTTGGAGGTAAGGAAAGTTAGTATACAATAGGGCCAATCCTCTCGAGAATGTCATATGGACCAATGTAACGAGGTACTAGCTTACCTCTCTGCTGAAAACGAAGGACATCTTTCCATGGGGCGACCTTCAAGAACACTTTGTCACCTATCGCAAATTCCAGCTCCCTTCGTCGATTATCAACATAATTTTTCTGCCGATATTGGGCTATTTTTAGCCATTGTCAAATTAAATTCAATTGCTCGGTTGCTTGATCAATCAATTTCGAGGCGTCTTTCACCTACTTCATTCCAGAAAATGGGAGTTCTGCAATGTCTCCCATATAGTGCTTCATGAGGTGCCATACCTATGCTTACATGAAAACTATTGTTCTAAGCAAATTCCACCAATGGTAGGCATCGATCCTAACTGGTATGCTGGTCCAACACACTCGCATATAGCATGTATTCGAGTGTCTAAATTGTCCTTTCTGATTGACCATCGGTCTAGGGATGAAATGCTGTACTAAAATTCAATCTTGAATCCAGCGCATTCTGGAATTTCTCCCAAAATCGTGATGTAGAACGAAGGTCATGATCTGAGATGATGGAAACTGGCACTCCATGCAATCGGACAATCTTGTCAAAGTAATGAACAACCAATTTCTCAAGTGTGTCTATCACATGAACAGGTAAGAAGTGTGTAGATTTCGTCAATCGATCTACGATCACCTAAATGACATCGTATCCTCGATGCAATCTAGGCAAACTAGTCACAAAATCCATTGTGACATGCTCCCACTTCCATTCTAGAATTGGAAGTGACTGTAGTAACCCAACGGGTCTTTGATGTTCGATCTTTACTTGTTGACATACGAGGCATCGAGCAACAAACTCAGCAATGTGACGCTTCATGTTCGGCCACCAATACTGCTTCTTTAAATCTCGGTACATCTTTGTGCTACCCTGACGGATTGCAAACTTCAAACTATATGCCTCAGATAAAATGAGATTACGAATATCAACATCTTGTGGAACACATACCCGGTTCCTGAAGACAAGAACTCCATCATCTTGTACTCTGAAATTGCGAGCTATGACATCAACACCATTAGATAGTTGCTTCGGAACTTTAACCAGTTTCAGATCTTCTGATTGCTGATTCTGGATCTCCTCAATCAAGGTAGGTGTGACTTCGATTCATGCCAACAACGAACTAGAATAATCAGTGCCAAGATGCATACGGGTATCTTTCAAATCCAGCAACATTGGCATTTATTGGGTGCGCATGTAAGCCAAAACCGATGGAGAAGGAGGATAAAACTTTTGGCTTAAGGCATCAGCAACAACATTTTCTTTTCCAAGATGATATTTGATGATCAAATCGTAGTCTTTAATCAGCTCCACCCATCTTCATTGTCTCATATTTAATTCTTTTTGCGTGACGAGGTACTTCAGGCTTTTGTGATCAGTGAAGATTCGACACGTCTCGCCGTATAAGTAATGTCGCCGTATTTTCAGTGAAAACACCACAGCTGCAAGCTCCAAATCATGCGTAAGATAGTTGCCTTCGTGCGGTCGCAATTGTCGGGAAGCATAGGCAATAACTGTCCCTTCTTACATCAACACACATCAAAGTCCAGATTTCGACGCATCCTTGTACACCACGTATTCTTTTCCCTCGACTGGTAAGGTGAGGATTGGTGTGGAAACCAATCATCTTTTCAACTCTTCAAACTTTGCTGGAATTTCTCGTTCCATACGAACGACTCACCTTTTCACGTTAATTTCGTCAATGATCTGACAAGCGATGAAAAATTCTCCACAAAGTGACGGTAGTATCCAGCCAAGCTAAGGAAACTACGAACTTTGAACACAGTTTGAGGAGGTTCCCAAGCAACTATGACTTCAATCTTCTTCGGATCAACAAGGACACCTTGGGAGGAAACAATATGGCCAAGGAAACCAACTTCGCATAAGCAGAATTCGCATTTTGAATACTTTGCGGATAACCGCTGATCCTTCAAAACATTAAGCACAATTCGCAAGTGCTTAGCATGCTCCTCTTCTTATTTTTAATAAATCAGAAT
This sequence comes from Passiflora organensis, assembly GCA_019739055.1. Lineage (NCBI taxonomy): Eukaryota > Viridiplantae > Streptophyta > Magnoliopsida > Malpighiales > Passifloraceae > Passiflora > Passiflora organensis. The sequence goes on along the minus strand of JAEPBF010000258.1, from coordinate 146,302 downwards.
GTCGTCGATGAAGGCTATCACAAATTTATCTAAGAACTCACGGAACACATGATTCATCAGGTCCATGAACATAGCTGGTGCATTGGTCAAACCGAATGGCATAACCAGAAATTTGTAGTGGGCATATCGTGATCTGAAAGCTGTCTTTGGAATATCGACTTTATGAACTTGCAATTGATGGTATCCAAATCTAAGATCGATCTTGGAGAATACGGCTGCACTATGGAGTTGGTCGAACAAATCATCAATGCGCGGCAAAGGGTACTTGTTCTTCACGGTCACACGATTCAACTATCGCCACATCAGGACTAGCCTCAACATCAATCAAGGTGAATAGACTCGTTGATCTTGGTTGTGCCTCACTTGAGGATCCATTGGATGGTCCTACTGGTGCACGTGCTGGTGGTTTGGTCGGATTGGCATACCCACCTCGGCCTGCATTTGGTGTACCTATGATACGTCTTGGTTTCGGGCAGTCCCATTGAACATGGCCCATCTTGCCACAATTATAACATCGATGTGGCTGTGGAGTCCATGTAGATCCATTAGAATTCGGACTAGAAAAGTTCTTCCTGTTGTTACCTCCATTGCCGCCATTGTTTCACAGAGGATAAAAACTCAAAGGATAGGTCTTGTACGTCGATTGAACTTTGAATCTCGCCTAAAAGGTCCGCCATTAGTGGCTGCGGATGGCTTCTTGGTTTGCATAATCTTTTCAGCTTCACTTGCTGCAACAATTAGTTCTTGCAAATTCTGCATCTGTGCTGTACCAACGATGGTTTTGAGTTTGGTACTCAGCCTATTCTGGAATCGTCTTGCAAACTGGTACGGTGTGCGATCCTCCTCTGGTGCAAATCAGGATAACTCCCTTAATACCTTCTTGTATTCTAGCACCAAACGGGTGCCCTGTTCAAGCTTGTAGAAAGCTTGTCGCTGCTTGCTTTTTTGGAATCTCATATAAAACCTTTTGTCCAACTCCTACCGAAATTCTTCCCAACTAGGCAAATGATTACTGAATCACAAACTCATAGCTGTCCACCATGCGAGGGCTTCTCCCTCAAGTAGGAAAGTGGTGATGGAAACCTTGTCATCATCCTAGATACGCAAGAACAAGGACACTCGGCATAAGGTGTCTATCCATTCATGAGCAGCAGCAGCTCCGGCTGAACCATTGAAATCTTTACATCCCAATTGTCGAGCTTCCTTCAACAATTTTGTAATCACGATGAGAAATCTCTCAGTTTCCTTAAGGGGAACCGGCTGTACAGGCTCAAGTGGAGGAATAGGTTCTTCCACGGATGTTGGTGCAGGAGCATTCTGAAATTGCGCATCCATACGTTGCTGATTCACAGAAATCCCTTGCAATACATTTAGGATTTGTGCCATCATAGGATCGATGGGAATTTGCAATACAGGTCCTCTTGCTCAACAGGTTGTTGTTCGGTCTGAATCTCATACCAACCCTGTCTACCCCTTTGTACACTTGGCCTTGCCATACTATACGAATATACAATCGTCACACAACACATAACCCAAATACAAAATTATGAAAAAAAGTGGTACTTGGTGGAGAGATGTGCACCGGACGATACGCATATACTGAAAAACAGAATACACATGCACCTAAGTACACATAAATTTCGGAAATCTTATGCATCCATGCAATGGACACTCGGAAATTACATCAATACACACACATAAGCACTCGGCAAACAATCATCAAGCATTTAGTAAACACACAGGGACATTCGGCAACACTCCTAGGAATTATAATTATCATGCAAAAGCATACATAAGCATTCAAAAGGAAAACATGCGTCAAGAATACCCATTCGACAATAGTTAAAGAAAACAAAGCAAACAGTTTAAGTCAAATTATCAATTTCATTATTTAAACTTTACAAACCAATCCCTTTTTAGTATTAGTTCATTTTCGGTATTAGACCCTAAATGAGTGGGTGTGTGCGTATGTACCAACCTACAAACACAAAATTAACAAACAAATTAGCATATAACAAATCATATTCCCTAAACCATACTCCGCTACAAAACCTGTAAGGACCACAATTCCTAATCTATTATTAATTGCTCTTATTAGGACCCTTACCGCCACGAAACCCAAACAAGCCCGAACCAGGACCTATCTGAATCCCACAAGGCTTATCCATCTAATTTCGATTTTAGCATGTCAGTTCCTTTAAGATTTTAAAGTTTGGAGCATGATATTGGAAAAATATTCTGGTATCATACGGAGTGAATAAAACATCAGCGGAAGTCTTTAAATTTAATCAATGAATCCATAACACACAAGTCCTATAGGGATCCAAATAACCAGCAAGTGAACCTCCAACATAATTCAGAAATAACAACCAAAGAAGGAATCTTGACAAACCAGAAAATAGTCCAATCAATGATCATATTATATGCGTAAGCAATCAAGGAGACAAGTATGCAAAAGTGATGCAATATTTCCCCGTAGTGTAGCCTTGATTCTCACACACTAGTACCACGAACAACAAATGAACCTAATCCTGAAAAATGGTGAAAAGAATAGGATGAGATTATAAGAATCTCAGTAGGGTCACAACATCATAAGATCTACAAAAATCTTAAACAAACATCTCCCAAACAACATCAGATCATCCCTACTCATCTAAGGGTATCATGTAATTCAAGAATCAACAAAAAGGGTTAGGACCGAAACTAAGGCTAATGGTGGACTACAAATATTTTTGAAAATCATAAGTACACATGCAGGAAAGCACATCAGGTTACTCTCGGCAGTAGGAAAGAGAAAGGCTATCCCCTTCCACCTGTGTTGTCCAAGGCTTTTCTGCACAAAGGGTAAAAGGTTAGCACATAAACTAATCAGCAAACCTATTCAACATGCCAGCACACAAGACAAGACATCTAGCAACCAGCACATAGGATTAGGGCATCTTGCCAGCACATAGGATAAGGCATCTAACCAGCACAAAGGACTAGGCATCTAGGCAGCACACAGGATTAGGCATCTAGCCAGCACACAGAACTAGACATCTAACCAGCACACAGGACTAGGCATCCAGCGAGCATAATCAGCTTTTACCCCGAATGGCCATCGGAATAGGATCCTGACACACAAACAAGCACACACAGGCAAACACAAAGCACAATACCACAACAAGGTATTCTCAATCACGTCAGAACACATTCAATATGTTCAAGGCACACAACACATGCAAACTAGGCACTCTTAACCTAACTCAACAGTTTTGTATAGCCTAAGTAGTCAGATCTTGATCCGCAATTCATGTATATACCATATAATCAATTCGTATACAATATTATCAAGGGTATGCCTCGAAAATGACCAACAAGCAACAAGGATCTCTGAAGAAACCGATGAGGCATAAATCCTACCTCTCTTGGCTCTGAACAATAAGCTATTCCTTTGCCTTTATTTAATAGATCCAAACCACCTATAACATCACAAGGCAAAGACAAAACCAAACTAAGCATAAATACTCAATAACCAAGTGAGTACCCTATTTCCTTACAAATTCCACTCACTAAACCTATCCAGAAATCAGTGATCAGATGTCGTAGGTGTTTCCCCCTTGAGATGTGTGATGTGATAGCCAAGAACTTAACAAGATTCAACCTGAATTATCATCCCAATTAACTATGTATATTTCGGCACTAAGCATAGGACATATGAATAATTGTGATTTTATGCATATAAGGTGTAAGGATTGCGATTTCATGTTAACAGTGAAGGATTAGGTGTTTACAACTTGCACAGTCAAAAGAAACAAGATCAGAATCCAATAGGTTAATGAATTGATCAAGATAGGCAACAATAGGGAAAAGGTAGGGCATATTGATTTCATGTATAGAGAAGATTCAAATGATGAATTCATGATTTTACAACATGAATGGATGCTAAACAATCATACAAACAAGAGAAACAACAACAAAAATTTATGGAAGGCAGAATCGCACAATTTTGAAACCTAATCCCCCCGAATTGCTACCTAACTTACGACAAAGAGAAACTAACCTCCGGATGAAAAACCCAAAATGGTTGGAAAGAGGACGGGAATATCTTTCCAACAAGCTATTTGTGAGACCCTAAATTTTGAGTCCTAGAAGTCCAGAAGCTAGTGTAGATGAAAAAGACCATTTTTCCCCCGAAAAAAGGATGTGTGATGGCCGAAATTGGTATGGGATGTCTAGTAATTATTTCTGATATTAATTCCCTTTAAATTGATTCTTTATTGGTTGATAATTACCTTAGGAAATAAAAACCCTAAGTTTAAGGGGGGATAATTACAGAATTTAATTCTTATAATTGTCTTACTTTAATTAAGCCTTGAAGATAGGGATTTTAATCCCATAACCATCTTATATAAATAGGAAGTCAGCCACAAAAAAATCTCATACAGAAAACACACAAAATTCGTAGGACCTAAAAACCCTACACCTCCCAATTTCTACCAAAATCATCTTGAACTTCAAACAAGCATTCTCATTGTTTGTCGAATTCCTGAAAATAATAGCTTGTTGGAAAGCTCTTTTCATCCTCTTTCCAACCATTTTTGTTTTTTCATCTGAAGGTTAGTATTTCTTTCTTTAAAGTTAAATCGAAATTCGGCGGGATTGCCAAAACCTTCTTGAAATTCAAACAAGCATAACTCTCTCATCGTTAGTCGGATTCCTACAAATAATAGCTTGTTGGAAAGATATTTTCATCCTCTTTCCAAAAATTTTTGTTCTTTTGACTTAAGGTTAGTATTTATTTCTTTAAAGTTAAATCAAAATTTGGCAGAACTACCAAAATCTTCTTGAACTTCAAACAAGTATAACTCTCTCATCATTTGTCAGATTCCTGAAAATAATAGCTTGTTCGAAAGCTATCTTCATCCTCTTTCCAACCATATATCGGTTTTTGTCTGAAGGTTAGCATTTATTTCTCTAAAGATAAATCGAAATTCGGTGGAATTAGGTTTTTAGATTTTTATAATTCTGCCTTTGATTGATCTTTGATGTTGTTACCTTTATTCATATGATTGTTTAATATCCATTCGTAGTGAAAAATCATAAATTCATCATTTGAATCTTATCTATACATGAAATCAGTATGCCCTACCTTTGTCGTACTTCCCTATTGTTGCCTATCTTGATCAATTGATTAACCTATTGGATTCTGATCTTGTTTCTTTTGATTATACATGTTATAAAACCTTAATCCTTCCTTGTTAACATGAGATCGCAACTCCTACAACTTGTTAACATGAAATTGCAACTTTCCCCTATTCTTAGTGCTGAAAATTGTATAATAATTAGGGATGGTAATTCAGGTTGTTTCTTATTAAGTTCTTGGCTATCACATCACACATCCAAGGGACAGGTACCTACGGCATCTGATCACTGGTTTTTGATAGGTTTGGTTAGTGAAATTGGTAAGGAAATAGGGTATTTAATTGGATATTGGATATGCATACTTAGTTTGGTTTTGGCTTTGCCTTGTGATGCTATAGGTAGTGCAGAATTATTGGATAAAGGCAAGGGAATAACTTCTTGTTCAAAGACAAGAGAGGTAGGATCTAAGCCTCATCAGTTTCTCCAGAGATCTTTGTTGTTTGCTTGTTAATTTCGGTGCCTTTACATGTAATGTTGTATGCGCATATATTGTAGTCGGAATGCTTGAATTGCGGACCAAGATACGATCCTGTAGGCTATATTGAATCCCTTAAGATAGGATATGAGTGCCTAGTTTGCATGTGTTGTGTGTATTGAAAATGTTGATTGTGTTCTGACATGATTAAGGATACCCTGTGGTGGTATTATGCTTTGTACTTGCTTGTGTGTGCTGGTACGTGTTGTGTGTCAGGATCCTTTTTCGGTGGCCATTCGTGGTAAGCGCTGATGCTCCTTGTGAGAGGGGAGGTTTTTACTGGTATGGGAGTCGTATGGGTGGCAATCCCCAGCATGAGCTCGCTGGATGTTTGGTCCTTGTGCTGCCAGAAGCCCTGCCCTTGTGTGGCAGGAAGGCCTTGTCCTTGTGTGGCTTGGGATGACTGGTCCTTGTGTGGCTAGAAGCCCTATCCTTGTGTGGCAGGAAGCCTTTTGTCCTTGTGTGGCTTGGGATGACTTGTCCTTATGTGGCAAGATGAATAGGGTTACTGAATAACTTGTGTGTTAACCATTTACCTTTTGTGTTGTAAGCCTTAGACAACACAGGTGAAAGGGGATGGCCTTTCTTCTTCATTGCCAAGAGCAATCTGATGAGTTCTACTTGCCTGTATACTTCTGGGTTTTCGGAAGTATTTGTAGTCCCCCCTGAACCTTAGATTCGACCCTACCCTTTTTAACTGAACTCTTGAATTGCGTGATCCCCTTGAGTTGCTAAGAATGATCTAATGTTGTTTCGGGAGATTTGTGTTTATGGTTTCTGCAGATCTTATAATGTTGTGACTGAGATTCTTGTAATCTCATTCTGTTGTTTCACCATTTTTTAGGCTTAAGTACATTCATTGTTCGTGGTACCAGTGTGTGAGATCAAGGCATCACGGCGGGGTGACATTTCATCACCTTTGAATTCCTATTTCCTTGGTTGCTTCTGCATACAATATGATTATAGATTGGACTATTTTTCTAGTTTTTTTTCAAGATCCCTCTTTTGCTTGTTATATTTTGGAACCTATTGGAGGATTTCTTGCTGGTTATTTGAATCCCTATGGGACTTGTGTGTTTTGATTCCAAAAATTAAATTTAAAGACTTCCGCTGATGTTTTATTCACTCCATATGATACCAGAATGATTGTCCAATACCATGCTCCATTTGTTATTAAACATATAGAACTATCATGCTAAAAGTCAAAAAAAAAAATTTAATGGGTAAACCTGGTGGGATTCAGATAGGTTCTAGGTGTCTTTGGACTTGTTTGGATTTCACCACGGTAATGGCCTTAATCGGAACAAATTTTAATAGGTAGGAATTGATTTGCAAGAATCCGATAAATGATGAAAGAGTTATGCTATTTTGAAGTTCAAACAGATTTTAACAATTCTGCCAAATTACGATTTAACTTTTGACAAAGAAAAACTAACTTCCAGACAAAAAACCAATATTTTTTGGAAAGAGGACAGAAAGAGCTTTCCAACAAGCTATTATTTGCAAGAATCGTCCAAAGTATGAGGGAGTTATGCTTGTTTGAAATTCAAGCAGATTTCGGCAGAAATATGGAGGTGCAAGGTTTTTGGTTGGACGAATTTTGTATATTTTCTGTGTGAGGTTTAAGTGTGTCCGGCTTCCTCTTTATATAGGGTGGTTATGGGATTAGTTTACCTACTTTAAAGATTAGATTAAAGTAAGATAATTATCATAATTAAATTCTATAATTATCCTCCCTTAATTTTAGGGATTTTATTTTCTAAGGTAATTATGAACCAATAAAGATTCAAATCAAAGGGAATTAATATCAGAAATAATTTCTGGACATTCTTTACCAATTTTGGCCATCACACATCTTCTTCTCCAGGGGAAAAATGGTCTTTTCACCTACACTGGCTTCTGGACTTCTATGACTGAGAATTCGGGGTCTCACAATTAATCGTTGCCGCGATTGAAGCCAAAAAAATTGTGTAAAGTAAGAAACCGTCCGCAGCAAGTGGTGGCGGATCTTTCAGGCAAGATTCGAAGTTCAATTGACATACAGAACCTTATCCTTTATAGGTAAGAATAAGAAGAATTTTTCTGGTCCGAACTTCAATGGATCTATATGGAATTGTCAGCAACGTTGATGTTACAATTGTGGCAAGATGGGTCATATTTAGAGGGAATGCCTAAAACCAAGGCGTATCATAGGCTCACCTAGTACGTGATGAGGTAGGTATGCTAACCCCTCCAAACCACCAACACGTGCACCAAGAGGACCACCCAATGGATCCACAAGTGAGGCGCAACCTAGGCCAATGAAGCTATTCACCCTAACTGATGCTGAGGCTAGTCCTGATGTGTGTTCGTGAAACTGATATTCCGAAGGCCGCATTCAGATCGCAATACGGCCACTACGAATTTCTGGTTATGTTATTCGGTTTGACCAATGCACTAGCTGTGTTCATGGACCTGACAAATCATGTGTTCCATGAGTTCCTGGATAAATTCTTGATAGTCTTCATCGACGACATTCTGATTTATTCAAAATCGAAAGAGGAGCATGTTAAGCACTTGCAGATTACGCTGAATATTTTGAGGGATTGGCGGTTGTTCGCAAAGTACTCTAAATGCAAATTCTGGTTATGCGAAGTGGGTTTCCTTGGCCACGTTGTTTCCGCCCAAGGTGTGTTAGTTGTAGAAGAAAATTGAAGCCATAGTTTCCTGGGAACTCCGTGAACTGTGTTTGAAGTTCTTAATTTCCTTGGCTTGGCCAGATACTACCATCGCTTCGTGGAAAATTTTTCATCGCTTGCCGGACCATTGACGAGACTGACGCGCAAGAGTGAGCCATTTGTGTGGACCGAGAAATGCCAGCGAAATTTCGAAGAACTGAAAAACCGGTTAGTTTCCACACCTATCCTTACTTTACCTATTGGCGGAAAGGAGTATGTGGTGTACAGCGATGCATCAAAATCTGGACTTGGATGCGTGTTGATGCAAGAAGGGAAAGTCGTTGCCTATTCTTCCCGACACTTACGACTGCACAAAAGCAATTATCCTATGCATGATTTAGAGCTTGCAGTCGTGGTGTTTGCGTTAAAAATATGGTTCCACTATTTTTATGACAAGACGTGTAGAATATTCACTGACCAAAAAGGCCTGAAGCATCTCCTTATGGAAAAGGAGTTGAATATGAGACAATGAAGATGGGTGGAGCTGATTAAGGAATATGACCTGATCATCAAATATCATTCTTGAAAAAATGAGTGTTGTTGCTAATGCCTTAAGTCAAAAATTTCATCTTATTTCTCCATCGGTTTTGGCTTACATGTGCACCCAATACATGCCTATGTTACTAGATTTGAAAGCTACACATGTGCCTTTTTGCACTGATTTTTTTGGTTTGTCGTTGGCGCAAATCGAAGTCATGCCTACCTTGATTGTGGAGATCCGGAATCATCAATTTGAGGATCCAAAACTGATTGAAATTCGGAAGCAATTATCTGGTGGTGTTGATGCCATAGCTCGTGATTTCAGAGTACGAGAAGATGGAGTTCTTGTCTTCAGAAACTGGGTATGTATTCCACAAAATGTTGATATTCGTAATCTTATTTTATCTGAGGCGCAAAGTTCGAAGTTCGCTATCCATCCTGGTATCACAAAGATGTACCAAGATTTAAAGGAGAAATATTAACAAGTAAAGATCGAGCATCAAAGATCCACTGGTTTACGATAGTCACTTCCGATTCCAGAATGAAAGTGTTAGCACGTCACGATGGATTTTGTGACCGGTTTGCCTAGATCACAATGAGGATACAATGCCACTTGGGTGATCATGGATCGATTGATGAAATCTACACATTTTCTTTCTGTATGTGTGATAGATACACTTGAGAAATTGGTCGCTCATTACTTGGACGAGCTTGTTCAATTGCATGGAATGCCAGTTTTCATCATTTCAGATAATGACCCTCTTTTCACATTACGATTTTAGAAGAAATTCCATAATGCACTAGGTTCGAGATTAAATCTCAGTACAGCATTTCAATCCCAAGCCAACGGTTAATCAGAGAGGACGATTCAGACACTCGAAGACATGCTACATGGGAGTGCACTGGACCAGCATACCGGTTGGGAGTGTTGCCTACCATTGGCGGAATTTGCTTACAATAATATTTTTCATGTAAGAATCGGTATGACACCTTACGAAGCACTATATGGGAGAAGTTGCAGAACTCCCATTTGCTGCAATGAAGTGGGCGAGAGATGCCTAGACAATCTGGAATTGATTGATAAAGCAACGGAGCAGTTGAACAAGATTCAACAATGGCTAAAGACAGAGTAGGATCGGCAGAAAAACTATGCCGATAATTGACGAAGGGAGCTGGAATTTGTAGTAGGTGACAAAGTGTTTTTGAAGGTCAGCTCGTGGAAAGGTGTCCTTTGTTTTCAGCAATGAGGTAAGCTAGAGCTTGTTCGATTGCATTGAGTGCCAGTTTCCATCATTTCAGATAATGACCCTTTCACATCATGATTTTAGAAGAAATTCCAGGATACGTTAGGTTCGAGATTAAATTTCAGTACATCGTTTCAATCCTAGGCCAACGGTCAATCAGAGAGGACGATTTAGACACTCGAAGACATGCTACATGCGAGTGCATTGGACCAGCATACCGATTGGGAGCGATGCCTACCATTGGCGGAATTTGCTTACAATAATAGTTTTCATGTAAGAATCGGTATGGCACCTTATGAAGCACTATATGGGAGACGTTGCAGAACTCCCATTTGCTGGAATGAAGTGGGCGAGAGATGCCTAGACAATCTGGAATTGATTGATCAAGCAACGGAGTAGTTGAACTTGATTCAACAATGGCTAAAGACAGCGTAGGATCGGCAGAAAAATTATACCGATAATCGACGAAGGGAGCTGGAATTTGCAGTAGGTGACAAAGTGTTTTTGAAGGTCACCTCATGGAAAGGTGTCCTTTGTTTTCAGCAATGAGGTAAACTAGAGCTTGTTCGATTGCATGGAATGCAAGTTTCCATCATTTCAGATAATGACCTTCGTTTCACATCATGATTTTAGAAGAAATTCCAGAATACGTTAGGTTCGATATCAAATTTCACTACAACGTTTCAATCCCTGGCCAACGGTCAATCAGAGAGGATGGTTCAGACACTCGAAGACATGCTACATGCGATTGCACTAGACCAGCATACCGATTGGGAGTGATGCCTACCATTGGCGGAATTTGCTTACAATAATAGTTTTCATGTAAGAATCAGTATGACACCTTATGAAGCACTATATGGGAGACGTTGCAGAACTCCCATTTGCTGCAATGAAGTGGGCGAGAGATGCCTAGAAAATCTGGAATTGATTGATCAAGCAATGGAGCATTTGAACTTGATTTACAATGGCTAAAGACAGTGTAGGATCGGCAGAAAAACTATGCCGATAATCGACAAAGGGAGCTGGAATTTGTAGTAGGTGACAAAATGTTTTTGAAGGTCACCTCGTGGAAATATGTCCTTTATTTTCAGCAACGAGGTAAGTTAGAGCTTGTTCGATTGCATGGAGTGCCAGTTTCCATCATTTCAGATAATGACCCTCGTTCCACATTACGATTTTAGAAGAAATTCCAGAATGCGCTAGGTTCGAGATTAAATTTCAGTACAACATTTCAATCCCAGACCAACGGTCAATCAGAGAGGACGATTCAGACACTCGAAGACATGCTACATTCGAGTGCATTGGACCAGCATACCGGTTTGGAGCGATGTCTACCATTGGCGGAATTTGCTTATAGTAATAGTTTTCATGTAAGGATCGGTATGACACCTTATGAAGCACTATATGGAGACATTGCAGAACTCCCATTTGCTGCAATAAAGAGGGCGAGAGATGCCTAGACAATTTGGAATTGATTGATCAAGCAACGGAGCAGTTGAACTTGATTCAACAATGGCTAAAGAGAGCGTAGGATCGGCAGAAAAACTATGCCGATAATCGACGAAGGGAGCTGGAATTTATAGTAGGTGACAAAGTGTTTTTGAAGGTCACCTCGTGGAAAGGTATCCTTTGTTTTCAGCAACGAGGTAAGCTAGCACCTTGTTATATTGGTCCGTAAGAAATTGTTGAAAGAATCGGCCCTGTTGCATACCGACTTGCCATACTTCCGAGTATGGTGAGAATTCACAACGTGTTTCACGTATCGATGTTGAGAAATTATATGCGAGAGCCTGTTCATGTGCTTGAAGAACCACCAGTCGAGGTTGCTGAAGACCTATCCTATCTCGTACAGTCAGTTGCCATACTAGATCGGTCAATTCATCAACTTCGTAGTCAAAATGTGCCTATGGTATGAATTGTTTGGCATAGTGGCCAAATCAAGGAACAGTCTTGTGAGACTAAGGAATCTATGCCTGCAAAATTTCTTTACCTGTTCATTTAGGTACTTGTGCTGAAATTTCAAGGACGAAATTCTTAGAAAGTGGGGAGGATGTGAGACCTCGAATTTGAGTACTAGAGGTCCAAAAGCCAGTGCAGGTGAAATGACTGTGTTACCCTTGAAGAAATGGATGTGTGATGGCTGAAAATTGTATAGAATGTCTAGTAATTATTTCTGGTTTTAATTCCATTTGATATGGTTCCTTATTAGTTGATAATTACCTTCGGAGATAAAGTCCTTAAAATTAAGGAAGGATAATTACAGAATTTATTTTTGATAATTATCTTACTTTAATCTAGCATTTAAAGTAGGAAAATTAATCCCATAACCACCGTATATGAAGAGGAAGCAGGCCATATATAAATCTTACAAGAAAATACACAAAATTTGTCAAACCTCAAACCCTACACCTCCCTATTGCTGCCGAAATTCCTTCAACTTCAACTAGCGTAACTCTCTCATTCTTTGTCAGAATTTTGCAAATAATAGCTTTTTGGAAAGATCTTTCCATCCTTTATCTAGCTACTTAGGTCTGGTCATCAGGAGGTTAGTTCTTTACTGTCAAAATTTACTCATAATTCTAAGGGTTTGGTGCCAAACTTGTGTGATTCTTCATTCAATTGATTTCTGTTGTCATTCCTCTTGTTCATATGATTGTTTGGCATCCATTCATGTTATAAAATCATGAATCCATCCTTTGAATCTTCCTTATACATGAAATTGGTATGCCCTACCCTTGACTTATTTTTGTCAATCTTGATCAATTGATTAACCTATTAGTTTCTGATCTTGTTCCTTTTGATTGTATGTGTTATAAACACCTAATCCTTCCTTGTTAACATGAAATTTCAACCTCTATAACTTGTTAACATGAAATCACAACTTACCCTATTTCCCTGTTCTTAGTGTCGAAAATTGTATGTTGATTGGGATGGTAATTCAGGTTGTTTCTTGTTAAATTCTTGGCTATCACATCACACATCCAAGCGGGAGGCACCTGTGGCATCTTATCACTAGTTACTGATAGGTTTGGTGACTAGAATTAGTAAGGAAATAGAATATTTGTTTGGTTATTGTGTATGCATGCTTAGTATAATTTTTTCTTTGCCTTATGATGTTATAGGTGGTTCGGATCTCTTGAATAAAGGCAAAGGAATAATTTCTTATTCAGAGACAAGAGAGGTAGGATCTATGCCTCATCAATTTCTTCAAAGATCCTTGTTGTTGGTTGCTAATTTCAATGCATGTCTTTGTATTGTTGTATGCATATATGTGAGAAAATGTATGCATGAGCTACGGATTGATTTGAGGCTTACTTAATCATTGTTGAACCATTAAGATAGGTTGTATGTGCCTAATTTGCATGTGTTGTGTGTATTGAACATGCTGATTGTGTTCTGACATGATTGAGGATACCTGTGGTGGTATTATGCTTTGTGTTTGCCTGTGTGTTCTTGTACATGTTTGTGTGTCAGGATCTTTTTCTGGTGGTCATTTGGGGTAAGCGTTGATGCTCCTTGGGAGAGGAGAGCTTATTACTAGTTTGGGAGTCGAATGGCTGGCAATCCCCAGTTTGCACGCACTGGATGCCTAGTCCTTGTGTGGGAAGATGCCATTATCCTTGTGTGGTCTGGATGCCATTATCCTTGTGTGGTTTGGATGCCATTATCCTTGTGTGGTTTGGATGTCCTCATCCTTGTGTGGTTTGGATGTCCTTGTCCTTGTATGGTTTGGATGCCTTGTCCTTGTATGGCAAGATGAATAGGCTTTCTGATTAGCTTGTATGCTAACCTTTAACCTTTGTGCCGTGAAGCCTTGGACAATATAAGTGGAAGGGGATGTCTTTTTCCTATTGTCGAGATGATTGATGAGTTTTTCCTGCCTGTGTACTTTTGACTTTCGGAAGTGTTTGTAGTCCAACCTCAGCCTTAGTTTCGGTCCTAACCTTTTTGGTTGATTCTTGAATTGCGTGATATCCCTTAGGTGTGTAGGGATAATGTGTAACGACCCCAATTCCTAAACCATTATTCGTTGCTCCGATTAAGGTCATTATTGCCGTGAAACCCAAATAAGTCTCAACGACACCTAAGACCTATTAGAATTTCACAAGGCTACTCATAAGATACCGATTTAAAGCTTGTTTATTTAGTTGCTTCTCAATCAATTGGAGCATGATATTGGACACATATTCTGGTAACATACGGAGTAAATAAAAACATCAGCGGAAGTCTTAAATTTATCCATTGGGTTCATAACACACAAATCCCATAGGGATCCAAATAACCAGCAAGAGATTCATCAACAAATTTCGGAAATAGTAAGCCAAACGAATGCTTAAAAATAAACCAGAACATCATCCAATCTTTCAAGTTATTTGCGCAAGTAACAAGTAAGTATTTGTGATGCGATATCGCCCCGCCGTGCAGCCTTGATCTCACACACTGGTACCACGAACAGAGGATGTACCTAAGTCTGAAAAATGCTAAAAATAACGGTATGAGATTACAAGAATCTCAGTAGGGTCGCAGCATCATAAGATCTACAGAATCCTTAAACACAAATCTCCCAATTCACAAAAGATCATTCCCTAAACAACTAAAGGGATCACGCAATTCAACAATAAACCAAAAGAGGTTAAGGCCGAGATTATGGCTGAGGGAGGACTACACTTCCGAAAGTTCAGAAGTACACAGGCAGGTGAAATACAACAAAAATCACACTCAGTGATGAATAAAGGCCATCCCCTTCCACCTGTGTTGTCCAAGACTTACTGCACAAAGGGTAGATGGTTAACACACAAGCTAATCAGTAAGTCTTTCACCTTATCCCCGCAAGGATAAGTCGACTAGCCCCACATGGACAAGTCTTCCCTAGTCACATACCTACTAGAGCATCCCAAATCCCGCAAGATAAGGGCTTCCTGTCCCGCAAGACAGGGATCCGGCCCCGCAAGGACAGATATCCAGCGTGCACTTGCTGGTTCACCTCCCATACAACTCCCACAAATCGGTAAGTACCTCTCCTCTCACTAGGAGCATCAGTGCTTACCCTGCCTGGCCACTGGAACAGGATCCTGACACACAAACACGTACAAGCACACACAGGCAAGTACAAAGCATAATACCACAACAGGGTATCCTCAATCATGTCAGGAAACAATCAACACATCCAATTCATATAACAATAGCATCCCAGGCACTCAATTCCTAACTCAGGGGTTCGATATAGCCTAGGAGATTCATATCTCATTCCGGATTTCATATTCACACCCTACAATCCAATCACAAACAAATACAACAAGGGCAGGTAACAAAAACATCAGATAAGAGCAGGGTTTTCTGGAGAAACCGATGAGGCATAGATCCTACCTCCCTTGTCTCTGTACAAGAAGCTACTCCTTTGCCTCTATTAAGTAAATCCGAACCACCTAAATCATCACCAGGCAAAGACAAAACAAACTAAGCATGCATATTCAATAATCAATTGAATACCCTATTCCTTACCAATACCACTCACCAAACCTATCAGAAAACCAGTGATCAGATGTTGCAGGTGCCTTCCCCTTGGATGTGTGATGTGATAGCCTGGTACTTAACAAGATTCAACCTGAATTTACCATTCCAATTAACTATGCAAAACCTGTCGCTAAAAGTAGGGCATAGAACGATTTCGTCTCAACCTAAAACAACAAAGTATTTACATCCAAGCTTCGATTTATATATGGTTAGAAAGAGAATGAAAAGAGCTTTCCAACGACATATTATTTGCAAGATTCCAACAAACGAGTAGAAAGTTATGCTATTTTGAAGTTCAAGAAGATTTGGCGAAGACCTAATTCCGCCGCCGATTTTCAAAGTAACTTTAGACAAAGAAATACTAACCTCCCGAAGAAAATCCAAATATGGTTGGAAAGAGGATGAAGAGAGCTTTCCAACAAGCTATTATTCGCAGAGATCCAATGAACGATGATGGAGTTATGTTGGTTTAAATTTTCTGCAAATTCTGACGGCTAAGGGGAGGTATAGGGTTTTAAGCCTATACGAATTTTGTAAGGTTCTAGGGGAAAATTTTGTGGGGTTGGCTTCCTATTTATATTCAATGAGTGTAGAATTATGTCTACTACTTTTAATTAATCTATCAATCCAATATACTTTACCAGATAACTAAACTCTTAAATTATCTTCCCTATTTTTAGGGACTTTAATCTCTAAGGCAACTATCTACCTTAAGGATGATTCCTAAAGCAATTACCCATCTACAAGAACCTAGATCTAAAGGAATTAGAAACAAAATAATTTACTAAACAATCTTACCAATTTCGGCCATCACACATCCTTCTCTTCAGAGGTAAAATCGTCTTTTCACCTGCACTGGCTTTTGGACTTCTAGGACTCAAAATTCGGGGTCTTACATAATGTAAGGACCTAAACCCGAAAACTAGGCCCTTACCGCCATGAAACCCGGACAAGCCCAACACGTGGACCAATCCGAATCCCACAAGGCTTAGAAGACTTTTCAAACACGATTCCCAAAACAAACGTATTTAATATTTCAAGAATTGGAGCATGTCAAATAAGAAACAAACGACTGACATAACATCGGAGTGAACAAAATACCACAACGGAAGACTTTATTAAAATGAACAAAATATCCAAAACGAAAGACGGGTCTATACAGTCACAAGCCCAAAATCACAAACTGGGCTTAAAGCCTAGTATATAAAACCGTATCCAGTAAAGTAATAAATACGTAAGAATATAATGTGAGTCAAAACATCAAAATGAATCAAAAAGAAAATGCCAGAAAAGAAAACCGTGTAAAATGTGTAGGTGCGTTAGTCCAACCAAGTCGTAAGAAGCTCTCACACCTCAAAACACTGTCTACAGCTCACGAACTACTCCTGAAAGGGGGAAATAACAACGGGTGAGATAATAATCTCAGTAAGAGTCACCGCATCATATGTTTTACGGGGAAACAAAGGCACATACTAAGAAAAGAAGAAACGGTTTACTATAAGAACAAGGACGTAACTGAAGCAACTCGAAGAATATGGAATTCATACATTTGATTTTTATAATGTAAAACAAAATTCCAGCCCAATAGGTTATAAATCAACAATTCATAATATAACACGGCTAACAATGCCTACCAAAACCTATCGGGATGGACATAATAAATCACTTCTCGAGTAATCCCCGCTAAAAGGAAACCGAAAGCCCACTGGCAGTGTTAATTTATATTTTTAAGAAAATAATAAATATACACATAACCCCTACTGCCAGTGTTGTCCGAGACTAGGCAGAGAAAACCACACGTATCATACCTGTATCAATACTCAATACGAACCAACCTGCGAAGATGTGGTAGGCGAAAGGAAACAACACCCATACAACTCCTTAACAGGTAAGCAACTCTCCCCTATCACTGGGATTTCGTATACTCACCTCGCATTGGCCAAGCGAATGTTTAATGAAATAGATATCATACGGCACACGAAACATTTATTCAATATCATACTCTTTTTAAACCATAGTAAGAATAATACGTTTTATGAAAACTATAAAATATATCATACAACAAGGCATCCCCATGTCTACCATCATAACTCGATTTATTGTTACATTAACGCAATAATTATTGTTTATAAAATCGACTAATACTATTCTTTTGAGACCAATGTAAATGTAAATAATAAGAAATATAATAATAATATGCATATATCTATAAGTGTATATTAGATGCTAATATGTTATGTCCAACCCAACACTTCAGCCCAATACTAACGGAATAAAGAAGGGGTTCTACATTTATTTCAGCCTAGCTACACTCACGGTCAAAGGCTACGGGAAGGGGACAGGAAAAATTCTACACATATCAAGAAAATTAATCAATAACTTGAACAAGGCCCAAATTCTGTAAATAAATCCAAGATAAAAGCAGTAGAAATAATCAGCAGGGCACCTAAGAATAAATATCCAACATTTACAAATCCATCCTCCATCGCCTACTACCAAGTGATGATAAAACACGCTTATATACTGGATATAAGAATGCCAAAAACAATATATATCAGTCCGAAGAAAGCATCAATATGACCAAAATTGTAAGGACCCGAACCCGAAAACCGGGCCCTTACCGCCGTGAACCAATCCGAATCCCACAAGGCTTATACAACTTTTCAAACACGATTCCCAAAAAAAATTGCATTTAATTTTTATAAATTGGAGCATGACAAATTAGAAACTGACATCTGGCATAAAACAGAGTAAATAAAATATACAGCGGAAGACTTTAGTTACTGAAATGAAATACTATAAACAAAAACAAGTTCATACTACCACAAGCCCAAAATTACGAACTGGGCTTAAAGCTCGATATAGAAAAATGTATCCAAAAGAGTCAAAGTATCAAAACAAAGTCAAACCAGAAATGCCAGGAAAATGAACCGTGCAAAACGTGCAGATGCGATAGTCCAGTTGAGTCGTAGGAGATAATCTACTCCTGAAAGGGGAGGAAAGACATCAACGGGTGAGATTATAAAATCTCAGTAGGAGTTAACGCATAGGAGGGCAAGGAATAGCTTACGATACGAATAAACATATAACTGGAAGAGTACAAGGGATATGGAATTTACACTTTTAATTTCTTTTTATGATGTTCTACAAGATTTTGTCCCAACAGTTTATAACATAATAATACATATGATAAAACGTCTAACATTGTCAAACAAAACCATCGGGATGGACATAACAAAACACTCCTCGAGTAACCCAGCTAAAGGGAAACCTGGAGCCCACTGGCAGTATTTATTTATTTCCAGAAAAATACTAGATACGTAACCCGTAAAACAAAAATAATAAAGACATAACCCGTACCGCCAGTGTTGTCCGAGACTAGGCAGAGAAAACACAACACACATCATACCCGTCTCAATATGCAATATGAACCAACCTGCGAAGACGTGGCAGGTAAACGTAAACATCACCCATACGACTCCCGAACAGGTGAGTAACTCTCCCTTAACACTGGGATTCCGTATACTCACCTCGCATTGGCCAAGCGAACGTATATTTACTATAATTATTAACTGAATGCATACATTGGTCAAATATCACACGCACACACATTGATAACTAGTTTATTTAACCCATAAAAATAATCACACACATTGATAACTAATTTATTTAAACCATAAAAATAATGTTTAAAAAAAAGAATAAAGTCAAGTATTTTATTCAGTGAATTTTGTGAATTTTGTGTTTACTAACTGGGTTGAACGATGGCGTTTAACTCTAAAGTTGGCGGGAGGGCACTACCCGTTAAAAGTTAAATGTATTTGGCCTCTTCTCATATCTTTTATTTTTCTTTGTGTAAGTCTGAATTTAATAATCCTACCTTGCAATTTTTCTTATTTTATTAAATAAATTATTGTCACTTTCTTATCAGGTGACTAATGGCGCATATCACTTTAAACTAAAAGTGGCACATGTCACATTCAATAAAGTGGCACAGGCCACTTGCTTTCTTTCACATATATATTTTTTTGAATTTATCACTTGTAACATGTGCAGGAAACACATGCGTGAACCACATGAATTGTATGACTCGTCCAAGGAACTGGACGCTGCTGGGGAAGGGACGAACTATGTGTCACCCGCAAGAACTGGTTGCAGCTGAGGAAGGGGTGAACTACACGTCACCCGCAAGAACTAGTTGCAGCTGAGGAAGACACGCAGAAACGAGACATGGAGGAATGGAGGCTTGGCTATCCCGAAGGCAAGGGAGGCTCAGCGAGGCCACGTAAAAGATCAACTAGTCCCTTCAGATCATCCTGCAAAGCAGGGACATACAGTAACCATACAGTAACCATACTCCAACCATACACCTCCCAACAGATGAGTGTCTCTCCGCTTACTCTCAGAGACCGAGCACTCACCACGTTGGCCAAACGGAACACAAGTACGAGTAACATAAAAATTACATACTTTACAAATCACAAACTGGTTTAACTTTCAATAACACTGAAATACCATACTTTACAATTAATACTCAATAATACGATATATTATCATATATCGTTACAGAAACCTTTGATTACAACCTTTTTATTACTTTACGGGCAATGATACGGAATCATCCCAATTTACACAACAAATCAATCAAATGGACTTTGATTGAACACATGAAATTTTGGAGATACATTATCATACATTACGGGTACATACGGAAAAGTCAATGTAATTTGGACAATGGATCCATCGGATGGGCTCCGATGGATTACACAACAATTCAATGACCAAAGTACGGATTTAAAAATCAGGAATACTTAATATGAGACAAGTACGGTAAAGACCTCACATTATGATACTTTATAGCTACCTACGGAAGAGAACAATGAAATTTTGAACAATGGACCAATCGGATGGGCTCCGATGGACTATACAACGAATCAATCAAAACCAAGGTAAAAACAGATTTTACAACAAGGAAATACTAATGATGAACCACATACGGTAAGGACCCTACCTTACAAGAACATACGGTAAAGGACAGGTAACTGGGACATGGATCCATCGGATGGACTCCGATGGATTATACAACGATTCAATTTAAAAGCAAGATACGGATTTAAAGGTCAACAAATACTTATGATTGAACACATACGGTAAAGACCCTACCTTACGGGCTGAAGAAAAGGAAACGATACTCTTGCCTTTGCCCTCAACACACGCCCGTCCTAAGCACACAACCTGAAGGTTAGACTCATCATACGAATATTAACCTTTAAATCACTATAACTCAATAACCACACATCAAATGGAAAAACGGATCGCGCTATCACGTTCAGAACGTCGAAATTACCTAACGGGGAAGGTTTGACTTTTAGTCAAAGTCAACGTGAACAGTACTATGAACAGTGTCAATGCACAGTACGATGAACAGTGTCAGTGTACAGTATGATGAACAGTGTCGATCGCCGGTCAACGATGAACAGTGTTGCCGACGGTGGCCGGAAAATTCCTACTTCATCCAAAACCGAAAATTTTTACATCAATAGGAAGCCACAACCATCAGGATTACGAAACCGAAAACCAAATTTTAAGACTTACTTTAGATTGGCCGGAATTGACGATTTTCCGGTGAGAATTTCGAAACTTCCAGGCTCCGATCCGGGCGTGTCGTGGTCGATGAAGGTGAAACCAGCGGCAGATTGATCGTGACGATGAGAGGAACACAATGGTACCAAAAATTCGACTATCAGACGGTTGGATTCGATACTACAGGTGATTGAAAATGAGAGGAAAAACTGAAAAAATTTTTTAAAGAAATCGGCAGGGTATTTGGCAACAGGGAGCGGGCAACAAAATAAGGGTATATATATTAGTGGTGACGTGGAAAAAATTTGCCACGTCAGCCACGGAGTCTCACAGCAGAAGTGCCACAGATCCGGGTTGCTGAGGTCTATGTCGATGTGAAAAGAGGAACCCGGACCACACAAGCAAAACAAGGAAAGCTCACCCGCGGTACTGGAGGATGAACAAGGTGACTGGAGCATGGGTCCGGAAACAGCAAGGCTCACGACTTCTGGAGAGAGAAGAAGACCTGCAACCTTCGCCATGAAGAAAAAGGCTGGAGCATCGAGGAAGAAGATGATCTAGGTGCACAGTCGCGACTCCAGAAACGGTGGGAGATGGACGCAGTTTTGGTGAAAAGGTAGTCCCACGCTTCCAAATCTGAGGTCTCATATGCGTGAAGGAAGAAGGAAGAGAGGTCTCGGGTCACTGGTGGAGCTCGGTTTCTAGGGCTGGTGGAGCTGGTGGGGAAGAAAGGAACGCGGGGAGCTGGTGAGGAGGAAGGGGACTCGCGTTTGACATGAGGAGAAACAGAGAAAAGTTGGAGAAAAATAACAGGGGAGTGGAGAAAAGGTAGTTGGGTCCCAAAAATGAGAAAAATCGGCAAGTGAGAAACAAGGAGCAACTCGGGAACCCGAAGGGAAAAGACTCGCAGAAAAAAAATGAAATACAGACATGGAAACTATTTGGTGAGAACGACACAACGATAAAGATGACAAAGGAGGACGAGAACAATAAACTAAATAAAACTTGTAAAAATAAATCAACAAGAAGGTTAGCCTAAATAATGCGAAGAAGCATAAATCACTCAAAGAAAAACACGCCCCACGCATTATACATTACACATCACGAGTAAAACCAAAGTGAAAGGTCAGGATACTGAAACAAGGGCTGAGGCAACCAAAAATCAACTTAAAGAACGAAAGCTTAAGAATCAAAGACTCCTACCTGATGCTGGTGGCGATTTCCTTACCGTTACCATGATACCCGAATCAAATTCTTGATATAACAAGTTGAAGATTGAAGGTGGTATGGAGAGGATGATACACAGTGAATTAGGTTTAGGGTAAAAGTGGCAGCTAGGGTTTATTATGATGTATTTATAGGTAGGGTTAGAATTGTTAACAGACCCTAAAACTGCAATTGGGCTTCGGATTAGGCCCAACGTAACAGGTCCAAACCTTCAAATGGGCTTGCACATGGACAGGATTTCACAAAAATACTAGAAGACAAGTCTTAGGACGACGCCGCTCCTTGTTTGCTCACAAGGCCAATATGAATCTGGAAGTAAAAGATCAACCATCTTCCCACTAAGCAAAAGAAGGCCCCTATAACTTTCGACAACTTAAACAGAATTTACATTGAAGACTTCCTTGATAGAAAAAGAAAAAAAACTTAATCTATGAGAGAGGATACGACTTGTCCTTAAGATTATACATGACGAAAATCTGGAATTAAGACCTCAATTTGAACCATTCTTAAACGATGTTCCTCAAAAACAATTCTCGTCCATCTTGATGCAAACAAAAGAGTCCCTCAAAATTATAGGATATGTAGTGTAGAAAAATGATCAAATATTAGGTTTCAATTCTGCATTCTTTAAACCGCCATTCTAATTCACTTTGTTGGATGCCCGTTGGAGGGGAGCCCTGGGGACAAAACCAGACCCACTGTCATATTGAGGCAACCAATGAGAAAAAGAGGTCAGAAACAATCCAACTCACTGCAAACCGATGACGGACGAGAATATAAGTGAGAGTTTACATAAAGACTCCCTGATCAACAATCTCATACGTACAGAATATAGGTCAGCTTATTGAATTTCCTGAGAAAAGACATTAAATAGAAGAATCAGAATTTGGATCTCTAACTCGCAATTATTCTTAAGGACAAGTAACTAATAAAATTAAATAAAAACTCCTGTAAGGAAGAAACATAAACACGTGATACTGGGCAATCAAGCATAGGGGATAAAAGTCCTCGATAAAATTTTCTTCAACTTGATCAACAATCTCTTAATCTTTCTTAAAATCAAATCATATGGCATGTCCTGACGTGTCCTGGATAGGCTCATGATCAAACTATAAATGTTCAGCTCTGAACTTGAATCATCATTGTTAAAGAAACAGATTAAACAAAACAAAGGATTCGAAGTATCCTGAAAGAAGGGAACAAATCATCGTTCATAAACTGACACGAGTAGAGCTACGATCATATCCGCAGAGAATCTCAAGTGCAGATCTCTTCGTCAGAAAAATCTCGGATCCGAACAAGTATCGAATAACTCAACCAGGCATCCGTGTAATCCAAGACATCCATGACCAAAAAAAAACACAATAAGACAAGGAAAAGGATCAACCGTGGCTCATAAGACGCTATAACCAGAAGCAAAAGAGAGAAGGGGAAGACGATACATGACAATCCTAGCCAAACGGAGATGAATCTTTAAACGAGAAACATATATACGGGGTAAGGGTAGGATGAGAATAATATAAAATTAGGAGACAAAGGATGCAACTGATTTTTTTATTATTATTTTTAAGGGAATGATTAACAAAACAAAAACTAAAGATAGGCACTAGGAACAAGGAGGTGCGATGCTTGCCATAATAAAATTTCCATATTTTAACGAGGTTTGGCTGCCAAAAGAAGAGCACCAAGAAACAAAAGAGAGACCACTATATTATCAAGAATGATGGCAATTTACGTAAAAAAAAAATGAGGGAAACAAAAACATAAACAGCAAGAATGAAACGATTGCCGATCAAACATATGAGGCATAGTCTCCTACCTTACGTGTAGATGAACTGGTGGCAATTCCTTTGCCTTTATCGCATGATCCAGATTCAAAACCACCTAAATCAAACCAATATTAAAATCTGCAATTGCAAACCCAAATTAAAATACAGAAGAGAGGAATCCTACCGTTCCCTCACCGACGTATAAAGCGAACAAAATCACTAAGCTTTACACGAACAATCGAGCAGTGGGAAAAGAAAGGAACATAACACGAGCGTTGGATTAGAGGAAGAGTGCACACCAATCAAGAAGGATTGATGGTGGCACAAAAATCAAGAGTAGGACTTGGCGGTGTGAAGAATAGAGCAGGAGAAAAAGACAAGGGTTTTCGTCTGAAACAAAAGCAACGGAAGTGGCTAGGGTAATTTTTTTGGCAGCTAACACAAGCTTAAATAGTTTGGGTCCCGAAGCCCTACTGGCCCGACTTGGAAAAACAAGCCCAGCTTGGAAATAAAAACAATCAGCCTCGATTTTTGTCTTGGTCAAACTATCAACCGGACACGTGGACCACTAGAACAATGCTGATTATACCTAAACTTGCTGACTGGACAGGTATCTAGGATGGGGTTTCACAGATAATCTTATGTTGTTTGGGAGATGTTTGTTTAAGATTTCTGTAGATCTTATGATGCTGTGACCCTATTGAAATTCTTGTAATCTCATCCTATTCTTTTCACCATTTTTCAGGCTTAGGTACATTCGTTGTTCGTAGTACCAGTGTCTAAGATCAAGGCTGCACGGTGGGAAGATATTGCATCATATTTGCATCCCTGTTTCCTTGGTTGCATGCGCATAAAACATGAATAATGATTGGACTATTTTCTGGTTTTTTTCAAGTTCCTCCTTTGCTTGTTGTTTCAGAATTATGTTGGAGGTTTTCTTGTTCGATATTTGGATCCCTACGGGACTTGTGTGTTGTGGATCCATTGATTAAATTTAAAGCCTTCCGTTGATATTTATATTCACTCCATTTGATACCAGAATACTTATCCAATATCATGCTCCAAACTTTAAAATCTTAAAGGAATTAACATACTAAAATCGAAACTAGATGGATAAACCTTGTGGGATTCAGATAGGTCCTAGTTTGGGCTTGTTTGGGTTTCACGGTGGTAAGGGTCCCATTAGGAGCAATTTTGGAATATGGAATTTGGGTCCTTACATATCATCACTGAATCCTCAAACTGCCTGGCCCAAATGTCATCTAGTAAGGAGGCTGCCTTTATAGTAGCCTGCCAAACCAAGGAGGCTGCGGATCTCTGTAACACTACAGGGTTGATCCTAAGATATAACTGCCTTTATCTTATTAGGGTCCACTAGCACTCCTCTAGCTAATACCACATGTCCCAAGAAGCTAACCTCTCTGAGCTAAAACTCGCACTTAGAAAACTTGGCATATAGCTACCAAGCTCTAAGTATATCCAACACTATCCTCAGATGCACTAAATACTCCTCCTCAGATCTCAAATAGATCGAAATGTCATCAAGA
The DNA here is from genome assembly GCA_019739055.1 of Passiflora organensis. Lineage (NCBI taxonomy): Eukaryota > Viridiplantae > Streptophyta > Magnoliopsida > Malpighiales > Passifloraceae > Passiflora > Passiflora organensis. The sequence continues at coordinate 120,562 of JAEPBF010000258.1, read as the reverse complement.
AAGATGATGATAAACTTGTCTAAGTACTCCCAGAATACCCTGTTCATGAGATTCATAAACAATGTTGGGATATTGGTCAGCCCGAATGGTATAATCAAGAAATGGTAATGGCTCCAACTAGACACCCAGGCTCCAACGGACAAAATGACCAAACCTCACAGATGCCACTCACGGCTCCAACTAGACACCCAGGCTCACCTGATTGCACGATTGGATTTCTCAGTCTCATATTCAACTCTTTCTGTGTAAGAAGGTACTTCAGGCTTTTGTGATCAGTAAATATTCGACACATCTCGCCGTATAGATAATGTCGCCATATTTTTAAATCAAAGACCACGGCTACAAGTTCTAGATCATGTGTAGGGTAGTTCATCTCGTGCGGTCGCAATTGCCTTGAAGCGTAGGCAATGACTTTCCCATCTTGCATCAATACACATCCAAGTCCAGATTTCGACGCGTCGCTGTAAACCACATATTCCTTTCCTCAAATAGGTAAGGTAAGGATAGGTGCAGAAACTAACCGATTTTTTAGCTCGTCGAAACTTTGCTGGCACTTTTCATTCCATACGAACGGCTCACCCTTGCGTGTCAGTTTTGTCAATGGTCCGGCCAGTGATGAAAAATTTTCCACAAAGCGACGGTAGTAACCTGCTAAACCAAGGAAACTACGAACTTCGAACACACTTCGCGGAGGTTCCCAAGCAATCACAGCTTCAATCTTCTTTGGATCAACAAACACACCTTGGGCGGAAACAATATGGCCAAGGAAACTAACCTCACGTAACCAGAATTCGCATTTTGAGTATTTGGCAAACAATCGCCGGTCCTTCAGAATTTGAAGCACAAGCCGAAAGTGCATAACATGATCCTCTTCCGACTTTGAGTAAATCAGAATGTCATCGATGAAGACAATCACAAATTTATCCAGGAATTTGCGGAACACACGATTCATCAAGTCCATAAACACAGCTGGTGCATTGGTCAAGCCGAATGGCATAACCAGAAATTCATAGTGGCCATATCGCGATCTGAACGCGGTCTTCGGAATATCAGCATCACGAACTCGCAATTGATGGTATCCAGATCTGTGATCAATCTTGGAGAATACCGCTGCACCTTGGAGTTGGTCAAATAAATCATCAATGCGTGGCAAGGGATATTTGTTCTTCACGGTCACGCGATTCAGCTGTCGATAATCAATGCACAATCGCAGCGAACCATCTTTCTTTTTCACGAATAGCACAGGTGCTCCCCAAGGTGACACACTAGGTCGAATAAAACCACGATCCAGCAAATCTTCTAACTGCGTCTTTAGTTCCTTCATTTCCGCAGGAGCCATACGATACGGAGGAATGGAAATCGGATTTGTACCTGGCACAAGCTCAATGCCGAATTCTACTTCTCTTGCTTGTGGCAATCCGGCTATATCTTCTGGAAATACTTCCGGAAATTCACAAACCACAGGAACAGAATTCAGATCTGAAGATTCTTTAGAAATATCCTGTATATGCGCAAGGTACGCTGTACATCCTTTGTTGATTAATCGCTCCGCCTTAAGCCAGGATATCATGCAAGTTGGTACAACTCGCCTATCGCCTTCAAAACAGTATTCGGTACCATCAGAAAATGTGAACCACACCCGCTTGGTGAAACACTCCACACGGGCTTGATATTTTGCCAGACAATCCATGCCTAAAATCACATCCAGCTCCTTGATGTCTAGTGGAATTAGATCCACTTCAAACACATTCGATCCCATACGTATAGCACAACCAATATAGACCAGATCACAAATCAGTTGCTCTCCCAAAGGAGTTAGAACTGCAATAGGAGGAGTCAAGGGAGATAGAGGATGATCCGCGCTAAGTGCCATCCTTTGACTCACGAACGATCTATTTGCTCCTGGATCAAATAGTACCTGTCACCACATCAGGACTAGCCTCGGCATCAGTCAAAGTGAAGAGCCTTGTTGGTCTTGGTTGCGCCTCACTTGTGGATCCGTTGGGTGGCCCTCCTGGTGAGCGTGCTGGTGGTCTAGCGGGGTTTACATTCCCACCTCGGCTGGTGTTAGATACCCCTGGAATTAGCCGTTTTGGGCATGCGGCCTTAATATGACCCCTCTCGCCACAGTTGTAGCATCGCCGTTGCGGATTCTGCCATGACGATCTAGTATAATTGGAACCAGAAAAGTTCCTCCTGTTGGTGTTCCCATTGTCACTGGTCCGCGGAGGATGAGACCGTAAGGGATAGGGTCCCCTTCTTCGGTTGAACTTTGAATCATGCCTATAGGATCCGCCACTAGTTGCTGCGGGTGGCTTCCTGATTTGCACGATCTTTTCAGCTTCCATTGCGGCAGTTATTAGTTCTTGTAAATTCTGCACTGGTGTCGTACCGACGATGGTTTTGAGTTCGACACTCAACCCATCCTGAAATCGTCTTGCCAGCTGGTACGGTGTACGATCTTCTTGAGGTGCAAAGCGGGACAACTCCCTCAACACCTTCTCATATTCCAGCACCGATCGGGTGCCTTGTTCAAGTTTATAAAATGCCTGCCGCTGCTCACTTTTATGGAATCTCGTATAAAATCTTTCGTCAAATTCATACCGGAATTCTTCCCACGTCGGCAAGCGGTCGCCAAATCGCAAGCTCACAGATGTCCACCAAGTGAGGGCTTCTCCCTCAAGTAAGAATGTAGCAATGGCAAATTTGTCGTCATCAGAGATACGCAGGAACAAGGATACTCGGCATAAGGTATCCAGCCACTCCCGAGCGGCTACGGCTACGGCTCCAGCTGAACCACCGAAATCTTTACATCCAAGTTGTCGAGCTTCCTTCAGCAATTTTGTAATCATAACGGGAAGTCTCTCTGTCTCCTTATGTTGTGCCGGCTGCACAGGTTCTTGTACAGGTTCAAGTGGAGGAATATGTCCTGGTGTAGGCGCAGGATCACTCTGAAATTGCGCCTCCATTCGCTGCTGATTTGCAGCAATTCCTTGTAACACGTTTAAAATCTATGCCATAACAGGGTCAATGCCTGGTGCGACTGGTGTCTCAGGTTGGTTTTCAGACTCAGCTTGCCCTTCCTGCTCATTTTGTGCATTTGGCTCATCTTGCTCAACAGGTTGTTGTTCATTCCGAATCTCAAACCTACCCCGTTGGTCCCTTTGTTGCCTCGAGCGTGCCATACTACACAAGTGTACGATTGTTACTCAAACAAACACTAAATACATTACTAGGAATAGGAGTAGTACCTGGTGGAGAGGCATGCACCGGACGATACGCATATGCTGGAAAACAATATACAAATTTCGAAAATCATATGCACACATGCTATGCACACTCAGCAATAACATTATCACACATAGAAATCATAACAAACAACGAGCACTTATAGCTGCACACATCATCCATATTCGGCAATACACACAATCACTCACATGCATATTCATTCGGTAATGACAAGAAACATAGCTAATCATCCACTCAAACATATTAAAGCATACTAAAGTTAAACAATCAACACAACAGCTAGTATTATTGCCATCCTTTAAATCCCATGTTATCTCTAATCCCTTTTCAGTTTTAGTCCCTAAGTGAGTGAGTGTGTGCTCATGTTCTTACCTACAATCACCTGCAATCACCAAAATTAACAACTAAGTCAGCAAATAACAAGTTACAATCCTAAACCATGCTCCGCTACCACACTTGTAACGACTCTAATTCCTAAACCATTATTAATTGCTCCTATTAAGGTCATTACCGCCGTGAAACCCAAATGAGTCTCAGTGACACCTAAGACCTATTAGAATTTCACAAGGCTACTCATATGATACCGATTTTAAGCTTATTTATTTTGTTGCTTATCAATCAATTGGAGCATGCTATTTGACACATATTCTGGTAACATACGGAGTAAATAAAATCATCAGCGGAAGTCTTAAATCTATCCATTGGATTCATTACACACAAGTCCCATAGGGATCCAAATAACCAGTAAGAAATTCATCAACAAATTTCTTGAAATAGCAAGCCAAACGAATGCTTAAAAATAAACCAGAACATCATCCAATCCTTCAAGTTATTTGCGCATGTAACAAGTAAGTTTTTATGATGCGATATCGGCCCGCCGTGCAGCCTTGATCTCACACACTGGTACCACGAACAGAGGATGTACCTAAGCCTGAAAAATGGTAAAAACAACGGTATGAGATTACAAGAATCTCAGTAGGGTCGCAGCATCATAAGATCTACAGAATCCCTAAACACAAATCTCCCAAATTCACATAAGATCATTCCCTAAACAACTAAAGGGATCACGCAATTCAACAATAAACAAAAAGAGGTTAAGGCCGAGATTATGGCTGAGGGAGGACCACACTTCCGAAAGTTCAGAAGTACACAGGTAGGTGAAATACAACAAAATCACACACAATGATGAAGAAAGGCCATCCCCTTCCACCTGTGTTGTCCAAGACTTATTGCACAAAGGGTAGATGGTTAACACACAAACTAAGCAGTAATCCTTTCACCTTATCCTCGCAAGGATAAGTCGACTAGCCCCACATGGACAAGTCTTCCCTTAGTTGCAACCAGGGCATCCCCAAATCTCGCAAGATATGGGCTTCCTGTCTCGCAAGACAAGGATCCGGCCACCAAGGACAAATATCCAGCATGAACTTGCTGGTTCAACACCCATACACCTCCCATAAATCGATAAGAACCTCTCCTCTCCCTAGGAGCATCAGTTCTTACCCTGCGTGGCCACCAGAACAGGATCCTGACACACAAACACGTACAAGCACACACAGGCAAGTACAAAGCACAATACCACAATAGGGTATTCTCAATCACGTCAGGAAATAATCAACACATCCAATTCATATAACAATAGCATCCCAGGCACTCAATCCCTAACTCAGGGGTTCTATACAGCCTAGGAGATTCATATCTCATTCCGGATTTCATATTCTCACCACATAATCCAATCACAAACAATACAACAAAGGCAGGTAACAAAAACATAAAATAAGGGCGGGGGTTTCTGGAGAAACCGATGAGGCATAGATCCTACCTCTCTTGTCTCTGAACAAGAAGCTACTCCTTTGCCTTTATTAAGTAAATCTGAACCACCTAAATCATCACCAGACAAAGACAAAACAAACTAAGCATGCATATCCAAAAATAAATTGCATACTCTATTCCTTACCAGTACCACTCACCAAACCTATCAGAAAACCAGTGATCAGATGTTGCAGGTGCCTCCCCTTTGGATGTGTGATGTTATAGCCAGGAACTTATCAAGATTCAACCTGAATTTACCATTCCAATTAACTATGCAAAACCTATTGCTAAAAGTAGGGCATAAGACGATTTCGTCTTAACCTAAAACAATGAAGTATTTACATCCAAGCTGAGATTAACATAGTTTTGGAAAGAGAATGAAAATAGCTTTCCAACGACATATTATTTGCAAGATTCCAACAAACGAGTAAAAAGTTATGCTATTTTGAAATTCAAGAAGATTTGGCGGAAACCTAACGCGGCCGCCGATTTTCAAAGTAACATTAGACAACGAAATACTAACCTCCCGAAGAAAATAAAAATCTTGTTGGAAAGAGGATGAAGAGAGATTTCCAACAAGCTATTATTCGCAGAGATCCAATGAACGATGAGGTAGTTATGCTAGTTTAAAGCTTCTGCAAATTCTGACGGCTAATGGGAGGTATAGGGTTTTAAGCCTATACGAATTCTGTAAGGTTTTAGGGGAAACTTTTGTGGGGTTGGCTTCCTATTTATATTGAATGAGTGTAGAATTAGGTCTACTACTTTTAATCAATCTATCAATTCAATACAATCTACCAAATAATCAAAACTCTTAAATTACCTTCCTTAATTTTTTTAAGGTAACTATCTACCTTAAAGGATGTTTTCCTAAAACGATTACCCATCTACAAGATCCTAAATCAAAAGGAATTAGAAGCAAATTAATTTACTGAACAATCTTACCAATTTCGGCTATCACACATCCTTCTTTTCAGGGGCAAAATCGTCTTTTCACCTGCACTGGCTTCTGGACTTCTAGGACTCAAAATTCGGGGTCTTACACAGAGTCCTTGAATAAAAGGTAAAGGAATAGCTTCTTATTTAGAGACAAGAGAGGTAGGATCTATGCCTCATCGGTTTCTCTGGAGATCTTTTTGTTTGCTTGTTCATTTCGGTACCTATACCTATGATATTGTATGCACATGTGTGAGATGATGTTTTCATGAGTTGCGGATTGATTTAAGGCTGACTTAGGCATTTCCAAATCCCTTAAGATAGGTTATGAGTGCCTAGTTTGCATGTGTTGTGTTGTAAGGACCTAAACCAAACATATTAGGACCCTTACTGCCATGAAATCCAAATAAGCCCTCGCAAGGTCCTATTTGAGTCCTACAAGGCTCAATTCACCTAATTGTCAATTTTATTGGTTGATTTATATGCTATTAAAAGGTTGGAGCATATTCATACATTAATGAATTTCTGGCTTATACGGAGTGAAAGAAAACATCAGCGGAAGATTTATATTAATACTCAAAACAAGTGGAGATATAACACACAAGTCCTATAGGAATCTCAAATCATCAAACAATAGCATCATGCATATTTCAGAAGCAACAAAAAAAAAAGAGGGATTGGAAAGCCAGAATGAAAATCTACACAAGTTTAAAGACATAGCATGCGCATTCAATAGAAAAGGGGTGCAAATTCGTCCAGCCATGTAGCCTTGATCTCACACCTTTGGTACCAGCAACAAAGTACACACCTAAACTTGCAAAGGGGGAGAAAAGAAGGGATAAGATTACAAGAATCTCAGTAGGGTCACAGCATCATAAGTCCTAGGGATTCCCAATCAAACATCTCCCAAACAACATCAAATCATCCCTACTCATCTAAAGGTATCACGTAATTCAAGAATCAATCAAAAGGGTTAGGGCCGAAACTAAGGCTGAGGGTGAACTACAAACACTTCTGAAAATCAGAAGTACACAGGCAAGAAAACACATCAAGTTACTCTCGACAGTAGGAAAAGAAAAGGCAATCCCCTTCCACCTGTGTTGTCCAAGACTTTGCTGCACAAAAGGTAAATGGTTAGATAATCAATATTGCAGCAAACCTTTTAGTTGTCTCCGACATCTAGGCTTGAACTGGCCTAGAAGCACTCTTGTAGCAACGTATACAAGTCATCCTGTCACTCTCAAACAGGGTAACCTAACGTCGAGACTCAAACTGGCCTATAGGGCATCTTGACATCCATACTCGAACTAACTTACAAGACATCCTAACATTCAGACTTGAACCGACTTTCAAGACATCCAGCGAGCTCTTGTTGGGAATAACCACCCATAAACCTCCCGGTTCGATAAACATCTCTCTTCTCTCTAAGAGCAACAATACTTACCTCGCATGGCCAGTGACAAAAGGATCCTTCAGAAAAAGCACAAATTCCGCAAGGATAAAGAGAGCTTTCCAAAAAGCTATTATTTGCAAGAATCTGATAAAGGATGAGAGAGTTATACCAAGATGAAGATCAAGGAGTTTCGGCTAGGGTTTAGTCAAAAATCGAAAATTTAGAAGAAAGGAATAAATTACAATATTTCTATGTGGGTTTTGGTATGTTTAGGTAGGATAGGCTGGCCACTCTTTTATAGGTGTCTAAGGAGGTTTAGTTAAGAGATAAGTTCCTGCTTTTAAGCTTAAAAAGATAATTAAAGGATAATTCTATTAGATAGATAGTTCTATTTAAAAGGATAAATCTATTAAAAAAGATATTCTATTTAAAAAGAAGAAATATCTAATACCTTAGATAATAGGGGATAAATCTAAGGATAACTAACATAAAAAAACCAGAATTAAAATATAAAATATCTGGCAGCAATCATTTTAGGCCATCACGCATTTATTTCTTCAGGAGCAAAATAGTCATTTCAACTGCATTGGCTACTGGACTTTCTGGACATCTAAAGTAGGAAGGGTCAGGGTCTCACATCTTGGCTATCACATTACACATCCCAAAAGAAGACACCTATGACATCTGATCACTAGTTTCTAATAGGTTTGGTGAGTGAAATTGGTAAGGAAAAAGGGTATTTGTTTGGTTATTGAGTGTACATGCTTAGTTTGGTTTTTTCTTTGCCTTATGATGTAATAGGTGGTTTAGATCTCTTGAATGAAGGCAAAGGAGTAGCTTCTTGTTCAGAGACAAGAGAGATAGGATCTATGCCTCATCGGTTTCTACAAAGATCTTTTTGTTTGTTTAATGATTTCGATACCTATACCTGTGATATTGTATGCGCATGTGTGAGATAATGTTTGCATGAGTAGAGGATTGATTTAAGGCTTACTTAGGCATTTCCAAATCCCTTAAGATAGGTTAAGAATGCTTAGTTTTCATGTGTTGTGTGTATTAAACATACTGATTGTGTTCTGACAAGAATGAGGATACCCTATTGTAGTACTATGTCTTGTACTTACTTGTGTATTTTTGTACATGGTTGTGTGTCAGGATCCTTTTCTGATGGCCATTCGGGGTAAGCGCTAATGCTCCTGGGGAGAGGAGAGATTTTTACTGGTATGAGAGTTTTATGAGTGGCAATCCCCAGCATGTCCACGCTGGATGCCTAGTCCTTGTGTCACTAGAAGCCTTGTCCTTGTGTAGCAAGATGCCCTTATCCTTGTGTGGTTTGGATGCCCACATCCTTGTGTAGTTTGGATGCCCACATCCTTGTGTAGTTTGGATGCCCTTGCCCTTGTAAGGCTTGGATGCCTTGTCCTTGTGTAGCAAGATTAATATGCTTGCCGATTAGTATGTGTGCTAACCATGTTACCTTGGTGAAACGAAGCCTTGGACAACATATGAGGAAGGGAATGGCCTTTCCTATTGATGAGTTTGATTGATGGTTTTCCTATCTTTGTACTTTTGGATTTCGGAAATATTTGTAGTCCACCCTCAGTCTTAGCTTTTAGCTCTAACCTTATTGCTTGATTCTTTAATTGCATGATACCTTTTAGTTTGTATAGGCTGATCTAATGTTGTTTGAGAGATGTTTGTTTAAGATTTCTATAGATCTTATGATGTTGTGACCCTACTAAGATTCTTGTAATCTTATTCTATTATTTTCACCATTTTCAGCCTTGATCACACATTGGTACCACGAACAACGAATATACTTAAGCCTGAAAATGGTGAAAACAACAAGATGAGATTATAAGAATCACAGTAGGGTCACAACATCATATGATCTACAGAAATCTTAAACAAACATCACCCAAACAACATGAGATCATCCCAACAGATCTAAGGGATATCATGCAATTCAAAAATCAACCAAAGGGTTATGGGCAAAACTATGGCTTAGGGTGGACTATAAAAACTTGGGAAAATCAAAAGTATACAGGCAAGAAAAACTCATCAATCGTCTAGGCAATAGGAAAAGGAAATCCCTTTCCACCTTTGTTATCCAAGGCTTTGCTGCACAAAGGATAAAGGTTAGCACATAAGTTAATCAACAAGCCTTTTCATCTTGCCACACAAGGACAAGGCATCTAAACCACACAAGGATAAGGACATCCAAACCACACAAGGATAAGGACAGCCAAACCACACAAGGATAAGGACATCTTTCCACACAAGGACAAGACATCTAGCCACATAAGGAATAGACATTCAGTGTGCGCAAGCTAGGGATGCAACCCATACGACTCCCATACCAATAAGAACCTCTCCTCTCCTTAGGAACATCATCACTTACCCCGAATGGAAATCGTAAAAGAATCCTAACACACAAACACGTACAAGCATAGACAGGTAAGCACAAAGCATAATACCATAACATGGTATTCTTAATCATGTCAGAACACACACATCACATGCAAGCTAGGCACTTATAACCTATCTTAAGGGATTCAGTATAGCCTAGATAAGCCTCAAATTAATCCACAACTCATGCATACACTACCTCACACATATGCGCATACATTAACACAATCATAGGTACCGAAATCAACAAACAAATAAAAAGATTTCTGGAGAAATCGATGAGGCATAGATCTTACCTCTCTTTTCTCTGAACAAGAAGCTATTTCTTTGCCTTTAATAAAGGGATCCAAACCATTTATAACATTATAAAGCAAAGAAAAAACCAAACTAAGTATACATACTCAATAACCAAGTAAAATACCCTATTTCCTTACCAATTCTACTCGCCAAACCTATCATAAACCAGTGATCAGATGCCACAGGTGCCTTTCTTTTGGTTATGTAATGTGATAGCCAAGAATTAACAAGAAACAAACTGAATTACCATCCCAATCAATATGAAATTTTTTGCGCTAAGAATAAGGCAATAGGGCAAGTTGCGATTTCATGTTAACAAGGAAGGATTAGGTGTTTATAACACATAAAATCAAAAAGAACAAGATCAAGCTTGACAACATTAAGAAAAGGGTAGGGCATGCCTATTTCATGTATAGGGAAGATTGAAAGGATGAATTCATGATTATACAACATGAATGGATGATAAAAAATCATACGAACACGAGGAACAACAACAAAAATCAATTGAAGGTAGAATTACACAAATGCGGCACCAAAATTGACGAAATACGACTTAAATTTAGATAGTGTAGAACTAACCTCCTGATGACCAGACTTAGGTAGCTAGATAGAAGATGGAAAGAGCTTTGTGACAAGCTATTATTTGCAAACATCCGACAAAGGATGAGAGAGTATGCTAGTTTGAAGTTGAAGGAATTTCGGCAGCAATAGGGAGGTGTAAGGTTTGAGGTTTGATGAATTTTGTGTAATTTCTATATAAGATTTATGTGTGGCCCGCTTCCTCTTTATATAGGGTGGTTATGAGATTAATTTCTCTACTTTAAAGGCTAGATTAAAGTAAGATAATTATCATAATTAAATTCTGTAGTTATCTTTACTTAATTTTAAGTTTTTTATCACATACGGTAATTATCAACAAATACGGAACCAAATCAAAAGGAATTAAAACCAGAAATAATTACTAGACATTCTATACCATTTGCGGCATTCACATATCCATTTCTTCAGGAGCAAAAAGGTTATTTCACCTACACTGGCTTCTGGACTTGTAGGACTCAAAATTCGGGGTCTCACATCCTCCCCTCCTTATAAGAATTCCGTCCTCAAAATTTCAGCACAAGTACCTAAACAAACAGGTAAGGAAATTTTGCATGCATAGATTCCTCAATCTCCCAAGACTGTTCCTCGATTTGGCCATTATGCAAAACAACTCGTAACATAGGCATATTTCGATTGTGAAGCTGACGAACTGACCGATCTAGTATGGAAACTGACTGTGCGGGACAGGATAAGTCTTCAGAAACCTCAACTGGTGGTTCTTTAAGTAAATGAGCAGGTTCTGGCTCATACTTTCTCAACATTGATACGTGACATACGTTATGAATTCTCTCCATATTCGAAGGTAAGACAAGTCGATATGCAACAGGGCTGATGCTTTCAACAATATCAAACGGACCAATAAAACGAGGTGCTAGCTTACCTCGCCGCTGAAAATGAAGGACACCTTTCCACGGGGAAACCTTCAAAAACACTTTATCACCCACCACAAATTCTAGCTCCCTTTATCGATTATCGGCGTAGTTTTTCTTCCAATCCTATGCTATCTTTAGCTGTTGTCGAATCAAGTTCAATTGCTTCGTTGCTTGATCAATCAACTCCGGATTGTGTATGCATCTCTCGCCCGTTTCATTCCAGCAAATGGGAGTTCTGCAACGTCTCCCATATAGTGCTTCATAAGGTGCTATACTGATGCTTACATGAAAGCTATTATTGTAAGCAAATTCTGCCAATGGTAGGCATCGCTCCGAACCTATACGTTGGTCTAGTACACTCGCTTATAGTATGTCTTCGAGTGTCTGAATTGTCCTCTCTGATTAACCATTGGTCTGGTGATGAAATGCTGTACTGAAATTCAATTTTGAACCCAATGCATTCTTGAATTTCTCCCAAAATCGTGATGTGAAACAAGGTTCATGATCTGAAATAATGGAAACTAGCACTACATGCAATCGAACAATCTAAACCAAGTAACGAACAACCAATTTCTCAGGTGTGTCTGTCACACCAACAGGTAGGAAATGTGCAAATTTCATCAATCGATCCATGATTACCCAAATGGCATCGTATCCTCGCTGCGATCTAGGAAAACCGGTAACAAAATCCATCGTGACATCCTCCCACTTCCATTCTGGAATCGAAAGTGACTGCAGTAAACCAGCGGGTCTTTGATGCTCGATCTTTACTTGTTGAAATACGAGGCATCGCGCAACAAACTCAGGATTGTGACGCTTCATGTTCGGTCACCAATATTGCTCCTTTAAATCTCGGTTCATCTCTATGCTACAAGCATGGAGAGCGAACATTGAATTATATGCTTTGGATAAAATAAGATTACGAATATCAACATCTTGTGGCACACAAACCTGGTTTCTGAAGGCAAGAACTCCATCATTTTCCACTCTGAAATCGCGAGCTATGGCATCAACACCATCTGCTAATTGCTTCCAAATTTCAACTAGTTTTGGATCCTCTAATTGCTGATTCCGGATCTCCTCCATCAAGGAAGGCGTGACTTCGATTCTCGCCAACAATGAACCATAAAAATCAGTGCCAAGATGCACACGTGTAGCTTTCAAATCCAGCAACACAAGGATAAGGGCATCCAAACCACACAAGGATAAGGACATCCAAACCACACAAGGATAAGGGCATCTTGCCACACTAGGATAAGGCGCCTAGCCACACAATGACTAGGCATTCAACGCGCGCAAGCTGGGGATTACCACCCATATGTGAGACCCCAAATTTTGAGTCTTAGAAGTCCATAAGTCAGGATAGGTAAAAAGACTGTTTTGCCTCTGGAGAAAAAGATACGTGATGGCTGAAATTGGTATGGAATATCTAATAATTATTTCTTGTTTTAATTCCCTTTGATTTGGTTCTTTATTGGTTGATAATTACCTTAGAAAATAAAATCCCTAAAATTAAAGGAAGATAATTACATAATTTAATTCTGATAAATATTTTACTTTAATCTAACCCTTAAAGAAGGAAAATTAATACCATAACCACCCTATATAAAGAGAAAGCCGGCCACACTTAAACCTTACATAGAAAATATACAAAATTCATCCAACCAAAAATCCTACACCTCCTTATTGCTGTCGAAATCTGCGTGAACTTCAAAATAACATAACTCTCTCATTGTTTGTCAGATTCTTGCAAATAATAGCTTGTTGGAAAGCTCTTTCCATCCTATATCCAGAAATGTCGGGTTTTTTATTCTGGAGGCTAGTTTTTCTTGTCATAATTGAGGTCGGAATTCGGCGGGATTAGGTTTCAAAATTTTGTGATTCTGCCTTCAATTGATTTTTGTTGTTGTTCCTCTTGTTCATATGATTGTTTAGCATCTTTTTATGATGTAAAATCATGAATTCATCCTTTGAATCTTCCCTATACATGAAATCGGCATGCCCTACTTTTGCTCTATTTGCTGCCTATCTTGGTCAATTGATTTTTACTATTGGATTCTGATTCTGTTTCTTTTGGTTGTACAGGTTGCAAACACCTAATCCTTCTTCATTAACATGAAATCGTAACCCTATTACCTGGTATGCATGAAATCGCAATTTGTCTTGTGCTCTATTCTTAGTGCTGAAATTCGCATAGTTAATTAGGATGGTAATTCAGGTTAAATCTTGTTAAGTTCTTGGCTATCACATCACAAATCCAAATGGGAGGCACCTGCGGCATCTGATCACTGGTTTCTGATAGGTTTGGTGAGTAGAATTGGTAAGGAAATAGGGTACTTAATTGGTTATCGAGTATGCATGCTTAGTTTAGTTTTGTCTTTGCCTTATGATGGATGTTATAGTGGTTCGGATCCCTCCAATAAAGGAAAAAAAAGCTTCTTGTTCAAAGACAAGAGAGGTAGGATCTATTCCTTATTGGTTTATTCAGAGATCCTTGTTGTTGGCTTGTTATTTTCAGTACCTACATGTATGATAAGTGTATACGCATCTGTTGTAGTGAGTATGCTTGAATTACAGATCAATATGTGATCTTCTACGCTATACCGAACCCTTGAGTTAGGTTATAAGTGACTAATTTGCTTGTGTTGTGTGCATTGAACATGTTGATTGTGTTCAGACATGATTGAGAATACCTTGTTATGGTATTGTGCTATGTGCTTGTTTGTGTGTGCTTGTACGTGTTTGTGTGTCAGGATCCTTTTTCAATGGCCATTCGGAGTAAGCGTTGATGCTCTTGTGGAGAGGAGAGGTTCTTACTGGTATGGGAGTCATATGAGTGGCAATCCCCAGCATGTGCACGCTAGATGCCTGGTCCTTGTGTGGCTAGACATCTTGTCCTTGTGTCACAAGATGCCCTTATCCTTGTGTGGCTTGGATGCCCTTATCCTTATGTGGCTTGGATGCGCTTATCCTTGTGTGGTTTGGATGTCCTTGTTTTTATATGGCTTGGATACCTTGTCCTTATGTGCCAAGATGAATAGGCTTTCTGATTAGCTTGTGTGCTAACCCTTTTCCCTCTGTGCAGTGAAGACTTGGACAACTCAGGTGGAAGGGGATGGCCTTTTCTGTTGACGAGATTGATTGATGATTTACCTACCTATGTTATCTGACTTTCGGAAGTGTTTGCAGTCCACCCTTAGCCTTAGTTTCAGCCCTAACCTTGGATTGATTCTTGAATTGCGTGAAACCTTTAGATGTGTAGGGATGATCTCATATTGTTTGGGAGATGTTTGTTTAAGATTTCTGTAGATCTTATGATGCTGTGACCCTACTGAGATTCTTGTAATCTCATCCTATTGTTTTCACCAATTTTTCAGGCGTAGGTACATTTGCTATTCGTGGTACCAATGTGTTTGAGTCAAGGTTGCACAGCAGGGTGATATTGCATCATATTTGCATATTTTTGTCACCTTGGTTGGTTGCGCATACAATATGATCATTGATTTGACCATTTTTTCTAGTTTCTCAAGTTTCCTCCTTTACTTGTTGTTTCTGAACTATGTTGGGGATTATTTGCTAGATATTTGGATCCCTACAAGACTTGTGTGTTATGGATTCATTGATTAAATCAGTGCCAAAATGCACACGAGTAGCTTTCAAATACAGCAACATTGGCATGTATTGGGTACGCATGTAAGCCAAAACTGATGAAGAAGGAGGATGAAATTTTTTGCTTAAGGCATCAGCAACTACATTTTCTTTTCTAGGATGATATTCAATGATCAGGTCATAGTCCTTAATTAGCGCCACCCATCTTTGTTGTCTCAGTTTCAACTCTCCCTACGTAAGGAGATACTTCAGGCTTTTGTGATTAGAGAAGACTTGACACGTCTTGCCGTATAAGTCATGTTGCCATATCTTCAATGCAAACACCACAGCTGCAAGCTCCAAATCATGCGTAGGATAGTTGCCTTCGTGTGGCTGCAATTGTCGAGAAGCATAGGTAATGAATTTCTCGTCTTGCATCAATACGCATCCAAGTCCGGATTTCGATACATCGCTGTAAACCATGCATCGCCTTCGAATGTCTCTCCTTTGAGTGTCAATTTTGTCAAAGGTCTAGCAAGCGATGGAAAATTTTCCACAAACTGATGGTAGTATCCAGCTAAGCTAAGGAAACTACAAACTTCAAACACAGCTCGAGGGGGTTCCCAAGCAATTATGGCTTCAATCTTCTTCGGACCAACTAAAATACCTTGGGTAGAAACAATATGGCCAAGGAAACCAATTTCACGTAACTAGAATTTGCACTTAGAGTGTGAGACCCTGCCCATAGGGTGGTCAGGTTACCCAATCCCACATCGGAAAGGAGTGAGGGAGGTCTTGGGCTTATATGTGTTGTGTGATGGTATCATTTGTAACAAGATGCATTTTTGGGCTGTGTGGTTAAAAGCCCAACTGAGCGTTGCAATTGTGATCCATCACACGCACATACACGTTTGAGCCTGCTGGGCCAAGGTTCCAGCGGGCCGGGTCCTGACAAATGGTACCGGAGCCGATCTCGCTCCCTCTTCCAGGTTGGGCTTGGGCCGTGTTGTGTGTTCACGTTTGGTACCGCGAGTTTGGGCCCAAGGAAGTTATGTTTGGCTCCTTTTGTGAGGACACGAGGTCTATAAGGAGGGGAGATTGTGAGACCCAGCCCGTAGGGTGGTCAGGTTACCCAATCCCACATCGGACAGGAGCAAGGGAGGTCTTGGGCTCATATGTGTTGTGTGATGGTATCATTTGTAATAAGATGCATTTTTTGGGCCTTGTGGTTAAAAGCCAACTGAGCGTTGCAGTTGTGATCCATTACACGCACATACACATCTAGGCCTGCTGGGCCGAGAGTTCAAGGGGCCGGGTCGTGACATAGAGTACTTTGCAAACAATCAGCGATCCCTCAAAACATTCAGCACAATCCGCAACTGCTCAGCATGCTTGTGAGACCTAGCCTGGGGGTTATCTATGATACTTAATCCCACATCGGAAAGGAATGGTGGAAGTCTTGGGCTTATATATGTTGTGTGATGGTATCATTTGTAGCAAGATGCATCTTTTGGGCCAAGTGGTTAGAAGCCAAACTCAACATTGCAATTGTGATCCATCACGCACAAATACAAGTATAGGTCTGCTAGGCCGGGTTATGACAAATGTTAGCGGAGCTGATCTCACTCCCTCTTCCTTGTGGCCTTAGGCCGTGTTGTGTGTTCACGTTTGTGCCCGTGAGTTTGAGCCCATGTCAGTTACGTTTAGGCTCCTCCCTCATGAGGACACGAGGTCTATAAGGAGGAGAGATTCTGAGACCCAGCCCTTGAGGCTATCTGTGATACCCAATCCCACATCGAAAAGGAGTGGGGGAGGTCTTGGGCGTATATGTGTTGTGTGACGGCATCATTTGTCACAAGATGCATCTTTTTGGCCATGTGGTTAAAAGCCCAACTCAGCGTTGCAATTGTAATCCATCACCCGGACATACATGTCTGTGCCCGCTGAGCTAAGGGTCCGGGGGCCTGGTTGTGACAATGCTCCTCTTCCAATTTTGAATAAATTAGAATGTCATTGATGAAGACTATCATGAATTTTTCTAGGAACTCATAGAACACTCGATTCATTAGGTCCATAAACACGGCTTGTGCATTGGTTAAACGAAATGGCACAACCAGAAATTCGTAGTGGCTGTATCGCAATTTGAACGCGGTCTTTAAAATATCAACATCATAAACTCGCAATTGATGGTATCCATATCTAAGATCAATCTTGGAGCATATGGCTGCATCTTGGAGTTGGTCGAACAAATCGTCAATGTGCGGCAAAGGGTACGTATTCTTCACGGTCACACAACTCAACTATCGATAGTCGATGTAGAGTCACAATGAACCATCTTTCTTCTTTACGAATAAGAAAGAAGCTCCCCATGGTGACACACTGGGTCGGATGAAACCACGATCCAACAAATCTTCCAATTGCAATTTGAATTCCTTCAATTTTGTAGGAGCTATACGATACGGAGGAATAGAAATCGGATTCATACTAAGCACTAACTCAATTCCGAATTCCACTTTCCTTGCTGGTGGAAAACCGGCTATGTCTTTTGGAAATACATCTAGAAATTTGTGAACCACTAGAACAGAATCTAGATCCGAGGATTTTTTAGAAACTTCATGTTATGCGCGAGGTACGCTGTACATCCCTTGCTGATTAATCGTTTCTCATCAAGCCAGGAAATCATGCAAGTTAATCTGACCCTTAAAGTAAGGAAATTAAACACATAACCACCCTATATAAAGAGGAAGCCGGCCACACTTATAGCTTACACAGAAATTATACAAAATTCGTCCAACCAAAAACCCTACACCTCCCTATGGCTGCCGAAATCTGCTTGAACTTCAAAATAGCATAACTCTCTCATCGTTTGTCGGATTCTTACAAATACCTTTCCGTCCTTTATCCAAAAAATTTGATTTTTTTTCTGGATGTTAGCTTTTCTTTGTCGTAATTTAGGTTGTAATTTAGCGGGATTAGGTTTCCAAATTCTGTGATTCTGACTTCAATTGATTTCTGTTGTTGTTCCTATTGTTTTTATGATTTTTTAGCATCTTTTCATGATGTAAAATCATGAATTCATCCTTTGAATCATCCATATACATGAAATCGGCATTCCCTACCTTTGCCTTATTTGTTGCCTATCTTGATCAATTGATTAACCTATTACCTTGTACGCATGAAATTACAATTTTTCATGTGCCCCATTCTTAGTGCTGAAATTTACATAGTTAATTAGGATGGTAGTTCAGGTTGAATCTTGTTAAGTTCTTAGCTATCACATTAAACATCCAAAGGGGAGGCACCTGCGGCATCTGATCACTGGTTTCTGATAGGTTTGGTGAGTAGAATTGGTAAGGAAATAGGGTACTTAATTGATTATCGAGTATGCATGCTTAGTTTAGTTTTGTCTTTGCTTTATGATGGATGTTATAGTGGTTCGGATCCCTTGAATAAATGCAAAGGAATAGCTTCTTGTTCAGAGACAAGAGAGGTAGGATCTATGTCTCATCGTTTTCTTCAGAGATCCTTGTTGTTGGCTTGTTATTTTTGGTACCTACGTGTATGATAAGTGTATACACATATGTTGTAGTCAGTATACTTGAATTACAGATCAATATGTGATCTTTTAAACTATACCGAACCCTTGAGTTAACTTATGAGTGTCTAATTTGCATATGTTGTGTGTATTAACTTTATTGATTGTGTTATGTCATAATTGAGAATACCTTGTTATGGTATTGTGCTATGTGCTTGCTTGTATGTGAATGCACTTGTTTGTGTGTCAGGATCTCTTTCCGGAAGCCACTCAGGGTAAGCGTTGATGCTCCTGGGGAGAGGATCGGTTCTTACAGGTATGGGAGTCATATGGGTGGCAATCCCCAACATGTGCACGCTGGATGCCTGGTCCTTGTGTGGCTAGACACCTTGTCCTTGTGTGGCAAGATGCCCTTATCCTTGTATGTTTTGGATGTCCTTATCCTTGTGTGGTTTGGATGCTCTTGTCCTTCTGTGGCTGGGATGCTCTTGTCCTTCTGTGGCTGGGATGCTCTTGTCCTTGTGTGGCTTGGTCGCCTTGTCCTTGTGTGCTAACCCTTTACCCTTTGTGCTGCGAAGCCTTGGACAACACGGGTGGAAGGGGATGATCTTTTCTATTGATGAGATTGATTGATGATTGACCTGCTTGTGTACTTATGACTTTTAGAAGTGTTTGTAGTCCACCTTCAGCCTTTGTTTGATCCCTAACCTTAGATTGATTCTTGAATTACATAATGCCCTTAGATGTGTAGGGATGATCTGATGTTGTTTGGGAGATGTTTGTTTACAACTTTTATAGATCTTACCATGCTACAACCCTACTGAGATTCTTGTAATCGCATCCTGTTGTTTTCACTAATTTTGCAGGCTTAGATAAATTTGTTGTTCGTGGTACCTGTGTGTGAGAATCAAGGCTGCACAGCGGTGTGATATTGCATCACATTTGCATATTTTTGTCTCCTTGGTTGCTTCCTAATACAATATGATCATTGATTGGACTATTTTTTCTTGTTTCTCAAATTTCCTCTGCTTGTTGTTTCCAAACACTGTTGGGGGTTATTTGCTGGATATTTGAATCCCTATGGGACTTGTGTGTTATAGATTCATTGATTAAATTTGAAGACTTTCGCTGATGTTTTATTCACTCCGTATGGTACTAGAATATTTGTCCAATACCATGCTGCAAACTTAAAAATTTTAAAGGAATTAACATGCTAAAATCAAAACTAGATAGATAAGCCTTGTAGGATTCAGATAGATCCTGATTCGGACTTGTTTGGGTTTCTTGGTGGTAAGGGTCCCATTAGGAGCAAATTTGGGTCCTTACAATTTTTGTGTAAATTCTGTGTAAGATTTATGTGTGGCCGGCTTCCTCTTTATATAGGTTGGTTATGAGATTAATTTTCCTACTTTAAAGGCTAGATTAAAGTAAGATAATTATCAAAATTAAATTCTATAATTATACTTTCTTAATTTTAGAGATTTTATCTCCTAAGGTAATTATCAACAAATAAGGAACCAAATCAAAGGGAATTAAAACCAGAAATAATTATTAGACATTTCATATCATTTTTGGCCATCACATATCCATTACTTCAGGAGCAAAATGGTCATTTCACCTACACTGACCTCTAGGACCTCTAAGATTTTATCTCATTTTGCTTATTTTTTTACGGATTATATTGGAGGTTTACTTGTTAGAGCTTTAGATCCGTATGGGACTTGTGTGTTGTGGTTCCAATAATTCAATTTAAAAATTTCTGCTGATGTTTATTCACTCCGTATGATACCAGAATACTTGTCCAATATCATGCTCCAACTGTTATAAGTACAAAGAATGAATATGCTAAAATCAAAAAAAAAAAATTATATGGGTAAGTCTTTTGGGATTCAAATAAGTCTTGATTTTGGGCTTGTTTGGGTTTCACAGAGAAATACTAATAATTGGTTAGGAATTGGAGTCCTTACAAAACTCCTAGGCAAAGTACTATCCTTCTATCTAATGATACTTATCCACTTACCTTCCCACTGGTTAAGTGCAGTTCGTCAATTCTAAGTCACACCTAGAAATTATATGTATGCATATACTTGCATTTCTCAAAACATGAATCTCATAATGCATGAAAATGAAGTATAAATATACCATGTAATCATATACATCAAAAAACATCTCAAAAGCACTCTCATACTCATAGATAAGGATAAGAAGGTTTGAAAAGGGGGTAAAAATTTATCTGGGTAACCTCGGGATGTAGGAAGACAAAATGAAGTATTTAATATTATTATTATTATTATTATTATTTCTTTATTTTTGGGAAAAAAACTCACCCACATTCTAACTCTCCCAACAACCTTACCACAAGTTTCTCAACATGAAGTCAATCTCTCAACTCAATAATTTCAAGCTATTCAAAATCAAGAATCACTAATTCAAATTATCAAATCCTCACGTGAACAAGGTATAGGTTCATTAAACTCAAGCTCACCAATAATACACCAAAACACAATCATCATGCTCAATAATTTAAACATAACATCAGTGCATAAAAATGACGACAAGCATCGCAATGAACCTAGCATGACATTCACACACAATGCAAGTGTTTTCTCTTCTCAAAACCAAACATTTACCCAAGTTTTAGATTAACAAAACAAATATAATTTCACTCATGTAAATGAGATATAAATTCCCACCTCTTTTCATACAGATGACTCACTAACGACCACACTCTTTGATAACCTATTATCTATAGTATCATACACTATTATTTCTGAATATTTATGACATAAATATGAAAGATTATGCCATAGATTGGAATGAAATGGTCTAATAATAGTGTATGTGTTGAGATTTTAATTGATACATGATAAAAGATGGAAGAAACAATTGAAACATAAAAACCACGTAAGATGACTCCTTGGATGACAAAAATCAACTTATTGGACCATTAGGTCTGAACCATCGGAGTATTAAATCTGACTCATCGAATTAATAGGTCTGACTCATCAGATTTTTAAGTCTGATTGGTCGAACTATGTAAGTGTGATAGGTCAGACAACATAGTCCAATAGGTCGGACTAGGCAATCCGACCGGTTGGCCTATGTATGTCCGAGAGGTCAGACTATGTATGTCTGATAGGTTAAACTATGCAAGTCCGATAGGTCAGACTAGCAAAGTCTGACTAGATGGCCCCATCCGACCACATTCTGACCCCTCGCTCGACAGTTCGACTTCTCGCTCGACAGTTTGAACCCTCTCTTGATAGTCCGACCCCTCAACACCTCAGACTTGGGAATCAAATCTTTTGGACTTACAAATCTAACCTCACGGTTAAGGATTCTCTGTCAAATTTATCGAGCCCATCTCCCTCTTCCATCGGTGCTCACACTATTCAGTTCAATATACGCAAGCATTAACGCAAGCATGTACTGAAAGTGTAGCCACAGCAACTTGACATGAACTAGTAGAACAGGCGGAAGGAGCAAGTACACTGGACACAAACTAACAAATCAAGTTGAAGGAGTAGGTCATCGTGTAAAAGTGTATGCTAGCGAATATGGCAGAGTAAATTTACTATATAAATCAAGGCAAGACATAGGCCAGATACACTTAGCATTCGTAAATTTCTACTTTCTTTGTAATTTGTTATTTTTAAATTTATTTTAATTTTCTAATTCAATAGGAGTCAAGATAGAGGGATGTAATGTTTTCGAAATTTAGACTTCGTTCAGTTATGTCATATAATTTTTTCGTAGTTTTTATTGTCTTGAGTTTCCTATTGATATTTTCCTGATAGACATTCCACTTCAGTTTATTTCTATCTTGTTTTTAATGAACTGTCTGGATAAAACTATACTTAAGTGGGTTTAGGATTAGTTGGGAGACAATCTTAGGTTGTGATAAGAAAATAGAAATTTTAGATATTAATAGAATAGGAAAATATCTATTAAGCCTGGGGTTCAATTTCAAGTTTTGATTCTTCGTTAAGATTTACATAGGAATATAGTTAAGAATATTATAAGTCAACTGATAATCAACCTGGAAAAGTGTTATTAGGTTAATATTCAAGAACAAAGTCTAAAGTTTGGAAGCTTAATCAGGAAATTATGGTCATCTATTTAATTTGTGAGTCTTACCTTGTATTTAATATTTGTTGTTTCTCTTAAATTCAAAATCGAACCACTTTATCGATTCATTTAATAGTTTCATTGTGGGAATGATATCTCATACTCTATACCTATATTACTTAATGATAATCTTATAGTTGCGAGTGTGAGTTTACAGTTTATACAACAAGTTTTTGGTACTGATGCCGGGGAAACAAATTTAGACTTAACAATTATTTTTAATTCATTTTCTATATTAAATATTTCTATTATTGCTAAACTTTGATAGCAGGTACTTCTATTTAATTCTTGTTTAAGATTATTTCATAGGAAAACTAAAATCTAGATGGTCAGGTCCCTTTGTAGTAGTTTCTATTTTTTTTTCTGTTTGGTTCAATTGAAGCATAAAATCCATAGACAAGAAATACATTCAAGGTCAATAGCCAGAGATTGAAGCCCTACTATGGTGGAGACACAAGTCCAGTCTCTATGGTGATCTTGACATCTCAAAAAACAAAAAATCCCACAAGCCGCCTTATCCTAGCCGAAATTCCTTCTCTTCCAAAAATTCATTTAATAGTTTCTCTATGGGAATGATATTTGGTACTCTGTACCTATATTACGTAAAGACAATTGTATACTTATCAGTGTGAGTTTACAAGGGTGGTAGTGGAGCATGATTAACATGTTTAGTAAGGTTATGTGTTTATGTGTTTTCGTATGATTTGCATGTAGATGTGTTTTAGTTATAACTTTCGGTTTTGTATGTGTTTTGTTGTGTCGTGACATGTTATGATTCACTTTTTTTTGTATGCATATGTGTGGTCTATTTTCTCTTTGCATATATGCATATTGTCAGGTGTATGTCCCTCCACAAGGTACCATTTCCTTTAACTGATTATGGATTTATGTTTATGTATTGGAGAGTTATGTTGTATGCGTGTTTGTTTGGTATAACAAGGTCGACTAGGACACGTAGTGCTACAAGGGTTTCGTCGGGATAGGAATGAGGAATAGGGTGAGCCGGTTGAGCAAAATGAGCAGGTTAGGCAAGTTGAGCCTGAGATTCAGGTCGAGCAATCAGGCTATTAGGCCGACCAAGTTTAGCAAGAAAACCAAGCTGCACTAGTTGCCTCAAGCGCACCAGCTTAGGTGTAAAGACCCAAACCCAACCTATTAGGACCCTTACCACTGTGAAACCCAAACAAGCCCTTTCATGGACCTATCTGAATCCCATAAGGCTTAATCTCACTAAATATATTTTATTAGATTCTTTTCTTATGTGTTTAAGGTTGGAGCATGTTTATCATTTAGACTTGCAATCTGGTATCATATGGAGTAAATAAAAACATCAACGAAAGTCTTTATAACTAACCAAAGGAACCATAACACATAAGTCCCAAAGGTGTCTCAAAATCCAGCTCAAATATATTTTGGAAATAAACAAGAATAAGAGTGATCCAAATAACTAGAAAGCAGTCCAATCAAATTGCATATTCAGGGCTATATGCGCAAGCAATCAGCAAGGATGGATGTATGCGAATATGATACAATATTGTCCCACCATGCAGCCTTGATCTCACACCCCAGTAGCATTGACAGAAGATGTACCTAAGGCTGAAAAAAAGGAAAAACAATAGGGTGAGATTACAAGAATCTCAGTAGGGTGACAACATCATAAGATCTGCAGAAATCTAAACAACCATCTCCGAATCAACATCAGATTTTTCTATACTACTAAAGAGGTATCAAAAAATCACAACAGGGATAGGGCTGAAAGTAACAACTTTGGATGGACTAAGAACACTTCTGAAAATAGAAATACATAGGCAGATAATTCATCATCTGATCTGGGCAATTGAAAAGCTATCCCCTTCCACCTGTGTTGTCCAAGTCTTAGCTACACAAAGGGTAAATGGTTAGCAAATAATCTAATCAGCAAGCCTACTCATCTTGCCACACAAGGACAAGGCATCCAAGCCGCACAAGGACAAGGGCATCCAAACCACACAAGGATAAGAGCATCCAAACCACACAAGGATAAGAGCATCCAAACCACACAAGGATAAGAGCATCCAAACCACACAAAGATAAGGGCATCTTGACACACAAGGATAAGGCATCTAGCCATACAAGGACTAGGCATCAAGAAAATTCTTGCTAGGGATTGCCTTCCATGCGACTCCCATACCATTAAGTACCTCTCCTCTCACTAGGAGCATCAGTGTTTACCAGGAATGGCCACCAAAAAAGGGATCCTGAAACACAATCAAGTACAAGCAAACACAAGCAAGTACAAGCCATGATACCACAACAAGGCATTCTCAATCACATTACAATACAATCAGCATGTCAATTGCAAATAGTATAACCAAAATAGGCATACACTACCTATCAAAGGGATTAGCAATTGCCATGTGAGATCCTGAATTTTGAGTCCTAGAGGTTCAAAAGCCAGTACAAGTGAAATAACCATTTTGTCTCTGAAGAAATGGATGCGTGATGGCCGAAAATGGTATCGAATGTCTAGTAATAATTTCTGGTTTTAATTTCCTTTGATTTGGTTCTTTATTGGTTGATAATTACCTAAGGATACAAAATCTCTAAAATTAAGGGAGGATAATTATAAAATTTAATTCTGATAATTATCTTATTTTAATCTAGCCTTTAAAGTAGGAAAATTAATCCCATAACCACCATATATAAAGAGGAAGCCGACCACAAATAAATCTTACACAGAAAATACACAAAATTTATCAAACTTCGAGGCCTACACTTCTATATTGCTGTCGAAATTCCTTCACCTTCAAACTAGCATAACTCTATCATCCTTGTCACATTTTTCCAAATAATAGCTTGCTGGAAAGCTATTTCCATTATCTATCTAGCTACCTAGGTCTGGTCATCAGGAGGCTATTTCTTGTTAAGTTTTTAGCTATTACATCATACATCAAAGGAGAGGAACCTGCAACATCTAATCACTGGTTTCTTATATATTTAGTGAGTGGAATTAGTAAGGAAATAGGGTATTTACTTGTTTATTGAGTATGAATGATTAGTTTGGTTTTGTCTTTGCCTTAAGAAGTTATAGGTGCTTCGGATCCCTTGAATAAAAGCAAAGGAATACCATCTTGTTCAGAGATAAGGAAGGTAGGATCTATGCCTCATCAGTTTCTCCAGAGATCCTTATTGTTGGTTATTCTTTTTCAATGCATGTCTTTGTATTAATGTATGAGCATATGTGAAGGAATGTATGCATGAACTGCGGACTGATTTGAGGCTTACATAGGCATTGTCAAACCCTTGAGATATGTTATGTGTACCTAATTTGCATCTTTTGTGTGTATTGAACATGCTGAATGTGTTCTGATATAATTGAGGACACCCTATGGTGGTATTGTGCTTTGTGCTTGCCTGTGTGTGCTTGTATGTGTTTGTGTGTCAGGATCCTTTTCTGGCTGCCATTCGGGGTAAGCACTGACGCTCCTAGGGAGAGGAGAAGTTCTTACTGGTTTGGGAGTCATATGGGTGGCAATCCACAGCTTGCGCATGTTGGATGCCTAGTGCTTGAATGGTTTGGATGGCCTTATCCTTGTGTGGTTTGGATGCCCTTGTCCTTATGTGTGAGACCCAGATCCTTTCTAGTTTAGAGGTCCAGGAAGTCTAAAAAGTCCAGGAACCGATGCAGCTGAAATGACTATTTTGTCCTTGACAAAATGGATGCGTGATGACCTAAAGTGGTTGCTGCCAGATATTTTTTATTTTAATTCTGGTGTTTTTATATTAATTACCCTTAGTTTTATCCCTTATTATCTAAGATATTAGATAATTCTTTCTTTTTAATAGATTTATCTTTTTAAGCTTAAAAGTAGGGATTGATCACTTAGCTAATTCTCCTTAGACACCTACAAAAGAGTGGCCAGCCTATCCCACCTAAACATACCAAAACCCACATAGAAATTTCATAATTTAACCTATCCTTCTCAATTTTCGATTTTTGCCTAAACCCTAGTAGAAACTCCTTGATCTTCATCTTGACATAACTCTCTCATCCTTTATCAGATTCTTGCAAATAATAGCTTGTTGGAAAATTCTCTTCATCCTCTTTCTAACCATCTTGTGTTTCTCATCTGGAGGTTAGTTTTTTTGTTAAAAGTTAAAACGTATTTTGACGGAATTGCTAAAATCTATTTGAATTTCAAAATAGCATAACTCTCTCATCCTTTCTCGGATTCTTGCGAATAATAGCTTGTTCAAAATCTCTCTTCATCCTCTTTCCAACCATTGTGATTTTTTTCATCTGAAGGTTAGTTTTCATTTGTTAAAAGTTAAATCGTATTTCAGCGGAATTGTCAAAATCTGCTTGAAATTCAAAATAGTATAACTCTCGCATCCTTTGTGGGATTCTTGTGAATAATAGCTTGTTGGAAAGCTCTTTCTATTCTATATCCAGCCATCTTAAGTTTTTTCTTCTGGAGGTTAGTTTTTCTTTACCGTAATTTAGGTCAAAATTTGGCGGGATTAGGTTTCAAAATTGTGTGATTCTGCCTTCAATTGATTTATGTTATTGTTCCTCTTATTCTTATGGTTTTTTCGCATCCATTCATGATTTTAAAATCATGAATTCATCCTTTGAATCTTCCCTATTCATGAAATCAGCATACCCTACTTTTGCCCTATTGATGCCTATCTTGATCAACTGATTAACTTATTGGATTCTGACCTTGTTTCTTTTGATTGTACATTTTATAAACACCTATTCCTTTCTTAACTTTATGAAATCACAACCCCTAACCTCTCTAATGTTGAAATCGCAAGTTGCTTTATAAACTTTAAGGTGTTGCCGAAATTTGTATATTGAATTGAGGTGAAATATCAAGTAGATTCTTACTGAGTTATTGGCCATCACATCATGCATTCAGGGGAAAGATATTGCTGCATTCGGATCGTTGGATTTGGGTAGGTTAATTGGTAATGATTCCCAATGCCTTTGGCTTTAAAGTAAGTAGTCTTGCGGCTTAGTATTGTGTGGTCTTTGCCTTATAATTGTTTAGGAGATTCTGATCTTATTAGAAAGGAAAAGGATTGCATCTGATTTAGACACGTGAGAAGTAGGATCTATGCCTCATCGGTTCCATTGGTTACCCTATTGTTTGATTGTCTGAATATGAGTGAATTCGATTACCTATCTTGGTTATATGTTTGCAGAATGTGTGATTATGATGATAGAGAATCTCGAAAGTTAATAGGAAAGTAGGTTGCTTGATTCGGTTATGACTTTAAGGGTTGATCTTTGATTTGTATTGTGATTTGATTGAGGATCCTTTGTTGTGATTTGTGTATGCATGTAATATGTGTGTATGCGTATATGTGCCCTGTTTGTGCTTTGTTTGAAGGATCCTTTTGTCGCTAGCCATGCAAGGTAGGTATTGTTGCTCCTAGGGAGAGGATAGATGCTTACCGAACCGGGAGGTTTATGGGTGGTTATTCCCAGCAAGAGCTCGCTAGATGCCTTATAGGCCGGTTCCGAATTATACTTCAGCACTCAGCGACGAAGCATGGAACAGGCCATCAGGCTTCGGCGATCTACGAATCGAAGAATCAATAGCCAGCTACACTTCACCATGGCCCAGGTGGCCATCTACCTCGGCATGCTTGA
Source organism: Passiflora organensis (assembly GCA_019739055.1). NCBI lineage: Eukaryota > Viridiplantae > Streptophyta > Magnoliopsida > Malpighiales > Passifloraceae > Passiflora > Passiflora organensis. The sequence goes on along the minus strand of JAEPBF010000258.1, from coordinate 92,105 downwards.
ACAACGAGAGCACAAATTCCCAGTTTTTGATCTTTGTTTTTGAACTTCTTGCAAGTATGAAAACACTTAAACAGGTACTCAAAGAGATATATAAAAGAGATATATAGAAAACAAACACTGAATGATTTATAGAGAGAGAAAGTAATACATAGAGAGTGGGGGGAGGTGTGTGTGCTCTTGGCACATGAGAGGTTTATATAGGCAAAGGAAGATAGCTCGGGTGCTGCTTGTGGGCCCCATCGACAGCTATCTTCTTTGTCCTATTACCAGGTGTTGGGTAACTAGTGGTGGATGAGATTTCTTATCTTGGTGGATAAGATTTCTTATCCTTGACTTTTGTGGCCAGTGGCCGACAAGACTTTACGCTACAGGACAAACGACTTTCTGGCACGATAAGATTCCTTATCGTGGCCGACAAAGTACTGTAGCGTAGACAGTACAATACTTAAAGACAGTACAATACTTTAAATACAGTACAATACGCGTATTTTGTGACAAGGTGGCGGTAGAGGATGGTGCGTCCAGTTTGTCAGTTGTCCTAGGTCCACAGCACGCTTAGCTGGCACTCCGTTGTTTAGCGACAGATAGGTTCTTCACTGTTGAAGTCGTCGCCGGAGGAAGAGGAGCTGGTGGGAAGAGGGCGAAAGAGATAGGGCTCGCGTCGGTAGTAGGGTGAAGGGGGTCGTCGTGTGGAGCTGGTGGCTGGTGTTCGGTCGGCGAGGGGTGGATAATTTTGTGCTTGTGCGAATTCCTCGGCCGCCTCACTTGCAGCAAGATCTCGACTCTCCCGTTCGATGCTTTCAAGACAACGGTACGCCTCTTGCGCTTCTGTGAGAGACGTTTGATTAAGGCGATGAAGGTCTGTGCCCGGTCTGTTGGTAGTGCGGCGTTGGAGGGAGTGCTCTCGTTGTTCAAGCATGCCGAGGTAGATGGCCACCTGGGCCATGGTGAAGTGTAGCTGGCTATTGATTCTTCGATTCATAGATCGCCGAAGCCTGATGGCCTGTTCCATGCTTCGTCGCTGAGTGCTGAAGTATAATTCGGAGATGTCCTCTTCAAAGGTGCGGCGAACGGCTGGATGGCTACAATTGGCTCCTGCAAGTTCCATTTGTCTGGCCTGTAGTTGGTTCCATCGGCGTGCGCGTTCCAGGCTTCCTCGATGATTAAGGGAAAGGCCTGTTCTTGGGTAAAAGGGGTATCTCCTCCCTCGTCCTCGGGCGTCCATTCCTGAAAAGCAAAACACGTTAGTCGTGACAAGGTATCTGCTAACAGATTTTGTTTGCCGTCGATATGTTCAAAGTTGACGGTAATGCCGGAACCGTTGATGAAGTCAGTGAACCCAATCCAGCGTACTCAGGACGGTTTGTGTTGATTGCTTTTGTTGTGGAAGCTGATGATGGCTTGGCAATCGGTGCGAATGGTTAGTTCCTTGCGGTCGAGATAATAGATCTTAAAAACTTTGGAGGGCTTCCATGACGGCGCATATTTCTGCATCAATGGTAGATTTTACCTGCGGGAATTTTCCACTGGCGTAGGCACAGATCTTTTCTTGTGATCGTGGATCCATTTTCTTATGTTTCCATTTGCATACCGCTCCCCAGCCGTCCATGCAGCCATCTGCTTCAATGACTATAGCAGCGGTAGGTGGGGGTAATTCCATATCGGGTAGATTCTGCACGTGTTGTTTAATTTGCCTAACAAGATCCCAGTCGGAAGTCTTCATGCGTTTGTCCCCATGCGGGCTGGTTTTCTCATAGACGGGACCAAGGAGTGTTCCTAGGTTGGGAATGTAGGAACGTGCATAATTGAGAATTCCAAGCCAAGAGCGAAGACCTTTCTTTTCCTTGAGTTGTTCATCGTTACTGTCGACAATCTTCTTGATGATATGAGGTTGGAGGCGTATGCGGCTGTGTCCAATGATGGCTCCCAGGAATTCAATTTCCTCTACTGCTATTTTCATCTTAGTCGGCGATAAGATGAGTCCTTCCTTTTCGCAGATTTGTAGCATACGCGTGAGGTGCTCAGCATGCTCTCTTTCGTTGCGGGAGAAGACGAGAATATCATCAATGTAGACTGCAATGAACTCTTGGCAATCCCGAAAGCAGTTGTCCATTTTCCGCTGAAAGATAGCTGGTGCATTTTTTAAGCCGAATGGCATGACCAACCATTCATAGAGTCCTTCGGGGGTGATGAAGGCCGTCCATGGTATGCTATCTTTGTCCATTGCTACTTGGTGGAATCCGTTTTTGAGGTCGAATTTGGAAAAGATGGAGGCATTGCCTACTTTGTGGATAATCGTGTTGATCCCTGGGAGGGAGTACTGGTCCTTGTAGGTATTGTCATTGAGCGTTCTATAGTTGCACACCATGCGTTCTTTTCCTTTGGTTTCTATGCCCGTATCCGGATCCATGGTGGTGCCTGAGTAGACGATAATTTCCATTGTGCGATGTCTGCTTGTACTGGCTCGGATGACGCCCAGGACTAGGAGGGCAGTAATATGCTTCTTAAATTGTTCCTTCATTGCTGGGGTTACGTGTTTCATCGGTTTGTCTTGGATGGTGAGATGCTTGTTGATGATGTCTAGGCGACAAGTGATCTGGTTGTTGGCCCAGTGTTTGAGGGGTTCCTCTCCGATGTACCCTTGGGTTTGTAATCGCTGATGTATCTGGGCAAAGCGCTGGATGAAGCTTTTGCTCATTCTTGGTCCAACCTGTACTGCGGCGATTTCATCTTGTACCCGAAGGTATTCTTCCTCTTCCATATGTAATTCGGGAATGGCCAGGTTGGCTATTTCTAGCTCTGGTTTGGTATTGATTTGGGTAATATTTTTGTAGAAGGTGATAGAGTTACCTTCTATGCGTAGGCCTCCTTGCATGGCTCTGATGAAATTACACCCAAGTAGCATTTCAATACCGTCTGTCATCATTTGGAAAGCGTAGACAAAGGGAACTCTGAATTTGTTCCCTTCGATTAGCATTTGGCCACCTCTGAGTTTCTTTGTGGCAAGATCGTTGGAGTTGATACCTGTAAACCTTGTGGGCATAGGACTATCCTCCAAGGCTTCTTTAGGGACGGAGCTGATGTTGATACAGCAGGTTGTGCACCCCGTGTCCATGATGGCACGTACCGTGAAGGCTTGTATCTGTGGTATGTGGAAAGTTACCTCCAGGTTATAGAGGTTATTTAGTTTCCTCTTACTGGTTGTGATGAAGGCTGTTTCCTCTTCTTGTATGGGCTTGGTTAGCTCTTCCTCTTCCTCTTGTATGGCCTTGCCTTTTCTCCGTCGTTCAAGGGTATCAAAATCTGCTTGTAACTCTTGTATCAGAGTTTGTTCCTTGAGTTGCTGATTTTCTTCCTGCAATCGTTCGTTTTCGTGTACCAAGTAATCTGTGTATTTTAGGAGTTTGCCAATGAGCTGGTCCTTCGCCGCATATGTTGTTTGTGATCGGGCGGGTGAGGGGACCTCGAGGTTTAGTTGTACTTTGGAACACATAGAGCAGAGAAGTAAATTACACGTGACACAAAACATTTTCATGTTTAGGCTTACCTCAACATTACAACTCTGGCAGCGTTGTAATGGGGTGAGCCCACTGAATTGTTTTGTTGGATGTTTGCACTCCCATTGTTCGTCCCTCAGTTTGAGTTCAGGTAACCAGCGGAGTTCATCTTGTAGTGCCATGAAGATAAATTCCATACCTGGTTGGCCTGCGATGTCACCTGGTTCCCCATCCAGGTAGCTGTAGATATCACTGAGGTCATCTTCGTTTAGGTCAACGGAAACCACATCTAGTTCTTCAGCAAGGGCTAATTCTGTTACGACAGCTTTTCTGGCCATGTTTCCTACTTCGCTTTTGCATTCCCTTGCGAAGTGCCCTTCCTTGCCGCAGATATAGCATTTGGATTTGCGCACCCTTCCTTTGGCTCCATCTTTGCGTTTGAACACACGGACATGTGTTTCATGTGGCTTGCCTTTGTAGGTTTGTGATTTTCGGAGGGTATATTTCTTCTTCTCTCCGTAATATCCAGGGAGAGGAATTTTTTCACAAAAGGATAATTCCTTTAATCCTCGTTGTATTGCTGCCTTTTTGCAAATTTCTGCCAGGTAATTGTAAGCAAATGTGATACGGGGGATGATACCTGTCACTGGTACCCAATGTTTGAGTAGCCAGGCGTCTTCTAGTTCCTTGCCAATTAATGGTGGGAGTTTGCGGAATAATTTCTCGGATAATTCCATTCCCAGGTACATGCGTCCTGATTTGGCTGCAAGGGTTTTGTAGTCGCGGAAGTAATCCCAGATGTCTCTGAGGTTGGTGCAGGAGAGGCGTTCGATTTCCTTGTAGGCCCTGTCTTGTTCATCTGTCATGCCCTGGTAGGGATCCTCTAGAAAAAATATCCTTCTTACTTGGGATATGATGTTTTGTGTTTCTCCTGCCTGATGTAATACTTCATTATAGGCTTCAGGGAAGGCCATCCTCCATTGTATCCATGTAAGTTTTTCGTCTTCTCCTAGTAGATTTTCAAGGTAATCTACTTTTGCCTTATCATCATTCCATACTTTGCCTGGATCATCCATATGATTGAGGGTTATCTTTTCCCAGCGGTCAAAGACTTCGCGGTATAACCCAATATCATCTGGGAGGACCAGAATGGCTCTCTGATTTTGTTGTGCGGACGGTAATGTCCACATGTTGGATGTGTACCCTCGGGCCCTTGTCTTTAATTTGCTTGTGTCATATCCACTCAAGGAGTCTTTTTGTGGATCATAGGAAGTAGAGGCTCCCCTGGCTGGGGGATATTGTACTCCTTGTCTCATGTTTTCATCCTGTGGTGGTTTATACGGAGAGGATAATACCTCTGAGCTGCTCATCTTCACCGCTTCTTGTTGAAATTCGCGAAATAGGGGATAGTCCAGTTCGATTAAATCGTCGGTGAGGGTATAACTGTGGTCAGGGTAGTTATACCAACTGGAGTCGTCTTCTTCCTCGGTATCGCTTTCATTACCAGCATTATCAGTATTGTCGGTAGCTGCTGGTGTTTCACATAGTGGCCTGTCTTTTTCTTCGAACATGAAGGCGTAAGGTTGAGGATCTGTCTCCTCGTCTTCTGGATTGTTGTTTGTCCTTCTGTCTTCTTCTTCCCATCCTGTAGCTTGTTGTGGCCATGGTATATTTTACCATCACGTCATATTTACCTGTTGTGCAGTGAACATCCCATCCGGGTTGGGAGAGCCAGGGTTTTTCTTTTTCTTGTCTTGTTCTTGTCCCTGCGTTCCGTTCCTGCGCTTCGATGATCTCAGGAAATAAACAAACTAATGCAGTATCTTCTCCGATGTCCTCATGTTCCTGTTCCTCCTGTTCGATCATAGTATTCTGGTAATTGTTAAATTTTAAGCTGACAGATCCGTCTGACCTTGTTCTAGTTTGCACGGAGGAAGGCCGTCCAGCTGTGATGTGTGCTGGTGGTCGGAGAATCCATCTCTGCCCTCGCAGTCCTTCCGTTGTGTGGCGTTCTGCTGCTACCGCCTGGATGCCATTGGTTGCTAGATAGTCCGTTACGTTTTGCACATTGTAAAGGAAACCTGCATAGCTTGTGTTGGTAAGCCTTCCTACGAGTGATCGTGTGATGAGGAGGTTAGATTCCCCTCCTACCCATTCCTCATAACCTCGTGTTTGTATTGATAACTGGATATGGCGGAAGAAGTCGTGGATGCTTAGCATCATGTTGGGTGCGATGTAGATCAATTGTGTTCCTCGTGTCATGTCTACTTCCATGGTACCGATGATGGAATGATCATCTCCTCCCCATCGTGTGTCTCGTAAGACTATGAGTACGTTGGTTCCTGCTTCCCTTCGATGTAGTGCATGGATACGAATCATGAGGAGGCCTAGATGTATATGTTCCATACCTTCTTGTAGTAGTCTATCATAGGCTTGCCGATTGATGAAACCTAGATCCCTTTGCTCTCCTTCGCCGGTGACAAGGATCCGTTCTTCAGAATAGTGTTGATACACCCGGTAGACTGGTTCTGACCATGCGGTGGTGTATAATCTTTCTGCGGGTACTAAGTTGGCTCTTCTTTGTTGAGACATGCGTAATTCTTCTTCAGGATTCAGGTACGTTTCCAGGCTGTGCTGGTACCTTTGTCGTCGTAAGGCTCTTGGTATGCGTCTTGTTGCTTCATAACGGAGACGACTAGATCGTCTATAATCCCGGATTTGGTCTTCCTGTCTAGCCATTCGAGAGGAGGACTCACCTTGGTTGGTGACCACTGGTGGTAAGACCTGCGTCTGAGTCCTTGTGCGGCTCATTTCTTTTCCAACCGTCTCTTTTCTTCCTCAAAGATAAGATAAGGGTCTTTGTAGACGTAGAACGGTGGTTTCTTCTTTTTCGGTGGCTGTGAGCTTTCGCCAAGTGGTAATTTTTCGAGTCTTTTGGTCAAGGATTCAATAGCTCCTTCTAGTTCTTCTTTGGGGGTGTCTTCCCGTTTTCGAACAAGGTTCTTCACCTGGCCTAGTTGTTCGCGGAGATCTTGAATTCCTTCTAGGGTCTTTACTAGTAACTGAATAAGCAGGTTATTCTGCTTAATGAGGTTAGCAAAGTTTTCTTGTGTGTTTTGGGTTGGTTTGCTAAAGCCAACAGCAGGTGGTTGAATGGAATCTACGGAGTTTAATGCTTCAGTATAAACAGTACTTAGCGTGGTGGTTTTCCAATTCATGTAGCTTCTTTTTGGTTGTTATGTGGTCATACTCATGCATGGGTAGGCAGTACGTATAGGACCTTTCCTGGTAATGACTCAGCCATGCCCTGTTGTATTAAACATAAAGACACAAAAAGAAGATAGGGTGTACCTGTGAACCGTGCTCCGCTACCATGCAAAAATTCCCAGTTTTTGATCTTTGTTTTTGAACTTCTTGCAAGTATGAAAACACTTAAACAGGTACTCAAAGAGATATATAAAAGAGATATATAGAAAACAAACACTGAATGATTTATAGAGAGAGAAAGTAATACATAGAGAGTGGGGGGAGGTGTGTGTGCTCTTGGCACATGAGAGGTTTATATAGGCAAAGGAAGATAGCTCGGGTGCTGCTTGTGGGCCCCATCGACAGCTATCTTCTTTGTCCTATTACCAGGTGTTGGGTAACTAGTGGTGGATGAGATTTCTTATCTTGGTGGATAAGATTTCTTATCCTTGACTTTTGTGGCCAGTGGCCGACAAGACTTTACGCTACAGGACAAACGACTTTGTGGCACGATAAGATTCCTTATCGTGGCCGACAAAGTATTGTAGCGTAGACAGTACAATACTTAAAGACAGTACAATACTTTAAATATAGTACAATACGCGTATTTTGTGACAAGGTGGCGGTAGAGGATGGTGCGTCCAGTTTGTCAGTTGTCCTAGGTCCATGGATGTCAAGAAGCCGTGTAGGCCAGTTCAAGTCTGGACGTCAAAATGCTCTATAGGCAACTTTGAGTCTGGACGTTAGGTTGCCCTGTTTAAGAGTGACAGGATGACTTGTATACGCTGCTGCAAGAGTGCTTCTAGGCCAGTTCAAGTCCAAATGTCGGAGATAACTAAAAGGCTTGCTGCAATATTGATTGTCTAACCATTTACCCTTTGTGCAGCAAAGCCTTGGACAACATAGGTGGAAGGAGATGGCCTTTTCTTTTCCAACTGTCGAGAGTAACCTGATGAGTTTTCCTGTCTTTGTACTTCTGATTTTCATAAGTGTTTTTATTCCACCCTCAGCCTTAGTTTTGGCCCTAACCCTTTTGATTAATTCTTGAATTGCGTAAAACCCTTAGATGAGTAACGATGATCTGATATTGTTTGGGAGATGTTTGAATGGGAATCTCTAGGACATATGATGTTGTGACCCTACTGAGATTCTTGTAATCTCATATGTTCTTTTCTCCCCTTTTGTAGGCTTATGTGTGTAATTTGTTGCTAGTACCAAAGGTGTGAGATCAAAGCTGCACGACTGGATGAATTTGCACCCCTTTTCTATTGAATGCGCGTGCTATATCTTTGAAATTGTGTGGATTTGCATTCTGACTTTCCAATACCTCTTTCTCCTTTTGTTGCTTCCTAAATATGCACGATACTATTGGTTGATCTTTTGAGATTCCTATGGGACTTGTGTGTTATGTGTCCACTTGTTTTGAGTATTAATTTAAATCTTCTGCTGATGTTTTCTTTCACTCCGTATAAACCAGCAATTCAATCATGTATAAATATGCTCCAACCTTTAAATAGCACATAAATTGTAAGACCCTGAATTTTGAGTACTAGAAGTCCAGAAGCCAGTGAAGGTGAAAAGATGATTTTACCCCTGAAGAGAAGGATCTGTGATGGCCGAAATTGGTAAGATTGTTTAGTAAATTATTTTGTTTCTAATTCCTTTAGATCTAGGTTCTTGTAGATGGGTAATTGCATTAGGAATCATCCTTAAGGTAGATAGTTGCCTTAGAGATTAAAGTCCCTAAAAATAGGGAAGATAATTTAAGAGTTTAGTTATCTGGTAAAGTATATTGGATTGATAGATTAATTAAAAGTAGTAGACATAATTCTACACTCATTGAATATAAATAGGAAGCCAACCCCACAAAATTTTCCCCTAGAACCTTACAAAATTCGTATAGGCTTAAAACCCTATACCTCCCCTTAGCCGTCAGAATTTGCAGAAACTTTAAACCAACATAACTCCCTCATCGTTCATTGAATTTCTGTGAATAATAGATTGTTGGAAAGCTCTCTTCATCCTATTTCCAATCATCTTTGGATTTGCTTCGGGAGGTTAGTATTTCTTTGTCTAAAGTTACTTTGAAAATCGGCGACGGAATTAGGTCTTCGCCAAATCTTCTTGAACTTCAAAATAGCATAACTTTCTACTCGTTTGTTGGAATCTTGCAAATAATATGTCGTTGGAAAGCTATTTTTATTCTATTTCTAACCATATATAAATCGCAGCTTGGATGTAAATATTTCGTTGTTTTAGGTTGAGACGAATTCGTTCTATGCCCTACTTTTAGCGACAGGTTTTGCATAGTTAATTGGAATGGTAAATTCAGGTTGAATCTTGTTAAGTACCCGGCTATCACATCACACATCCAAGGGGAAGGCACTTGCAACATCTGATCACTGGTTTTCTGATAGGTTTGGTGAGTGGTATTGGTAAGGAATAGGGTATTCAATTGATTATTGAATATGCATGCTTAGTTTGTTTTGTCTTTGCCTGGTGATGATTTAGGTGGTTCGGATTTACTTAATAAAGGNACCCATACACCTCCCATAAATCGATAAGAACCTCTCCTCTCCCTAGGAGCATCAGTTCTTACCCTGCGTGGCCACCGGAACAGGATCCTGACACACAAACACGTACAAGCACACACAGGCAAGTACAAAGCATAATACCACAACAGGGTATCCTCAATCATGTCAGGAAACAATCAACACATCCAATTCATATAACAATAGCATCCCAGGCACTCAATTCCTAACTCAGGGGTTCGATATAGCCTAGGAGATTCATATCTCATTCCGGATTTCATATTCACACCCTACAATCCAATCACAAACAAATACAACAAGGGCAGGTAACAAAAACATCAGATAAGAGCAGGGGTTTCTGGAGAAACCGATGAGGCATAGATCCTACCTCTCTTGTCTCTGAACAAGAAGCTACTCCTTTGCCTTTATTAAGTAAATCTAAACGACCTAAATCATCACCAGACAAAGACAAAACAAACTAAGCATACATATCCCAAAAATCAATTGATGATTTATGTGGTTTGGATTTACTTAATAAAGGCAAAGGAGTAGCTTCTTGTTCAGAGACAAGGGAGGTAGGATCTATGCCTCATCGGTTTCTCCAGAAACCCCTGCTCTTATCTGATGTTTTTGTTACCTGCCCTTGTTGTATTTGTTTGTGATTGGATTGTAGGGTGTGAATATGAAATCCAGAATGAGATATGAATCTCCTAGGCTATATCGAACCCCTGAGTTAGGAATTGAGTGCCTGGGATGCTATTGTTATATGAATTGGATGTGTTGATTGTTTCCTGACATGATTGAGGATACCCTATTGTGGTATTATGCTTTGTACTTGCCTGTGTGTGCTTGTATGTGTTTGTGTGTCAGGATCCTGTTCCAGTGGCCAGGCAGGATAAACACTGATGCTCCTAGTAAGAGGAGAGGTACTTACCGATTTGTGGGAGTTGTATGGGAGGTGAACCAGCAAGTGAACGCTGGATATCTGTCCTTGCGGGGCCGGATCCCTGTCTTGCGGGACAGGAAGTCCTTATCTTGCGAGATTTGGGATGTCCTAGTAGGTATGTGACAAGGGAAGACTTGTCCATGTGGGGCTAGTCGACTTATCCTTGCGGGGATAAGGTGAAAGACATACTGATTAGCTTGTGTGTTAACCATCTACCCTTTGTGCAGTAAGTCTTGGACAACACAGGTGGAAGGGAATGGCCTTTATTCATCATTGAGTGCGATTTTTGTTGTATTTCACCTGCCTGTGTACTTCTGAACTTTCGGAAGTGTGGTCCTCCCTCAGCCATAATCACGGCCTTAACCTCTTTTGATTTACTGTTGAATTGCGTGATCCCTTTAGTTGTTTAGGGAATGATCTTATGTGAATTGAGAGATTTGTGTTTAGGGATTCTGTAGATCTTATGATGCTGCGACCCTACTGAGATTCTTGTAATCTCATACCGTTTTTTTTACCATTTTTCAGGCTTAGGTACATCCTCTGTTTGTGGTACCAGTGTGTGAGATCAAGGCTGCATGTCGGGGCGATATCGCATCACAAATACTTACTTGTTACTTGCCCAAATAACTTGAAAGATTGGACATTGTTCTGGTTTATTTTTAAGCATTCGTTTGGCTTGCTATTTCCGAACTTGGTTGATGAATTTCTTGCTGGTTATTTGGATCCCTATGGGACTTGTGTGTTATGAACCCAATGGATAAATTTAAGACTTCCGCTGATGTTTTTATTTACTCCGTATGTTACCAGAATATGTGTCCAATATCATGCTCCAATTGATTGAGAAGCAACTAAATAAACAAGCTTTAAATCGGTATCTTATGAGTAGCCTTGTGAAATTCTAATAGGTCTTAGGTGTCGTTGAGACTTATTTGGGTTTCACGGCGGTAATGACCTTAATCGGAGCAATGAATAATGGTTTAGGAATTGGGGTCGTTACAATGTTAACATGGAAGGATTAAGGGTTTATAACATGTATAATCAAAAGAAACAAGATCAGAATTCAATAAGTTAATCAATTGATCAAGATAGGCAACAAGATGATTGTTTAGGTAACTCTACCTTTGCCCTATTTCCCTATTGTTGCACAAGTATCTAAACAAACAAGTAGGGAAATTTTGCATGCATAGATTCCTCAGTCTCCCAAAACTTTTCCTTAATTTGGCTATTACTTCGAACAACTTGTACGATAGGCACGTTTCGACTGCAAAGTTGTCGAACTGACTGAAAAGCTGTCGAACTGACTGATCTAGTATGGCAACAGCCATACGAGATATGATAGGTTTTCAACAACTTTGATTGGGGGTTCCTCGAGCATGTGAGCAGGGCCTTGTACATACTTTCTCAACATTGAAACGTGAAACATGTTGTGAATTCTTTCTATATTTGGAGGTAGAGCAAGTCGGTATACAACAAGGCCGATCCTCTCGACAATGTCATAAGGACCAATATAACGAGGTCCTAGCTTACCTCCCTGCTGAATACGAAGGACTCCTTTCCATGGGGTGACCTTCAAAAACACTTTGTCACCTACTGCAATTACCAGCTCCCTTCGTGGAATGTCGGCATAGCTTTTTTGCCAATCCAGGGCTGTTTTTAGCCGTTGTCGGATCAAGTTCAACTGCTCTGTTGCTTGATTAATCAATTCCGGATTGTCTAGGCGTCTTTCACCTATTTTATTCCATCAAATGGGAGTCTTGCAACGTCTCTCATATAATGCTTCATATGGTGCCACACCGATGCTTACATGAAAAATATTGTTGTAAGAAAATTCTGCCAACAGCAGGCATCGATCCCAACCGGTTTGCTGATCCAACACACTCACTCGTAGCATGTATTCGAGTGTTTGAATGTCCTTTCTGTTTGGCCATCAATCTGGGAATGAAATGCCGTACTGAAATTCAATCTCGAACCCAGAGTATTATGGAATTTATCCCAAAATCATGAGGTGAAAAGAGGTTCACGATCTGAAATGATGGAAACTGGCACTCTATGCAATCGAACAATCTCATTCAAGTAACGAACAACCAATTTCTCAGGTGTATCCGTCACACTTATATGGAGAAAGTGTGCAGATTTCGTCAATCGATCCATGATCACCCTAATGGCATCGTATCCTCATTGTGACCTAGGCAAACCGGTCACAAAGTCCATTGTGATATGCTCCCACTTCGGTTCTGGAATTGGAAGTAACTGAAGTAGTCTAGCGGGTCGTTGATGTTCGCTCTTTACTTGTTGACATACGAGGCATCGGGCAACGAACTCAACAATGTGGTGTTTCATGTTTGCCCACCAATAATGCTCTTTCAAATCTCGGTACATCTTAGTGCTTCCGGGATGGATAGTGAACTTCGAACTATGCACCTCCGATAGAATAACGTTACGAATATCAATATCTTGTGTAACACATAACCGGTTTCTGAAGACAAGCACTTTGTCATCTCGTATTTTGAAATCACCAAATATGGCATCAACACCATTAGAAAGTTGCTTCCGAATTTCAATTAGTTTCGGATCCTCTAATTGCTGATTCCGGATTTCCTTAACCAAGGTAGGTGTGACTTCGATTCATGCCAACAATGAACCAGAGTAATCAGTGCGAAGATGCACACGATTAGTCCTCAAATCCAGCAACATAGGAATGTAATGGGTGATCATATAGGCCAAAACTGATGGGGAACGAGCATGAAACTTTCGGCTTAAAGCATCAGCAACAACATTTGCCTTTCCAGGATGATATTCGATGATCAAATCATAATCTTTGATCAGCTCTACCCATCAATTCTTTTTGCAAGAGTAAGTACTTCAAGCTTTTGTGATCGATGAAAGATTCGGCATGTCTGGCCGTATAAGTAATGTCGCCATATTTTCAATGCAAACACCACTGTTGCAAGCTCCAAATCATATATAGGATAGTTGTTTTCATGCGGTCATAACTGTCGGGAAGCATATGCAATGACTTTCCCGTCTTGCATCAATACGCATCCATATCTGGATTTTGACGCATCGCAGTAACCACATACCCCTTTCCACAAATAGGTAAAGTAAGGATAGGTGCGGAAACTAACCAGTTTTTCAGTTCTTCAAAACTTCGCTGGCATTTCTCGTTCCACACGAACGTCTCACCCTTGCGCGTCAGTTTTGTCAATGGTGCAGCAAGCGATGAAAAATTCTTCACAAAGCGACGGTACCTGTCACCATATCAGAACTAGCCTCGTCATCAGTTAGGGTGAATAGCCTTGTTGGTCTTGGTTGCGCCTCACCTATGGATCCGTTGGGTGGTCCTCCTGGTGCACGTGTTAGTGGTCTGGTGGGGTTGGCATTCCCACCTCGACCTGCATTTGGTAAACTTGTGATTCACCGTGGTTTCGTGCATTCCCTCTGAATATGTCCCATCTCGCCACAGTTGTAACATCGACGTTGCTGAGAATTCAACGAAGATCCATTGGAATTTGAACCAAAAAAGTTCTTCTTGTTGTTACTTTCATTGCCGTTAATTTTTGGAGGATAGGACCTGAAAGGATAGGCTCCCAAACGCCGATTAAACTTTGAATCTCGCCTATAGGATCCGCCACTAGTGGCTTCACATGGCTTTTTGGTTTTCACAATCCTTTTGGCTTCGGTTGCGGCAATGATTAGTTCTTAGAAATTCTGCACCGGTGTCGTACCTACGATGGTTTTGAGTTCGGTATTCAACCCATCTTGAAATCGTCTCGCAAGCTGGTACGGTGTACGATCTTCTTCTGGTGCAAATCAGGACAACTCCCTTAACAATTTCTCATATTCCAGCACCGAACGGTTGCCTTGTTCAAGTTTGTAAAAAGCTTGTCGCTGCTCGCTTTTATGGAACCTTGTATAAAATCTTTCATCGAATTTGTACCGAAATTCTTCCCAAGTTGGCAAACGATCGCCGAATCGCAAGCTAACAGATGTCCACCATGCGAGGGCTTCTCCCTCGAGTAGGAAAGTGGTGATGGAAACTTTGTCATCATCGGAGATACGTAAGAACAAGGGTACTTGGCATAAAGTGTCTATCCACTCACGAGCGAAAGCAGCTCTAGCTGAACCATTGAAATCTTTACAACCCAATTGTCAAGCTTCCTTCAACAATTTTATAATCACGATGGGAACTCTCTCGGCTTCCTTACGATGTGCCGATTGTACAGGTTTAAGTGGAGGAATAGGTTCTACCATTGGTGCAGGTGCAGGAGCATTCTGAAATTGCGCCTCCATACACTTCTGATTTGCAGCAATTCCTTGTAATATGTTTAATATTTGTGCCATCACAGGATCAATGACTGGTGCAGCTGGTGGCTCAGGTTGATTTTCAGGCTCTGCCTGCCCTTCTGCTCAATTTGTGCATTCTGCTCCTCTTGCTCAACAGGTTGTTGTTCGGCTTGAATCCCATTCCTACCCCGTCGATCCCTTGTAGCGTTCAACCTTGCCATACTATTTAAGCATACGATTGTTACTTACACATAACTAAATACGATACTAGGAAAAGAAGTGGTACCTAGTGGAGAGGCGTGCACCGGACGACACGCATATGCTGGAAAGCAACATACAAATTCTCAGAAATCACATGCACACATGCAAAGGTATTCTCGGCAATTACATCAACACTAATATATACTCTCTGAAATCATCATCAAACATCAAGCAAGCATGGATTCACACAACATTCATATTCGGCAATACACACCAGCAATCACATACATGTACATTCAGCAATACAGGAGTCAAATAGGGACACTCGGCAGCATGTATAAATCAACACTCACATTCTCAGCAATGATAAGAAACACAGCAAACACTCACCGAAACATATTATGGTATACCAGGCATAAGAACATACACGAAAAAACATGATATCAGATTATCATTCTCATCATTTAAATCTTATAAATCAATCCCATTTTAGCATTAGTTCACTTTCGGTATTAGCCCCTAAGTGAATGAGTGTGTGCGCATGTCCTTACCTACAAAAATCAAAACCCACAAATAAGTTAGCATATAAGAAATTATTTTCCCTAAACCATGCTCTGCTACCAAACCTGTTATGACCCTAATTCCTACATATTAATATTTGCTCCGATTAAGGTCATTACCACCGTGAAACCCAAACAAGCCCAAAGACATCTAGGACCTATCTGAATCCCACCAGGCTTACTCACTAAGTTTTCGACTTTTAGCTTGTTCATTCTACATGTTTAATAACAGTTGGAGCATGATATTGGACAATCATTCTTGTATCATACGGAGTGAGTAAAAACATCAGCGGAAGTCTTTAAATTAAATCACTGGATTCATAACACACAAGTCTCGTAAGGATCCAAATAACCAGCAAGAATTCCTCCAACATAGTCGAAAATAACAAGCAAAGGAGAAATCTTAAAATAAACCAGAAAGTAGTCCAATTTTTAGTCAAGTTATATGCGTAAGTAATCAAGAAACAGGTATGCAAAAGTGATGCAATAACGCCCCGCCGTACAACCTTGATCTCACACACTGGTACCACGAGCAGTGAATGTATCTAAGCCTAAAAAAATGGTGAAAAGAAGGGAATGAGATTACAAGAATCTCAGTAGGGTCACAACAACATAAGATCTGCATAAACCATAAACACAAATCTCCCGAACAACATCTAATCATTCCTATGCAACTAAAGGAATTCATGCAATTCAAAGATTCAATCAAAAAAGGTAGGGTCGAATCTAAGGCTAAAGGGAACTACAAACACTTCCGAAAAGTATCAGACTTACACAGGAGGCAGAACTCATCAGATTGTTCTTTGTAATGAAAAAGAAAAGGCCATCTCCTTCCACCTGTGTTGTCCAAGGCTTACTGCACAAAAGGTAATTGGTTAACACACAAGCTAATCAGCAAGCCTATTCATCTTGCAACACAAGGACAAGGGCATCCCAAACCACACAAGGATAAGGGCTTCCCAAACCACACAGGGATAAGGAGTTCCTGCCACACAAGGATAGGGTTTCTGGCCATACATGGACAAGACATCCAGCGAGTTCTTACTGGGATTTGCTACCCATACGACTCCCATACCAGTAAAAACCTTCCCTCTCACAAGGAGCATCAACGTTTACCCTGAATGGCCACCGGAAAAAAATCCTGACACACAAACACGTACAAGCACACACAGGGAAGCACAAAGCACAAAACCACAACAGAGTATTCTCAATTCTGTTAGATCACATTCAACATGTTCAATACACATCACACATGCAAGCTAAGCACTCCTAACCTACCTTAAGGGATTCGGTATAGCCTAGAAATTCCTCAATTCAATTCCCAACTCAAGCATGCATTATTTAACATGAATGCACATGCAGTTTCACAATCATAGGTACCAAAATCAATTAATCAAACAACGAGGTCTCCGGAGAAAACCGATGAGGCATAGATCCTACCTCTCTTGTCTCTGAACAAGAAGCTATTCTTTTTCCCTTACTAGATACTTCCGAACCACCTAAGTTATCATTAGGCAAAGATAAAAAAAAAACAAACTAAGCGTGCATATGCAATAACCAAGTAAATACCCTATTTCCTTACCAATTCCACTCATAAAACCTATCAGAAACCAGTGATCAGAAGCCACAGGTACCTCCCCTTTGGATGTGTGATGTGATAGCCAAGAATTTAACAAGAAATAACCTGAATTACCATCCCTAATTATCGTACAATTTTCGGCACTAGGAATAAAGCAATAGGGCAAGTTGCGATTTCATATTAACAAGTTATAGGAGTTGCGATCTCATATTAACATGGAAGGATTAAGGGTTTATAATATGTATAATTAAAAGAAACAAGATCAGAGTTCAATAGGTTAATCAATTGATCAAGATAGGCAACAATAGGGTAGTAGGGCAAAGGTAGGACATACTAATTTCATGTATAGAAAAGATTCAAAGAATAAATTGATGATTGTTCACTATAACTGGATTCTAAACAATCATATGAATAAGGGCAACAACATCAGAGATCAATCAAAGGCAGAAACCGTCGTTGATTTTCAACTTATCTTTTGATAAAGAAATACGAATTTTCAAACAACAAAAAAAATATGGTTGGAAATCGGATGAAGAGATCTTTCCAACAAGTTATTATTTGCAGGAATCCGACAAAGGATGAAAGAGTTGTGTTATATTGAAGTTCAAGACGATTTTAGCAGCTCTGCCGAGTTTCGACTTTTCTTTTGACAAAGAATTACAAATTTAAAACAAAAAATATATTTTTTGAAAGAGGATGAAGATAGCTTTCCAACAAGATATTATTTGCAGGAATCTGACAATCGATGAAAGTGTTATGCTACATTGAAGTTCAAGAAGATTTTGGCAGTTCTGCCAAGTTTTGACTTATCTTACTAGAAAGAAATACTAACCTCTTGATGAAAAAAAAAAATAGTTGTACAGAGGATGAAGAGAGCTTTCTAACAAGCTATTATTTTCCGGAATCTGATAAATGATGAGGGAGTTATGCTGGTTTAAAGTTTCAGCTAATTTTGGTAGATATAGGGAGGCTATACGAGTTTTGTGTGTTTTCTATGAATGATTTTTGTGATGTTGGCTTCCTATTTATAATGGATGGATATGGAATTAAAATTACTACTTTAAAGGCTTTATTAAAGTAAGATAACTACCAGATTTAAATTTTGTAATTATCCCCTTTTAGTTTTAGGGTTTTTAATTCCTAAGATGATTATCAACAAATTAAGAACCAAATTAAAAGGAATTAATACCAGAAATAATTACCAAACATTCCTTACCAATTTTGGCCATCACACATCCTTTTCTTCAGGGGAAAAATGGTCTTTCCACCTGGACTGGCTTCTGGACTTCTATGACTCAAAATTCGGGGTCTCACACACACTTAGAGGATTAATGCCGAAAGTAATCTGACGTTATAACCTTGGTTTGAAATATTTAAATATTATGTTTGATTCTTTGATTTGATGTGTGTTTATGTGTGTTCTTACACATTCTATGATTCATTGTGTTCTGATGTGATTGCTGAGTGTATGTAACTCGCTGAATGTTGGTTGCAATCTCTGGTTGTGTGCTGCCGAATGTTTCTATGTGTGCCGAATACATGTGGGTGATTTATGTGATTTATGATTGTGTCTTTCCATGGATGTGAGTGATTGCCGAGACTTATGTGTACATGTGTATGTGTCTTTTAGTTTTCAGTATATGCATATTGTTCGGTGTACGCCTCTCCACCAGGTACCACTTTCTTTTCTTAGTTTTGTAAGTGGGTTATGTGTTGAGTGACTATATTTGTTTGTATAGTATAGCAGGGCAGAACGTACAAAAGGATCACCGGGTTAGGTATGATGCCCAAATCAAACAGCAACTCATTAACCAGAATGAACCTGATGCAGAAAATGAGCAGGGAGGGAAAATGTAGGCCGAAAACCAACCTGAGGCACCAGCCATTGATCCGATAATGGCACAAATACTAAACATGTTGCAAGGGATTGCTGTAAACTAGCAGCGAATGGAGGCCCAATTTCATAATGCTTCTGCACCACCTATGGAAGATCCTATTCCTCCACTTGCACCTATTCAGCAGGCTTAACCTAAGGAAGCCGATAGACTTCCAGTTGTCATTATGAAATTGCTGAAGAAAGCGTGTCAGTTGGGGTGTAAAGATTTCAGCAATTCAGCAGATGCCTCTGCGGCTCGTGAATGGATTGACAGCCTATGCCTAGTATCCTTGTTCTTGTGCATCTCTGTTGAAGATAAGGTTTCTACTGTGGGCATGAAACCGGTGTAGAATTTGCAAGAGTCGATCGTTTCTACGATTGAATATAAGAAGATTGTGCAAAGAAAGAAGTCGTTCGTAGTAAGTAGTGGTGGATTATTCAGGCTTCATTCCAAGTTTAACCGACGTACAGGATCATATCCTATGAGGTCCTATCCTCCAAAGAATAATGGCAATGAGGGTAATTTCAGAAGAAATTTTTCTGGTCCTAATCCTAATAGATCTATAGTGTCTTCGCAGCCCTCTTGATGCTACAACTGTGGCGAAATAGGTCTTATTTAGAGGCACTGTCCTAAACCAAGACATATCACAAGCTCACCGAGTACAAGCGGAGGTGGGTACACCAATCCCACTAAACCACCGGCACGTGCACCTGGAGAACCCCCCAGCAGATCTACAAAAGAAGTGCAACCCAGGCGAACAAGATTATTCACCTTGACTTATACTGAAGCAAGTCTTGATGTGGTGACAGGTATTATTTTAATCTTTTCTCAAAATGCTAAAATATTATTACATCCTGGAGCGAATAGATCATTTGTGAGTCCAAGGATAGCACTTAGTTCAGATCGGCCTTTGTCTCCATTGTCTCTTCCTATTGCGGTTTTGACTCCTTTGGGAGAGCAATTGACTTGTGATCTAGTCTACATCAGCTGTGTTGTACGTATGGGTCCGAAAATACTTGAAATGGATCTGATTCCATTGGACACCTGAGCGCTGGATGTGATATTGGGCATCGATTGTCTGGCCAAATATTAAGCCTGAATGGAGTGTTTCACAAAACGTGTGTAATTCACTCTTTCTGATGGTTCCGAGTATTACTTTGAAAATGATAGGCAAGTTGTTCCAACTTGCATGATTTCCTAGTTAGATGTGAAATGATTGATCAGCAAAGGATGTACAATGTACATTGTGCATGTACATGATATTTCTAAAGAGTCCTCGAATCCGGATTTTGTTCTAGTGGTTTGTGAATTTCCGGATGTGTTTCCCGAATACATAACCGATTTGCAGCCACCAAGAGAAGTTGAATTCAGCATTAAGTTAGTGCCGGGTATGAATTTGATTTCTATTCCTCCTTATCATATGGCTCTTGCAAAAATATACAATTGGAAGATTTGCTAGATCGTGGTTTCATCCGACCCAGTGTGTCACCTTGCGGAGCACTAGTCTTGTTCGTGAAAAAGAAGGATTATTTGCTGTGATTATGCATCGACTATCGGCAACTGAATCGTGTGATCGTGAAGTACAACCTCTGCCATGCATTGATGACTTGTTTGACCAGCTCCAAGATGCAGCCGTGTTTTTCAAGATCAATCTCAGATTAGGATACCATCAGTTGCATGTTTGCGATTCTGATATTTCGAAGACTACATTTAAATCGTGATACGGTCACTACAAATTTCTGGTTATGCCATTCAGTTTGACCAATGCACCAGCTGTGTTTGTGGAACAGATGAATCAAGTATTCTGAGAGTTCTTGGACAGATTTCTGATATTTTTCATCAAAAATAATCTTATTTACTCAAAATCGCAAGAGGAGAATGCTGAGCACTTGCAGATTGTGCTGAAAATTTTGAGGGATCGACACCTGTTAGCAAAGTATTCCAAATCGAATTATGGTTACACGAAGTTGGTTTCCTTAATTATGTAATCTCAGTTCATAGTGTACTGGTTAATCCAAAAAATATTGAAACTATAGTTGCTTGGGAATCCCCGTGGATTGTGTTTGAAGTTCGCAGTTTCATTGGCTTTAGCTGGATACAACCTTCACTTCGTGAAGAATTTTTCATCACCTGCTAGACTTTTGACAAAATTGGCACAAAAAGGAGAACCGTTTGTGTGGAACAAGAAATGCCAATGAAGCTTCGAAGAATTGAAGAACTGGTTAGTTTCCTCATTTATCCTTACTTTGCCGGTCGGCGGAAAAGTATATGTGGTGTACATCGATGCATCGAAATTTGAATTTGGATGCGTGTTGATGCAAGATGGGAAAGTCATTGCCTATGCTTCCGGACAATTGCGTTCGCACAAAAAAACTATCCTATACATGATTTGAAGGTTGCAGCCATGGTGTTCGCATTGAAGATATGGTGCCACTACCTGTATTATGAGACATGCAGAATCTTTACCGACAACAAAAGCTTGAAATATCTCTTTATGCAAAAGGAGTTTAATATGAGACAACGAAGATGGGTGGAGCTGATTAAAGACTACGATTTGATCATTGAATATCATCCCGGAAAAGAAAATATTGTTGCTGATACCTTAAGCCGAAAGACCCACTCTCTTTCCCCGTCAGTTTTAGCCTATATACGTGCGCAATACATGCCAATGTTGCTGGATTTGAGAGCTATATGTGTGCATCTTGGCACTGATTTTTTGGGTTTTTTGTTGGCTCGAATCGAAGTCAAACCTACTATGCTGGAATATATCCAAAATCAGCAATCTGAATATCAAAGATTTACTGAAATTCGGTGACAAATATCTGATGGTGTTGATGCCATAGTTCATGATTTCATAATGCGAGATGATGGAGTTCTTATCTTCAGAAACCAGGTATGTATGCCATAAGATGTTGATATTCATAATCTGATTTTGTCCAAAGCATGTAGTTCAAACATTGCTATACATCCTAGTAGCACTAAGACATACCGAGACTTGAAGGAGTAGTACTGGTGGCCAAACATAAAGTGTCACATTGCTGAGTTCGTTGCTTGATGCCTTGTTTGCCAACAAGTGAAAATCGAGCATCAAAGACCCACTGGTTTACATCAGTCACTTGTGATTCCAGAATGGAAGTGGGAACATGTTATGATGGATTTTGTGACCAGTTTGCCCAGATCTCAGCGAGGATTCGATGCCATTTGGGTTATCGTGGATCGACTGACGAATTCTGCACACTTCCTTTCTATTCGTGTGATAGACACCCCTGAGAAATGGGTTGTTTGTTTGTTTACATGGAATGCCAATTTCCATTATTTCAGATCGTAACCCTTGTTTTACATCCCGATTTTGGGATAAATTCCAAAATGTGCTTTGTTCGAGACTGAATTTCAGTACAGCATTTCATCCCTAGACCGATGGTCAATATGAAAGAACGATTCAGATGTTTGAAGACATGTTGCATGCATACATGATGAATCGAAATACCAGTTTGGATCGATGTCTACCTTTGGCGGAATTTGTTTACAACAACAGTTTCCATGTAAGCATCGGAATGGTTCTTTATGATGCATTACATGGGAGACATTGCAAAACCCCCATTTGCATGAATGAAGTTGTAACGGCCCCAATTCCTAACTATTAATAATTGCTTCGATTAAGGTCATTACCGCCGTGAAACCCAAATAAGCCTAAATGACACTTAAGACCTATTTGAATCTCGCCAGGCTAATCATAAATTTTTGATTTTAAGCTTGTTAATCTTATTGTTTATCAACAATTGGAGCATGATATTGGACACATATTTTGGTATCATACGGAGTAAATAAAAACATCAGCGAAAGTCTTAAATTAATTCATTGGGTTCATAACACACAAGTCCCATAGGGATCCAAATAACCAGCAATAAATCCTTCAACAAGTTTCGGAAATAGCAAACAAAGAAGTGTGCTTAAAATAAACCAGAAAGTTGCCCAATCATTCATGTTATATGGGCAAGTAACAAGTACGCAAATGTGATGCGATATCGCTCTGCCGTGCAGCCTTGATCTCACACACTGGTACCACGAACAGTGGATGTACCTAAGCCTTAAAAATGTAAACAACAACGGTATGAGATTACAAGAATCTCAGTAGGGTCACAGCATCATAAGATCTGCAGAAACCCTAAACGCAAATCTCCCAATTTACATTAGATCAATCCTAAACAACTAAAGGGGATCACGTAATTCAAGAATCAAACGAAAAAGTTAGGGTCGAATCTATGGCTGAGGGAGGACTACAAAGACTTCTGAAAGTTCAGAAATACACAGGCAGGTGAAACACATCAAATTGCTCTTGGCAATGAAGAAGAAAGGCCATCCCCATCCACCTTTGTTTTCCAAGGCTTACTGCAAAAAGGATAAACGGTTAACATACAAGCTAATCAGTAAGCCTAGAGTAAGTCATCTTGTCACACACGGACAAGTCTTCCCAAGCCACACAAGGACTTGGGCACCCCAAACCACACAAGGATAAGGGTTTCCTGCCACACAAGGACAGGATTCCGGCCACACAAGGACCAGACCTCCAGTGAGCTCTTGCTGGGTTTTACCGCCCATACAATTCCCATACCAGTAAGAACCTCTCCTCTCCCTAGGAGCATCAGCGTTTACCCCGAATGGCCACCAGAACAGGATACTGACACACAAACACGTACAAGCACACACAGGCAAGTACAAAGCATAATACCACAGCAGGGTATCCTCAATCATGCCAGAACACAATCAGCATATTCAATTCATATAACATATTTAACCCAGGCACTCAATACCTAACTCAGGGGTTCGATATAGCCTATGAGATCCATATCTCATTCCGAATTTCATACTCTCACTATATAATCCAATCGCATGCAATACAACAATGGCAGGTAACAAAAATATCAAGAAAATAACAGGGGTCTCTGGAGAAACCGATGAGACGTAGATCCTACCTCTCTTGTCTCTGAACAATAAGCTACTTCTTTTCATTTACTAATTAAATCCGAACCACCTATAATATCTCCAGGCAAAGACGAAAACAAAACTAGGCATGCATATTCAATAATCAACTGAATTCCCTATTTCCCTTACCAATACTACTCACCAAACCTATCAGAAAACCAGTGATCAGACATTGCAGGTGCCTCCCCCTTGGATATGTGATGTGATAGCCAGGAACTTAACAAGATTCAACCTGAATTTACCATTCCAATTAGCTATGCAAATCTTGTCACTAAAAGTAGGGCATAGGATTATTTCGACTTAACCTTAAACAAGAAAATATTTACATCCAAATTACGAAACATATATGGTTGGAAAGAGGATGGAAAGAGCTTTCCAACTAGCTATTATTTGTAAGGATATGACAAACGATCAGAAAACATTTGGCGAAAACCTAATTCCGCCACCGATTTTGAAGTTAACCTTAAACAAAGAAATACTAACCTTTTGACAAAAAAAAAAAGATGGTTGGAAAGAGAATGAAGAGATATTTTCAACAAGCTATTATTGGAAGAGATATAATAAACAACAAAAGAGTTATGTTATTCTGAATTTCAAAAAGAATTGGCAGTGCCGCCATGAGGATGATTTCTTTGGCAATTACCCATCCATAAGGACCTAGATCTAAAGGAATTTAAAACAAAATTAACTACTAAAAAATCTTACCAATTTCGGCCATCACACATCCTTTTCTTCAGGGGTAAAATCATCTTTTCACCTGTACTGACTTCTAGACTTCTAGGACTCAAAATTCGGGGTCTTACATCCTCCCCTCCTTATAAGAATTTCGTCCTCAAAATTTTTAACATAAGTACCTAATCAAACAAGTAAGGAAATTTTGCACGCATAGACTCCTCAGTCTCCCAAGACTGCTCCTCTATTTGGCCATTACGCCAAACAACTCATACCATAGGCACGTTTTGACTGCGAAGCTGTCGAACTGACCGATCTAGTATGGCAACTGGCTGTACAGGATAGGATAGGTCTTCAGCAACTTCAACTGACGGGTCTTTAAGCATATGGGCAGGATCTCGCATATACTTTCTTAGCATTGAAATGTGAAATACGTTGTGAATTCTTTCCATATTTGGAGGTAGTGCAAGTCGGTATGCAACAGGGCCGATTCATTCAACAATATCATATAGATCAATGTAGCAAGGTGCTAACTTACCTCGCTGTTGAAAACATAGGATTCCCTTCCATGGGGCGACTTTCAAAAATACTTTGTCTCCTACTGCAAATTCCAGCTTCCTTCGTCGATTGTCGGCGTAGCCTTTCTGCCGATCCTGAGCTACTTTTAGCCTTTGTGGAATCAAGCTTAATTGTTCTGTTGCTTGGTCA
This sequence comes from Passiflora organensis, assembly GCA_019739055.1. Lineage (NCBI taxonomy): Eukaryota > Viridiplantae > Streptophyta > Magnoliopsida > Malpighiales > Passifloraceae > Passiflora > Passiflora organensis. The sequence goes on along the minus strand of JAEPBF010000258.1, from coordinate 67,021 downwards.
ATTAACTCCGGATTGTCTAGGTGTCTCTCGCCTACTTCATTCTAGAAAATGGGGGTTCTGCAACGTCTCCCATATAGTGCTTCATAGGCTGCCATACCAATTCTTACATGAAAGCTATTGTTGTAAGCAAATTCTGCCAATGGCAGGCATCGATCCCAACCGGTTTGCTGATCCAATACACTCGCTCGTTCTAGACCGGCATGCAGCTGATTATCTACTTTCTTATTTTTCCTGTTTCATGTTCAGAATCTCTCCTTGAAATTTAGCAGTCTGGTATACAGATAGCTCTGCCTCGTCGCCTCTGCAACTTGCATTGGAGATTTTCGATATCTCCTCCTGAATGTTGCATATAGACTCAAATCTTCCCTGAATTTCATCTTTCATCAGTGAGTTGTTCTCCAACCACAAAGTTAAATCAGTCTGTATCTCCCTCAGGTGTCTATAAATAGGTAGTGCTTCTGAGATTTGAGGTGGGGCTATGGCTCCCCCAGTTCTATCAGTATTCTTATCCTTGAGTTTTGATAGCTCCATCTTTAAGTCATGCGCTGAATTCTGAAACTTTGTTATCTGATGAAACGAGGTGCTAAACTTCAGCCAGAACTCCAAGTTATCTTCAAGCAAATCATCAATGTCGGAACGGAATTTCTCTTCTATGGCAGACACAACATGGGGTGACTCTCCACGTTTCATCTTCATTTCATTTCTTGCACCTTCTTTTGAATTGAATCTTCTGAGGCCTCTATACGTAACTATCTCATTACTTTTTCCTTTAGACTCTTCGAGATTTTCACTTGGCGAGTCATAAGCTGGTTCCTGTGGCGAACATAGGGATGAAAGATTGTAGTCTGGTACGCTAGTTGCCTGAGTCATGCTTTCAAGAGACCCTTCCGGATGAGAGAATTTGAAGTTTTGTGGAAGGTCGCCATGAGTTTCCAACTGGTTTTGATTCGGAGAACCATGAGTCTCCTCTTGGTTCTAATCTGAAGACTCCATTTTATGTAAAGACTTGATTTCCTCGTCCTTCTGTATGACAGCATGTTTCAGCTCTTTTATCTGCATAGCCAATTCAAAGAACCCGTCCCGGTTCTTCTTCTCCACATCACCAAGCTTCTTCTTGACATCCTTGTAGTTTCGCAGGACAGAACTATACTTGTAAGGACCCAAACCCGGAAAGCGGGCCCTTACCGCCGTGAAGCCCGGAGAAGCCCGACACGTGGACCAATCCGAACTTCACAAGGCTATTTTGACTTTTCAAACGTAAACCCCCAAAAATAAGATTTAAATCACTTACAAATTACAACATGGCAGGTAAGCACTAACAATGGCACAATAAATAACGGAGAACATTTAAAACAGCGGAAGTCTTTTATAACAACACAATACAAACCAGTGAAACCATAACACACAAGCCCCAAGTATCTGAAAACGAAACCAAAAAAAAATCCAAACAATAAATATTCAATAGTGTGCCAATAAAACCATACATGTGCAGATGCAATAGTCCCAGCGAGTAGTCCCGACGTTCACACTGAAAACAGCTACTGACCACGATCTAGTCCTGGGAGGGAAAAACAAACACGAAGGGGGTGAGATTTTCGAGAATCTCAGTAGGGGACAACAAAGCGGACTTATCAAAGAAGAGGGACAACAAGGAACTTATCAAAGGAGAGGTACAATACAACAACTTATCAGATGAGAGGAAACAACAAGGAACTTATTAGAATATTACTGAACTTGTAATTTCTCAAAACTTAAACTTTACTGTTTACTTTACAAAACATTACTTACTGGACCCAATATGTACTTTCTGTTTACTTTCCAAAACGTTTAGTTACTGGCCTCGAAAATGTACTTTCGCTTTCAACAAAGAACTCAACAGGGTCAATAGTAAAAACATGGGCGGACTGGAAATCACTTCTCGAGTAACCCCCGCTAAAGGGAAACCGGAAGCCCACTGGTAGGTTTTATACATATACTTTTAAAACAATTACATACATAGCCCCTTCTACCAGTGTTGTCCGAGACTAGATTGATTAACAAAACTGTATACGTAAAAGATCAACTAGTCCCTCAGATCATCCTGCGAAGCAGGGAACATACAACATCCTGCGAAGAAGGGAACATACAGTAACCATACTCCAACCATACACCTCCCAACAGATGAGTGTCTCTCCGCTTACTCTCAGAGAACGAGCACTCACCACGTTTGGCCAAACGGAACATAAGTACGAGTAACATGAAAACTTACATACTTTACAAATCACAAACTGGTTTAACTTTCAGTAACACTGAAATACCATACTTTACAATTAATACTCAATAATAAAATATATTATCATATATCGTTACAGAAACCTTTGATTACAACCTTTTTATTACTTTACGGGCAATGATACGGAATCAGCCCAATTTACACAACAAATCAATCAAATGGACTTTGATTGATCACATGAAATTTTGGAGATACATTATGATACATTACGGGTACATACGGAAAAGTCAATGTAATTTGGACAATGGATCCATCGGATGGGCTCCGATGGATTACACAACAATTCAATGACCAAAGTACGGATTTAAAAATCAGGAATACTTAATATGAGACAAGTACGGTAAAGACCTCACATTATGATACTTTATAGCTACCTATGGACGAGAACAATGAAATTTTGAACAATGGACCAATCGGATGGACTCCGATAGATTATACAACGATTCAATTTAAAACCAAGGTACGGATTTAACAACAAGGAAATACTAACGATGAACCACATACGGTAAAGACCCTACCTTACAAGAACATACGGTAAAGGACAAGGTAACTTGGACATGGATCCATCGGATGGACTCCGATGGATTATACAACGATTCAATTTAAAACCAAGGTACGGATACTTATGATTGAACACATACGGTAAAGACCCTACCTTACGGGCTGAAGAAAAGGAAACGATACTCTTGCCTTTGCCCTCAACACACGCCCGTCCTAAGCACACAACCTGAAGGTTAGACTCATCATACGAATATTAACCTTTAAATCACTATAACTCAATAACCACACATCAAATGGAAAAACGGATCGCGCCATTGCGATCAGAACGTCGAAATTACCTAACGGGGAGGGTTTCACTTTTGGTCAACGGTCAAAGTCAACTTTAACGGTCAACTTTAACGGTCAACGGGTCAACGTTAGTCAACGTTGGTCACCGTTAGTCAACGTTGGTGAACAGTGTCGGGTCGCCGGGTCGGGCCGACGGGTCACGGGTCGGGTCAACGGGTCGCCGGTCAACGGTCGCCGGCGGTGGCCGGAAAACTCCAACTTCATCCAAAACCGAAAATTTTTACATCAACACGAAGCTACAAACATCAGGATTATGAATCCGAAAACCAAATTTCAAGACTTACTTTAGATTGGCCGGAATCGACGATTTTCCGGTGAGAATTTCGAAACTTTCAGGCTCCGATCCGGGCGTGTCCGTGGTCCGATGAAGGTGAAACCAGCGGCAAATTGATCGTGACGATGAGAGGAACACAATGGTGCAAACAATTTGACGATCAGACGGTTGGATTTGATACTGGAGGTAATTGAAATTGGTTGAATGAGAGAAAACAAAAATGAAAAAAGAAAAAAAAAAGAAAAACAATGTAAGTGTCGGCAGCAGGGGAAAAATAAAACGGAAGGGTATATAACTGTGGGTGACGTGGCAAAATTTTGCCACGTCAGCCCCTCTATTTGGTGCAGGTCTCACAACCTACCCCCCTTACAAAAATTTCGTCCCCGAAATTTACGTACCTTACTACTGGAAGAGATAAGGGTAACGCTCCCGTATAGACTCCTCGGTCTCCCACGAGAGCTCCTCGGAACTACCACTACGCCAAGAAACTCGAACCATTGGGACTAAACGACTGCGAAGCTGCCTGATCGACTAGTCAACAATAGCCATTGGCTGAGCTGGAAATGACAAGTCACTGGCAACCTCTACCGGTGGTGCATCCAACACATGTGACGGATCTCGAACGTACTTCCGTAGCATAGAAACATGGAAGACATTATGGATCCTCTCCAAGGACGGTGGCAAAGCAAGACGGTATGCCACTGGTCCAATCCGCTCGGTGATCTCATACGGTCCAATAAAACGCGGCGCTAACTTGCCTCGCTGTTGGAACCGAAGTACTCCTTTCCACGGTGCAACCTTCAGAAATACTTTGTCACCAACTTGAAACTCAAGGTCACGACGTCGGTTGTTTGCATAACTCTGTTGTCTGTCCTGAGCTATCTGCAAACGCTGTCTGATCAAAGCCAACTGCTCTGTTGCCTGATCTATTAACTCGGGACTGTCCAGACGTCTCTCACCTACCTCATCCCAACACAGGGGCGTACGACAACGTCTACCATACAAAGCCTCATACGGTGCCATACCGATACTGACTTGGAAACTGTTGTTGTAGGCGAATTCTGCCAACGGAAGGCATCTATCCCACGTAGTATGTCTATCGAGCGCACACGCTCGTAACATATCTTCCAATGTCTGTATTGTCCTCTCAGACTGACCATCTGTCTGGGGATGGAAAGCCGTACTGAAGTTCAACCGGGAACCTAAGGCACGATGTAATTTCTCCCAAAATCGGGAAGTGAACCTCGGATCTCGATCGGATACTATGGACACTTGCACTCCGTGCAATCTCACAATCTCGTCCATATACCGGGAAGCTAACTTCTCCGGGGTATCGGAGACTCGTACAGGGAGGAAATGGGCAGACTTGGTCAATCTGTTCACAATCACCCACACTGCATCAAAACCTCGCTGAGTCCTCGGTAGACCCACGACGAAGTCCATCGTGATATGCTCCCACTTCCATTCTGGAATGGGAAGCGACTGCAACATACCTGCGGGTTTTTGGTGCTCGACCTTGACTTGCTGGCATACGAGGCAACGAGCAACAAACTCTGCAATGTTTTTCTTCATTCCCGACCACCAGTAATGTTCCCTCAAATCCCGATACATCTTGGTACTACCGGGATGAATCGAGAACGTAGAACTGTGCGCCTCGGTCAAAATCAACTGACGTAATTCCTCATCTCGAGGAACACAAATTCTACCTCGGAACGTCAAAATACCATCACCTCGAACCCTATACTCACTGACTGTGTCACCACTAGTACCACTATCCAACTGCTGTCTCAACTGAACTAACACTGGATCCTCTAACTGCTTGACTTGGATTTCCTCAAGTAAAGAGAGTCTGGCAACAACCTGAGCCAACAACGCTCCAGAACTATCACTGTCAAGTTGGACTCAAGATGCCTTTAAGCACATAAGCATTGGAAGGTATTCTCAACGGATATACGCCAAGGAAGAAGTAGTCTTCATACTCAGGGCATCGGCAACTACGTTGGCTTTACTAGGATGATAATCGATCACAAGGTCGTAATCCTTTATCAATTCAAGCCATCTCCTCTGTCTCAAGCTAAGCTCTTTCTGAGTCAAGAGGTACTTGAGACTCTTATGATCTGTGAAGGCTCTGCAAGTCTCACCATACAGATAGTGACGCCGAATCTTCAATGCAAATACTGCGGCCGCTAACTCCAAATCATGTGTCGGGTAATTGCACTCGTGTGGCCTCAATTGTCAAGAGGCGTAGGCAATTACCTTCCCATCCTGCATCAGTACACAACCCAAACCATGCTTTGACGCATCACTGAATACCACATACTCCTTACCACTGACAGGTAAGGTAAGGATAGGAGCGGAAACTAATCTGAACTTCAACTCCTCAAAACTATGTTGGCACTTCTCGGACCACACAAACGGTTCGCCTTTACGTGTCAAACGAGTCAACGGTCCTGCTAGCGTCAAGAAGTTCTCCACAAACCGTCTGTAATAACCGACTAAACCCAGAAAACTTCGTATCTCAGGAACATTACAGGGAGGCTCCCATGATACAACAGCCTCGATCTTCTTGGGGTCCACCAATACTCCTCTAGCTGACACAACATGTCCCAAGAAACCGACTTCTCGCAACCAGAACTCACATTTGGAGAACTTGGCATATAACTGCCGAGCTCTAAGTATCTCCAATACCATCCTCAAATGCTCAGAATGCTCCTCCTCTGACTTTGAATAAATAAGGATGTCATCAATGAAGACAATCACGAACCGATCAAGATACTCCCGGAATACTCGGTTCATCAAATCCATGAAGACGGCTGGTGCATTCGTCAACCCGAGGGCATGACCAGGAACTCGTAGTGTCCGTACCGAGACCTGAAAGCTGTCTTCGGAACATCCGACTCACGGACTCGCAACTGATGATAACCCGACCTCAAATCAATCTTTGAGAACACCGATGCTCCCTGAAGTTGGTCGAACAAATCATCTATTCGGGGCAGTGGGTACTTGTTCTTCACGGTAATACGGTTCAACTGCCGGTAATCAATATACAACCGTAGTGAACCATCCTTCTTCTTTACGAACAATACTGGCGCTCCCCATGGAGAAACACTGGGTCGGATGAAACCACGATCTAACAGATCCTCTAATTGAGCCTTCAGCTCCTTCATTTCAGCAGGAGCCATCCGATACGGTGGAATGGATATCGGGTTTGTCCCTGGAATCAACTCGATCCCAAACGCCACCTCTCTCTCTGGTGGTAACCCAACTACGTCATCTGGGAATACATCAGGAAACTCACTAGCAATCGGGACCTGACTCAGCTCTAGTGACTCGGCTGAGGTGTCCCTGGCATGTGTTAGGAATGCTGTACAGCCTTTACTGATCATCTTCTTCGCACTAAGCCATGAGATCATACAAGTAGGCACAATACGCCTATCTACCTCGAAACAGTACTTCGAACTATCGGGTAGAGTAAACCAAACTCGCTTGGTGAAACACTCCATTCGGGCACGATACCGGGCTAAGCAATCCATACCCAATATAACATCAAACTCCCGGATGTCAAGCAGAATCAAATCTGCCTCTAACACAACTGTACTCAACCTCAGAACACAACCTATATACACTTGACTGTATGTCAAAAGCTCACCTAACGGGGTCATAACCTCAATAGGTGGAGCCAACGGAGACAACGGGCAATCTGCACTAGCTGAAATTCTAGGACCGACAAAAGATCTATTTGCTCCTGGATCTAACAGAACTCGAGCAAGAACAGAAAATACAGTAATAGTACCTGTCACCACATCAGGACTAGCACAGGCCTTAGTATCAGTCAAAGTAAAGAGACGGGTTTGTCTCGTCTGTACTGGCTGACTGGACTGCTGACCCTGTGTCTGACTACCAGAAGGTCTACTTGGTGCTCTGGACGGTGGCCTGATAGAACCCTGAGAAGGTGTGCGACTGCCACTGGGTCTCGAAGCACTAAAGGACTGTGATCTCGGCTTCGGGCAGTCCCTCGCCATATGACCAAACTCGGAGCAGTTATAACACTGTCTGCTCTATGGACACGACGGAATGCGACGTCTCTGACATCTGTCTCACCACGACATGAGTCTACCTATACTTCGACTGGAAGCTATCGACTGTGACTGGGAAGGTGTGTGACTATCACCTCGTAAATGAGACGACCTCGGGGAATACTGTACTGTTGAACGACTCGGTCGACGGTCAGATCTTGAATTGTGCCTAACTGACAAGGACATCCTAATTAGTCTAAAGACTAAAGGGGACAATTAATACGATACAACGCTGGACTATGCACATGCAGTGTAGTGAGTTGGAAATTATACTTTGAAAATATTACGAAAACATTTTCAAAACTTGGTTTGTAAAAACCTGGGGCTCCGCTACCACTCCTGTAAGGACCCAAACCCGGAAAGCGGGCCCTTACCGCCGTGAAGCCCGGAGAAGCCCGACACGTGGACCAATCCGAACTCCACAAGGCTATTTTGACTTTTCAAACGTAAACCCCCAAAAATAAGATTTAAATCACTTACAAATTACAACATGGCAGGTAAGCACTAACAATGGCACAATAAATAACGGAGAACGTTTAAAACAGCGGAAGTCTTTTATAATAACACAATACAAACCAGTGAAACCATAACACACAAGCCCCAAGTATCTGAAAACGAAAACCAAAAAATCCAAACAATAAATATTCAACAGTGTGCCAATAAAACCATACATGTGCAGATGCAATAGTCCCAGCGAGTAGTCCCGACGTTCACACTGAAAACAGCTACTGATCACGATCTAGTCCTGGGAGGGAAAAACAAACACGAAGGGGGTGAGATTTTCGAGAATCTCAGTAGGGGACAACAAAGCGGACTTATCAAAGAAGAGGGACAACAAAGAACTTATCAAAGGAGAGGTACAATACAACAACTTATCAGATGAGAGGAAACAACAAGGAACTTATTAGAATATTACTGAACTTGTAATTTCTCAAAACTTAAACTTTACTGTTTACTTTACAAAACATTACTTACTGGACCCAATATGTACTTTCTGTTTACTTTCCAAAACGTTTAGTTACTGGCCTCGAAAATGTACTTTCGCTTTCAACAAAGAACTCAACAGGGTCAATAGTAAAAACATGGGCGGACTGGAAATCACTTCTCGAGTAACCCCCGCTAAAGGGAAACCGGAAGCCCACTGGTAGGTTTTATACATATACTTTTAAAACAATTACATACATAGCCCCTTCTACCAGTGTTGTCCGAGACTAGATTGATTAACAAAACTGTATACGTAAAAGATCAACTAGTCCCTCAGATCATCCTGCGAAGCAGGGAACATACAGCATCCTGCGAAGCAGGGAACATACAGTAACCATACTCCAACCATACACCTCCCAACAGATGAGTGTCTCTCCGCTTACTCTCAGAGAACGAGCACTCACCACGTTTGGCCAAACGGAACACAAGTACGAGTAACATGAAAACTTACATACTTTACAAAACACAAACTGGTTTAACTTTCAATAACACTGAAATACCATACTTTACAATTAATACTCAATAATAAAATATATTATCATATATCGTTACAGAAACCTTTGATTACAACCTTTTTATTACTTTACGGGCAATGATACGGAATCAGCCCAATTTACACAACAAATCAATCAAATGGACTTTGATTGATCACATGAAATTTTGGAGATACATTATGATACATTACGGGTACATACGGAAAAGTCAATGTAATTTGGACAATGGATCCATCAGATGGGCTCCGATGGATTACACAACAATTCAATGACCAAAGTACGGATTTAAAAATCAGGAATACTTAATATGAGACAAGTACGATAAAGACCTCACATTATGATACTTTATAGCTACCTACGGAAGAGAACAATGAAATTTTGAACAATGGACCAATCGGATGGGCTCCGATGGACTATACAACGATTCAATTAAAACCAAGGTAAAACGGATTTTACAACAAGGAAATACTAATGATGAACCACATACGGTAAGGACCCTACCTTACAAGAACATACGGTAAAGGACAAGGTAACTTGGACATGGATCCATCGGATGGACTCCGATGGATTATACAACGATTCAATTTAAAACCAAGGTACGGATACTTATGATTGAACACATACGGTAAAGACCCTACCTTACGGGATGAAGAAAAGGAAACGATACTCTTGCCTTTGCCCTCAACACACGCCCGTCCTAAGCACACAACCTGAAGGTTAGACTCATCATACGAATATTAACCTTTAAATCACTATAACTCAATAACCACACATCAAATGGAAAAACGGATCGCGCCATTGCGACCAGAACGTCGAAATTACCTAACGGGGAGGGTTTCACTTTTGGTCAACGGTCAAAGTCAACTTTAACGGTCAACGGGTCAACGTTAGTCAACGTTGGTCACCGTTAGTCAACGTTGGTGAACAGTGTCGGGTCGCCGGGTCGGGCCGACGGGTCACGGGTCGGGTCAACGGGTCGCCGGTCAACGTGAACAGTGTCGCCGGTCAACGGTCGCCGGCGGTGGCCGGAAAACTCCAACTTCATCCAAAACCGAAAATTTTTACATCAACACGAAGCTACAAACATCAGGATTATGAATCCGAAAACCAAATTTCAAGACTTACTTTAGATTGGCCGGAATCGACGATTTTCCGGTGAGAATTTTGAAACTTTCAGGCTCCGATCCGGGCGTGTCCGTGGTCCGATGAAGGTGAAACCAGCGGCAAATTGATCGTGACGATGAGAGGAACACAATGGTGCAAACAATTTGACGATCAGACGGTTGGATTTGATACTGGAGGTAATTGAAATTGGTTGAATGAGAGAAAACAAAAATGAAAAAAGAAAAAAAAGAAAAACAATGTAAGTGTCGGCAGCAGGGGAAAAATAAAACGGAAGGGTATATAACTGTGGGTGACGTGGCAAAATTTTGCCACGTCAGCCCCTCTATTTTTGTGCAGGTCTCACAATACTCTTCAATCAGAAGCTTTTCTCTATCTTCCAAACTTCTCGAGAACAGGTGCCTCCAATTGGGTTGGTCTTCTTCTTCATCCGTCCATGACTCCTCTGGGTTAGTGTTGTGATAATCCTTCGGGTGTTGTGCTGGAAGGTATTCGTCGGGATTCTGACTTTGGTCAGATTCCTCTGCTTTGACAACAACACCAAGGTCCTGAACCTCTTCTTTTTCTGCTCCTTCTCCTTCACCTTCACCTCTACCTTTCTTGCCTACGATAGCTTCCAGAGAATCCATTAATTCTTCGGTTAGTTCTTCATCCTCAAGCTCGTCTTTTGACTTCATATGTTGTAATTTTACCAACAAAATGGCTGATGTTACAACTTGTTTCCGTGAAAAGTGTAATAAGGTTTTGATTTTGGAGAATGAGGTCTCCGTTGAGATTTTTCACCCTTCGCACTTCCTCCTCCAACTCCTCCAACTTCTTTCTCATAATATCCGAATTTTCCTTGAGAGTCTCCTTGTCTTCTTCAAAGCTCTTAACTAGTGCCTGAAGATCGTTTGTTTCTGATCGAACAGTGTAGACCAAAGCATGTTGAGAAGAGACTTCAATTTCCAGACTAGCAACCCTTTCAACAAGTTTGTCAATCCACCAGTTGCATAACAGTGATAGAGGACTCGGGATCTGCATCAAGTTCGCTCTTAATCTTCTCTCGCAAAGCTTCCACATCTTGCAGATCTAGTTTTTCTGATTCTGGTTCATCATTCGTCTCTTGAACATCTGCTTCCAGAGGAACAAATTCATCTTTGAGGGAGGAGAGCTTCTGGTGGACTTCCTTAATCCTCCGCTGCTCTATCTCAGCCTCTTGAGCTGACTGCTCCTGCATCTCTTGCAACTTAACCAAGCTAGCCTTGCATGATTTGCCCTAGGGAAAGTGATGATAAACTCCCCAGGCTTTTGCACAGCCTTAAAGACGGGAACATCATGCTCTAGTAAAATACTTGGAGGGAATAGAGTAGTTTTCCCTAACAGTACATCGAAAGCTCCATCTTCCCCATCCATCGACAGAATATCCTGGTTATATACATGTTCCTTGACCACCTTTTCAAATTTCAAAGCAGCATGACCAGGAATACCATACCAAGTTTTTGATGCGCCACAGTGATGGTAACTAATACTGTACAAGTAATGATCTTCAACATGCCAAGCAAACACACTAAACAACATTCCGATATAGAGCATGGGATCAGTTACACTCGGAATAGCTATTTCAAGCAGTCGCAGCGTGGATTTTGGAAGCCGAGAAAGATTCTTCAAATTCCATTTGCTGCTTCCAAGTGGATCACCATGAGATGATGAAAAAGCACTACCATCAACATCACAAGCATATTCAACGGTTTCTGTCTTTCCAGAAGCAATTTCTTGCCAAAACTCTTTTTCCATGTATGTTGCTTGAAGAGAGCTGGAACTACAATATTTACAGGAATATACCTTGTTTTCCATTTTCTCAAAATCCCGAAATGAATAATTTCTCCCACTCATGAAAAAGGTAACCCTATCATTGTTATCCCACTCTGCAAGACGCAGAGATTGCACTCTGGTGGTAAACTTGAATCCTGTTTTCTCCCTCATTAGTATAATACCGTATCTTGAAGTTTCAGGAGCTATTTTCTTCCGCTTTGAAAAGACATCCATTCCACTTGAAGCACCACTTGACCGTGACAATGAATTGACATTATCATGTATCCTGACACTACATGATGTCGAAACCCTTAAAGAATCACCTCCACTTCTGCTCATTATGTTGGCAACACTTGCAGGCTCCTCCAACAACCTCTTGGACTTTTGTTTTAACTGTTATTCTTTGGTGGAAGGAAGGCAGTTGAACTTCGAATCTCGCCTATAGGATCCGCAACTAGTGGCTGCGGATGAATTCTTAGTTTGTACGATCTTTTCGGCTTCTGTTGAGGCAACAATTAGTTCTTGCAAATTCTACATTGGTGTCGTACCAACGATGGTTTTGACTTCGGTACTCAACCCATCCTGAAATCATCTCGCAAGCTGGTACGGTGTACGATCTTCTTCTGGTGCAACTCGGGACAACTCCCTTAACACTTTTTCATATTCAAGCACCGAACGGGTGCCTTGTTCAAGTTTGTAAAAAGCTTGTCGCTGCTCGCTTTTATGGAATCTCGTATAAAATCTCTCGTTGAATTCGTACCGGAATTCTTCTCACGTTGACAAACGATCGCCGAATCGCAAGCTAACAGATGTCCACCATTCGAGGGCTTCTCCTTCAAGTAAGAATGTAGCAATGGCAACCTTGTCATCATCCGAGATACGCAAGAACAAGGATACTCGGCATAAGGTGTCTATCCACTCACGAGTGGCTGCGGCTCCAGCTAATCTACCAAAATCTTTGCATCCAAGTTGTCGAGCTTCCTTCAGCAACTTTGTAATCGTAACGGGAAGTCTCTCTGTCTCCTTATGATGTGCCGGCTGCACAGGTTCAAGTGGAGGAATAGGTTCTGGTGTAGGCGCAGGAGCATTCTGAAATTACGCCTCCATTCGCTGCTGATTTGCAGCAATTCCTTGTAACACGTTTAAGATTTGTGCCATGACAGGGTCAATGCCTGGTGCAGCTGGTGCCTCAGGTTGGTTTTCGGGCTCAGCTTGCCCTTCCTGCTCCATTTGTGCATTTGGCTCCTCTTGCTCAACAGGATGCTGTTCAGGCTGAATCTCAAACCTACCTCGTTGGTCCCTTTGTTGCCTCGAGCGTGCCATACTACACAAATACACCTTTACTACTCAACATATACTAAATACAATACTAGTAAAAGGAGTGGTACCTGGTGGAGAGGCATGCACCGGACAATACGCATATGCAGGAAAATAATATACAAATTTTTGGAAATCACATGTACACATACAAAGGTATTTTTGGCAGTTCCATCAACACTCCCACTATCATTCGGCAATACAAGTCATCATTCACAAACATATACATTCAGCAATACAGAAGTCAAATAGGGACACTCGGCAGCATGCATTAGAATCATTTAAATCTTACAAATTAATCCCATTTTAGCCTTAGTTCACTTTCAGTATTAGCCCCTAAGTGAGGGAGTGTGTGCCCATGTTCTTACCTGAAATCACCAAAATAAACAAATAAGTTAGCATGTAACAATTTTTGATTCCCTAAACCAGGTTCCGCTACCAAACTTGTAATGACCCTAATTCCTAACTATTAATAATTGCTCCGATTAAGGTCATTACCGCCGTGAAACCCAAATAAACCTAAATGACACCTAAGACCTATTTGAATCTCACCAGGCTAATAATAAATTTCTGATTTTAAGCTTGTTAATCTTATTGCTTATCAACAATTGGAGCATGATATTGGACACATATTCTGGTATCATACGGAGTAAATAAAAACATCAGCGGAAGTCTTAAATTAATTCATTGGGTTCATAACACACAAGTCCCATAGGGATTCAAATAATCAGCAAGAAATTTTTCAACAAGTTTCAGAAATAGCAAACAAAGAAGTGTGCTTAAAATAAACTAGAAAGTTGCCCAATCATTCATGTTATATGCGCAAGTAACAAGTATGCAAATGTGATGCGATATCGCCACGCCGTGCAGCCTTGATCTCACACACTGGTACCACGAACAGTGGATCTACCTAAGCCTGAAAAATGGTAAACAACAACGGTATGAGATTACAAGAATCTCAGTAGGGTCACAGCATCATAAAATCTGCAGAAACCCTAAACGCAAATCTCCCAATTTGCATTAGATCAAACCTAAACAACTAAAGGGGATCACGCAATTCCAAAATAAAAAAAAAGGTTAGGGCCGAATCTATAGCTGAGGGAGGACTACAAACACTTCTGAAAGTTCAGAAGTACACAGGGAGGTGAAACACATCAAATTGCTCTCTGCAATGAAGAAGAAAGGTCATCCCCTTCCACCTGTGTTGTCCAAGGCTCACTGCACAAAGGATAAACGGTTAACACACAAGCTAATCAGTAAGCCTATTAAGTCGTCTTGTCACACATGGACAAGTCTTCCCAAGCCACACACGGACTTGGGCACCCCAAACCAAACAAGGATAAGGGCTTCCTGCCACACAAGGACAGGGTTTCGGCCACACAAGGACCAGACCTCCAGCGAGCTCTTGCTGGGTTTTGCCGCCCATACAACTCCCATACCAGTAAGAACCTCTTCTCTCCCTAGGATCATCAGCGTTTATCCCGAATGGCCACCAAAAGAGGATCCTGACAAGCACACATAGGCAAGTACAAAGCATAATACCACAACAAGGTATCCTCAATCATGTCAGAACACAATCAGCATATTCAATTCACATAACATATGCAACCCAGGAACTTAATACCTAACTCAGGGGTTCGATGTAGCCTATGAGATCCATATCTCATTTCGAATTTCATACTCTCACCCTATAACCCAATCGAATGCAATACAACAAGGGCAGGTAACAAAAACATCAAGAAAATAACAGGGATCTCTGAAGAAACTGATGAGGCGTAGATCCTACCTCTCTTGTCTCTGAACTAGAAGCTACTCTTTTTCCTTTACTAATTAAATCTGAACCACCTATAATATCACCAGGCAAAGACGAAAACAGACTAAGCATGCATATTAAATAATCAATTGAATTCCCTATTTCCTTACCAATACTACTCACCAAACCTATCAGAAAACCAGTGATCAGACATTGCAGGTGCCTCTCCCTTGGATGTGTGATGTGATAGCCAAGAACTTAACAAGATTCAACCTGAATTTACTATTCCAATTAACTATGCAAATCTTGTCGCTAAAAGTAGGGTATAGGACGATTTCGACTTAACCTTAAACAAGAAAATATTTACATCCAAATTACGAAACATATATGGTTAGAAAGAGGATGGGAAGAGATTTCCAACGAGCTATTATTTGTAAGGATCTGACAAATGATTAGAAAGTTATGCTATTTGAAGTTCAAGAAAATTTGGCGAAAACCTAATTCCGTCGCCGATTTTCAAGTTAACCTTAGACAAAGAAATACTAACCTTCTGACAAAAAAAAAAAGATTATTGGAAATATAATGAAGAGATATTTCCAACAAGCTATTATTCACAGAGATATAACAAACAACGAAAGAGTTATGGTATTCTGAATTTTAAGAAGATTTGGCAGTACCGCCGACTTTCAACTTGACATTTAAGAAATAAATACTAACCTCCTGACGAAAAATAAATGATGTTTGGAAAGATAATGAAGAGATCTTTCCAACAAGCTATTATTCACAGGGATTCAATAAACGATGAGTGAGTTATGCTGGTTTAAATTTTCTGCAAATTATGGCAGCTATGGAGGTATAGGGTTTTAAGCTCATACGAATTTTGTAAGTTTTCTATGAGGTATTTTTGTGGGGTTTGGCTTCTTATTTATAATGAATGAGTGTAGAATTATGATTTTTACTTTTACTCACTTTATCAAAATAAGATAATTTACCAGATAATTAAACTCTTAAATTATCTTCCCTATTTTTAGGGACTTAATCTCCAAGACAACTATCTATCTTTAAAGATGATTTCTAAGGCAATTACCCATCCATAAGGACCTAGATCTAAAGGAATTTAAAACAAAATTAACTACTAAACAATCTTACCAATTTTGACCATCACACATCCTTTCCTTCAGAGGCAAAATTGTCTTTTCACCTGCACTGGCTTCTGGATTTCTAGGACTCAAAATTCGGAGTCTTACAGAAGTAGGCGAGAGACACATAGATAATCTGGAATTGATTGATCAAGCAACAGAGCAGCTAACTTTGATTCCACAGAGGCTGAAGACAGTGCAAAATCAGCTGAAAAACTATGCCAATAATCGACGAAAGGAGGTGGAATTCGCAGTGGGTGACAAGGTGCTTCTAAAAGTCACCCCATGGAAAGATGTCCTTCATTTTCAGCATCAAGGTAAGCTAGCACCTCGATACATTGGTCCGTATGATATTGTCAAAAAAATTGGTCTTTTTGCATACCGACTTGCAGTGCCTATGAAAATGGAGAGAATTCACAATGCTTTTCCAATTTCGATGTTGAGAGAGTATGTTGGAGGCTCTTCTCAAATGCTTGAAGAACCACTAATTGAAGTTGCTGAAGACCTATCCTATCTCATACAACGAGTTGCCATACAAGATTGGTCAGTTTGTCAGCTTCACAATCGAAGCGTGCCTATGGTACGAATTGTTTGGTGTAATGGCCAAATTGAGGAACAGTCTTGGGAGACTGAGGAATCTATGCGTGCAAAATTTCCTTATCTGTTTTATTTGGTACTTGTGCTGAAATTTGGAGGACATAACTTTAGTAAGAAAGGAAGGATATAAGATCCCGACTTTTGTGTTCTAGAAGTCCAGAAGCCTGTACAGCTAAAATAATGGTTTTTCTTTTAAAGAAATGGATGTATGGTAGCCAAAAATGGTAGTAAATGTTTAGTGTTCATTTCTTCCTTATTTCATTTCTAGCATTGATGATGCATTATCTATTTGTAAGAGATAATTCTTGAATTAAAGCCTAATGATTATCTCCTTATATTTAGCCTTAAAAGTAGGAATATTAATCCCATGAACACCCTATATAAGGAGGTTGATGGCCACACTTAATCCTACACCAAAAACACACAAAATTATCAAGCAAACCCTATTCCCTACCCTTGCTGCCAAAATTTCTTAACCATCACCATAGCCGAATTCTTTCATCCTTTATCAAATTTCTACAAATAATAGCTTATTAGAAACCTGTTTCCATCCTCTATCTTGCTATCTTGGTTTCATCATCAAAAGGTTAGATTCTCCTTGTACTTTTTCTTTTCAAAATTCCTAAGGTTTGATGCCGAAATTCTTTGATTAATCCTTCAATTGGTTTCTATTGTTGATCCTTTTGTTAATATGATTGTTTGGCATCTATTCATATTATAATATCATGAATTCATTCTTTAAATCTTCTCTATGTATGAAATCAGCATGCCCTATACCTTTTCCCTATTGTTGCTGATTTTGGTTAGTTGATATGTCTATTGGTTTCTGATCTTGATCATTTTAATTGTATGTGTTATTATCACCCAATCTTCCCTTGTTATCATGAAATTGCAACTGTTAAGTTCCTTATGCATAAAATCGCAATTTTCTCTATTACCCAATCTTAGTGACGAAATTTGCGTGGTTAATTGGGATGGTAAATCAAGTTAATTCTTGTTGTGTTCCAGGCTATCATGTCACACATCCAGGGGGGGCGGTATGAACAGCAACTGATCACTTGTTTCTGAGAGGTTGAGTGAGTGGAATTGGTAAGGTAATAGGATGTTTACTTGGTTATTGAATATGCATGCTTAGTATGGTTTTGTCTTTGTCTTATGATGATATAGGTGGTTAAGATCCTCTAAATAAAGGCAAAGGATTAGCTACTTGTTCAGAGACAAGAAAGGTAGGATCTATATCTCATCAGTTTCTCCAAAGATCCTTGTTGTTTGATTGATATTTTCAGTTACATGTCTTTGTAAATTTTATGTGCGCATGCCTTATGTTTGGTATACATAGTTGCAGAATGAACTATGGAATTGTTAAGCAATTTTGAACCTCTAGGGTAGGTGCTGTATGACTAATGAGATTGTATGGTGTGCATATGACATGCCGATTGTGTTCTGTATGATTGAGGATGCCCTGTTGTGGTGCTATGCTTTGTACTTGCTTGTGTGTTCTTGTACATTTCTATGTGTCAAGATCCTTTTCCTGTGGCCATTCGGGAAAGCGCTGATGCTCCTGAGGAAAGGAGAAGTTCTTGATGAGATTGAATTATGATTTTTCTGCCTGTGTACTTCTGATTTTCGGAAACGTTAGTGCACCCTCAGCCTATAGTTTTTGACCCTATCCCTACTATGAAAGTTTATTGTTTGCGTGATATCCCTTTAGATGTGTAGGCGAATTTGATGTTGTTTGGGAGATGTTTGTTTCGATTTCTGCAGATTTGATAAAGTTGTGACCCGACTGAGGTTCTTGTAATCTCACCCTCTTGTTTTCACCATATTTCAGGCTTAGGTACATCATCTATTCGTGGTACTAGTGTGTGAGATCAATGCTTAACATCGGGAGGATATTGCGTTACATTCGCATACCTCTTTCCTTTTTTAATGCTTGCACGTATAACATGAACTTTGATTAGACTAATTTCTGCTTCTTTGAATCCCTCCTTTGCTTGTTTGTCTCCAAAATTTATTCGAGGATTACTTATTGGATTTTTAGATCCCTTTGGGACCTGTGTATTATGGTTCCTCTGATTAATTTTAAAGACTTCTGCTAATGTTTTTATTCACTCTGTGTATTGCCAAAATATTTGTCCATTATCATGCTCCAACCTTTAAATAGCATAAGAAGGAAACTTAATAAAATTGGAACTTAGGGAGATAAGCCTTGTGAGATTCAGATGGGTGCTAGGTTGGGTTTATTTCGGTTTCACGATGGTTAGGGTCTTAATAGGTTAGTTTACAACTATGAATTTCTGATTATGCCGTTTGGTTTGAGCATTGCTCCAGCAGTGTTCATAGACCTGATGAGTCGAGTATTCCGAGAGTTCCTGGAAAGATTTGTGATAGTCTTCGTTGATAACATTCTGATTTAGTCAAAATCGAAAGAGGAGCATGCTAAGCACTTGCGGATTGTGCTGGGAAATTTGAGGGATCGACACCTGTTTGCGAAGTACTCCAAATGCTAATTCTTGTTACACAAAGTTGGTTTCCTTGGTCATATGGTTTCCACCCGAGGTGTTTTAGTTGATCGAAAGAAGATTGAAGCCGTTGTTGTTTTGGAATCCCCGCAGATTGTATTAGAAGTTCACAGTTTTCTTAGCCTAGCTGGAAACTACCGTCACTTTGTGGAGAGTTTCTCATCACTTGTTGGACCTTTGACAAAATTGACGCACAAGGGAGAGCTGTTCGTGTGGAACGAGAAATGCCAATGAAGTTCTGAAGAACTAAAGAACAGATTGGTAATCGCACCTATCCTTACTTTTCCAATTAAGGGAAAAGAGTATGTTGTTTATAGCAATGCATCGAAATTAGGACTTGGATACGTGCTGATGCAAGATGGGAAAGTTGTTGCCTATGCTTCCTGACAGTTGCATCCGCATGAGAGCAACTATCCTACATATGATTTGAAACTTGAATCCATGGCATTCGCATTGAAGATATGGCATCACTACCTATATGACGAGACGTGCAGAGTCTTCACTAATCACAAAAGGTTAAAGTATCTCTTTACACAGAAGGAGTTGAATATGAGACAACAAAGATGGGTGGAGCTCATTAAAGATTATGATTTGATTATCGAGTATCATCCCAGAAAAGAAAATGTTGTTGCTAATGCCTTAAGCCAGAAGACTCACTCTTCTTCTTCATTGATTCTAGCCTATGTGCGTGCAAGCTATATAGCCAATGTTGCTGGATTTGAGAGCTACGTGTGTGCATCTTGGCAGTGATTTCTCTTGTTCATTATTAGCTCGAACTGAAGCCAAGCGTACCTTGCTGGAAGAGATCCAAAATTAACAATAAAAAAATCCAAGATTGGCTGGAATTCGATAGCAAATAACTGATGGTGTTTATGCCATAGTTTGTGATTTCAGAATGCGAGATGATGGAGTTTTTGTAGTCAGAAACCGAGTATGTGTGCCACAATATGTCGATATTCGCAATCTGATTTTTTCCAAGGTGCATAGTTCGATATTTGCTATTCATCCTTGTAGCATTAAGATGTAATGAGATTTGAAAGAACAATATTGGTGGCCGAATATGAAGCATCATATTGCTGAGTTCGTTGCCCGATGCCTTATATGACAACAAGTGAAGTTTGACCATCAAAGACCTGCTGGTTTACTTTGATCACTTCCAATTCTAGAATGGAAGTGGGAGCATATCACGATGGACTTTGTGACCGGTTTGTATAGTTCTCAGTGAGGATTTAATGCCATTTGGGTGAATGTGGATCGATTAACGAAATCCAGACACTTCCTTCCAGTTCGTGTGATAGACACCCTTGAGAGATTGGTTGTTCATTATATGGATGAGATTGTTCATCTACATGGAGTGCCAGTTTCCATTGTTTCAGATCGTGACCCCAATTTTACTTTGCAATTTTGGGAGAAATTTCAGAATGCATTGGGTTAGAGACTGAATTTCAGTACAACGTTTCAACCCCAAACCAATGCTCAATCTGAAAGGATGATTCAGACGAATGAAGACATGTTGCATGCGTGCATAATGGATCAAAATACAAGTTAGGATCGATGTCTACCTTTAACGGAATTCTCTTACAACAACAATTTTCATGTAAGCATCGGAATGGTTCCTTATAAAGTATTGTCTGGGAGACGTTGCAGAACTCTCATTTTCTGGAATGAAGTAGGCAATAGATGCATAGATAATCTGGAATTTATTGATCAAGCAACAGAGCAGTTGAATCTGATTCGACAAATGCTAAGGTAAGTGTAAGATCTACAAAAAAACTATGCTGATAATCGACAAAGAGAGCTGGAATTTGCAGTGTGTGAAAAATTTTTTTGGAAGTCGTCTCATGGATGGGTGACCTTCATTTTTAGCAGCAAGGTAAGCTAGCACCTTGTTACATTAGTCCGTATGATATAGTTGAAAATAACAGCCCAATTGCATACCAACTTGCATTACCTCTGAATATGGAGAGAATTCACAACGTGTTTCACGTTTCAATGTTGAGGAAGTATGTTTGAGATCCTGTTCAAGTTCTTGAAGAACCACCGGTTGAGGCTGTAGAAGACCTCTCTTACCCCGTACAGCCAGTTGTCATACCAGATCAGTCAATTCGCCAGTTTCAGACTCGATGCGTGCTTATGGTTCGGATTTTTTAGCTTAATGGCAGGGTTGAGGAACAGTCTTGGGAAACTTAGGAAACAATGCATGCAAAATTTCCTTTCTTAGGTACTTGTGATGAAATTTTGGGGAAAAAATTTATATAAGGAGCGGAGTATGTGAGACCTCGATCCTCTGTCTTAGAAGTCTAGAAACCTGTGAAGCTGAAATTACCATTTTTCACCTAAATAAATGGATATGCGGTAGCCAGAAATGGTACTGAAGGTTCTTTCCTCTTTTGGTTGATATCATTTCCTTCCTATTTCTGTAAGGACCCATGTAACGATCCCAAATCCTAACCTATTATTAATTGCTTTAATTAGAGCCATTACCGCCGTGAAACTCAGACAATCCTAAGAACCAGGATATATCTGAATTCCAAAAGGCTTACTTATCAAATTCTTGATTTTTAGCACGTACATTTGTTATGTCCATTAGTTATTGGAGCATGATATTGGACATGTATTCTGGTATCATACGGAGTAAATAAAATATCAGCAAAAGTCTTTAAATAAAATCAATGAATCCACAAATCACAAGTCCCATAAGGATCCAAACATCCAGTAAGTTAATTCCCAAAATAAAATAGAAACAAGTAGAGGAGGAACCTTGAAAACCACAAAAATAGTCCAATCATAATTCATGTTATATGCGCAAGCAATCAAGGAACAGGTATGCTAATGTGATGCGATATCGCCCCGTCGTACAGCCTTGATCTCACACACTGGTACCACGGACAATGGATGCACCTAAGCCTGAAAAATGGTGAGTACAACAGGATGAGATTACAAGAATCTCAGTATGGTCATAACATCACAAGATCTACAGAAATCTTAAACACAAATCTCCCAACATTAGTTATTCCTACATATCTATGGGTATCACACAATTCAAAAATCAATCAAAGGGATAGAGCCGAAACTAAGGCTGAGGTTGGACTGCAAGCACTTCCAAAAATCAGAAGTACATAGGAAGGTAAAACTCATCAGATTGCTCTCGGCAATAGGAAAAAAAAGGCCATCCCCTTCTACCTGTGTTGTCCAAGGCTTACTGCACAAAGGGTAAAAAGTTAGCACACAAGCTAATCAGTAGGCCTATTCATCCTGCCATACAAGGACAAGACATCCCAAGCCACACAAGGACAAGGGTATCCCAAACTACACAAGGATAAAGGCATCCTGCCACACAAGGACAAGAGTTCTAGCAACACAAGGACTAGTCATCCTGCATGGGCATACTGGGGTTTGCCACCCATACAACTCCCATACCAGTAAGAGCCTCCCCTCTCCCAAGGAGCATTAGCACTTACCCCGAATAGCCATCGAAACAGGATCCTGGCACACAAACATGTACCAGCACACACAGGCAAGCACAAGCACAATACCATAATAGGGTATCCTCAATCATGTCAGAGCACAATTAGCTTATTCAATTCACATATCATATGTGATTCAGGCACTCAAAACTTAACTGAAGGGTTCGGTATAGCTTATAGGATTCATATCTCATTCCGAAATTCGTGTACATATCCTACAATCAATTCGCATACAATAATAACAAGAGCATGCATCGAAAACAACAAACAAACAATAGGGATCTCTGGAGAAACCGATGAGACATAGATCCTACCTCTCTTATCTCTGAACAAGAAGCTATTCCTTTTCTTTTATTTAATAATTCCGAACCATCTATAGTATCACCAAGCAAAAACAAAACCAAACTAAGCATGCATACTCAATAACCAATTGAATACCCTATTTCCTTACCAATTCCACTCACCAAAGCTATCAGAAACCAGTGGTCAGATGCCGCAGGTGCCTCACCTTTTGATGTGTGATGTGATAGCCAAAAACTTAACAAGATTCAACCTGACTTACAACCCAATTTAACTATGTATTTTTCGGCACTAAGTACAGGACACAAGATAATTTGTAATTTCATGTTAGCAAGGTGTAAGGTTGTGATTTCATGTTAACAAAGAGGGATTAAGTGTTTAGAACTTATACAATCAAAAGAAACAAGATCGGAATCCAATAGGTTCATCAATTGATCAAGATAGGAAACAATAGAGAAAGGGTATAACATACTGATTTCATGTATAGAAAAGATTCAAAGGATGAATTCATTATTTTATAACATGAATAGATGCCAAACAATCATACGAACAAAAGAAACAACAACAAAAATCAATTAAAGACAGAATCACACAATTTTGAACCCTAATCCCGTCAAAATTCAACTTATCTTACGATAAAGAAAAACTAACCTCCTGAAAAAATACCAAAAGTGGCTGGAAATAGGATGAAGAGATCTTTCCAACAAAGCTATTATTTTCAAGAATCTAATAAAGGATGAGAGAGTTATGTTATTTTGAAGCTCAAGCAGATTTTGACTACTCTGCCGAAATTCGATTTAACTTTTAACAAAGAAAAAACTAACTTCCAAACGAAAAAACAAAACTTTCTGAAAAGATTATGAATATATATTTCCAATACGCAATTATTCGCAAGAAACCGACAAAGGATGAGAAAGTTATACTATTTTGAAATTCAAGTACATTTTTGTGATTCCGACGAAATTCGATTTAACTTTTAAGAAACAAAAAACTAACTTTTAAACAAAAAAACAAAAATGGTTGGAAAGAAGATGAAGAGAGATTTCCAGCAAGCTATTATTCAAAGGCATCCAATAAACGATGAGAGAGTTATGCTTGTTTGAAGTTCCAGTGGATTTTAGCTGAAATTGGGAGGTGTAAGGTTTTTAGGTCTTACGAATTTTATGTGTTTACTATATAAGATTTTTGTATGGCTGAATTCCTATTTATATAAGGTAGTTATGGGATTAAAATCCTTATCTTAAATATTTAATTAAAATAAAATAATTATCAGAATTAAATTTTGTAATTATCCCACCTTAAACTTAGGGTTTTTATTTCCAAAGGTAATTATCAACCAATAAATAATCAATTTTAAGACAATTAATATCAAAAATAATTACTAGACATTCCTTACCAATTTCAGCCATCACACATCTTTTTTTTTTAGGGGAAAAACGGTCTTTTTCATGTGCACTAGCTTCTGAAATTCTATGACTCAAAATTCAGGGTCTCACAACCCAAACCCAACATATTAGGTCCCTTACAACCGTGATACTGAAATAAGCCCTCTCAAGGTCCTATTTGAATCCCACAAGGCTCAAGTCATGTCAATTTTACTGGTTGATTCATATGATATTTAAAGGTTGGAGCATGTTCATACATTAATGAATTTCTGATTTGTAAGGAGTGAAAGAAAACATCAGCGGAAGACTTATATTAACACTCAAAACAAGTGGAAACATAACACAAAACTCCCATAGAAATCTTAAAACATCAACCAATAATAACATGCTTAGTTCGGAAGCAACAAGAAAGAGGAAGAGGGTTTGAAAAGCCAGAATGCAAATCCACACAAGTTCAAAGACATGGCATGCGCATTCAGTAGGAAAGGGTGCAAATGAAGTACAAATTTTTCCAGCTGTGCAGCCTTAATCTCACACCATTGGTACCAGAAACAAAGCACACACCAAAGCCTGGAAATGGAGAGAAATGAAGGGATGAGATTACGAAAATCCAGTAGGGTCACAGCATCAACATCTCCCAATATCCGAAAGATCAACACCTAAAATCAGATAAGATATCCAATTAAAACTACAGGCATGAATCACACATAATAGGGGCCGAAATCATCACAAGCACACATAATATAAGGGTAGGCCAAAATTGGTAGAAACCTATAAGAAAAATTGAAAATATTTTTCATTTAGAAGCACATAGGTAGTCTATAATATAATCTAAGTTTTGAAATCAAGAGTTTTCCCCATCTTCCCATATTGTTCAAGGCTATGCCACAAAAAGAGTAAAACGGTTAAAATACCAATATTACAGCAAGCCTTTTAGTTGCGTCCGGCATCCAGACTTTACCTGGCCTAGAAGCACTCTTGCAGCTGTGCATACAAGTCATCCTACCACACAAAAATAAGGCATCCTAACGTCCAGACTCGAACTGGACTATAGAGCATCTTGACATCCAAACTCGAATGGGCCTACAAGGCATACTGACGTCCGGACTTGAACTGGCCTACAAGGTATCCAACGAGCTCTTGCTGGAAATAACTTCTCATAAACCTCCTAGTTCGATAAGCACCTCTCCTCTCCCTAACAGCAACAATACTTACCTCACATGTCCAACGACAAAAGGATCCTTCAAACAAAGCACAAATAAGGCATATATACGCATACACATGCAGTACGCGCATCCACAAGCCACATCAAAAGATCCTCAATCAAATCACAATACAAATGAAAAATCAATCCTCAAAGTCATAACCAAATTAGGAAACCTATTTCCTTAGTAAATTCCGGGATTCCCTATTATCATAATTATGCCTTCCACAAGCATATAACCAAGTTAGGTACTCGAATTCATTCATATTCAAGCAATCAAACAATAGGGTAACCAAAGGAACCAATGAGGCATAAATCATATATCTCACATGTCTGAATCACATGCAATCCTTCGTATTTCCAATAAGATCAGAATCTCCTAAACCATCACAAGCAAAAGACCACACAATATTATGCCACAATATACTTAAATAACAGTCGAAGGCATTGGGAATCCTTACCAATTAACCTATCAAAATCCAGCGATGTGGATGCAGCAATCTCTTCCATCTGAATGTGTGATGTAACGGCAAAAAACACAGCAAGAATCAACCTAATTATTCACTCTAATTCAATATACAAATTTTGACAACACGTTAGGGTTTATAAGGATAATTTCAATCTCATTATATCTATAAGAAGAGGCTAAGATTTTATGTGAATACGGAAGGAATAGATGCTAGACACTTAAAAAAATAAAAAGAACAAGAACTAAAACCAGTAGATAAGTAAATTGATCAAATTTTTGCAAACATAGGGTTAGGAATAAGGCATGTCGATTTCTTCAGTAAGGAAGATACAAGGGCTGAATTCATCATAACATAACAAGAATAAATACCAAACATCCAAACGATGAAGGTGAACAGAAACAGAAACCAACAAGGGGTTGAATCAGAAGAAATTCGGTTAAGAACCTTGGAAATTGCAGCAGAAAAATTAAAAGAAACACTAACCTTTTGCTTGTGAAACCAAGATAATAAGATTCACAATGAAGAGAGGATTCCAACAAGCTATCACACACAAAGAACTGATGAGAACCATGTAAGTTAGCTAGGGTTTTTAAAGAAGAAAAGTCGGCACAAATAGGGAGAGTAGGGAGGGAAATTTCGGAATTTAGAAGGGGAGTTTTCGTGTGCTAGATAAGGTAGCTGGCTATGTTAATTTATAGGTCTTAAGGAGGTTTAATTAAGAGATAATTCCCTACTTTTAAGCTTGGAAGGAGAAGATATGATTAAAAGATAATTCTATTAAAAAGATAATTCTATTAAAAAGATACTTCTATTAAAAGAATAATTTTAATTTAAATGAAGAATAATCTAATACTTTGGATAATATGGGATAAAAACTAAGGATAATTAACCATAATTAAAATTAGAAATATTCAGCAATAACGATTTTACTCCATCATTTATTCATTTCTTTAAGGATAAAATAGTCATTTCAACTAGACCGGTACCTGACTTCCATTTCTGACTTGTTGACTTCTAGGACATCAACCTTATGGAGGATCAGGGTCTCACAATTTCATTTCATTCGTGATTCAATTATATCTTAAAAGATATATCATCTATTCTTAAGGGATAATTCTAGAAATAAATCCTTAGCATTATCTCCTTATATCTAGCCTTAAAACTAGGAAAAGTTAATCCCATAATCCTATAAACATACCAGCCGGCCACACACATGTCCACACACCGACAATACACAAAATCATCACGTGAAATACCTTTCCTCTTATCCTTTTGCTGTCGAAAATTCCCTAACGCATACCATAGCCGAATTCTTTCATTCTTCATTAGATTTCTGTAAATAATGACTTGTTGGAAACCTCTTTTCATCCTCTATCTTGCTATATTTATTTCATAATTAAAAGGTCAGTTCTTCCCTATGTTAATTGTTATCGTAATTTGATGTGGGGTGGTGCCAAAATTCCTTGATTGAACCTTTAATTGGTTTTAGTTGTTGTTCCTCTTGATTTTATAATTTTTTGGCACCTATTCATATTGTAATATCATGAATTTATCCTTTGAATTTTCCCTATATGTGAAATCGGCATGCCCTACTCTTTTGCCCTATTGTTGTCGATTTTCACCAATTGACTTGTTTATTAGTTTCTGATCTTGTTCTTTTTTATTGCATGTGTATTTAGCACTTAATCCTTCTATGTTATCATGAAATCACAACTTTTAAACCCTATAGGCATGAAATCGCAATTTGTCATATTGCCCTATATTAGTGCCAAAATTTTCATGGTGAATTGGGTTGGAAAATAAGGTTGATTCTTGTTGTGTTCTTGGCTATCACATCATGCATCCAAGGGAGGTGGTTCCAGCAGCTTCTGATCACTGGTTTCTGATAATTTTGCTAAGTGGAATTTGTAAGAAACTAGGATGTCTATTTTGTTTCTGAATTGTGTATACTTAAAATTAGTTGTCTTTGCCTTATGGTTATATAGGTGGTTTAGATTCTCTTAATAAAGCAAGGGATTAACTACTTGTTCAGAGATAAGAGAGCTAGGATTTATACCTCATCGGTTTCTCTAGAGGTTCTTGTTGTTTGATTAATGTTTTCAGTAGCTTGTCCTTGTTGTTGTTGTATGCGTATACGTTGTTTAGTGTATGCATAAGTTGCGGATTGTACTATGGTTCCTTAAGAAATTTTAAATCCCTATGATAGGTTTTATGTACCTAATATAGATGTGTTATGTGCATTGGACTTGCTGATTGTGTTATAATATGACTGAGGATGCCCTGTTGTGATATTATGCCTGGCACTTGCCTGTGTGTGTGCTTGTACATGATTGTGTGTCAAGATCCTTTTCCAGTGGCTATTCAGGGTAAGCATTGATGCTCCTAGGAATAGGAGAGGTTCTTACTGGTATAGGAGTCACATGTGTGTCAATTCTTAGCAAGTGCATGCTGGATGCCTAGTCCTTGTATGGCTAGATGCCTAGACCTTGTGTAGTTAGTTTCCTTGTTCTTGTGTAGCAAGATGCCCTTATCCGTATGTGATTCGGATACCCTTATCCTTGTATAGCTTGGTTGCCTTGTCCTTGTGTGGCTTGGATGCCTTATCCTTGTGTGGCAAGATGGAAAGGCTTGTTGATTAGATTGTTTGCTACCCATCTACCCTTTGTGTAGCTAAACCTTAGACAACACAGGTGGAAGAGAATAGGCTTTCTATTGATGAGATCAAATGATGAATTATCTACCTGTGTACTTATGGTTTTCAAAAGTATTTTTAGTCCAGCCAAAGCCTATTACTTTCTTTCCATCGTTATAAAGATTGATTGATGATTGTTAGATACCTCTTTAGTTGTATAGGCAAATCAGATGTTGTTTGAAAGATGTTTGTTTAAATTTCTATAGATCTTATGATATTATGACCCTACTGAGATTCTTGTAATCTCACCCTATTGTTTACCCATTTTGTAGGCTTAGGTACATCTAGTACTGTGGTGTGAGATCAAGGCTGCACGGCGGGACAATATTGCATCACATTCACATACCATGAATGCTTGCGCATATACCATTAAACATGAAGTTTGATTGAACTGCTTTCTGATTCTTTTAGTCCCTCTTATTCTTGTTAATTTTGAAAATGTACTTGAGGGCTACACACTGGACTTTAAGATCTATATGGGACTTGTCTGTTGTGGTTCATTAGGTTTATTATAAAGACTTTCGCTGATATTTTTATTCATTCCGTATACTGCCAGAATATTTGTCTATCATTATCATGCTCCAACCTTTAAAAAGCTTAAGAAATGAATCTAACAAAAAAAAATTAGTATGGTTGAGCCTTGTGGGATTTAGATAGGTTATAGGTTGAATTTATTTGCGTTTCACAGTGGTAAAGGTCTTAATAGGTTGGGTTTTGGTCCTTACATGCATGGGTGTCAGTAATAAATCTACAATTGTTGCCATGACATTTCCTGAAAGCAAGCTTGCTTTAGTAAATTTATACTCTCCATCTAGATCCTGATATGTTTGCTGCATGCTCATGAGTGCGCTGATATTGAGGGGCATGGTTTCAGCAACAACAGTGAGATTGTTGTTTGCAAGGTCCATCACTTTCAGTTCCACGTCAAGTATGTAATCACCGAACCCAGGTTCAATGGTTTCTTGCTTTGTTAAGCTATATAAGACAGAGAGAAAAGGTGGTACACCAAATTGAGCTTGTTCCCCTTCTCCATGTGCAATAGGATAAGGAATTTCTTTTTTTTTAGGTTTATGGATGAATTAGCATGGCCTGAGAAGCTATATGCCAAGAAGTGGTAGATGTACTTTATTGTGCCTAATTTGAGATAGCTGTCTCTAAAGGTGCCTAGATTGTATTGGGTGGGTCAGACAAGTCGACAATATCTCGTACAAGCTCTTTGAGTCAAAATTGGATGGGCATTCCATGATCTTCTTGTTTCGTGTCACCCCAACTAGTTGGCTAAGGCCATCCATTAACATCTCATGGTATATTCTAATGAGTCTGAACCGTATTGTGCCCTCCTGGTCAATCTTTATGGGCGACACTTGCTTGTATAAAAATTGTATAAAATTAATGAATTATTTCTTCTTAGGTGAGATAAGTGATACTGAAGTACTGACCCCACCCAATTATGCTGATGAATCATAAAACTTCCCCTTTAATCTTCAATGTTGTCATCATTTGAGAGCACATACTTTTGCATTGGTAAATAACACTATGGCTGATGTCTGTGTACTTGTGTTGCATTTCTATTGGAAAATATATGTTCATGTTCAACCATTGTCCTTTTTTTCTTTCAATGTGGAGTGAGCTTGGTCTTCGCTTTAGAGGATGATCCTTCATTCTCTTTCGTGTTGGTGCTAATGATAATTTTTCTTGTGAGCTACTTGGTGAAAAAATTCTGGCAGGTGTGTTAGTCTACTCATCTGGATTTGCGAGCACGATAGGATCTTCAGAAAATGTTAGTGATGTTAGTATCTCCATGTGCTCAGTTTTTTCTCTTTGGGGTACAATTGATACGGCGGCAATGGGCATGAACAGGGTCAAAAGGATTGCTGGAGGTTACGCACAGGCAGAAAAAGACCCTTAAATCATATATATATAAAAACCGGACAAGCAAAATAAACAATTAATTTAAATGAGACATTAAATTGAATGTGACCTCTTTGTAGAAAAATTTGAGACTTGTTGACTATTTTTCCCTTACAGTCTTCTACTGTGTTTCCCGTATGATAACTTATCACCTCTACACCTTGAGTGGACAAACTGTTATATATTAACTTATAACGTCGAGTCCTTATCCTCTTGGGAACAATAGGGACCGCTGGATTATATCAGGCTTCCGATTTTGATCAAGATTATCTTCCAATATAGGATATCTTTATCAAAATCAGTTATGAATTATTCCACTAAAAAATCATAACTGCACTCCTTTAACAGATAATTCAAAATCCAAATGTAATGCATATCTAAACTCCCCATGTTAAGATTACAAAAACCAATCAATCAAATTAGAATTAATGATTGATATATACATTTAGATTCTGCTTAGCTTATTTCACGTGTCAGATTAAGAAAAATCTACCTGCAGGGTTTACACATGAAAACTTATAAGCTTTCCAAATAGGTTTTATCAATCTCTATTTACTGAGACATGGATTATGTCGATCAATTACTGTTTCGCATAATGGATATCGTCATTATCCAATTTATCAGGTTTTGATCCATTATGAATCTCACCTTTTAATAAATCAAAATAACAAAATGATATTCACGGCTAGTAATAATCATCTTCAGATTAAGAGTATTAATATGTCATATTATAAGCAGGAGATTTTGTTTTCTTAACCACCAGTATAAAACAAAAACTCAACTTGGTCCAATTCAATACATATAAAATGTACTAGTGCAAGAAGTTGGAATCAAACCATTCCCATGATCAAGATAAATCATTATAATCTTGCACTACAATCATACCGATAACATACCCAATTTTATCTTTAGATTGTGAATACTAACTTTACATCTTATAAGAACTAAATGACTTAATCTTCTGTGTATAAGCCAAACTTTATACACTAAATCATTTTACTTAATAAGATAAAGGATAAACAACAAATAATTCATTTTAAGAAAACTTTATTAAAACAAATTATTATTTCATAAAGTCGATATGACAAATAACACATGGTTATTAACCTATATCCTAACAAGGATACCTTCTTGTTCTACCCTCTCACCTTCTTCGTCTTCCTTATCCATGTTGTTGGTCAACTCTACTAGAATTTATGCAGCGTCGTATTTGGCCCATTTGGTGCTGTGTATTGTTAAAGAGGGAGCAAGACTATCTCCTTGTTGCTCACCAAAGTTTTTTCTTTCTCTCAGAATCATATGTCACCCTAAATATTTCCGGTTTGTCTTTAGGCATTCTCCCCCAAAAGAAATATTCTCTAGGAGCCAGTTGGATACATTCTCTAAGCCCTTCGTGACTGGTGTTGTTATTGCTGGTTCTTCCTCTTTTGATTCTAATTTTAGTCTAATGAGGATTTTCATAATGCTTGCCCTTTCTTTGTTGATTTCCTATCTAGAAAATGCTTGCAAGATGACTTTTGAAACCCTAAACAGTGAAATATCTTCAGAACTAGTTGGATTTTGGGTCTTCGGTTGTGATCTTTTTACGAATGTTTGTTCATCATCGAAGGAATTAGAATATGCAATGATCTTTCTAAAGGAAGCTATTTATGAGATTTGTTAATTGGATTTCTGTATATGTTTGAGAGCAAGTGAGAGTAACTGTTCTTTTGATATCAAAGAGAGTGCGAACGTGTTGGTCTGGTTGTGTTTGGTGTCTCATTATTGCATTCCATCTCATTTATTTCCATTGGAGCCATTGATTATTTATTGGAGAGAATATCTTGCCCTTAATGTCGTGACTCTTTTTTTCTTCTTTTCTTTGATTTCCATTTATATGCCTATTAAAGTGCTCCTCTAGTCTTCCTCTATGCCTTCATATGTGCACGATCCATGAACTATTCCCATAATTATTTCAAAATAAGTATTTAAAAATTTGGGTTGGCTCCAAATAGTGTATTTTTTTATGTCATTGGCTCGACATAGTTAAATAACGATCAATTGTAAGTTGGTAACTAAAGTGTAATGTTCTCTACTATTTCTACTTGCTCGTAGTATGATTTAAGCCTACGCTCACTGACTTTAACAGCTCCATATGAAAATATATAATGATTTATGAAAGGTGCTATCCACTATGATTTCAGTTTGTTTGGAAATAATTTGACTTTTGAATTATATAACAATACCTTGAAATGTCTTCTATCGAATATGCTGGTAATGAGAAGTTTTAGTCATTTCTTTGTAGATTTGAGAGCTTTTATATAAGGACCCAAACCCGAAAACTAAGCTCTTACCGTCATGAAACCCGGACAAGCCCAATACGTGGAACAATCCGAATCCCATAAGGCTTAGAAGACTTTTCAAACGTGATTCCCAAAATAAATGTATTTAATATTTCAAGAATTTGAGCATGTCAAATAAGAAACAGACATCTGTCATAACATCGAAGTGAACAAAATACCACAGCGGAAGACTTTATTTAAATAAACAAAATAACCAAAATGAAAGATGAGTCCCTATAGTCACAAGTCCAAAATCACAAATTGGGCTTAAAGCCCGATACATAAAACCGTATCCAGTAACATAGTAAATGCGTAAGAATATAATGTTAGTCAAAATACCAAAATGAGTCAAAAAGGAAATGCCAGAAAAGAAAATCATGTAAAATGTGCAGATGGGATAGTCCAGTTAAGTCGTAAGAAGCTCGCACACCTCAAAACACTGTCTATGGCTCGCGAACTACTCCTGAAAGGGGAAAATAACAACGGGTGAGATAATAATCTCAGTAGGAGTCACCGTATCATATCCCCTATGGGGAAATGAAGGCACATACTGAGAAGAGAAGAAACGGTTTACTATAAGATCAAGGACGTAACTGAAGCAACTCGAAAAATATGGAATTCATACATTTGATTTTTATAATGTAAAACATAATTCCAGCTCAATAGGTTATAACTCAAAAATTCATAATACAACACGGCTAATAATGCCTACCAAAACCTATCGGGATGGACATAATAAATCACTCCTCGAGTAATCCCTGCTAAAGGGAAACCTGAAGCCCACTGGCAGTGTTAATTTATATTTTTAAGAAAAATAATAAATATACACGTAACCCCTACTATCAGTGTTGTCCGAGACTAGGCAGAGAAAAACTACAAGTATCATACCTGTCACAATACTACTCATTACGAACCAACCTGCGAAGACGTGGTAGGCGAAAGAAGACAACACCCATACAACTCCCGAACAAGTAAGCAACTCTCCCCTATCATTGGGATTCCGTATACTCACCTCGCATTGGCCAAGCGAACGTTTAATGAAATAGATACCATACGGCACACGAAACATTTATTCAATATCATACTCATTTTAAACCATAGTGAGAATAATACGTTTTATGAGAACTATAAAATATATCATACAACAATACATCCTCAAGTTTACCATCATAACTCAACTTATTGTTAAATTAACCCAATAATTATTGTTTATAAAAATCTACTAATACTATTCTTTTGGGACCAATGTAAATGTGAATAATAAAAAATATAATAATAATATGCATATATCTATAAATGTATATTAGATGCTAATATTTTATGTCCAACCCAACACTTCAGCCCAATACTCATGGAATAAAAAAAGAGTTCTGAATTTTTTCAGCCTAGCTACACTCACGGTCACAAGGCTAGGGAAATAGGATAAAGGAAGAAAAAGAACTCTGCCTTTTACAGCCAAGCTTTTTCATCCTTACTCACGGTCAAAGGCTACGGGAAGGGAATAGGAAAACTTCTGCACTTATCAAGAAAACTAATTGACAACTATGCACGTTAATTAATTGCTAATGACATGGTTATACTGCTCCCAAAGGTTATTTAGACAATCAAATTAGTACGGTTCACTAACAAGATATTTTACTTAAATATATATTAGGTTGGGGCTATGATTTATTATTTCCACACACTACTTATGCTTAATAAACTATCTGTGTATATAAATCATTTCACTTTGTATGAGAGATGGCCGACGAAGAGGAAGGAAGGGTTGGAAGGTCCAAGAACAGCAACGGACAATTAATTGTGACATTAATAATGAAGATAAAGCTGTTCTTAAATATATTATTTGCCTGCTGCTAAGCCCGTATACTATAACATATTCCTTCTAACACTGTATGAATGTGCAGCTTCTTGTCAAAAAGTGTTGGGCCATTCTATTCCGAAAGTGCCACAGTTCTTTAACCTAAATTGTATATTATTCTGGAGCATGATCTACTACTTTAAGTCAATTATCCATAACAGCAACTCATCTAATTTTTTTTTTAAGAAACTGCGATTGTTAACATAAGGGGCCTAAATCTAGGTAATGCTAGGTGCAGTGTAGGTAATGTTATGTGCAGTGACTTCTTTTTCAATGGAACCCAAGGCCATAACAATAACCAAGATAGCTAATATACAAAAGAAATAGAAAAAAAAAAACAAGAGCATTTACTGCAAACCAACAAATCAACAAAGACTATAGGTTACTAGAAGACAAGCACTTAAGAAGAAGGACAAAACGACAGGAAGCAAAAAACGTAGAAACGAAACATAAGCAGAACGAATGAGATTTCTTTTTTTATTAAAAGGGTACTGTCAACAAAAGATCAACAAATGAATACACAAAAGAGGTAAGGATAGGACGAGAATAATATAAAATTAGAAGGAGACAAAGGATGCAACTGATTTTATTATTATTTTGAAGGGAATGATTAACAAAACAAAAACAAAGGATAGGCACTAGGAACAAAGAGGTGCAATGCTTGCCAGAATAAAATTACCATATTTTAACGAGGTTTGGCTACCAAATAAAGAGCACCAAGAGATAAAAGAGAGGCCACGATATTAACAAGGATGGTGGCAATTTACATAAAAAAACTAAATGAGGGAAACAAAAACATAAACAAAACGATTGCCGATCAAACATATGAGGCATAGTCTCCTACCTCACGTGCAGAAGAACTGGTGGCAATTCCTTTGCCTTTATCGCGTGATCCAGATTCAAAACCACCTAAATCAAACCAATATTAGGATCTGCAATTGCAAACCCAAATTAAAATACAGAAGAGAGGAATCCTACCGTTCCCTCACCGAAGTATAAAACGAACAAAACCATTAAGCTTTACACGAACAATCGAGCACTGGGAAAAGAAAGGAACATAACACAAGTGTTGGATTAGAGGAGGAGTGCACACCAATCAAGAAGGTTTACAAAACGACCCGAAAATGCTCGGCTACTCAAAACGAGCCCAAAATAAGTTCGGATCTGATAGGGGAAAAATAGTAATTTTCTACTGCCTTGATTTTTGTCTAGGTCAAACTATCAAATGGACACGTGGACCACTAGAACATTGTGATTATACCTAAACTTGCTGACTGGAAAGATATCTAGGATGGAGTTTCACATTTTATAAGACTTTAACCATAGTTCCTATAACTCCTGGAGCTGTAATATCTTATATTCCCTCTGCTTGTTTCATCTACAAGCTGCATGCTTTGATGTCCTAATATGCTTTATGTTCTATCTAAATAGGAAGGTGACAATTTTTTCTATATATCAATTGATTGGTGTAGTGCCAATTGGTGTTTTGTAGGCTGTTTTATGTGCCCATAGAGCATCATCTAACTTGGTGGTCTAGTCTTTCTGATTTGGATTGACTGTTCTTTCCAATATTTTCTTGATCTCCCTATTTGAAATTTCTATTTGGCCATTAGTTTGTGGATGATAGGCTATTGAGGTCCTATGATTGACCCTATACTTTGTGATCAAAGTTTCAAATACTTTATTACAGAAGTGCGTCCCTTTGTCGTTTATGATGACCTTAGGCACACTATAATAGTTGAATATATGTATTCGAACGAAATCCACCGTTGAGACCTTGATCCTCGGTAGGTTAGATGTCCTAGAGGTTCATGTGTCAAAAATGGCACCTAGGGACTGGTGCAGCAGAAATGACCACATTGCTCTTGATGACTCGAGTGCGTTATGGCCCTAAGGTTTATGATCCAAAATTTTCCTAAGTATTATTCAGCTATTTTGGTGTTAATTCTCCTAAGTTTAGTTTGCAAAAAAGTAGCCTAGATAATTCTTTAAAAAACATTCCCATTATCCTAAGTATTGTGAATTATTTTTTAAGTCTAATTATCTTTTAAGCCTAAAAAATAGTAAAGTCTAACCTACTTAAATACCTATATATACCTAGGTTGGCCACTCTAATTCCCCACACACTTATTCTCTCTTTTGTTTCTTACACCTAAGCAAACACAGCGCCTTATTTCCTTTGCTTTCTCTTTGGCCGAAACCTATACACTTGCTACCAAAGATATCCCAAAAACACCTCCTTCCTCATCAGATCATTGCATATGATAGCTCATTGGATTCCTCTCTGCTTCTTTCTTGCCTATATTCACACTCAGAAGGGTAGTCGTTTTTTATATTATTGAAGTCGAGCTTCCCTTCCCCCTTTTTATGACCAATTTTTTATCTTCCTCTTCAGATGTTTCTGAATCTTGTTCCTTTTGTTTGTATGCACATCTGATACCTATTCCCATTATGTTTTCACAAAATTGCACCCTTCCCTTTGGTTTTTCATGGAAATAGTGTTATGCCTCTTATTCCTTAGTATTGCCGAATTGTGCCACCTTTAAGGGATTGTATAATCGGGTTGAAATTTGTTGGATTCTTGGCCATCATATCACACATTCAGAGGGAGGTTATTGCCACATCAGATCATTGGTTTTGGTGAGAGAGTTATTGAGGACAGTAGGTTGTCCTTCGTTTTTTTGCTTTCATATTGCATGTTTAGTTATTGTGTTGTCTTTTCCTTATATATTGTTTAGGTGCTTCTGATCCTTGTGATAAAGCCAAAGGAGTAGGTTTTTGTTCATCTGCATGAGAGGTAGGATCTATACCTCATTGGTGTCTTTTGAAATTTCCTTGATTTTTTCTTTGACTTCAGTTTGTTTCATATTGTTATGCATGCTTGTGGATTATGGTAATTGTTCCTTAGTAATTTCGGATTACGTAGGTTTTAGGTTGCCTTATTTCGGATTGTATTATTGTGTGTTGAATTGTGCATTGTGTTGTGATTTGATTGAGGATACCCCATTGTCTTCCTATACGTGTGTTTGTTTGAATAGGCGTGTATGTGTGTCTTGTTTGAAAATAGGTAGGATCTTTTTGTTCGATGGCCATGCAAAGTAAGTGTTGTTGCTCCTGAGGTACAAGAGAGGTGCTTACCAGACCAGGAGTTGTATGGTGTTTGTGTTTCCCAGTAAGAGCTTGCTGGAGGCTCCATATCTTGTGTTTGGAGGGATGCCTTGTATCTCATGTTTGACAGGATGCCTCTTATCTTGTGTTTGACAAGATGTTACTTATCTTGTGTTTGGCGGGATGCCCTGTATCTCGTGTTTGACAGGATGTCCCATATCTTATGATTGGTGGGATGTAAAAGGACTTGCTGTTTGTTTGCTGTTTTCTTTTGCAGCACAGTCTTGGACTGTAAAGACCCAAACCCAACCTATAAGGACTCTTATCACTATGAAACCTGAAAAAGGCCACCCAAGGTCCTATTCGAATTCCACTAAGCTCAAGTCAACCTGAAACTGAAATGTAATATGCAATCATTCCGCCATGCAATCTTGATCTCACACCTCGATACCGCTAGTAAAACACAAACCTAAGCCTGAAAAAGGAGGAATACAGTGGAATGAGATTACAGGAATCTTAGTAGGGTCACAACATCAAAAGATCTATGGAAACCTAAAAAAACGTCTCCTGAACCACTTATATAGATCGCATATATATAATAGGCCCAAAACAAATCAGCAAACAAATACAACATTATACTGGGGCCGATTTTAACAAAACCACGGGAAGGACTCAAAACACTTCGTAGATAACCATCACAAGATAGAAACCAGAAGTGCACAGGCAGCTCAATATGCTACACAATTTGCAAAACTAAATGACTATCCCCTACAACCTGTGTTGTCCAAGGATGTGCTACAAAAAGGGAAAACAATTAGCAAACAAACTCACAGCAAGCCTTTATACATCCTTATACCCAACCCTAGGGCATCTTGCTGCACAAGGATAAGACATCTTCCCACACATAGGACAAGGCATCTTGCCTCACATAGGACAAGGCATCCAGTGAGCTCGTGCTAGGAAACAAACACCATATGACTCCCAATATGATAAGTATCTCTCCTCTCACTAGGAGCATCAATCACTTACCCCATATGGCCACCGGTATGAGTATCCTTCAAACTAAACACACATACAAGCACACAAACAAGTACAAGCACATAGAAAACACAATAGGGTATCCTTAAGAAGTCACAACACAATATACAATCCAATACCATATATGTCAAACCAAATAGGCAATACTATTCCCACATAGTTCCAAAATTACCTATGGAACCAACATTCAATCTGCAAGCATGTTATGTGTATCCTCGTGCTTGCAAAAGCTTAATGAACAAACCGAAATCAATAAGAACAAATTAGATGATTTTCAAAGAAACCGATGAGGTATAGATCCTACATATTTCAAAATTACTGAGGAACAATTACCACAATCAGCAAGCATGAATAACACTATCAAAGAAACAAGCAAGGCAATTTCTGAAGAAACCTATGACGTATAGGTCCTATATAATCCGAAATTACTATGGAACAACTACCACAATCCACAAGCATGCATATCACTATCAAACAAGCCGAATGTAAGGAGAATAACCCATCCTATAAGGACCCTCACCATTGTGAAACCCGCATAAGCCCTCACAAGGCTCAAGTCTTAATAATTATAAATTTTATTGGTTGATTCATATGTTTTTCAGAGGTTGGAGCATGTAATTTATTAAACAAATTTCTTACTTATACAGAGTGAAAGACAACATCAGTGGAAGACTTATATTAATGTAGAAAACATGTGGAAACATAACACAAGTCCAAAAGGAATCTCAATCACCAACCAATTATATCTAAGGATTTCGGAAGCAAGAAGAGGAAGAAGAGGAGCTGAAAAGCTAGAAAGAAAGTCCTCACATGTATCAGATAGGAAGCATGCATAATCAATGGGAAAGGGACGCAAATGAGATGAAAATGCATCCAGCCGTGCAGGCTTCATCTCGCACCTTTGGTACTACTAGCAAAGCACACACATAAGCCTGCAAACGGGGAGAAATAAGGAGAGTGATATTACAAGAATCTCAATAGGGTCACAACATCATAAGACCTAAGGATTCCCAACGAAATATCTCCCAATATGCCACAAGATCAACACCTAAACATGTAACTAAATTCGCAAGCACACATGTAGACAAG
Organism: Passiflora organensis; assembly: GCA_019739055.1. NCBI lineage: Eukaryota > Viridiplantae > Streptophyta > Magnoliopsida > Malpighiales > Passifloraceae > Passiflora > Passiflora organensis. The sequence continues at coordinate 26,985 of JAEPBF010000258.1, read as the reverse complement.
CAGGGCTGAAATTAACACAAACACACACAATCATAGGGTAGGCCGAAGGTATTAGAAAACAAGGGGAAAAGACTGAAAATGCTTCTCATTCACAAGCACACAGACAACTTACATCCCTATCTGATTTTCAAAACCAATGTTTGTCCCCATCTGCCCATATTGTCCAAGGATTTGCTGCAAAAAGGGTAAAACTGTTAGTCAATCAATATCACAGCAAGCCTTTGTCCCCAAGTTCCAGACTTGAACTTGCCTAGGGGCACTCTTGATATCTAGACTCGAACTGGTCTAGAAGTCATCCTACCACACAGACTCGAACTAAGATGCAGAGCATCCTGACATCCAGACTCAAACTGGCCTAACAGGCACCCAACGAGCTTTTTTGGGAATAACCACCCATAAACCTCCTGGTTCGGTAAGCACCTCTCCTCTCCCTAGGCGAAACAAAACTTACCTCGCATGGCCAGTGACAAAAGGATCCTTCAAACAAATCACAAACAAGGCGCATATATGCATACACACACAGTACAGGCATACACAAATGACAGCAAAGGATTCTTAATCAAATCACAATACAAATCAAAGATTAACACTCAAAATCATCATCCAATTAGACAGCATATTGTTTTATAATTTTTTTAGATTCCCTAAAGACATATTGTGAGAACCCGAATTTTGAGTCCTATAAGTCCAGAAGCCAGTACAGATAAAAAGACTATTTTGCCCATGAAGAAATGGATGTGTGATGGCTGAAATTGGTAAGGAATGTCTAGTAATTATTTTTGGTATTAATTCCCTTTAATTTGGTTCTTTATTTGTTGATAATTACTCTAGAAAATAAAATCCCTAAAATTAAAGAAAGATAATTACAAATTTAATAATGATAATTACCTTACTTTAAACTAGCCTTTAAAGTAGGGAAATTAATCCTATAACCACCTTGTATAAAAAGGAAGCAGGCCACATTTAAACCTTACACAAAAAATACACAAAATTTGTCCAAACAAAATCCTTTATCAAACTTCAAACAATCATAACTCTCTCATGCTTTGTAGGATTCTTCCAAATAATAGCTTGTTGGAAAGCTCTTTCTGTCTTTTTTAAAAAAATCATGGGTTTTCTGTTTGATGGTTAGTTTTTCTTTGTTGAAAGTTATGTGGTAATTCAACGGGATTGCCGAAATCTACTTGAACTTCAAAATAGCATAACTTTTTCATCGTTTGTCGGATTTTTGCAAATAATAGGTTATTGGAAAGCTCTTTTCGTCCTCTTTACAAAAATGTTAGGTTTTTTGTGTGGTGTTTAGTTTTTATTTGTTGTAAGTTAGGTCATAATTCGTCGGGATTAGGTTTCAAAATTGTGTGAATCTGCCTTCAGTTGATTTCTATTGTTGTTCCTCTTTATTATATGATTGTTTAACATCAATTCATGTTGTAAAATAATGAATTCATCTTTTGAATCTTCTTTATACATGAAATCAGTATGCCCTACCCTTTCCCTATTGTTGCCTATCTTGATTAATTGATTAACCTATTAGATTCTGATCTTATTTCTTTTAATTGTATAAGTTATAAACACCTAATACTTCTTTGTTAACATGAAAGTGAAACCTTTACACCTTGTATACATGAAATTGTAATTTTTCTTGTGTCTTATGCTTATTGCCAAAATATGTATAGTTAATTTGGATGATAACTCAGTTTGAATCTTGTTAAGTTCTTGACTATCACATCACATATCTAAGAGGGAGACACCTGCGGCATCTGATCACTGGTTTATGATGGGTTTGGTGAGTGGAATTGGCAAGGAAATAGGGTATTTACTTGGTTATTGAGTATGTATACTTTTTTTTTTTGCCTTGTAATGCTATCGGTGGTTCAAAACTATTAAATAAAGGCAAAGGAATAGTTTATTGTTTAGAGCCAAGAGAGGTAGGATCTATGCCTCATCGGTTTCTCCATAGATCCTTGTTGTTTGTTTGTTGTTTTCATTGCACACCCTTATTATTATTGCATGTGAATTGATTGTATGGTTAATATATGAATTGTTGATTGAGATATGATTACTTAGGCTATACTGAACCCCTGAGATAGGTTATGTGTGCTTAATTTGCATGTTTTGTGTGTATTGAACATGTTGATTGCGTTCTAATATGATTTAGGATACCTGGTTATGGTATTATGCTTTGTGCTTGCCTGTGTCTGCTTGTACATATTTGTGTGTGTTAGGATCTTTTTCTAGTGGCCATTCGGAGTAAGAGCAGATGCTCCTTCGGAGAGGGGAGACTCTTACTGGTATGGGAGTTGTATGAGTGGTAATGCCCAGCTTGCTCGAGTTGGATGCCTAGTCTTGTGTGCTGGCTAGATGCCTAGTCCTTTGTGATTGCTAGATGCCTTATCCTGTGTGCTGGTTCGGATGCCTTATCCTGTGTGTTGGCAAGATAAATAGGCTTGCTGATTAGCTTGTGTACTAACCTTTTATCCTTTGTGCAACAAAGCCTTAGACAACATAGGTGGAAGGAGATGGCTTTTCTTTTTCCTACTGCCTAGGGTAAACCGATATGTTTTCCTGCCTGTGTATTTCTGATTTTCTGAAGTGTTTGTAGTCCACCCTTAGCCTTAGTTTTGTCCCTAATCTTTTTGGTTGATTCTTGAATTGCATGATACCCTTAGATGAGTAGGGATGATCTGATATTGTTTAGGAGATGTTTGTTTAAGATTTTAGTAGATCTTATGATGTTGTAACCCTATTGAGATTATTGTAATCTTATCCTGTTGTTTTCATCCTTTTTCAGGTTTAGGTACATTCACTGTTCGTGGTACCAGTGTGAGAGAATCAAGGCTGCAAGGCAGGGCGATATCACATCACTTTTGCATACTTGTCTCCTTGGTTGCTTACGCATATAACATGATCATTGATTGGACTATTTTCTGGTTTTTCAAAATTATTGTTTAAGACCCCGAATTTTGAGTCTTAGAAGTCCAGAAGCCAGTGCAGGTGAAAAGACGATGTTTCCCCTAAAGGAAAGGATGTGTGATGGCCGAAAATGGTAAGATTGTTTAGTAGTTAATTTTGTTTTAAATTGCCTTTAATCTAAGTCTTTATAGATAGATAATTGCCTTAGAGATTAAAATCCCTAAAAATAGGGGAAGATAATTAAAGAGTTTAATTATCTGGTAAATTATCTTATTTTGATAAAGTGATTAAAAGTAGTAATCATAATTCTATACCCATTCATTATAAATAAGAAGCCAACCCCACAAAAATCATTCATAGAAAACATACAAAATTTGTATAAGCCTAAAACCCTATATCTCCCTATAGCCGTAAAAATTCGCTAAAACTTTAAACTAGTATAACTCTCTCATCATTCATTGGATCCCTGCAAATAATAGGTTGTTGGAAAGATCTTTTCATCCTCTTTCGAACCATCTTTTGATTTTTTTCAGGAGGTTAAAATTTCTTTTTCTAAGGTTAAGCTGAAATTCGGCGGCACTGCCAAATCTTCTTGAAATTCAGAATAACATAACTTTTTCATCGTTTGTTATATCTCTACAAATAATAGTTTGTTGGAAAGTTCTCTTCATTCTCTTCCCAACCATCTTTGTTTTTTTTTCAAAAGGTTAGTATTTCTTTCTATAAAGATAAGCTGAAAATTGACGGCGGAATTAAGTTTTTGCCAAATCTTCTTGAATTTCAAAATAGTATAACTCTCTCATCGTTTGTCAGATCCCTACAAATAATAGCTTGTTGGAAAGCTCTTTCATCCTCTTCCCAACCATATATGTTTTGTTTTTTGGACGTAAATATTTTCTTGTCTAAGGTTAAGTTGAAAATCGGCGACGAAATTTGCATAGTTAATTGGAATGGTAATTCATGTTGAATCATGTTAAGTTCCTGGCTATCACATCACACATCCAAGGGGGAAGCACCTACAGTATCTGATCACTAGTTTTTGATAGGTTTGGTGAGTGGTATTGGTAAGGAAATAGGGTATTCAATTGATTATTGAATATGCATGCTTAGTTTGTTTTCGTCTTTGTCTGGTGATAATATAGGTGGTTCAAAATTATCTAATAAAGGAAAAGGAGTAGCTTCTTGTTCAGAGACAAAAGAGGTATGATCTACGCCTCATCGGTTTCTCCAGAGACCCCTGTTATTTCTTGATATTTTTGTTACCTGCCCTTGTTGTATTGCATGCGATTGGATTATAGGGTGAGAGTATGAAATTTGGAATGAGATATGGATCTCATAGGCTACATCGAACCCCTGAGTTAGGTATGGAGTGCCTGGGTTGCATATGTTATGTGAATTGAATATGCTGATTGTGTTCTGACATGATTGAGGATACCCTATTTTGGTATTATGCTGTGTACTTGCCTCTGTGTGCTTGTACGTGTTTGTGTGTCAGGATCCTTTTTCGGTGGCCATTCGGGCTAAGCGCTAATCCTGTTAGGGAGAGGAGAGGTTCTTACTAGTATGGGAGCTGTACAGGCAGCAAACCCCAGCATGCACGTGCTGGATATCTGTCTTTGTGAGGCCGGAACCCTATCCTTGCGTGACAGAAAGCCCTTATCCTTGCGAGGTTTGGGATGCCTTAGTCCGTCTGTGGCTAGGGAAGACTTTTCTGTGTATGGCAAGACGACTTATCCTTGCGAGGCAAGATGAATAGGCTTACTAATTAGTTTGTGTGTTAACCATCTACCCTTTGTGCAATAAGCCTTGGACAACACAGGTTGAAGGGGATGGCCTTTCTTCTTCGTTGCTGAGAGTAATCTGATGAGTTCTACCTGCCTGTGTACTTCTGATCTTTTGGAAGTGTTTGTAGTCCTCTCTCAACCATAGATTCGGCCCTAACCTCTTTTTGATTGATTCTTGAATTGCGTGATCCCCTTTATTTGTTTAGGAATGGTCTAATGTGAATTGGGAGATTTGTATTTAGGGTTTCTGCAGATCTTATGATGCTATGACCCTACTGAGATTCTTGTAATCTCATACCGTTGTTTTTACCATTTTTCAGGCTTAGGTACATCCACTGTCCGTGGTACCAGTGTGTGAGATCAAGGCTGCACGGTGGGGCGATATCGCATTACATTTGCATACTTGTTTACTTGCGCATATAACATGATGATTGAGCTACTTTTTGGTTTATTTTCAGATCTCTCCTTTGCTTGCTATTTCCGAAATATGTTTGAAGATTTCTTGCTGATTGTTTGGATCTTTATAAGACTTGTGTGTTATGAACCCAATGATTTAATCTAAAGACTTCCGCTGATGTTTTATTTACTCCGTATGTCACCAGAATATTTGTCCAATATCATGCTCCAATTGTTGTTAAAAATTGAAATATGTATGCTATAAAAATCGGAAGTTAATGGTAGGTTTGGTGAGATTCAGATAGGTCCTAGGTGTCATTTGGATTTATTTGGGTTTCACGGCGGTGATGACCTTAATCAGAGCAATTACTAATAGATAGGAATTGGGGTCGTCACAATTCATCAGGTCCATAAACACAGCTGGTGCATTGGTCAAGCTGAATGGCATCATCAGAAATTCGTAGTGGCCGTATCGCAATCTGAACACGGTCTTCGGGATATCAGCATCACAAAATTGCAATTGATGGTATCCAGATCTGAGATCGATCTTGGAGAATACGGCTGCACCCTGGAGTTGATCGAACAAATCATCGATGCACGGAAAAGGTTATTTGTTCTTCACGGTTACACGATTCAGCTGCTGATAATCGATGCGCAATAGCAGCGAACCGTCTTTCTTTTTCACGAACAGAATAGGTGCTCCCTAAGGTGACACACTAGGTCAGATAAAACCACGATCCAGAAAATTTTCCAATTGCGTTTTTAGTTCCTTCATTTCCGTAGGAGCCATACGGTACAGAGGAATGAAAATCAGATTTGTACCAGGCACTAACTCAATGTCGAATTCCACCTCCCTTACTGGTGGTAGACCGGCTATGTCTTCTGGAAATTTGCAAACCATTGGGATAGAATCTAGATCCAAGGATTCTTTTGAAATATCATTTATGTTCGAGAGGTACGCTGTACATCCTTTGTTGATCAATCGCTACACATCAAGCCATGAAATCATACAAGTTGGATCAACTCGCCTATCACCTTCAAAGCAGTATCCGGCACCATCAGGAAAAGCGTACCACACATGTTTGGTGAAACACTCCATACGGGCTTGATATTTCGTCAGACAGTCCATGCCTAAAATCACATCCAGCTCTCGGAAGCCCAATGGAATCAGATCCACTTCCAATATATTCGGTCCAAAACATACAGAACAATCGATGTAGACTATATCACAAATCAGTTGCTCTCCCTGCTCAATATGTGCATCAGGTTCATTCTGCTCTATGGGTTGCTATTCAGCCTGAACCCCATACCTACCCCGTCGATCCCTTTGTACACTTGGCCTTTCCATACTATACAAGCATAAGATTGTTACTCATCACACAACCAAATAAGATACTAGGAAAAGAAGTGGTACCTGGTGGAGAGCCAAGCACCGGACGATATGCATATGCTGGAAAGCAACATACAAATTTTTGGAAATCACATGCACATATGAAAACGTATTCTCGGAAATTACATCAACATTCATATATACTCTTGGAAATCATCATCAAACAAAGGACTCCTTTCCGGGCAACCTTCAAAAACATTTTGTCACCTACTGCAAATTCCAGCTCCCTTCGTCGATTATCAGCGTTGTTTTTCTGCCAATCCTGGGCTGTTTTTAGCCGTTGTTGAATCAAGTTCAACTGCTCCGTTGCTTGATCAATCAATTACTGATTGTCTAGGCATCTCTCGCCTACCTCATTATAGCAAATGGGAGTTCTGCAACGTCTCCCATATAGTGCTACATAAGGTGCAATACCGATGCTTACATGAAAACTATTATTGTAAGAAAAGTTTGCCATTAGAAGGCATCGATCCTAACCGGTATGCTGGTCCAACACACTCGCACATAACATGTCTTCGAGTGTCTGAATTGTCCTTTCTGATTGACCATCGTTTTGGGGATGAAAGGCTGTACTGAAATTCAATCTCGAACCCAACGTATTCTGGAATTTCTCGCAAGATTGTGAGGTGAAATGAGGGTCACGATCTGAAACGATGGAAACTGGCACTCCATGCAATCGAGTAATCTCGTCCAAGTAACGAACAACCAATTTCTCAGGTGTATCTATCACACATATAGGAAGGAAGTGTGAAGATTTTGTCAATCGATCCATGACTACCCAAATGGCATCGTATCCTTGCTGCGATCTAAAGAAACTGGTCACAAAATCCATTGTGACATGCTCCAACTTCCATTCTGGAATCGGAAGTGACTGCAGTAGACCAGTGGGTTGTTGATGTTCAATCTTTACTTGTTGACATACGAGGCATCGGGCAATGAACTCAGCGATGTGGCATTTCATGTTTGGCCACTAATACTGCTCCTTTAAATCTCGGTACATCTTAGTGCTTCCGGGATGGATAGCAAACTTCAAACTATGAGCCTCCGATAGAATAAGGTTACAAATATCAACATCTTGTGGAACACATACTCAGTTTTTTAAGACAAGCACTTCGTCATCTCGTATTCGGTAATCACGAATTATGGCATCAACATAATCAGAAAGTTGCTTCCAAATTTGAGTTAGTTTTGGATCCTCTAATTGCTGTTTCCGGATTTCGTCAATCAAGGTCAGCGTGACTTCGATTCGTGCCAATAACAATCCAGAAAAATCAGTGCCAAGATGCACACGGTTAGCTTTTAAATTCAGCAACATAGGCATGTAATGAGTGCATATGTAAGCCAAAACTGATGGGGAAGGAGTATGAAACTTTCGGCTCAAGGCATCAGCAACAATATTCTCCTTTCTAGAATGATATTTGATGATCAAGTAGTAGTCTTTAATCAGCTCCACCCATCTTTGTTATCTCATATTCAATTCTTTTTTGTGTGACGAGGTATTTTAGGGTTTTGTGGTCAATGAAGATTCGGCATATCTCACCGTATAAGTAATGTCGCCATATTTTCAATGCAAACAACACGGCTGCAAGCTTCAAACCATTTGTAGGATAGTTTCTTTCGTGCGGTCTTAACTGTCGGGAAGAATAAGAACGACTTTTCTGTCTTCCATCATTACGCATCCAAGTTTGGATTTTGACACATCGCTGTAAACTACATACTCCTTTCCGCAAATAGGTAAGGTAAGGATAGGTACAAAAACTAATTGGTTTCTTAGTTTTTCGAAACTTCGCTGGCATTTCTCATTCCGCATGAATGGCTCACCCTTGCGCATCAGTTTTGTCAATGATCCGGCAAGCGATGAAAAATTCTCCACAAACCGACGGTAGTATCCTGCTAAGCCAAGGAAACTACGAACTTCGAACACAATTCGTGGGAGTTCCTAAGCAACAACGGCTTCGATCTTCTACAGATCAACTAAAACACCTTGGGCAGAAACAACATGGCCAAGGAAACCAACTTTGCATAATCAGAAATTCATAGTGGCCGTATCGCGATCTGAACGTGGTCTTTCGAATATCAGCATCATGAACTTGCAATTGATGGTATCCAGATCTGAGATCAATCTTGGAGAACATAGCTGCACCTTAGAGTTGGTCGAACAAATCGTGGATGTATGGCAAAGAGTACTTGTTCTTCACGATTACATGATTCAACTTTTGATAGTCGATGCATAATCGCAGCGATCCATCTTTCTTTTTTACGAACAAGACAGGTGCTCCCCAAGGTGACACACTAGGTCGGATGAAACCACAATCCAGCAAATCTTCCATTTTTGTTTTTAGTTACTTCATTTCCGCAGGAGCTATACGTTACGGAGGAATGGAAATCAGATTCGTACCAGGCACTAACTCAATGCCGAATTCCATTTCCCTTGCTGGTAGTAAAGCGGCTATGTCTTCTTAAAATACTTTTGGAAATTCCCGAACAACTGGAATAGAATCTAGATCTAAGGATTCTCTAAAAATATCATATACATGCCCGAGGTACACTGTACATCCTTTGTTGATCAATTGTTTTGCATCAAACCAAGAAATCATGCAAGTTGGAACAACTCGCCTATCACTTTCAAAACAGTACTCGGCACCATTAGGAAAAATGAACTACACACGTTTGGTGAAACACTTTATACGGGCTTGATATTTCGCCAGAAAGTCCATGCCTAAGATTACATCCAGCTCTGGATGTCCAATGGAATTAGATGCACTTCAAGTACATTTGGACCCATACGTACAACATAGCCAATGTAGACTAGATCACAAACTAGTTGTTCTCCCAAAGGAGTCAGAACCGCAATAGGAGGAGTCAAAGGAGATAGAGGCTGATTTGTGCTAGGTGTTACCCTTAAACTTACAAATGATCTATTTACTCCGGGTAATACTTTAGCATTTTGAGAAAAGACTGAAATAGTACCTGTCACCATATCAGGACTAGCCTCGACATCAGTTAGGGTGAATAACCTTGTTGGTCTTGGTTTTGCTTCAGTTGTGGATCCATTGGGTGGTGCTCCTGGTGCGCGTGTTGGCGGTTTGGTGGGGTTAGCATACCCACCTCGGTCCGCACTAGGTGCGCTTGTGATATGTATCAGTTTATGGCATAGTATGCGCGCGCTGGATATCTGTCCTTGCGAGGCAGAAAGCCCTTATCCTTGCGAGGTTTAGGATGCCCTAGTCCTTGTGTGGCTAGCGATGACTTGTCTGTGTGTGGCAAGACGACTTGTCCTTGCGAGGCAAGATGAATAGGTTTACTGATTAGTTTGTGTGTTAACCATCTACATTTTGTGCAGTAAGCCTTGGACAACACAGGTGGAAGGGAATGGCCTTTCTTCTTCATTGCCGAGAGTATTCTGATGAGTTCTACCTGCCTATGTACTTCTGATATTTCGGAAGTGTATGTAGTCCTCCCACAACCATAGATTCGGCTCTAACCTCTTTTTAATTGATTCATGAATTGCGTGATCCCCTTTAGTTGTTTAGGAATGATCTAATATGATTTGGGAGATTTGTGTTTAGGGTTTCTACAGATCTTATGATGCTGTCACCCTACTGAGATTCTTGTAATCTCATATTGTTGTTTTTACCATTTTTCAGGCTTAGGTACATCCACTGTCCGTGGTACCAGTGTGTGAGATCAAGGCTGCACGGCGGGGCGATATCGCATCACATTTGCATACTTGATCCTTGTTTACTTGTGCATATAACATGAATGATTGGGCTACTTTCTGGTTTATTTTCAGATCCCTTCTTTGCTTGCTATTTACGAAATATGTTGGAGGATTTCTTGCTGATTGTTTGGATCCCTATGGGACTTGTGTGTTATGAACCCAATGATTTAATCTAAAGACTTCCGCTGATGTTTTATTTACTCCGTATATTACCAGAATGTATGTCCAATATCATGCTCCAATTGTTGTTAAACATTAAAATAAAAATGTTAAAATTCAGAAGTTGGGTTTCACGGCAGTGATGACCTTAATCAGAGCAAATAGTAATAGATAGGAATTGGGGTCGTCACACCAGGATGGATAGCAAACTTCGAACTATGTGCATCGGACAATGTCAGATTACAAATATCAACATCTTGTGGCACAGATAGTCGGTTTCTGAAGACAAGAACTCTATCATCTCGCACTTTGAAATTGCGAGCTATGGGATCAACACCATCGGATAATTGCTTCCGAATTTCAGCCAACTTTGGAACTTCTATTTTCTGATTCCATATTTCCTCATTCAAGGTTGGCGTGACTTCGATTTGTGCCAACAACGAACCAGAAAAATCAGTACCAAGATGCACATGTGTAGCTTTCAAATCCAGCAATGTTGGAATGTATTGGGTGCGCATGTAAGCCAAAACTGATGGGGAAGGAGGATGAAACTTTCGGTTTAAGGAAATAGTGACAACATTTGATTTTCCAGGATGATATTCGATGATCAGATATTTCAAACTTTTGTTGTTGGTGAAGATTCTGAACGTCTCGCCATACAAATAGTGATGTCATATTTTCAACGCAAACACCACGACTGCAAGCTCCAAAAGGTGCATAGGATAATTGTTTTCATGGAGTCACAACTGTCGTGAAGCAAAGGCAACGACTTTCCCGTCTTGCATCAATACGTATCCAAGTCCAAATTTTAATGCATCACTGTACACCAGGTACTCTTTCCCACCTACTGGTAATGTAAGACCCCGAATTTTGAGTCCTAGAAGTCCAGAAGCCAGTGCAGGTGAAAAGACGATTTTGCCCCTGAAAAAAAGGATGTGTAATGGCCGAAATTGGTAAGATTGTTTAGTAGTTAATTTTGTTTTAAATTCCTTTAGATCTAAGTCGTTATAGATGGGTAATTGCCTTAGAAATTATCCTTATAGATAGAAAGTTGCCTTAGAGATTAAAGTCCCTAAAAATAGGGGAAGATAATTAAAGAGTTTAGAGTTTAGTTATCTAGTAAATTATCCTATTTAGATAAAGTGATTAAAGTAGTAATCATAATTCTATACCCTCTCATTATAAATAGGAAGCCAACCTCACAAAGAATTATTCATAGAAAACCTACAAATTTCGTTTAGGTTTAAAACCCTATACCTCCCTATAGCCACCATAATTCACAGAAACTTCAAACCAACATAACTCACTCATCGTTCGTCGTATCTCTGCGAGTAATAGCTTGTTGGAAAGCTCTCTTCATCCTCTTTCCAAAACTTGTTTTTTTTGCATCAGAAGATTAGTATTTCTTTGTCTAAAGTTACTTTGAAAATCGGCGGCGGAATTAGGTTTTTGCCAAATCTTCTTGAACTTCAAAATAGCATAACTTTCTACTCCTTTGTTGGAATCTTGCAAATAATATGTCGTTGGAAAGATCTTTTCATTCTCTTTCCAAAAATATATAAATCGAAGCTTGTAGGTAAATAGTGCGTTGTAAGTCGTGACGAAATCGTCTTATGCCCTACTTTAGCCAACAGGTTTTGCATAGTTAATTGGAATGGTAAATTCAGGTTGAATCTTGATAAGTTCCTGGCTATCACGTCACACATCCAAGGAGGAGACACCTGCAACTTCTGATCACTGGTTTTCTGATAGGTTTGGTGAGTGTTATTGGTAAGGAAATAAGGTATTCAATTGATTATTGAATATACATGCTTAGTTTGTTCTTGTCTTTGCCTGGTGATATTATAGGTGGTTCGGATTTACTTAATAAAGGCAAAGGATTAGCTTATTGTTCAGAGACAAGAGAGGAAAATGGTAATGCAGTGTCGGCAGGGGGAAAACATATGTCAGGGGAGAAAAACAATATATTTATATTAGTGGCTGACGTGGCCACGTCAGCCACGAAGTCTCACAGCTCTTACTACCAGTATTCTGGAAATTGTTTCCCAACATGTTGCCGTCAACTTTCCAGGACAAGATGAAGGAACAGGAGGCTTTGAAAAGAAAGCTAAATGCAAGAATAGAATATGCCAAGTTTCTTCAAGACACAGTAAAAGAAATGACAAAGGAGGTTCAAAACTCACGGAGTGGAGAGCTTAAGAAGACAGCAGAAGACCACGGCTAGTAAACATGTGCAAATATATGGGTATCAGCACTTTTGGAACTGATGCATATCTATGTTCCATCGGGTTCGTGTAAATACCGGTGCAGAACTCAGAGGAGGAGGTGTGCGTGGTACTGGACCAGCTCCAGCACCTGGTGCGCCCCCATTTGTCAAGGCTGGGGATAAAGTGAACAAAGGTCAGATCCTTTGCATCGTTGAGGCGATGAAACTGAGTCTGATCGAGCTGGAACCATAACCGAGATTTTGGTAGACGATGGGAAACCCGTTAGCGTGGGCTTACCTCTATTTGTCATTGCATCATGAATGCTCGGGAAGGAGCTCCAAACATGGTAGCAGGCGACTTCAAGTTCCAGAATCTGGTGGCTTTGTTTTTGAACAAGCCTCAAGGCCACAGAGTGACGAGGACGATGGCGCTTACTACAATGAAGACGGCATGGACGACTTAAGTGACAAAACTTCTCTCTCTGGTAGCCCAGACGATTCTACTGTGGAGCTGTCTCCGAACTATCTGTCCATCCCTTTCTGGTGTAGCTATCTGAAGTACGTGAGAAAGCACGATCCTTCTGTTCGTCAATTCTCTCCTCAGGGCATTTCCAAGGCCAGGGATCTTTTTGAACGTGCTCTTATTGCTACTGGCTTGCTTGTTTCTCAAGGCAGTAGTATTTGGGAAGAGTACCGAGATTTCGAACAAGCTGTTTTCCTTGCCATCCCCGACGGTGACATTAAGGCAAAAGAATTGCAGGTCCAACGGATTCGGACTATTTTTCACCGTCAGTTGTCCATTCCACTTCTTAACTCAAGCTCGGTGCTCCTTGCTTACAAGGGCTGGCTTGGAGAGCTCTGGGTTCAGTATTTACTTCGCTTGGAACGTTGCCATGCTTCTGAAGATGAGATATCTACTGTTTTTGAGAAGTCCCTGCCATGCATTTTTTCAACTCTAGAAGAGTATCTATACCTTTTCCTGACATGAGTGGATGGTTTGAGGCGAAGAATGACACCCGGTTCTGAAATGATGGACGCCTTGGATTTTTCCATGATTCGTGAAACCTTTCAGAATGCATCTGATTGCTTGTCGCCACAGCTTAGGGAAAACTACTCTATTCCCTCCAAGTATTTTACTAGAGCATGATGTTTCCATCTTTAAGGCTGTGCAAAAGCCTGGGGAGTTTATCATCACTTTCCCTAGGGCAAATCATGCAAGGATAGCTTGGTTAACTTGCAAGAGAAGCAAGAGCAGTCAGCTCAAGAGGCTGCGATAGAGCAGCGGAGGATTAAGGGAGTCCACCAAAAGCTCTCCTCCCTCAAAGAAATTACAACATATGAAGCCAGAAGATGAGCTTGAGGATGAAGAACTGACCGAAGAATTAATGGATTCTCTGGAAGCTATCGTAGGCAAGAAAGGTAGAGGTGAAGGTGAAGGAGAAGGAGAAGAAATAGAAGAGGTTCAGAATCTTGGTGTTGTTGTCAAAGCAGAGGAATCTGACCAACGTCAGAATCCAGAGGAATACCTTCCAGCACAACACCCGAAGGTTTATCACAACACTAACCCAGAGGAGTCATGGATGGATGAAGAAGAAGACCAACCCAAATGGAGGCACCTGCTCTCGAGAAGTTTGAAAGATAAAGAAAAGCTTCTGATTGAAGGGTATAGTTCTGTCCTGCAAAACTACAGAAGCACTTTACTGCCCCAAAACTCAGGTGATGGTGCATACAGACCTGTACTTGATCATCAATTTCGGAATAAACAGCGATGGCTTTTGTTCTTGCGGCATGCACGTGCATGTTCAGCACCCAAAGGGAAATGCCAAGATAAAAACTGTTTACAAGCCAAGGTATTGTTGAAGCATAATGCAGAACGCTAGTAGTGAATTGATGGCTGAAGAGTTAAAGCTTTTGACTGGAGGAATCCTGCTCTCACGTGTTAGTGAATTCTTTGTCCAGTATAGAGGGAAGGACTTCCTACCAGCTGCTGTTTCTTCTGCAATACAAGATAGAAAGAAGAACCTTATACGTGTAGATAAACAGAGGCTGCCATTGCTATATCTGAAAGTGCTAAAAGCTTTCTTGATACCACCAGTGAGATCTTAGACAGTTTACTGAGTCAGCTATAAAAAGGACCAGTATTAAACTCAATATGGCTCTAGAGAAAAAGGAAAAAAAAAACGAAGCTGAGAAATTTCTTGCAGGCTTGGAGGAAGGACAGGCTCCCCATCGGCCAGACATTGCCAAAGATGGTATTACCCAGGAAGAAAGATGTATGTTAAGAAAGGTTGGCTTGAAAATGAGACCGTTTCTCCTGTTGGCACTAGGGAACTTGTGAAGATAATATGTAAAGATAGAAATTTTGAGGCTGTTCATCAAGCAGCACGGGTGCTAGAGGCAGAAAGTGGCGGAATCTTAATATCAAAAGAGAAAGTTAATAGCCATGCTATCATTGTGTATCGAGGAAAGAATTATTCACGACCTTCTAGTTTGAGACCTTCAACATTTTTGAGTAAGAGGGCGGCCCTGAAGCTGAAGAACAACGTCAAATCTTTTAAAACTTCATGCATTGAACAAACATAGATGACTTGAGCCAGCAGTTGGAAAAGGACAAAGAGGCATACCGTTCTTACTCATTTAATGAGTTAAAACAGGCTGGAGATGAACATGGAGTTGAGTCAAACTTCAGCGTTCTTAACAATGATGAGGATGCATCCATAGAGAAACCAGCTCCAACAGGAAATCAAAGTGATCAGTCTTTAATGCTAATCTGGAATGAGACTGATGGAAGTAAATCCTACTCTCAAGCGGTGGAAGACGGAACCCATGAAAGGCAACCGATACGTTCAAAAGTATCTTCTAAGGGATTACAGTCAAAACAAAGGAGTTTTTCTACCTTCTCTAATGCTATGCATCGTGTTCTTGGGGGCGAGGAAAAGCTGTCTGCTGTCCAATCAGAAAAAGATGATATGGGAGAATTGCTTTCTTCTGCAGTAGAAGCAGGGAAAAAGATACCGTCAAAGGTGATTCATCTCACCAACAAAGACAGACTTCTGCTAAGAAGGCAAGCCCTTGAAATGAAGAAGCGCCCAGTGTTTGCCGTAGGACGAAGCAATATTGTCACTGGGCTTGCAAAAACAATCAAGAGTCACTTCGAGAAGCAACCTATCGTTATAGTGAATGTTGAAGGCCGAGCTAAAGGGACCTCGGTCCAGGAGTTGGTTGTCAAGCTACAGGAAGAAACATACGGAGTTTTAATCTCCCAAGAGCCCAACAAAGTTATCCTTTACCGGGGTTGGGAAGTAAAAATGGAACCAGGCCGCAAAGTTGAAGTTGCTGAAGACCTATCCTATCCCTTACAGCCAGTTGCCATACTACATCGGTCAGTTCGACAGCTTCGCAGTCGAAGCGTGCCTATGGTACGGGTTGTTTGGCGTAATGGCCAAATTGAGAAGAAGTCTTGGGAGACTGAGGAGTCTATGCATGCAAAATTTCCTTACTTGTTTGATTAGGTACTTATGTTAAAAATTTCGAGGACGAAATTCTTATAAGGAGGGGAGGATGTAAGACCCCGAATTTTGAGTCCTAGAAGTCCAGAAGCCAGTGCAGGTGAAAAGACGATTTTGCTCCTGAAGAAAAGGATGTGTGATGGCCGAAATTGGTAAGATTGTTTAGTAGTTAATTTTGTTTTAAATTCCTTTAGATCTAAGTCGTTATAGATGGGTAATTGCCTTAGAAATTATCCTTATAGATAGAAAGTTGCCTTAGAGATTAAAATCCCTAAAAATAGGGGAAGATAATTAAAGAGTTTAGAGTTTAGTTATCTAGTAAATTATTCTATTTAGATAAAGTGATTAAAGTAGTAATCATAATTCTATACCCTCTCATTATAAATAGGAAGCCAACCTCACAAAGAATTATTCATAGAAAACCTATAAATTTCGTATAGGCTTAAAACCCTATACCTCCCTATAGCCCCCATAATTCGCAGAAACTTCAAACCAGCATAACTCACTCATTGTTCGTCGGATCTCTGCAAGTAATAGCTTGTTGGAAATCTCTCTTCATCCTCTTTCCAATAAGCTTTTTTTTTTTGTCAGGACGTTAGTATTTCTTTGTCTAAAGTTACTTTGAAAATCGGCGGCGGAATTAGGTTTTCGCCAAATCTTCTTGAACTTCAAAATATCATAACTTTCTACTCCTTTGTTGGAATCTTCCAAATAATATGTCGTTGGAAATATCTTTTCATTCTCTTTCCAACCGTATATAAATCGAAGCTTGTAGGTAAATAGTTCGTTGTAAGTCGAGACGAAATCGTCTTATGCCCTACTTTTAGCAACAGGTTTTGCATAGTTAATTGGAATGGTAAATTCAGGTTGAATCTTGATAAGTTCCTGGCTATCACGTCACACATCCAAGGGGGAGACACCTACGACTTCTGATCACTGGTTTTCTGATAGGTTTGGTGAGTGTTATTGGTAAGGAAATAAGGTATTCAATTGATTATTGAATATACATGCTTAGTTTGTTCTTGTCTTTGCCTGGTGATATTATAGGTGGTTCGGATTTACTTAATAAAGGCAAAGGATTAGCTTATTGTTCAGAGACAAGAGAGGTAGGATCTATGCCTCATCGGTTTCTCCAGAAACCCCTGCTCTTATCTGATGTTTTTGTTACCTGCCCTTGTTGTATTTGTTTGTGATTGGATTGTAGGGTGTGAATATGAAATCCGGAATGAGATATGAATCTCCTAGGCTATATCGAACCCCTGAGTTAGGAATTGAGTGCCTGGGATGCTATTTGTGGAACCCCGTCCTTTGGAGTGCTTAGGCAGCGAGAGAGAGGACAATTAGCATAACTAGAGTGGTCGACGTAGAGTGTTTGATTAGTCGATCGAGTTAGCTGACCTGAGTGTCTTTAATAGCTCGGATATAGTCATAGGAAACAGTAGTGTGTTAAGTGGAATTAGAGGGTGTTTTGAGGGTGAGTTAAGCATAAATTCTATTCCATTATCATGCACCCGTAAATGCATTATAGGTCCGTTTTGGGTGACCATAAGCCTTTGAGCCGATTTTGCCAAAAATGGTCTTGTTCACTACTCACTAGTTCCAAGGTTGTTTCAAGAGCTAGAAACACTATTTTTAGTTCTCAAGTATATTTTTCATATTTTTGGGTGCGTCGGAACATTTTAAAACGTATTTTGAATTTCGAGATTTACGGGTCCCGCGTCGGGTCGGTCGGGCCCATAGGCGGACCAGCCCACTTTCCTTCTTTTCCTTTTCTTCCCTTTTTTTCCCCCTTTCCTTTCTTTCCTCTGGCTTACCACGACTTCACACCAGAAACTAGAGTTTTTCTCCTCTTCTTTCCCAGTTTTGAAAACCCAAACCTCCAAAACACAATTTCTTCCAAAATTGATAACAAATTGAGTTTTCTGCAACAATTCTGAAACCCTTTGTGGAACTTTTTGCTGGGGTTAGCTGTTCTTGGAGTGGTTTTAACAGAGTTAGATTCTGAAAGGGGAATTTCGAAATTTTGGGGTAAGTTTTTGATTCCTTTTCATTCATGATGAAAAATCAGTTTTATTAGTGTTTTGTGATGTTGTGGAAGATGGATTTGTAGTAGGTTTTGCTTGGTTCTGTAAATTTGGTAATGTGTGGCTCTGATATTGGGATTTCTTAAGGTTCTGGAGAATGTGAACCTTGATTTTGGTTCCCTTGACTTTGAGGATGGATATAATTAAATGCGGTGGAGGTTGCGAAGTACGTCGGTAGGCGATTATGCTGTCAATTCGCATAGAATCAACTTTGGTTATGTATTCTGGTTTGATTGTTGATGCTCTGTAATATGAGTTTACAGAGGTTAATTCCCTGAGTTAGGAAGCTTTTAAGTATGAGTGTTTAAGGTCTGTTTGAGCATTATAGAATGCGTTAGAGGGGGTCACAAGAATCAGATTTTAGATTTTAGATTTTTCTGGTTTAGGTTTGCGTTGAGCTTGAATTTTCTTGTTCTGTTTGTAGGTGATTCTCAGAAAATTGATAAGGGCAAAGGGGTGGCTGTAAGTGTATTTTCTGCTCGTCAAGAGGTGGGAGTTTAAGTTTCATTTGCGTATACGAAATGATTTGATTTGCGTAATCTAAAAATCTGGAAATGCATGATTTGTTTTGAATAAAGGCATTACTTAAAAATATGTTGGATACTCATGTTAGTATCATGATATGGCTTGCCATGTTTATGTGCAGAAAATATATATTTGAACTCTTATGCATGCTGGGAATGTGGTTGCAAGATTTGTGTGCATGAATGGCCAGAAGTATATTCTGGTTGTTGAGTGGTGTATAAACTAAAATTGTTTTGAGTTTTGAGCCATAAAATTTATTGAGAGTGGAATGCAAATGTTGGTATGTAACCAGCAGTAAGTAGTTGATTATTCCAGGAAGTAATCAACTACTTCAAGTGAAAAAAAAAACAAAGAAGTCTCGACCAACAATAAGTAATTGATTACTCCTCTAGAGTATTGCAAAGAGAATTTTTCTTTCGTCAAGATAATATCCTGTGATGTGTGGATTTTTATGTGATCTGCTTGTGATTAATTATTGAAACCAAGTGGCTTATCTGAGTGGGAAAAGTTCCTATGGTGGGATCAGATATCGAGCATACCATGCATTACATGTTTTTAATACAAAGATATATACATATATATTTTTCTGGAATCAAATGGAATTGACGAATGGGTTTGGCCAAACAAGGTAAGTTGATGGAATCCCAGCTGAGGGGAATGTCACTTACTGATGGGAGTAGTATGGATGGTTTGTGTTATGTGTGCCTAGCTTAACGTACTTAGCAGGACACTTGGGACTGGATTGTCCTTGCCGGCTGTGAATTCATTGTGCATGCATTCTTGGTAATTGAATGTGATAGATTGTTTTCTCCATTCAATTATGGATAACATTGACAGTAGGGGTTTTTTTCACTTATATATCTATTTTACAAAAGGTTAACTGTCAATGGGCTTTTGGATTACCCTTTAGCGGGGGGTGGTTCAAAAGTGTTTTATATCCGCCCCGATGAGTTTTGGTATATTAGCCAAGTGAACTGATGAGAATGGATTTGAATTTATTTGTTTAACTGAATCATATAATTTTCTGTGAGGCATGCATGATACATATTTGTTATGGATGTTGTTTGGGTGCATGATAGATGGCATGGATTTCAAGTATGTTTGAAATAAATATTTGTTAAACTGATTTAGTAAATGCCTTTATTCTAACGGATATTCTTATGACGCGGTAACTCCCATTGAGGTCTTTAGATCTCACCCCCTCCCCTTATTCTTTTTCAGGGCTAGATCGTGAATTCGTAGCCGAGCTTTGTTGAGGTTTTCCCGGTGTCTTTCATAGGGCTGGACTTGTGCATATTCACGTTTTGAAGACTCGGCATGTTCTGTTTTATCTTGTGAACTATGAAACTTATGCATGTAATAAAACATGCTAAATGATGTGAATTGTTTGTGAATTTATTTTGGGAAATTGGTTATGAATATGCATGGATTATTAATGATCTTAAGGGCTTGTGTGTATGGACTTGTTGTGTGGCATGTTTGGGGCTGTGTGGCCTGTTGCATGCAACTTAAGACTTCCGCTGAGTGTCTGTGATTGCTCCGTTGTTTATTGCCGAGTGTTTTATAAAACGTGCCATGCTTGTATCGATTTAATAAAATTCAAATTTGTACGCAATTTTGGGAATATTAGTTTTAAAAATTTAACTAAGCCTTGTGTAATTTCGATTGATTCACGAGTTGGGTTGATCGAAGTTGCACGGCGGTGAGGTTCCCATTTACCGGGAGCGGGTCCTCACACTATTGTTATATGAATTGGATTGTTGATTGTTTCCTGACATGATTGAGGAAACCCCGTTGTGGTATTATGCTTTGTACTTGTCTGTGTGTGCTTGTACGTGTTTGTGTGTCAGGATCTTGTTCCGGTGGCCACGCAGGGTAAGCACTGATGCTCCTAGTTAGAGGCGAGGTACTTACCGATTTATGGGAGGTGTATGGGTGTTGAACGAGCAAGTGCACGCTGGATATCTGTCCTTGCAAGGCCGGATCCCTGTCTTGCGAGACAGGAAGCCCTTATCTTGCGAGATTTGGGGATCCCCTGGTTGCGACTAAGGGAAGACTTGTTCCATGAGGGGCTAGTCGACTTGTCCTTGCAAGGATAAGGTGAAAGGTTTACTGATTAGTTTGTGTGTTAACCATCTACCCTTTGTGCAGTAAGTCTTGGACAACACAGGTGGAAGGGGATGGCCTTTCTTCATCATTGAGTGTGATTTTGTTGTATTTCACCTGCCTGTGTACTTCTGAACTTTCGGAAGTGTGGTCCTCCCTCAGCCATAATCTCGGCCTTAACCTCTTTTGGTTTATTTTTGAATTGCATGATCCCTTTTAGTTGTTTAGGAATGATCTTATGTGAATTGGGAGATTTGTGTTTAGGGATTTTGTAGATTTTATGATGCTGTGACCCTACTGAGATTCTTGTAATCTCAAACCGTTGTTTTTACCATTTTTCAGGCTTAGGTACATTCACTGTTCGTGGTACCAGTGTGTGAGATCAAAGCTGCACGGCGGGGCGATATCGCATCACATTTGCATACTTGTTACTTGCGCATTTAACATGAATGATTGGACAACTTTCTGGTTTATTTTAAGCACTCTTTTTTGCTTGCTATTTCCGAAACTTGTGATGAATTTCTTGCTGATTATTTGGATCCCTATGGGACTTGTGTGTTATGAACCCAATGGATAAATTTAAGACTTCCGCTGATGTTTATATTTACTCCGTATGTTACCAGAACATGTGTCCATTATCATGCTCCAATTGATGGATAAGCAACAAAATAAACAAACTTAAAATCGGTATCTTATAAGTAGCCTTGTGGAATTCTAATAGGTCTTAGGTGTCATTAAGGCTTATTTGGGTTGCACGGCGGTAATGACCTTAATCGGAGCAATTAATAATAGTTAAGAATTGGGGTCGTTACAGGTAAGGTGAGGACTGGTGAGGAAACCAATCGGCTTTTAAATTCTTTGAAACTTCCAGAGCATTTCTTGTTCGACACGAATGGCTCTCCTTTGCATGTCAACTTTGTCAATGGTCCAGTAAGCGATGAAAAATTCTCCATGAAGCGACGGTAGTATCCAGCTAAACCGTGGAAACTACAAACTTCAAACACAGTTCGTGGGGATTCCAAAGAAACAACGGCTTCAATCTTCTTTGGATCAGTGAACACACTTTGGGCGGAAAAAATATGGCCAAGGAAACCAACTTTGCGTAACAAGAATTCGCATTTGGAGTACTTTACGAACTACCGCCAATCCCTCAAAACATTCAGTACGATCTGTAAGTTCTCAGCATGCTCCTTATTCAATTTTGAATAAATCAGAATGTTGTTGATGAAGACTTATTCAAATTTGTCCAGGAACTCATGCAACACACGATTGATTAGGTCCTTGAACAAAGCTGGTGCATTGGTCAAACCGAATGGCATAACCAGAAATTCATAGTGGCCATATTGCGATCTAGAAGCAATCTTTGGAATATCAGCATCATGAACTCAGAGCTGAGATTGATTTTGGAGAACACGGCAGCACCATAGAGCTGGTCGAACAAGTCATCGATGCACGACAAATGATAATTGTTCTTTATGGTTAAATGATTCAGCTGCTGATAGTCGATGCACAATCGCAGCAAATCATCTTTCTTTTTCATGAACAAGATAGGTGCTCCCCAAGGTGACACAATGGGTCGAATGAAACCACGATCTATCAAATCTTCCAAATGCATTTTTAGTTCCTTCATTTCTGCAAGAGCCATATGATACAGAGGAACAGAAATTGGATTCGTACCAGGCACTAGATCAAAGCCGAATTCTACTTCCCTTGCTTATGGCAAACCAACTATGTTTTCTGGAAATTCACGAACTATTGGAACAGAATCCATATCAGAGGATTCTTTAGAAAAATCATACATGTACGCGAGATACGCAGTACATCCCTTGCTGATCAATCGCTTTACATCAAACCAGGAAATCATGCATGTTGGAACAACTCGCCTATCAATTTCAAAGCAGTACTTGGCACAATCAGGAAAGGTGAACCATACATGCTTGGTGAAATACTCTATATGGGCTTGATATTTTGCCAAACAGTCCATGCATAAGTTCACATCCAGCTCTCGGATGTCTAATGGAATCAGATCCACCTCAAGTACACTCGGACCCATAGGTACAGCACAACCGATGTAGACAAGATCATAAATCAGTTGCTCTCTTAAAGGAGTCAGAACTGCAATAAGAAGAGACAAGGGAGATAAAGTTCGATCTGTGCTAGGTGCTATCCTTGGAATTACAAATGACTTGTTTGCTCCGGGATCTAACAACACTTTAACATTTTGAGAAAAGACTGAAATAGTACTAGTCACCATATCAGGGGTTGTTTCGGCATCAGTTAGGGTAAATAGTCTCGTTGTCTAATGACCCCAATTCCTAACTATTACTATTTGCTCTGATTAAGGTTGTCACCGCCGTGAAACCCAAATAAGCCTAAGTGACACCTAGGACCTATTTGAATCTCACCAGGCTTACCATTAACTTCCGACTTTTAGCATGTTTATTTCAAATTTTTAACAGCAATTGGAGCAAGATATTGGACACACATTCTGGTAAAATACAGAGTGAATAAATTATCAGTGGAAGTCTATAGATTAAATTATTGGGTTCATAACACATAAGTCCCATAGGGATCCAATTAACCATCAATAAATCCTCCAACATATTTCGGAAATAGTAAGCAAAAGGAGGGTTCTTAAAATAAACCAGAAAAACAAGTATGTAAATGTGATGCGATATCGCCCCGCCGTGCAGCCTTGATCTCACATAGTGGTACCACAGACAGTGGATGTACCTAAGCCTGAAATATGGTAAAAACAATGGTATGAGATTATAAGAGTCTTAGTAGGGTCACAGCATCATAAGATCTACAGAAATCCTAAACACAAATCTCCCATTTCACATTAGATCATTCCTAAACAACTAAAGGGGATCACACAATTCAAGAATCAAATAATAAGAGGTTAAGGCCGAATCTATGGTTGAGGGAGGACTACAAACACTTCCAAAAAATCAGAAGTACACAGGCAGGTAGAACTCATCAGATTACTCTCAGCAATGAAGAAGAAAGGTCATCCCCTTCCACTTGTGTTGTCCAAGGCTTACTGCACAAAAGAGTAGATGGTTAACACACAAACTAATCAGTAAGCCTATTCATCTTGCCTTGCAAGAACAAGTCGTCTTGCCACACACGGACAAGTCTTCCCAAGCCAAACACGGACAAGTCTTCCCAACCCACACATGGACTAGGGCATCCCAAACCTCGAAAAGGATTAGGCCTTCCTGCCTCTCAAGGACAAGGTTCCGGCCTCGCAAGGACAGATATCACACACACGCATGCTGAGGTTTGCCACCCATACAACTCGCATACCAGTAAAAACCTCTCCTCTCCCTAGGAGCATCATCCCACAATAGGGTATCCTCAATCATGTCAGAACACAATCAGCATATTCAATTCATATAACATATGCAACCCAGGCATTCAATACCTAACTCAGGGATTCATTATAGCCTATGAGATCCATATCTCACTCCGAATTTCATACTCTCATCCTACAATCCAATCGCATTCAAAACAACAAGGACAGGTAACAAAAACATCAAAAAAATAACAGTGGTCTCTGGAGAAACCGATGAGGCGTATATCCTACCTCTCTTGTCTCTGAACAAGAAGCTACTCCTTTGGCTTTATTAGGTAATTTCGAACCACCTATATTATCACCAGGCGAAGACAAAAACAAACTAAGCATGCATATTCAATAATCAATTGAATACCCTATTTCCTTACCAATTCCACTCACCAAACCTATCAGAAACCAGTGATCAGATGCTGCAGGTGCCTCCCCCTTGGATATGTGATGTGATAGCCAGGAACTTAATAAGATTCAACCTGAATTATCATTCCAATTAACTATGCAAATTTCGTCGTTAAAAATAGGGCATAGGACAGTTTCGACTTTAAGCTTAGAGAAGTTTAAAAGAAGGAAATTCATGATCATACATGAATAGATGTTAAGCAATCATAAGAACATGTGAAATGACAACAAAAATCAACCGAAGATAAAAACTGTAGAAATCTAAAATAAAACCTAATTCCGTCGTCAATTTTCGACTTACCCTTAGACAAGGAAATATTTATGTCAAAACAACAAAACATATATTCTTAGAAATAGGATGAAAAAATATTTCCAACAAGCTATTATTTGTAGGGATCCGACAAATGATGAGAGAGTTATGCTACTCTGAAGTTCAAGAAGATTTGGCAAAAACCTAATTCCGTTGCAGATTTTCAACTTATCTTTAGAGAAATAAATACTACTCTCCTGACAAAAAACCAGCAATGGTTGGAAAGAGGATGAAGAGAGCTTTCCAACAAGCTATTATTTTCAGGGATCCAATGAACGATAAGAGAGTTATGCTGGTTTAAAGTTTCAGCGAATTTTGGCGGCTATAGGGAGGTGTAGGGTTTTAGGCTTATATGAATTTTGTATGTTTTCTCTGAATGATTTTTATGAGATTGGCTTCCTATTTGTAATAAATGGGTATAGAATTATGATTACTACTTTTAAGTTTTTACTAAAAATAAAATAATTACCAGATAATTAAATTCTTTAATTATCTTCCCCTATTCTTAGAGATTTTAATCTCTAAGGCAATTATCTATCTATAAAGACTTAGATTAAAAGGAATTTATACCAGAATTAACTACCATACCACTCTTACCAATTTCAGCCATCACACATCCTTTCCTTCAGGAACAAAATTGTCTTTTCACCTGCACTGGCTTCTGGACTTCTGGACTCAAAATTTAAGGTCACGTATGTTGGTCTTGGTTGCATCTCACTTGTGGATCCATTTGGTGGTCCTTTCGGTGCAAGTTCTGGTGGTTTGGTGGGATTGGCATACTCGCCTCGACCTATGCTAGGTGCATTTATGATATGTTTTGGTTTCGGACATTCCCTCTAAATATGCCCCATCTCGCCACAGTTGTAACATCGATGTTGTTGAGATTTGCGTATAGATCCAATGGAATTCGGACCAGAAAAGTTCTTCTTGTTGTTAACCCCATTACCATTGTTTTTAGAAGGATAGGACCTCAAAGGATAGGGTCCCATACACAGATTGAACTTCGAATCTCGTCTAAATCCGCCACTAGTTTTTGTAGATAGCTTCCTAGTTTGCATAATCTTCTCGGCTTCAGCCGCGGAACTGATTAGTTCTTGCAAATTCTACACTGGTGTCTTACCAACGATGGTTTTGAGGTCAGTACTCAGCCCATCTAGAAATCATCTCCCAAGCTGGCACTGTGAGCGATCCTCCTCTGGTGCAAATCGAGACAACACCCTTAATACCTTCTCATATTCCAGCACAGAAAAGGTGCCTTGTTCAAACTTATAGAAAGCTTGTCTCTACTTGTTTTTGTCGAAAACTTCGTATAAAACCTCTCATCGAATTCATACCAAAAATCTTCCCAAGTAGGCAAATGATCATCTATTCATAAGCTCACAATTGTCCACCATGCATGGGCTTCTCCCTCAAGTAGGAAAGTAACGATGGCAACCTTTTCATCATCAGAGATACGCAAGAACAAGGACACGTGGCATAAAATGTCGATCCATTCACGAGTCGCAGTAGCACCAGCTGAGGTGCTTCCTTCACCAACTTTGTAATAATGACTAGGAGTCTCTCAGCTTCTTTAGGATGTGTCGGCTGTAAAGGTTCAAGTGGAGGAATAGGTTTTTCCATAGGCACGGGTGCATGAGCATTCTGAAACTGCGCCTTCATACGCTGGTAGTTTACATCAATTCCTTGCAACACATTTAGAATTGGTGCCATCAAAGGATTGATGGATGGTGCGTTGAGTTAATTATTTGCAAGATCAAAGGTTTTTGGGCTCAGCTTGCCCTCCCTGCTCAATCTATGCCTTGAGTTCATTCTGCTCTACAGGTTTCTGATTGGCCTGAATCCCATACCTACCCCGTCGATCCATTGTAGCGTTCAACCTTGCCATACTATACAAGCACATAATGTCACTCAGTACATACCCCAAATATGAAACTATGAAAAGAAATAGTACCTAGTGAAGAGACGTGCACCGCACAATATGCATATGCTAGGAACAAAACACATATGCACACAAGTACTTACAAATTTTGGAAATCACATGCACACTTGCAAATGTGAAACGATATCGCTCTGTCGTGCAGTCTTAATCTCACACACTGGTACCGCAAACAATGAATATACCTAAGCC